>OX465569.1:16312048-17526443 GCA_950022955.1 Xestia ashworthii
ATTCGATTATGCAAGGAAACTCCGAGCATAGCCCTCTCCATTGCCCTTTGGGTGACTTTAAGCCTTTTGATAAGGCCCATTGTGAGCGACCACGTTTCGGTCCCGTATGTAATCACTGGCAACACACACTGGTCATAGACTTTCGTCTTGAGACACTGCGGTAAGTTGGACGAGAAGATACCGCGCAGCTTTCCGAACGCTGCCCAGCCGAGTCAGATTCGACGATTGACCTCTTTCTCGAAGTTAGACCTACCTAACTGGACCGTTTGTCCTAGGTATACATAATCGTCTACAATTTCGAGTGTAGAGTCTCCGATCTTGATAGGAATGGGTGTGACATGGGCATTCAACATGACCTTCGTCTTGTCCATGTTCATTTTTAGACCCACTCTTTCGGAAGCTCTACTGAGGTCATCGAGCATTGTACTGAGGTCCTCCATGGTCTCAGCCATGACCACAATATCGTCGGCAAACCGAAGGTGAGTGATGTACTCGCCATTGACGTTGATGCCTAGCCCTCTCCAGTCCAGAACCTTGAAGACATCCTCCAGTGCAGCGGTGAACAGTTTCGGAGATATGACGTCTCCCTGTCTTACACCTCGCTGCAGAAGGATAGGTTCCGAGGCTTGGTCCTGAAGTCGGACTGACATGGTGGCGTTTTTGTACAAACACTTCAACACCTCGATGTACCGATAGTCAATTTGGCACCGTTGGAGAGACTGCAGTACAGCCCAGGTTTCGATCGAATCAAAGGCTTTTTCGTAGTCCACAAACGCTAAGCAGAGAGGCAAGTTATACTCTTCTGTCTTCTGTATAACCTGCCGAAGCGTATGTATGTGGTCCACGGTGCTAAAGCCTTTTCGGAAGCCGGCTTGTTCGGGTGGCTGGAAATCGTCAAACCTGCGCGCGAGACGATTCGTGATTTCGGAAGCCGGCTTGTTCGGGTGGCTGGAAATCGTCAAACCTGCGCGCGAGACGATTCGTGATGACTCTTGAAAACAACTTGTAGACATGGCTTAGAAGTGAGATGGGCCTGTAATTCTTCAACCGGGCATTGTCACCCTTCTTGAAGAAGAGTACCACCACACCCCTGCACCATGCCTGTGGCGTTTTCCCCTCGAGTACGACGGAATTAAACAGCTTCTGAAGGGCCTTAAGTACCGGTTTTCCACCCGCCTTCAGGAGTTCGGCCGTTATTCCGTCATCACCCGGTGCCTTGTTGTTTTTGAGCTGTTTCAGAGCCATCCTAATCTCGTACAGGCTGAAGTCCGGGATGTCTTCGGTATAGTGTCGGGTTAGTCTAGCTCTTGGTTCGTTTGCTAGGTCGACAATGGGTTTGCTGGTTGACGTGTACAACTGTCCATAGAAGCTCTCGATCTCCCTCAGTAGCTCGGGTTTGGCGGATAAGATCCTGCCATCGTCGGTCTTCAGTTTCGTGAGCTGGCTCTGCCCAATAGCCAGATCTCTTGAAAATACTTTGGAGCCTTTGTTCCGCTCGATTGCGTCTTTAATACGCTCGGTATTAAAGCGGCGGAGGTCGCTCTTTAAGGATTTAGAGATCTGTCTATTGAGCTGCCGGTATTTCGACGCCTCATCTGAAGACTGCAGGATCATCTCACGCCGCTCCTTCATGAGCTCGAGAGTTTGATCGGAGAACCTCTTTTTCTGATCTGTACGACGTGTCTTGAAGAACTTAGACCCGGTCGTATGGACAGTTTCCACGAACCCATCGTTGTATTCGTCCACTGAGCCGCCTAGGCACTCGAAACGGTTCTGGAGTTCGAGCTGAAAGCTCTCGGGGTTTTGGATTTGGATATGTGCTGGACGGAGCGTAGACTTCATCAGTCGAGACCTTTCTAGCTTTATATTGATGTTCAATGTGCCTCTTACCATGCGGTGATCGCTCCCGGTTTTCACCGAATTGATCACAGAGACATCATTGAACATTTGCTTCTTGGTTGACATGATGAAGTCAATCTCGTTTTTTGTTGCACCATCTGGGCTCTGCCAGGTCCACTTCCTGTGCTCACGCTTTTTGAAGAAGGAGTTCATCATATAGAGGCCCTCCTTCTCCATAAAACTAGCCAGTTGGTGGCCCCGGTGGTTCCGACGTCCAACGCCAAATTGCCCCACCTGCAGCTCATCCCCGTCTCGTTTGCCCAGTTTCGCGTTGAAATCCCCCATGACAACGGTGAAGTGAGTTTTGAAACCATGCATGGCTTTAGAGATATCCTCATACATGGTCTCCACTTCGTCGTCGGGGTGTGCCGAGATCGGGGCGTAGACCTGTATGACCTTCAGCGAATATCTTGAGGATATTCTGAGTATACGGTACGCCACCCTGGTCGACACACTCTCGATCTTCACCACGTTGTTCACAAGGGACTTGTGGACGATAAACCCAACACCACCCAGGGACTGGCGGTCACCCTCTCGGAAATAAAGCAGGTTGCCGGATTTTAGGATTATCGTGTCCTCCCCCTCTCTTCGGACTTCAGACAATCCCACAATACTCCATCGCAGCCTGCTCAATTCCTCTTCGAGCTCCGCTACCTTCTCGTCGGTCCGGAGTGTGCGCGTGTTGTAAGTTGCCAGGTCCAGTCGTTGGTGTTGGCAGCCGGATCCCATCCGGGGATTCTTCGCACCCCTTGCCACGCCATAACCTCGACCGCAGTCGAGGGTAGACGGGCTGCCGGGTACTAGGGGCCATTTATTTAAAGCGGTGTCCATTTGGGGGGTTTTGCCATAATCGCCACGCTTGGCAGGCGGGTTGGCGATCGCAGTACGGTTGTTACAAAAGCACAGAGAACGCTGCTGCCCATTCTCTGGTAAGTCCCTTAGTCGCCTCTTACGACACCCACGGGAAGATATGGGATGGTGCTATTCTTTACGTCCGGCGCCATACAGACGCCGGCACCATACAGATGCCGGCACCATACAGACGCCGGCACCATACAGATCCGCACGTACGTACCGCAGTAATTATTCACTTAATCGTCATCATCGTCATCGATGATAATTGTATCAAGAAACAGAGCAGGACGCCTAATAACGTCTTGGTGCCTAGCCCATCCTAAAAACCAAACTAGGCACATAATGTGGGCACAACTGCCAATTGTTCTGCGACCTGTGAAACATGAGCAGCAATAGTTTCTTATGCACTCTATTCCACGATTGTCTTGATGTATCAATATGTAGCAGTGGTAGATTTTCGACGATATACATTCTGTGTACTAAGTATCGGGAATTTGTCAATAAAACAAAAAATACAAATTATTCATCTAAATTACACTTTAAATTCCCCTAAAAAGCGTAGTCGGGCCCCTATTTCCGAGTGCAGGATTCAAAGGAACCTAACTAACCTAACGGGGAGGTGCCCCAAGTCCCGATTATGGGACCAGAGATACTTCCGTATGTTCAGTTGACAATATTTCGAGAGTTTACAATATCGCTAGAGAGACACACGTTATATTGTAATATAACGTGTTTGACAATTTTACGGTGACATATACACCGTGTTTAAAAAATCATCTACAGTTCCCTACAATTATAATGTATGGAACAGCTGATTTATTTTTCGAGACTCAGGGTTTAGTCCCATGGTAAAAGTTGTTCATAATGATGAGTACAATGACCGGTCGAAGTTTATGGATTTCGTCCGGAAACACGGTGTAGATGCTGTAGCGACATAATATGTCTATTACAGGCACCACGTCTACCACCACCAGGGCGTCGACGGCGCCACGTACCGCGTGTTGGACACGCTGTATGCCGACCAGGCGCGCTACGCTCTACACAACAGTTCGCTTGGGTTTTGTTTTTTTGGCGCCCCTACCGGCAATTAAACGACCAATACTACAATTAAGATAAACAAGAACACAGATGTCACAGTTTTGTCGTTTTTGCCTAATTTATTCGTACTCTGAGAAACCTATATTTATTTTGAAATAAATTATATTCTTTGACTAATGACCTAGTTTTCGTCAGTTATTTTATTGCGTGCAGATATTCTACACGATACATTCTGAAGGTCTAATGATGACCAGGTAAGTGTGCTTTCAACTTTTATCTAATTGTTGTCAGACCGGTGTAAGTAGACATAAATATGGATGTCTGATAACTAGAGTAAACAAAAAAAAATGTTTTGTTTTAATCTTGCCATGATCTGATAAGTACAAAATGTTTCCATTCACAAAATAAAAAACACTTAATTTCCGTTATTAGTCATTAAAATCCAAATATCGTGAGGTTGGTTGGTCGTTCTTAGGAATTGGTGTTGGTTTTAATGGTCCATGTAGAGTTTCTTTTTCACATTCACATTTTATCGCCTTCAAAGTAGGCCCCATCGCTTGCAATACAACATCTCCACCGCTTCACCCAGTCTTCCATACATTTTTCATAGGCTATTTGCGGTATGGCCTTTAGCTCATTCAGCGAATTTTCTTTTATGGCTTCTATCGACTCAAAACGTTTTCCTCGAAGTGGTAATTTTAACGTGGGAAATAAAAAAAAGTCAGACGGAGCCATATCAGGTGAATACGGTGCTTGGTCGAGAACTTTTGTTGAATTTTTCGCTAAAAACTCTTTCACTATAATGGCTGTGTGTGATGGTGCATTATCATGGTGCAGCATCCATGAGTTGTGTTGCCACAAATCTGGACGTTTTCGACGGATACTCTCACGCAAACGCTTCATGACGCCTAAATAATATTCTTTATTCACTGTTTCTCCCTCTGGAAGGAATTCGGAGTGAACCACACCACGGTAGTAAAAAAAAAACTGTCAGCATCACCTTGATTTTGGAGCGACTTTGCCGCGGTTTTTTTGGTTTCGGCTCGTTGTCGAGACGCCATTCTGAAGACTGTTGGCTTGTTTGCATGTCGTACGGACGAATTTTGTGGACGGACTTAAACGATATGTTCACCTCACTAGCCAACTCTCTCAGACTCATACGTCGATTTTCGAGCACTAGCTTCTTGATTCTGTCGATGTTTTCTTTGGTCGTAGCGGTTGAAGGTCTACCAGAACGAGGCAAGTCTGCTACTACTTCTCGGCCTTCTTTAAAAGCCTTATACCATTCATAAGCCCTTGTTTTCGATATACACGATTCGCTGTAGGTATTGACATTAAATATCATTCGAAACACAAAATTTAAGGCACACTCTTTGTTCAACAATATTTTCCATTGTAAAAATCGCCGAGGACTCAAAACTATCACCAACAAAAAGTGTAGTTTAAAACAAATTAAATGACAGATCCCGCTCAAATTTTGCGCGCTTAATCAGTACAGTGCTACCAACATGCAGTAAAACAAAAAAATAGAACCGACTTCAAAAAAGTGAAAAATAACTTTAGCTTCAGAAGTCGGTGACCATTGTTTGATTGATTTATCAAGTTTTTTTGTCACCGACTTCTGAAGCTTAAGTTATTTTTCATTTTTTTGAAGTCGGTTCTATTTTTTTGCAAAAACGTTTTTATTTTTCACTTTTTAGTGGTTCACTTGTGCTTACCCCTTCACAGCGTACCGGTGCGGTGGCGTGATGTTATGTTATGAACTGGTGTAAACAATAGACAGACAATAGATTTCAGCAATCCCAGTACATTTGCTATCATTTATTGAGGAGTTCCGTTCCATATCTCCGAAGTTCGTGATCAGATCATGACAATATTTCTATGGGACCAACTTGGAAGTATACCCTTTCTAATAATAAGTTAGCAAATAAATAATGAGTACTTACAGTGTACATATGTTTTGATAATAAGTGTTTATTGTTCTAAAATGAAGGTTGTTGACAACTGAAATAAAGGCAACATAAAATATGTTTTTTTAATTATTGGAATAAAAAAAATCAAATCAAAATATTATTAATTGCGAACAACAAGGTCCATATGGGTTAGTAAAAAAGTACTTAAGAACTATGTTAGTGATGAGAAATTAGGTGAAATAATTACATTCATTCAAATTCAGATCAATCTACAAATACTTAAGTAATAATAATAAATTAATTAACTAAAAATTCCATCATTTCTGCTGTTCATTTCTGTCAGTACTCTAATGTGATGGCATAAAATAGGGCAGTCAAATTTGTCCACAATGACAGCCAGAATGCTATTGCCGCCACTCTGGGTCGATTCTGGATTGTGATCCTGAAATAAGTACATATTATAACATCATCACAATTTCAAATAGATAGCAGCATTTGTATAGATATCTGTTTATAGTTCCCATATAATAAGGCGAACTTATTATCATTGATTGGTCATAAATAACTGTAGAGCTACACTCTGGGCTGCAACTTAAATTCCCAGGCTAAATATCCCAATATCATTCTGTCCAAGGACCTCTTGAGATTGATTGATAAAGATGATCAATAAACAATTATTAAGTACATTGAAAACTGATTGATTTGTAGATCATTGATTTATAGTAATCAAATAGAATCCCTATTATATAAGTACATACTATTTGTAAGACTGGGTCTATTTTGTTGGCGAGGGCGATCTAGCAGGCGTCTGGCAGGCTGACTCGCAGGATCCTCTACTCCTGAAAAATATGATTTGGTTAATAAAATCTTACTTAAAATTTATTCAATTTTATTCAGGAACAATTTACATTGTATTTGAAATCATTAATCGGGGGAAGCTGACCATTATACTAATAATTAGCATGATTTAGAAAACGAAAATTTTGTCAGCCTAGGGTAATTAAGGAACAGTCACATGTGGTGCTATAAATGAATTAATAACAAAATCACCTTCATTAAAATTATAAAACTAACACAATCAACAATAAAATGAATCTAATAGAATGTACACTATTATTCATTGAGGTATTCTAGCTATTAATACCTGTCTGGTTTCTCTCGGGCACTTGATCTGCTTGTATCACTGGTGCTTCTGGGCTAGTGCTTCTGAGCTGGCCGTCAACAGTCGCAGGTTCTGCAAGTTCTGCAGTGTCTGTAAATATGTAAAAACTAAAGTTAGTGGCTGAAATGAAATTATGCATTTAAATGATAAAACAACATGATTTCAATAATTTACCTGATATGACCACTTCTTCTGACACCACGACGTCAGCTTGTGGCACTGAAGCACTAACATCCAGTTCAGGTTGAATGTCCTAAAAAACAATAAATGTTAGTTGGTGCATATTCATTCGGACTATATCATTATGTTTTTACATTTAATAAGTAACTAACAAATACAGGAACTCTATGTTCAATGTCACCATATATTGCTTGTTCCCCGATGATATCCAAGACTTTTTTGTCTATCTCAGATAGATCCTCTTGGTTACTTGGACCACCACCGGTAGCAAGAGCATCCTGCCTCCGTCTATTAAGTCTGGTCTTGGACTTAAATTTTAAATCAAACCAGTACTAGAAAATAAAAAAAAATACATTTAGTATAATTATCTTTAGTTAAGTAAAGTTATTGGAAATCATACAAATTAAACACCCTATTTACCTTTTTCCACCGTTCACCCGTCTTCGTTGACCCAGAGCCAAAAGAATTGAGCCTCAAGGCAAGGTCATTCCACTGCTTGTCAACAGTTTCTTTCGATATTGCTCCAAGGCCAACGCCTTTGGCTAAAGTCTTGGCCAGAAACTCGAGGAGTTCTTCTAGTTGGTCACTGGACACTCTATTTGCCATTTTATACTGAAAGAGAATGTTTTATTAGGTACTGCTACTGCAAAACTTTTACTTGTATGCACTAAGTATAAACATTTAAACTTACTAGTTGTTGAGATGAGAACAGCCAAATATCGCTTGGAATCCAACAAAACACTGATTTCGTGCACTTGAAACCATCTTAAAACCGACGCCAAGCTATTTTTGGTGAATTTCAAGTGGTTATAAGTTTTTTCAACGAAGTAAACAAAACTTTCGTCACCTTTCGTCACATCTGTTTGACACATGATTAGTACCGGTGATTGCTACTAAAAGGTTGGTGGCGCTAGTATCATTGCGATAAATGCATACTAGCAAACAGCGGGCGATCAGCAATCGGTTTTTGTATAATACCGATTTTTTAAGCAATCAGCAATTGATTGCGCGATGGCTGCGCAATTTTTGCTGATCGCTATTTCTTACGTAATAAGCCCGCGGGAGACGCAAATAAGTTCGCTTTTGCCGTCGGTCGACATGCCGCCCCAGAACATACAGGAACCACCCCCGTATTCTACCGTCTCTTGGATGCAGGCTTGGGCGAAACGTTCCCCCTGTTTTTTGTACACTCTTCTGCGTCTATCGTTGCAGAAAAGGCACACTCTCGTTTCGTCTGAGAAGAGAACAGCTCTCCATTGGTCCAGGGTCCAATTAACGTGGTCGCGAGCTCGCCGATGTGCTGCGGTCAATTTTTCGTAGCAGCTCTTCTAGCCACTATCTCTCTCTCCTTTAGTCTTCGTCTAACTGTAGAGACGCTCACGGTTGTTCTGCGAGCTGCCTGGAGCTGTTGTTGCGACTCAACAGCATTAGAGAACCGATTTCTCCGAGACTTCAACACGATGAATCGGTCGTCTCTCTCAGAAGTGCAGCGACGTCTACCAGACCCATGCCTCCGGACCAAGCCACCGGTCTGCAAGAACCGCTGGTACACTCGTCGAACCGAAAAACGGCTCAAGTTCAGTTGCCGAGCGACATCACACTGTCGCATCCCTGTTTGCAGTAGTGCAATCACTTGGGCGGCTTCTTCAGCAGTAGTATCCATCTTCAAGGACGTTTTTCTTGTGAAAGATCTTCTCGTCTTCTTTGACGGTTGGATAGCGAATGACCTCCATTAACAGGAGCTCGCTGTGCACCTACTACAGGGCACGGCAGGCGGGATATGGGCAGCGCCCTTTGTCCCGCGATATCGACTTGTGCCCGTATGCGTACGGGCACCATCGGTGGGATGGCCTTGTAGGCCACGGCCGATGGCGAGCGCGCAAAACGCCGCTCGCCTGTGGGTTGGTGTCATAAAGTTTAGGTAGAGGGCGCCATGGTGTTAGCCGTATCTTCACGCCGCCTCGGCGGTCTGTCACCGCCAGGTGGAACTCCCGGTGCCCCGGGTGAAGCCTAGCGAGTGATAACCAGCCAGAGGCGGCTAGGGCTGCCCCCTACCAGGAGAGCGGCCCCCGCCCACAGCGTTATCGAAGCTAGCCGATGCGCTCCGGGCTAAGGCCTCGTCCCCATCATACACGGCGCGGTACCGTCACCGTGCAACGTCACGACGCCGCCGCCGTGACACGGCACGGCGCCGCGCCGCAGCACGGTTCCGCGAACGGTGCGCCATCCCGTTTTCGGTGCGCCCCTATTCAGTCGATATTTTGCTGTTGATGCGCTCGAACGTCCTTGTTTGGATTTGGATCACAAAAGAATTATTCTCTTGTTGTTGCTAAGACGACGAATGAAAAAGAAACAGAACCAGAGGAAATTTTGGGTAAATCCGTCTATTTCTACAATGAACCCAGACGGTGGTCATTTCAAAAGGAAATATGCAGCGCTAAAATTAAGTGGGAACGAGAAATTTTTTGACTATTTTAGAATGACCATACCAACTTTTGAAGAACTGCTTACCAACATAGCACCTCGTTTACAAAAACGATTTGTGTTCAGAAAACCTGTTGATCCTATGGAAATGCTTGGTTTAACCATCAGGTAAGAAATAAAACATACTTATCATAAATCAAACTGTTTTTTTATTTATATAATATTGTTGAAATTATTAGATTTTGTTACAAAAGCTTTAAAAATTTTTTATTTCGGTATATAAATTCCGACAGAAACAAACTTTACTAAATTAAAATGCACAAATGTTAGATGATTTAAGAAAAATCGTATTCGGACTCCTGTGTGTTTGATAAGACATCGCTTAAATTAATGTCTTCTATGGTTGTATTTGGCGAAGTCTGGCCATGGATGCTTGCAGATGGATTGCGAGTTGTTTGATAAGTCGCTTTAGTTTGTTGTGGTCTTTCGTAGCTACTTTGAAATGCTGTTTGGTAGCCGCTGTATGATGGTTGATTGGATAGATATGTGGGTTGATTGAAGTTTGACAATATTTGCATTACGCGACTTTGATACGTCAATGTTTGGTGGTCGTCTAGTTTTTCAAGAAATGGTAAAATTGATTTAAAAAGTGAAACGTGTCTGTTTTCTGGATTTTTCAAACTTTGGAGAATTTCATTCTCAAAATCATCTTCATAGTATTTTCTTTTACGCAAAGTTGTAGTAAGAGCTTTGTAACGAGACCTTATATTTTCACTTGCCTCTGGATCTTCAGGCTCTTCTTCTATTATACTACTGTCAGTTAGATTAGGTGCGTTTCTTTTCAAAAACATAAGCTGTTTGAACAAATGGTATTCTTTCAATTTTTTTGCACCAGCTCCAGATTTGTTTGCGAGCTCTTTCTTTTTCAAGTATTTTAGGTAGTTGTCTTTTATGTTAGTCCATTTTTTAACTACATCATTTCCTGGAAAATAAAAATATTCGAGTAATTTTTTATGACTACATATATTTATCATAGGCATAAGTTTAAGATTTCAATAATATTTCTACTGACAGACCCCGTTCCACAAGCTGTCAAAGTAAAAACCAATTTCCCAAATTGCATGGGGGCCTTAGACGGGAAGCACATTCGCATTTGTAGTCCCGCCCACAGTGGATCTCCATTTTACAACTATAAAGGCTATAATTCTATCGTGTTGCTGGCACTAGTTGATTCTAAATACAGATTTGTATATGTCGATATAGGAGCATATGGTAAAGAATGCGATTCGACAATTTTCCAGAACACAAAACTATACGAATTATTATTGCAACATCGACTCCCCATACCAGCTCCAAAACCTTTGCCAGGCCTTCACAAACCAGTGCCTTATGTCTTTATTGCAGATGAAGGCCTACCATTAATGAGCAATCTAATGCGTCCATACTCAGGGAAACATTTGAATATAGATCAAAGAGTTTTTAATTATCGTTTGAGTCGGGCCAGACGAAATGTCGAGTGTGCTTTTGGCATACTTGCCAATAAATGGCGTATATTTCACAGGCCTTTAAACGTAAAATATGATTTTGCAATAGACATTATCAAAGCATGCTGTGTATTGCACAATTTTTTTGTATCTCGGGATGGAAGTAAAATGTCCGACGAACTGTGTTCTGGCCAGGAACAACTGGGCAATCCAGGGCCCATCAGTGAACTGCCAACATACAGGTCTCCTGACCAGATACAATGGGGATGCGATGCGCACCCGCTAATTTTCCTTAAATTACTAACCTGCCGGTCTCTTCAAGCCGCTATCTTGACCTTGACCTAGCAAAGCAAGTTTAGTGTATCTGTTGGTGTGTGGCGTGAGTGTTTGTGTACTTGCGATTGCCGGCAGCAGGTCCTTGCTCTACCTTCCGTCTTCAGCTCGCCGGCTCCAAAGTCCACCAGCCCGATCACCAGACACGCACACACTTTAGTTCTAGTCCCACTAATATCGTCCAAAGCACTAGACCCCGGTGCTCCGATGCACAGCCGACACGGGGTGACTCTACTAGTATTAACTATATTAATATGCACGCAGCACGTGGCCCGTTGCCTTCCGTCCGAATCGTGCTCTCACGCGTGACCCGTCAACTAGCCTGTTCTATCGTTCTATAGCGCCCGCGCGCTCCGCGCCGGCCGCGACCCCCCCCCCCCCCCGCGCGCACATACGACTCGCCCTTGCGGCCGAATTTACACGAGCGCGCCCGAGGGCCGCGCTGGCGCCGATTCTAAACAATCACCCCCCCCGGACCGACCCGTTGTCGGTCCGCTCAAACTCCCGGTAGTCGGGATAACGTTGAAACCGCCCGTCTAAGGATCGAGTCCCTCACCTGTACGTCTGCGATCCGTGGAGACCCATCCTTGCCCGTAATCAGGTTAACAATGCGCCCCCGTCGCCAACACAACGGTGATAGGTTAGCATCCTTAACTAGTACGAGGTCTCCAATGCAGGGTGGGGTCGTCCTGTCCGTCCACTTAACGCGTTGCTGCAGAATGTGCAAATACACCAGCGACCATCGCTTCCAAAAATCTTGACTCATTTGCTGTAACATCTGATACCGTAACAACCGGTACAACTTAACCTCTGTATACGGATACTCTGGCAAGGCGTTAAGTGGTTGGCCAATTAAGAAATGACCAGGGGTAATGGCCTCAAGGTCATTCGGGTCAGCGCTCAACGGGCACAAAGGTCGCGAGTTTAAGACCGCCTCAATCCTGCAAAACACCGTGGACAACTCTTCAAAGGTGAGGATCGTTGAGCTGATGACCCGATACAAGTGAGTCTTGGCAGACTTAACTACTGCCTCAAAAATTCCACCCCAGTGGGGGCATCCAGGTGGACTGAAATACCACGAAATGCCCCGACTGGCGAGGCCCGTGCCAATCCCTCGCTCATTTTGGCTTAAAAATAATACAATTTCTTTCAAACAACGGTCGGCGCCCTTGAAGTTGGTACCACAGTCCGACCGAATCAGTGACGGTATCCCCCTTTGAGATACGAATCTGTCTAACGCTGCCAAAAAGGCCTCCGTAGAGAGATCGGCAACCATTTCTAAATGGACTGCCTTGGCCGCCAGACACACGAAGACGCACAAATACGCCTTAACCGACTTCGCGTTCCGAAGGCGTGATGACTTGACCATGAAAGGCCCCGCGAAATCCGTACCTACGCCAGCAAACGGCCGAGCCTCCGTGACTCGGTCGGGCGGGAGGTCCCCCATTTGTGGCTGCATTGTGGCCGCCTTGAGTCGGTAACAAGGCAAGTAACGAAACACAACGCTCCGTATCACTCTCCGTGCCGACAAAATCCAGAATTCTCGCTGCAGAATTCCCAGGAGGGTGTTGCAGCCCGCGTGTGAATTCCTGGTGTGACGGTCCCAGACCAACAACTCCACCAAAGCTCCCTTCTTGGGGAGGATGAGAGGATGCCGCGCTGCATAGGGCAAATTGGCATTCCGTAGTCGGCCTCCTACCCGGAGCATTCCGTGCTCATCGAAGAACGGGTTGAGGCGGACAAGACCCTGCTTCAATCGACCTGCGCCAGTCTTCAAGACCCGAATTTCGTCCTGGAACTCATTCGCCTGAACGACCTTTACCCAAAGTGAGAGAGCTCCTTGTTGCTCCTCAGGTCCCATTACAGGCGACATGTTTCGCTGCGCGACAGGGTTTCGACAATTATGGACAAACCGCATTATCCATCCCGTGACTCTAAGTAGCTTGCCCAGTGAGCTATACCGTTCCAAAAGAGTGTGGTCTACGGTGGCAGACTCCACTGTGGTCACATTGACCCTCAAACCCTGATCCGGGGGCAATGAATGCCGTCCACACTCATTAAATGGCCACTCCGCATGTGGCCGTTCCAACCATTGTGGCCCCCACCAAAGAGAATGCTCAACCAGAGCAGGCGCCGGACAGCCGCGTGAGGCGCAGTCAGCCGGGTTAAACTCGCCCGGAACATGTCTCCAGACCCGAGGAGTCTCTGAATTATTTATTTGCGACACTCGGTTGGCCACAAATACCTCGAGCGTGTGGACCGAAGTCTGCAGCCAGCACAACACGATCCGGCTGTCAGTCCACGCATAAACCGTCTCGCTCAGATCCACCGTACCACGCAAGTTCTGCACCACATGGTTCAGGAGTCGCGTCAGAAGGGCGGCACCCGCCAATTCCATCTTCGGATTGTCCATCGGGTCCGAACCGGCGCAACCTTACTCTTGGCTATGACCAAGCGCACGATTCCTGCACCAGCAGTGTCATCTGTTCTCAGGTAGACTGCGGCTGCGTACCCCTTCTCCGACGCATCACAAAACCCGTGCAGGGTGGCCTTGACTCCTGCCTGCGGAAGCAGTTTGCGCGGGATCTCTATCTCCGCGATATGAGGTAGTGTGCTCACGAATGCCGTCCATTCGCGAGCCAGCTCATCCGTGAGCTGATCATCCCAACCTAGTTGGGCCAACCAAAGCTTCTGAATGAAGCACTTAGCCATGAACGTGACCGGCGCGATCCAACCGGTTGGATCGAACGTTCAGGCGACGGTCGAAAGGACCGATCGCTTGGTCCAGGTCTTCGACAGCAACTCGGCCTCACAATTGTACGTGAAGACATCCTGACTCGGTCGATACTGGACCCCCAAAATTGCCAACGCATGAGGATTATCAGAGTCCTCAAACAAATGCGGGTCTTGTTGGTACTCAGCGGGCAGTCCCGCCAGCACCTCTGGGCAGTTCGACAGCCACTTCCTAAGTTCATAGCCACCGGAGGCCATGAGCGCCACCAATTCATCCCTTAAGATGAGCGCCTGCTCAACGCTATCTGTGCCCGTACAAATGTCGTCTACATAGACGTCCCTATCAATGACTGCGGCCGCGCGGGGAAAGCGAAGCCGTTCCTGATCAGCCAGTTCTCATAGCGTACGCATAGCTACATAGGGGCTGGGCTTTAATCCGTACGTGTTTGTGTTGAGCTCATACGTGACCATCGGTTCCTCTGGGCTCTCTCGCCACAATATCAGCTGGAACCGACGGTCGTCCGGATGGATCTCCGTTTGGCGAAACATCATCTTCACGTCCGTAACGAAGACAACCTGGTGTCTCCTGAAGTCCGTAAGAATGTCTGCAATGTCTCTGGTCAACTTAGGACCGGCATGCAGACATTGATTCAGGGACACTCCGCTAGATGTCGCCGCGCTCCCGTCAAACACGACCCTAATCTTGGAGTCAGTTGTCTTCAGGACTGCATGATGAGGCAGAACGTAGTGCTCCTCATGACGCCAGTCTACCCTGGACACCGACATGTGACCCAAGGCCAGGTATTCACGCATGAACTCTACATACTTCTGACGGAAGTTGGAGTCCCGTTTCATGCGCCTCTCCATGGCCACCATCCGTTTCTCGGCCAGACTCCAGGAGCTCCCCAGCGGAGGTCGAGTCGATAGAAACGGCAACCGTGTCATAAATCTGCTCGACGGGAGGCGCACCGTGTTACATTGATAAAATGTCTCGCACTCCGCGTCAAGTGGGCTAATCCTAGGAGCCGTGGGTAGCTCTTCCGTTGCCCAGAACCTTTGCAGGACGTCCGATAAAACGCTGCCGTAATAATACGCACTATAATCCGTTTCATCCCGTGGTCCCCGTACTGGGCCCAATAATACGTATCCTGCGGTACGCATGGCCACCACCCCGTTCGGTTGTAGCTCCCGCTTGCCGCTCCGTAGGAGCTTCCCGAGGACGTCTGCTCCAAGCAGGACGTCCACCCGTCCGGCAATCGCGAAGCGGGGGTCGGCCAATTCCAACCCATTGGTCAACCCTTTTACCGCCGGCGGTAACCGTATCTGAGGGAGGACCCCTACCACTTCGTCTAAGACAATCGCCGTGGCAGTCACCCGCGTGACCGATGCCGAGTCACCCATCTCAAACAGGAGAGTAGTCTGACCCCTGAGGTGAGGCACCCGACTGCCACCGATACCTAGTGCGCCCTCCCGTGATGGCTCCAATGACAGGCCCAGCCTATCCACTAGGCGGGTCGACACAATACAACCCTGTGCCCCCGAATCCAGAAGTGCTCTCACGTGCACTGGCTCTCCATCCGTACCCCAGACAGTGATCCTAGCCGTCGGTAATAATACCGTCACTGACGGGGTGGGCACTACAGACGGACACACAACTAATTGCTAGCGGGAGCCACTTCCCTCCCCTTCTGCCGGAGGGGGAGGAAGCCCCGTGTACGGGTCCCAACCCGGGTAGTACACCCTTCGACCCGTCGGCGCCATGCTCATCGGTCGGAAGTAGCCCACTGGCATCCTTCCGAACGGCGGTGGACGCGCCATCAGTCGTGGGCGCTCTGCGAGGGGCGGGGAGAGGCGACCACTCGGGGGCGACAGCGTGTCCCCCAGCACGGTCAAGTAAGTCGGATACCCCGGCTCCCCATGTACCACCTCCGGGCACCCCCCACCCCCCCCGCGGAGGAGAGGGCGGCCTCGGGCGGTCCTCGGAATTTCCCGATGACCCCCCTCCCCGCCCCATGCTATATCGTAACTAGCGTCGCTAATCTCTACGTGGGTGAAAAGGTCGTGAGGCTCCCCCGCAGAGTCGACCCATTAACTGCGCCATTTTGTACGCGGGCGCGAGATCCGTACGCGAATGCACAACACTATTAAAGATGTCGCGAAATCTCGGCCAATCGGCATACTCGCCGCTAAACTCCGGCACGTTCACTGGCGGCAGTGGCGACATGATCCCTAAGCCCGGCAGCCTACATTTCTCCCGTATGTCACCTTTTCGCGACCTCTCAATGTCGGCTGCCGCTTGGATAATGCCCATCACCATATCACCGCACTGGTCTACATTACCCTGCACTACCGCCTGAGCATCATTTCCCACCGCTGGGTCCTCGTCATCAAGACGTGCTAAATATTCGGCGTGATATGTCAAAACTGCATCATACCGTTCGTCTGCCTGTCGGGCGCGCGTCAGTAGCGCGTCCTCGCGATCCGAACGACCAACCAGCGAGACTGCCAGCGAAAACCACCTTAACTCGGCTTCAATTTTGGCCGCAATAGTCTTAATTACTGACGGCGCCATAGTACCAACTCAACAACGCCAATAAACAACAATAACTAAATAATTATTATTCTTATCCGAAACTAAATAATAATTTATTGCTGAGTGTAAATTTACCACGTAACCCTAATTACTAATAATAACAATACGTTTTTCCGTATCTAAACGCAACCGTCAAGTTATTATTACAAAGTTATTCACTCAACATAACCCAAGTAATAGTTATTCTAAACCGCAATAGTAGTTATTTCCAAAAAGTTAAATAACTAATCTAAATAACTAAACTATAACAACCAGTTATCAAACAAACAATAGGTACTAGTCATCAACAAATAACAATATTTTCGCCAGCTAAATAACTGAACAACAGCACCTATTACAATAATTAATCAATATTAATTATATAAAAATAACACGGAACCCCAAATTAATAACAAACTGGTCCCGGTTACGATAAATCACACAGTACAACAACAAATCATTCACTCCATCGTTGTACCTAATTGGCTTTCCGAGTTACTTGTATCATACATTGGAATGTGATTTGTTGTCAATATACCTACACATTCGAATTGTGACAGAATAAATTTTATTTTTTCACAATTCCACAAAGCGGGTACCCCGTCTTAGTTAGCGAACTATGTGGATCTAACCACGCTCTGCTACCAGAATTATGTTCTGGCCAGGAACAACTGGGCAATCCAGGGCCCATCAGTGAACTGCCAACATACAGGTCTCCTGACCAGATACAATGGGGATGCGATGCGCACCCGCTAATTTTCCTTAAATTACTAACCTGCCGGTCTCTTCAAGCCGCTATCTTGACCTTGACCTAGCAAAGCAAGTTTAGTGTATCTGTTGGTGTGTGGCGTGAGTGTTTGTGTACTTGCGATTGCCGGCAGCAGGTCCTTGCTCGACCTTCCGTCTTCAGCTCGCCGGCTCCAAAGTCCACCAGCCCGATCACCAGACACGCACACACTTTAGTTCTAGTCCCACTAATATCGTCCAAAGCACTAGACCCCGGTGCTCCGATGCACAGCCGACACGGGGTGACTTTACTAGTATTATAGTGTATTCACGGAGACGAGTTAGTATAGCGCCTTCTCTATCGCACATTATCATACAAATGACAAAGACAAAAAATACTTTTTTAGGGTCAGTGGGCGTTAACAATACCTTAGAAATGTAAATGTGCGTTCACACTGCGCTTCTTAAAAGTACGCTTAGTTTATTCCTGCGGCTTCGTCTGTCGTATTAATTGAGAGACATTGTGATATAATTTGTTTATTGTTACCTACTTTTTATTTAACTGATGGATATGAAGCAAAAGAAATAAAATCGAGAGTTAATGATTATATTTTCTTTATTAAATTGTAATATCTACCTAAACATTTTCATAACATATCATCATCACCATCACTCTCCGTACTATCACTACTGTCGTTTCCTACATTTATTATTAATCTTTCAGTCATTGCCTCCACATTTCTATCCATGGCATCCATTTTGGGCTCAACAATTTCTATGACATGCTTTATACATTTTTTCCATTTCTCTGCGTCAATATTTTGAATTGATTCATTCAATACAATTTTTAATTCTGCCATTTTGTGTGTTTTCATGTGTGAAGCTACATTTCCTTTAACTTGAGCCCACACTAGCTCAATTGGATTTAATTCGCAATGATACGGCGGCAGTCTCAGTACAGTTTTTTTTTGTGATTTTGCCATTTCGTCTATAATACAAGCGTCGTATCGCTGTCTATGGTTTTTAACAATGTTTAATAATTCACGTTTCAACATTTCAGCGTTACAGCTAATATTTTTTTGGCGTAACCAATTAAATATATCCTGTTTTTTAGATTGGGCCGTTGGGATTCGCTCCATTTTCCTAGAGTGATAGGAAGCGTTATCCATGACTATCACAGAATTATCATCTAGCTTATTTAAAACTTCTCTAAACCAATTTTCAAATTCTTCTGCATTCATTTCCTTGTGATAATCGCCTTGTTTCTTCGACTCAAACATATTTAGACCACCTTCGACGAATCCATCCTCACTCCCGATATGAGTAATAATTAGTCTTTTGCCTTTTCCTGTAACGAGAATATAAAACATGTAATAAAACACGTGTTTCAACAATGAGAATATAACTATAACTTAATGATAATAATAACAATGCATGTAGCGCACCTGGGCCAGTTTACTATACAAAAATTGGGAAAAAGTATTTTATTATGATAATGCTCATTTATGACAAAAGAACAATAAACGGGTCATTAGCACACCTGCGCCGCTTAAAAATTATCATTGACCATTATATAAATAAAAATACACACCTGAAGGTGTTTTCAAGCCAGTCGTTAGTCCATTAATAAAAGCGTCTCGCCTGCTTTTCACTGTGGTATCGACCCAAGCTTTTGAGGTAGTGTGACCTTCATTCACCCAAGTTTCATCTAAATAGTAGATTTTTTGATGATTATTTCGTGCATTTTTGATAGCTCGCAGATAATTTCTTCTCCAAAAAAATATGTCATCGCGATCCAGCAATAAGCTATTTCTGCTTCTCTTACAGAATTTAAAACCAATTTTTTTCAATATTTTATGTAGCGTCGTTCTCTTTATAATGCCCAAAGTGCCATCATCACTGATTTTCTTTAAAATCTTATCTAGAGTAGGTATTTCATTCTGCGCGAAGAAATTGTGGACTATATTTCTGATGGCACATTTTGTAAAGTTATCAATCGTATCAACAATTGACAAACGTTGCTTCAATTTCTTCGGAGATTTTAGCTCACCACTATCATTCTTCTCTTTTACAATTCTATGAACAGAAGCCCAGTGAACACCTAAGGAAGATGCAACAGCTTTCAGAATGTCACCCTTGGAGGCCGAAGAGTCTGCATTTCTCATTGCGTGGTACATATTTAAAATCATAGTCTTCTCGGTAGACAAAAAAGCCCGCCGTTTTCTTTTCTCAGCAGGTTGTTCGATATCCGCCATTAAATCAATCAAAGCAATCAATCATAAAATTCAATACACCAGCCGGTTCACAAGTTGAGCGCACAGTCACAAGTAAGAGCACGTCTGCACAATACGGGAAGTATGAGTAGACTAAAAAGTACTCGTACTGTGTACACCGCCTTAGCATTTATCACTGACCAATTGCAGTTAAAAAATTGTGAGAGTGAGATAGCGCTCTACTAACTCGTCTCCGTGAATACACTATAACTATATTAATATGCACGCAGCACGTGGCCCGTTGCCTTCCGTCCGAATCGTGCTCTCACGCGTGACCCGTCAACTAGCCTGTTCTATCGCTCTATAGCGCCCGCGCGCTCCGCGCCGGCCGCGACCCCCCCCCGCGCCGCACATACCTCCGACTCGCCCTTGCGGCCGAGTTTGCACGAGCGCGCCCGAGGGCCGCGCTGGCGCCGATTCTAAACAAACTGTATATTGATGACTCCCTTTTGGACTTGCACTTGCAACAAACTATAGATGACGTTTCTATAGCAAATCCAGTCAATATAAGAAACGAATTTTCTAAATATTTTAATAGCGATGTCGGCGCGCTCAGTTGGCAATTAAGCAAAATATAACTCGAGACCAGTCACGGAACAAAAAATATTGACTACCTGGCTTCTATTATCAAGATTGTATTCCTGTATTGAAGAGATGACGTCAATATAAAAATATGAATGTGTGCGACAGAGACAAGTAAGCACGGGCATTACACGACATGGTTCTCTTTGTTCCGCGTCTACCTAACGCTTGATCCTAAATTCTAATAATATTGACCATTGATTTTCTTAAACCTCTTAGCGTTATACTGATATTACATTAAAACATTTCCATGAAAACATAAAAGATAAATAAATATTAGTACTCACCCAGTTTTGTTTTTTCTTTATTGTCCTTGTCATCAAATGATTCGAAAATGTTACGGCAAACATCTTTCCACGCTTCTGGTTTTAGATGTTTGTCTTTATAATTTTCAATTGTTTTATCCCAAAGCACTGGTCGTGCCTCCACTAACGAAATAAAGAAGTCAAGATCGATATTTTCCACCATTTTGTTTTACACATATCGATCCTTAAAACAACAAATGGCGTAAAAGCCAAAAAGCTACTTTTCAGGAGAGCCAAAAAACTAAAATGAGTAACTTTGTTTCCTCAATATCTCTCAAAGTAGTAAAGCTATAATAACCAATTAAAGTTGTATTTTCTTAGAATTTTCATGTGTATAATTATAAAAACCTAATATTGTAGGGCCTATGCTAGTTTCCGAGATAGCATGTCTTTTACTACAAAAAATTTTGCTCTAACTGGCCTTTACGCCGTGAATTTTATACTTTGCAAGTTAAACAGGTTATGCGCACTTGGAGTAAAAGACTTAGGGAACATCTATGTTTGGGTTTTTGAAGAAATAAAAGACAAATATAATTACCGAATGTATTAATTATTGCAATAAATACAACACAAAATTTTGAAAAAGTACCAGTAAATCTAACATTTCGGATCAATGTAGTTATCTAAATTATGCCATGAACGCTATTTTTAGCGAAGAATGAATTGAGAAATTAAATTCAACATGAACATCAACATCAATTAAACAAACATCAACGAAATTGAAAAAAATCAACGAAAGTATTAAATATTGTAATAAAATAATACAAATTTTGAAAAAAATTAAAAGAAATAAGAAAATTTGAAATTTCGTATCAATTTACTTTCTAAATCGGTACTATAGATGCTATTTTTTAACGACGAAATAAAAAAAAATTGAACATCAACTATTAAAATTTGGATCGAACTTAATCAAACACTTTCACCTCGTACTGATGTTTACAAACAAATCAGTCTTAAATTTACCAATTACAGTTTTAATAACTAAATTGCGATTATTATTATTTTATATAAACTAACTAAAATACCACTATTATTAGAATCAGTCTAAATAATCAGTCCTTGCGGTAGAATTTTAATTAGTCTTAGAATGCAGTTGTACAAGAAAATTAAGTATTAATTACTTACTGCATAAAATATTTAAATAAATGAGTATTTTCTACCAAACTATCTGCTTAAAAGTAGTTAAAAATATAATAGGTAACAGAATTGTGGTACCTAATAGGTAACAAGTTTAATAATTAGTCGACATCATTATTTTCATCATTATCATCTTCTTCATCAGTTTCAATCAGAGTATCTTTCTTATCACCGATGTAAGGTAAGTCTAAGTAGTCTTTATGGAACCTCTTCGGTATTGTCCCATCTAGACATAATTTTTTCAAATCTTTATATTTCAGAGCAGAAATTGGTATTTTTTCTGAATAAGCTTTTGGCAAAGTAAAGGTATTTAATTCTTCCAAGTAAGTTTGGTCTTCATTTTTAGCTTCGGACGCTCTCTTGGCCTTTCCCTTTCCTTTCCCTTTCTTTGTTGGTTTCTCAAATAAAATAACTGTCCTGGCTACGGCATCTTCTTTCATGGAATACTTTATATCAATTTTATTAAGATGCTTTTTCTTGAAAGTAGCTATGCGTATATAAAGATTTGAAAAAATTATGTCTAGATGGGACAATACCGA
Organism: Xestia ashworthii; assembly: GCA_950022955.1. Classification (NCBI taxonomy): domain Eukaryota; kingdom Metazoa; phylum Arthropoda; class Insecta; order Lepidoptera; family Noctuidae; genus Xestia; species Xestia ashworthii. The sequence goes on from OX465569.1 coordinate 16,334,204, forward strand.
AGAGGTTCCATAAAGACTACTTAGACTTACCTTACATCGGTGATAAGAAAGATACTCTGATTGAAACTGATGAAGAAGATGATAATGATGAAAATAATGATGTCGACTAATTATTAAACTTGTTACCTATTAGGTACCACAATTCTGTTACCTATTATATTTTTAACTACTTTTAAGCAGATAGTTTGGTAGAAAATACTCATTTATTTAAATATTTTATGCAGTAAGTAATTAATACTTAATTTTCTTGTACAACTGCATTCTAAGACTAATTAAAATTCTACCGCAAGGACTGATTATTTAGACTGATTCTAATAATAGTGGTATTTTAGTTAGTTTATATAAAATAATAATAATCGCAATTTAGTTATTAAAACTGTAATTGGTAAATTTAAGACTGATTTGTTTGTAAACATCAGTACGAGGTGAAAGTGTTTGATTAAGTTCGATCCAAATTTTAATAGTTGATGTTCAATTTTTTTTTATTTCGTCGTTAAAAAATAGCATTTATAGTACCGATTTAGAAAGTAAATTGATACGAAATTTCAAATTTTCTTATTTCTTTTAATTTTTTTCAAAATTTGTATTATTTTATTACAATATTTAATACTTTCGTTGATTTTTTTCAATTTCGTTGATGTTTGTTTAATTGATGTTGATGTTCATGTTGAATTTAATTTCTCAATTCATTCTTCGCTAAAAATAGCGTTCATGGCATAATTTAGATAACTACATTGATCCGAAATGTTAGATTTACTGGTACTTTTTCAAAATTTTGTGTTGTATTTATTGCAATAATTAATACATTCGGTAATTATATTTGTCTTTTATTTCTTCAAAAACCCAAACATAGATGTTCCCTAAGTCTTTTACTCCAAGTGCGCATAACCTGTTTAACTTGCAAAGTATAAAATTCACGGCGTAAAGGCCAGTTAGAGCAAAATTTTTTGTAGTAAAAGACATGCTATCTCGGAAACTAGCATAGGCCCTACAATATTAGGTTTTTATAATTATACACATGAAAATTCTAAGAAAATACAACTTTAATTGGTTATTATAGCTTTACTACTTTGAGAGATATTGAGGAAACAAAGTTACTCATTTTAGTTTTTTGGCTCTCCTGAAAAGTAGCTTTTTGGCTTTTACGCCATTTGTTGTTTTAAGGATCGACATTGAAAACCATTTTCCTACCGTCTTGGTTTTTACGATCAAGAGATAAACACTCGGTTTTAATTATTACGCTAAAAAATTGACGTATAAGCCAATTATAATAAAATATTGTCTTTTACGACATTATTAACGTTTTATATTTGTAAAACTTAATTCTATTAAATTGTAGTAAAAGCCTATTTTTAAAAGTCTTGCATTTTAAAACAAGTTGTCTTTGATATTATTTACTTCGATATAATCGTAAAATGTAATATTAACCACATCACTAAGAAATTAAGTCTTTTACGCCCCAAATTTGCAGTTTTCGATTTTAATATTGGTTATAACGACACAAATCATAAAATTATTGGAATTTTTTCTTAAAAAATATTGGATGTAAGAGCCATTTTTTTGCGAATTTGAACATTTCAAATATACAGATCGATAGAGCTTCAAAAACTGAACAAAATGGCATTTATAAGTCATTTTGGCCAAAATGGCTTTTACGCCATTTGTTGTTTTAAGGATCGATATGCGCTATCGCCAACAGCGAAATATCAACTGAATAGAGGCGTGCGGCGCACCGCTCGCGGCACCGTGCTGCGGCGCGGTGCCGTGCCGTGTCACGGCGGCGGGGCGTCGTAACGTTGCCCGGTGACGGTGCCGCGCCGTGTATGATGGGGACGAGGCCTAAGGGGCCATGAATGTGTGTGTGGACGGTATTGTGTTATAGTAACACCGCCCATGTTTTGCGAGTACATAGCGCGCCCGCGCCGCTATGTATCGCGTGTGTTTGTTCGCTTGTGGAGTCGTGCGGGTATGAGGTGGGGGGGTGGACGTCGTGCCTATAGTAACTTAGAACACGACGTTTCACCAAGTGTGAGTAGTGGGTGTGTGGAGTCTTGTTGTAGAATGTGTCGCAGGTAATAATAAATATACAGTATGTTAGTTTAAACGAGGGACTTATTCAAACCCGCAATAGTCTATGCTTACATGATACTAATAAACATATGAACAAAAAGAAAAAACTAATACATAACAGATAGATCCATACCAAAAACTTCGCCTAAGTTTCGCAACGTGTGCGCCATGCGCTTATCGCAGAACATGTGTGCGGGTCAATGACCTTTCTAGGTATAATCCATTTTCCCTTCATACTTTAAATCTGGCTTTGGACAGGCAAATATCTAGGTACTAGGTACTGACCGAATGTTCGCAGTCGTTGATTGACACCTTGCATAATAATTAACGGTTCCTCGCACAATATCACTAGATAACACTTAAGCACGAACCACAATCCCAATATTCTTCACTGGAATGACGATAAGACGTAATTTTTGGTTATTCAAGAATACGTTTACAGGACACTCTTAATGTCGCGAAGTAAGCGGGGTTGTTTGTTAAATGCGATACGCGGAAACGCAATAATAGACATGCGGAAGTAACGGCGCTCGCGCATACACTGAGGTCAGCGCGGGGTGGCGCGGGGATGTGCCCTGTCGGTGCATCGGGGACATTACAAAGGAAAGGGGCGGAGTTTGCGCACGGAGCTCAGGACCGGCACGTGTTTTGCCGCGTGATACGTACGCCAGGAGATCGCGTGGTAGGCGCCGCGGCGGGCGCCCCGCGTCGGGTGGCTGTGTGTGCCATGGCGCTATCTGTTGAATGTGGGGCCAGGCAGAGGCATCGGCGCGCGCGAACATGTTGGACGCGAGGCGGCCGCAGAAGCCTTCTAGGCTTTCTATGTCCAGGTCCCGCTGTATTACAGCGTTCCTAACGAAGCGCGGAGCAGCGGTGACTCTTCGAAGACTGATGTTCTGTTGTCGCTGGAGCAAGGTTCTGGTGTTGTCGCTCGTGAGGGCGTACCAAGCTGGTGCGGCGTACGTGAGCAGCGGTCGGATGTACGTTTTGTACACGCCCAGCTTGGCACGCAGCGGGAGGCGGGACCGGAGCACTGGGAGGAGCAGGAAGCGGGCGCTCCTGCTCTTTGCGACGATTGTGCGGACGTGCGGCACCATGGTCAGGTTGCTGTCGATAGTGACGCCGAGGTACTTGGCCTGCGACGACCACTCGACGTCTGTGTCCTGTAGTTTCAGGGGTGGTGGCCTTTTGTGACCTCCAATGGTCAGTGCTTGGGTTTTACCCACGTTCACCGACAACCTCCATTTGGACAGCCATTCTGGCAGAAGATCCAGCACGCACTGCATCTTGATGGCCGCGTGTTGTACGTTCAACGATGTTGAGATGTACGCGGCATCGTCGGCGTACAGCGCGAGCGTAGTGTCCTGTGTGCTGGGGATGTCGTCGGTGTAACATGAGTAGCACCACGGGGAGACGCAGCTGCCTTGTGGCACCCCGGCCGCGATGGGACGCGCGCTGGATAGCGCGCCGTCGACCACCACCCTGAAGGTCCTGTCCGAGAGAAAGGAGGAGACCACTTGTATTAAGCGACGAGGCGCGTTGTATAGCAGACCGGCGTGCCATACTCGGTCAAATGCTTTTTCCATGTCGAGGAATACTGCAACCGCGCGCTCTTTCTTGTTCACCGCTGCTGTGAGCGGGTGCAGTACCCTCGACAGCTGGAGCGTCGTCGAGTGTTCCGAGCGAAACTCAAACTGTTCGGGGCGTGGCTTGACATGTTGGTGCAGGTGTCGCAGCAGGAGTTGTTCAAACACCTTGGAGATGCAGGACAGGAACGTGATGGGCCGGTAGCTTGCCGGCTTCAGGACGTCCTTGTGCGGCTTGGGCAGCATTATGACGCGCCCCTCCTTCCACGCAGCCGGGAAAACACCGGTGCGTAGGATTCCAGTGAACAGGCGCGCCAGTGCCGCTACTGTTCTGTACGGCAGGTGGCGCAGCGCTGTATTTGTGATTCCATCCGCACCTGGGGCCTTTCTTGGCTTTGTCCTGAGGATGGCGCGTCTGACTGCACAAGGGGAAAAGTAAATGGGCTCATCATCAGGAGCTACCGGCGAGGCGAAGTACTCCCCAAGGTGCCTCTCGACTGCTGCGATGTGGTCGGCTTCGTTGGTTGGGTTTGGCTGGAACTGACGCTCCAGGTGCTCAGCAAATATTTCCGCGTTGTCTGCTGCCACATATCTGGGCGCCCCGTCGCTGTGAAGTAATGGCCGTACCGGGGCTGAGGTATTCGAGAGCGATCTACAGAGCTTGTGGATCGACGGCTAGGGATGTCGAAAGTGAAAAAAAATATCGATATATCGAAACATTGATATTTTAAAAAAAAATCAATATTGGCATTGATATATCGCGGAAAAAATATCGATATATCGATATATCGGCAAAATTTAAAAAAAATATTGTGGTTTTAAAATAACAGTGTATTTAGCTTAGCCTAGCGCAATAATATCAATAGTAATTTTTATGCAAAATGTAAATTATTTTAATGTACAAATATCTCAATAGAAACGAAGGTATTTTTATAGTTATTCTTTTTTATTAGATAAAATAACATACATATCAGACACAAAAAAGCGATCTTCTAACTTTTAATAAATCAGGCAAACCAGTATTTGTCCGATAGTGAAAGTAGAAAAACTCTGCTCTTTACATGTTCCGCTGTCTGCCGGCTTCTATTGTTAGGAACCGCAAGATTTACGGCAGACGCCACTCTCTCTGAAGGTACAGAGGAAGCCGCAGGTGTCAAGTATTTAAGTGCCGTTTTACGGCTTTGGATTCTAGCGACTTTAGAATTGGTAGCCGGCGTCGGCTGTGGAGGCACTTCCAAGCCAAGATCCATAAATAAAATAAAAATATCGTTTTTGATACAATTTTCGATATTGGATATTTTATATCGATATATCGATTTATCGGTTAACAATATATCGGCAAAAAATATCGATTTATCGAATTAAAAATATCGAATACATCGATGTATCGATATTTTTTCAACAAGCCTATCGACGGCCAGTCACCCTCTGCCGCGTCGATTCGTTCCTCCCAGCCTGTATCGACCCTTTTATACCCACAACAGGTAGCGCAAGTAGTGGGTACTTTTGAGGAGCAAAATTTCATAATTTTTTTTAGTGACCTGTGGTATCAACCTTGTTTTTTAATTAAATGAAATGGATATTTTTTAAAGCTTTTTTTTAGGGCTTTCAAAAGATACCAATATTTGTGGGGGTAATTGCTTGTCTCAAGGGTTAATAATGCTTGAAAGCTAATTTTGCGGAGGTGCGTTTTTTTTGACGCCGAGTGTATATTTTCGACACCAACCAACAGGCATTACTTTTATTGCATTTTTTGCGCAGTTATGAAATATGTCATCATTGCAGTGAGCGGCTATTATTTCATAATTTTCTTCCGACTTTATCTTTTGAAAAACAGAATTATTAACTCCGAAATTAACCGAGGCAGTGTCCGCTCCATATGCTGTTACTCTACTCCATGGTAGCTGTGAATTTTCCAACACTTGACATAATTTTTCTTTAATAGATCTTGAATCTTCGAATGAGTCTTCGTAAAAGTCCAAAATTTTATGACAAATACCGTCTTTTGGTGAAAAATATTGAATCGCAACTGGAAAGAATTTTCTGTTTCCTTTATTAGAAGCATCGGTAGCGATGGAGAACGGAACTTCATTCTTTAAATCCTCTTGCACAAGTTCCATTGAAAATGGATATAAAACTTGGTTTATCAAAGCAGTACATTTAGTGCGTCCTCCAGTCATTTGTTTCACGATTTCTGAATCGGTAATAACTTGCTTTAATACTTTTAATGAGCAATCTTGAGCAACATATGAAATGTGGTGCTTGATACTCGTACAATGATAAACTTCAGCCAATTCGGCAATGCTAACTTTTTCACTTTGCGCGCTGCCTTTTGGAGTAAAGAAAGAATTCATTCGCTGAGATATGGCTGCTGCACTTGCTAAATCTTTATGCTTCTTTGACGTGGCTTGCTGTGTTAACCCATATATGCCCAGAACTACATTGGGATTCCGATTTTGGTCATTTTCAGATATGTTTATGTTGATAAACCCCTATAATAGTATTGAGTAGTTTTAGTCAAAAATATTATTTTTAAGTAGGTATTTTAGAGGTGTTCGAAAACGAAACAATGGGCAAATATCCTACACGTGTTATAGGTAACTAAAACAAATATGTTACGATGAGTTTATGAAATGCAGAGAAACATTTAGAATGTAAATTGACTTGACATTTTTGACAAAAAGTGACAGTTAGGCTTTTGCAATAGGCACATCGCAGCCGACTAGGTGCCCTGCCGATCGTGTGCTCAGCGTTATGCTTTTTACTGATGTAGGTACATTCGTAGATACCCGTTTGCTAGGTCCCGGACGCTGCCTATCATTGCCATACTTTTGAAGTAAGGATCTGGCAATGCTACGTCGAAACTCCAGCGTATCTATATTGTTAGAGAAATTGCGAGCTAACAGGGTAGCATTGTTGACCGCGACGTCTACCAACCAGAATAGTAAGGGAATGTACCACTTTTTGCCCCTCATTGCTATTCGATAGGTACCGATATTTGCATCAAATCGATCAACCCCTCCCATAAAACGATTGTATTGATATACGACGTTGGGTTGTGACACACTTATTCGTTGTTTTAGAGCAGCTGAGTATGTCCTTGCAGTACGTATAGGCTCCACGCCGTATTCACTGGATAACAGCGTCACTACACTGTTATCGTTCCAGCGCACTGCACAAATGCCACTGTTTAGATCTAACCGACTATCATGGTAACCGCGCTGTTCCTTCTTGCATAACTTGTCGTCTTTCAAAGGACACTTTTCAGTACGATTACCACGAACTGTACCCGTCACCAAAATATTTTTTTCTTTCATTTTTGTTATCAATGGTAATCCCGTGAAGAAGTTGTCAAGAAAACTGAGAATCTTGTTTCTTCGTAGACATTCTGAATTTCAGTCATTAGTTTTTGCACAACATATTGTCCTAAACCAGTACTATAAGTTTCATAGCGGCCTTGATACGGGTCAGCGTATAAGCAATAACCTAAGCGCAAGGCTGCAATCCACGTCTTGAAGCCAAATCTAATAGGCTTTCCCCTGATGTGCTGCTTACAACCGTGTCTACCATAGTAAAGTATCATGGATTCATCTATGCTGATCTCTTTCTCCATTACAGCATATTGCAGAAACTTCTTATTGAGTAAATCAAAAAGAGGGCGGACTTTAGCCATTTTGTCATTAGGGCAAAGGTTGCTGTTATCAGCCACATGGAAGTGTCGAAGTATTTCTTCAAATCGGTTTCTCCGCATGGATTTTGCAAACAAGATGTTGTGTCTATCTTCGTTAGTTTCCCAATACATCCGACGACGTGGCAGTGGAGAATATCCAGTCAATATCAAAATTCCAAGGAAACAGTAAATGTCCTTATCACTGAGGGTAAACCCTGGATTTCCTTTTTGTACTGCATAAATAACAGAGTGACGGACAATGTGCATGATAACTTCGTGGCTAAAAAACAATTCAAAGAAATCAACTGGTTCTGAAGCATCGGCCAAAGTAACTACTGATCTTGGCAATGGTGCAGTCCACTCATCATAATGTTGGGGTAAGTCTCGCTTCACCCATTTTCGGGCTACCTTAGCTGGTGGAGTTGGCGGTGGAGGTAGAAGCGGAGGATTATCTGTAGATCGCGATGGCCGGCCCCGGTTACGGGTTGATAAAGACTGTGCCTGGCTTGACGTGCTTGGGCGTACAACTTCTTCTTCAGACTCGCTGCTATCACTGATATTTCTTCCACTTAGTATCAGTTCAGCAGGTGCCAATAGTAGACGACATGACAAGTTTTCAAAGGAGAATGACCACGACAATATGGACCACGGTACAGAGTTGCGTCAATTCCAAAGTTGTTTTAGATGGTTTATAAATTAACCAAATAATCATCTACAATTGCCATTTTGGAATCAAAACCCGCATTTCCAAGTTTTTTTAGAAAACGTAACTTAACCTCAAAATAGAAATATCCGTCGTGTATAGAGGTAAGTTTATAGGTCGTAGTTTGGAGAGCAGATTAATTAGCATATCTGATGGGATAGAGACTTAAATAAATCAGTACCTTGCCTTTATACAGGGTGGCCCATAAGTCCTTACACATGTAAATAATTAATAAATAAAAAACTAATTACAATAAGAAATACCTTTTTATTTCGTATTAACCTTTATAAAATGGGAATTATTTTTTGAAAATAACATCATCCAAATGTAACCCGTTACGATCACGGCACTCCTGTAAGCGACGTCTAAAACTATCGACGACTGCGCGGCAAGTCAGTTCTGTGATGTTAGCCATTTCTCTTTGAATATTTTCTTTTAGGGCTTCAATTGACCGCGGGTTTGTGTCATACACTTTAGATTTCAGATAACCCCATAAGAAAAAGTCCATTGGGGTTAGATCCGGACTACGTGGTGACCAGGAAATGTCTCCTCTTCGACAGATCACTTTGTTGGGGAAAAGTTCACGAATGACGGGCATAGCGGTGTTAGAGGTATGGGCCGTCGCGCCATCCTGTTGAAACCAGGTCCGCGTATTGTAGCCTGGAAAATTCTGCAACGCTGGTGTAAAAAACTCCTCGATCATTGCTACATATCGCTCTGAATTAACTGTAATCGCGCGACCTCTGCCGTCTTCAAAAAAATAAGGGCCTGTGATGCCACGAGCTGACATAGCGGCCCATACCGTCACTTTAGGGCTGTGTAATGGCTTCTGATGTTTACGTTTTGGATTTTCGGGGCTCCAGTAGCGGCAATTTTGTTTACTTACATGCCCATTAATGTGGAAGTGAGCTTCATCAGAGAATAACACGTTATTGAACGAAGAAAAGCGGCTAAACATTTCATTCGCGTAATTTAGTCTCTGGATGGCGTCAGTGTCTTTTAATTCCTGTACCAACTGAATTTTGTAGGGGTGCAGACGTAAATCTTTCTTTAAAATCCGCTGTAACGATGTTCTGGATACGTTTAATATTCTGGAACGCTTACGAGTAGACTGGGTAGGATTTTCACGAACAGACTGTAACACTATGTCGATGTTTTCTTCCGTCCTTGATGTCCTTGGTCGGCCCGATCGCTTTTTATCTAACGTCGAACCAGTCCCTTCAAACTTTGCAACCCAGTTGTTGATCGTTTGAACAGTTGGAGTGTCATGAAAGTTGATGAAGATTGTGATGTTCTCGAAAGAACAATGCCCACCTTCCATACATTTGAAAACCTGATGATGAAAGTATATGTATAGTTATAAGATATAGTAGAAATACTTCCTTTATGTTTAGAAAGTAATGTCTAATAGACATTTCGGCAATTTAAACGCCACGAAGTTCAAAAAATATTAATGTTTCTTGTTAGGTTAGGATTGGCCGTCACCAGAATTAATGAAACAAACGTGCATGAACTAATTAATAACGCTCGTAGTTTACTCTAAAATAGGGATATTTAGCTAACTATGGTCTAAAACATCTTTTTTACTCAGTTAATTCCTTGAAACTAACTACCCCTAAGTCAATGCTAAGCTACCTCTAAAATGCCTAACTAAATTCATGTTTTCAAAAATGATCACTTATTTACCAACCTACATACCTGTTGAATGAAACGGGGAAAATAAATAAAACACTATGTTACAGTGGAATAGTTTATTGATATTCATCATTTTCATCCAAATCTCTTACAACTACGTCATCCAGAAATTCTGCTGGAGCAGATATATTGTTTTCGTACCTAGCCCATCCAAGGTACCACACTACCGTCATCACGTGAGCGCAACATCCGATAGTTCGTCGACCGACCAAACAATTGCAACAATATTCAACTATCCCGTTTCTGCCAGGCACATTATTTTCTACTAAAATATAAACATAATATTGTTTTCTTGAAATGTGCCTGGACTTGATTTTTCCTCTTATTAGTGTTTTATCACCACTTCCTCTAAGATTATATTGAGAAAAGTCTTGTGTATCCCTACATACTTCTATTCGATATGATCCGTGAAATCTTATATGTTCTCCATAGTATGACCTTGCTTGTCTTATTTGGTAAGTACCTAGAGCAAATAATATTAATTCACTATAACTTAATCTAGGAAACATAAATAAATTATCTCGGTCAGCAGTAATACTCTGAAAAGCAGTTGATCTTCTATTCATGTTTAGTTGTTCAACTAATCTGGCTAAATTATTTTCAAAATTAATTCTCTCTCTAATAATTGTCACTATTTCATTAGCATCATTTCTATCCTGAAAACGAACACCAAATCTGTTTAGTAAACTGGCAGCTATTTGAAAATTCTGCATCATGTTCGGGACTGATTTATTAAAATAGTCTTGCCTCAGGAGCTTAAAGTCCCTTTTAAAGTGTCCATTTACTGCCTCAACTACCCAACGACATATTGTTACACAGCGGCTCCGGTTGGCCTGCTGTGTTGTTAGTTGGTGTTCGCCTTCTAATAGAGATTCAGGCATGTATGGCCGGTAATTGCAACCTTCCAGCATTCTTATGGAATCACGGAATCCCCTATCCAATATGAACACATCGTTTTCTTGAAAATATAATCTAAGAGGAGCGTTTTCATAATCAAAGAGGGAAATCATTATATCGGCATCGGATGTGGTAGGTATAACACATACAAAATGGCACAGTACACAACGGTGTACTGTGCCATTTTGTATGTGTTTCTTCTTATTACGACCCGATTTACCGCCCCTGGACCCCGATATCTTCCTCATCTGACGACCTTTGCTTACCATACCTGATACCGTTGTAAATCCGTTCTGTTGACAATGCCGCCATCAGCAACAAGTCGACGTATACTTTGCATAAACTGCAATGTCTGCGTAAATACGTTTCGACGTTATCTCGTTCATGAGCTGAACACAAGAGTTATTTCGTTACTTAGCGAGTGGATATCACCAGTAATCGTAAGTATTTTATGCTCACTATTTTTAATCTAAAAATCATATTAAGAATGAGAATTACACAAAGCTCTTAAACAATGTGTAACATAACACATACAACTGTTCGAAAAATGTGTTTATACAAAGATTATTCACATGAAATAATCTTAGTTTTGAACCTGTTGTTTATTGTTATGCGGAACTATTTCTTCAACATATCCTCCTGGTAATGAGCTATTGAATATTTTGTAATCAAAAGAAGTTTATATTGAGTTTCCTGTTTCAGATTACTGAGGAAGATTACATTTGTGAACGTTGTAATGAACTCCTCATGAGAACAGTAAACCAGCAATTAACAGCAAGCTGTGATGGTGCTCAAGCTTCCGGGTCATCTCAACCAGGACGTAGACAAGTGTGCAGTATTTGTGGACGGTCTACACTTAATCGTCAGAGCCATGCTATTGTTATTGACAATCCTTCAGAAGAACAAAGACAGGTTAATGCCGTTATACAAACAAGAATTGCACCACGTCAGGTATTTATGTTTCTATATTGTTTATTATCATATTTCTTCTGGATATCAATAATTATACCTGATAGTGATTGACCTACTATGCTGTAACACTTTTCACCATAAAAAAATAATTATGTAGGTACATAATAATACATGAAAATAACAGGTGCATAATATTATGGTTTTTTTGACCTTGAATGTAGTGATATGTCTTTTTATCCTTTAAAAATAATACCAACGATACCTGATATTAATTCAATGTTTTTTTTTTCATAGATATCATCATCTGATAGAATATGCCATGCATGCTGGATGAGCTGCAAGCGTGCTGCCACACGTGTTGAGCATGCTGATGATGCCCGTGGAGTATCTACTACTGAAGAAGTTGAAGTTGAAACAGGTGACTCTGAGCCATACACTGCTGAACCAGTTCATGAAAGTCTTGAAGTGCCTTCTGTTGCATCAAGTGAAATAACAATGGAAAATTATAGACGGGCAGCAAATACAGCTTCTCACTGCCTTTTTCCTCAATGTACTAATATTAATCTGCACAATTTGTCAGATTCATTTAGGGCTACAATATTCAGTACATATAAATATTATATCCCTGTGCACAGCCGTGTTTGTACAGAACATAGACTGAGTAACCAGTGGAGCAATCTTTATGATTCGAGTAATAGCATTAGAACATTTACTTTACAACAAGTGGAACATATTTTTTCATTTGTCAATGCTTTCAAGCCTTACCTTAATTTCACAAATGTAGAAGCTATCCAAGAAATTGAAGATAACATATTTTTCTTTTGGACTGGAAGGTCTAAACAAGATTTTTTTACTCTCATTAATGAAGTTCCTCGCATACAAGGAATGCACAATGGCCTTTTGGGATTAGCTGCATTATTAATCAAAATGAGGACCGGTGAATCAGATGTTCGCTTGGCTACATTATTGGATGTACCGCGTAGTACATTAGAAAGGCTAATGAACAAAAGCAGGGAAATCCTGGTTCAAGATTTTGTACCTATGCACCTGGGTATTACTCACATATCGAGAGAAAGTCTAATGGATCATAATCTGACAATACCAAATGGTATATACAATGAAAACTTCACAAACGCTATTATTATTTGTGACGGTACATACATAAATATAAATAAAAGTTCCAATTACTCCTTCCAAAAGGATACATATTCATTACATAAGTATAAAAATCTTTTAAAGCCATTTTTATTTGTGGCATGTGATGGTTACATCCTCGATTGTTTCGGTCCATACAAGGCTACCACATCCGATGCCGATATAATGATTTCCCTCTTTGATTATGAAAACGCTCCTCTTAGATTATATTTTCAAGAAAACGACCATACACGCCTGAATCTCTATTAGAAGGCGAACACCAACTAACAACACAGCAGGCCAACCGGAGCCGCTGTGTAACAATATGTCGTTGGGTAGTTGAGGCAGTAAATGGACACTTTAAAAGGGACTTTAAGCTCCTGAGGCAAGACTATTTTAATAAATCAGTCCCGAACATGATGCAGAATTTTCAAATAGCTGCCAGTTTACTAAACAGATTTGGTGTTTGTTTTCAGGATAGAAATGATGCTAATGAAATAGTGACAATTATTAGAGAGAGAATTAATTTTGAAAATAATTTAGCCAGATTAGTTGAACAACTAAACATGAATAGAAGATCAACTGCTTTTCAGAGTATTACTGCTGACCGAGATAATTTATTTATGTTTCCTAGATTAAGTTATAGTGAATTAATATTATTTGCTCTAGGTACTTACCAAATAAGACAAGCAAGGTCATACTATGGAGAACATATAAGATTTCACGGATCATATCGAATAGAAGTATGTAGGGATACACAAGACTTTTCTCAATATAATCTTAGAGGAAGTGGTGATAAAACACTAATAAGAGGAAAAATCAAGTCCAGGCACATTTCAAGAAAACAATATTATGTTTATATTTTAGTAGAAAATAATGTGCCTGGCAGAAACGGGATAGTTGAATATTGTTGCAATTGTTTGGTCGGTCGACGAACTATCGGATGTTGCGCTCACGTGATGACGGTAGTGTGGTACCTTGGATGGGCTAGGTACGAAAACAATATATCTGCTCCAGCAGAATTTCTGGATGACGTAGTTGTAAGAGATTTGGATGAAAATGATGAATATCAATAAACTATTCCACTGTAACATAGTGTTTTATTTATTTTCCCCGTTTCATTCAACAGGTATGTAGGTTGGTAAATAAGTGATCATTTTTGAAAACATGAATTTAGTTAGGCATTTTAGAGGTAGCTTAGCATTGACTTAGGGGTAGTTAGTTTCAAGGAATTAACTGAGTAAAAAAGATGTTTTAGACCATAGTTAGCTAAATATCCCTATTTTAGAGTAAACTACGAGCGTTATTAATTAGTTCATGCACGTTTGTTTCATTAATTCTGGTGACGGCCAATCCTAACCTAACAAGAAACATTAATATTTTTTGAACTTCGTGGCGTTTAAATTGCCGAAATGTCTATTAGACATTACTTTCTAAACATAAAGGAAGTATTTCTACTATATCTTATAACTATACATATACTTTCATCATCAGGTTTTCAAATGTATGGAAGGTGGGCATTGTTCTTTCGAGAACATCACAATCTTCATCAACTTTCATGACACTCCAACTGTTCAAACGATCAACAACTGGGTTGCAAAGTTTGAAGGGACTGGTTCGACGTTAGATAAAAAGCGATCGGGCCGACCAAGGACATCAAGGACGGAAGAAAACATCGACATAGTGTTACAGTCTGTTCGTGAAAATCCTACCCAGTCTACTCGTAAGCGTTCCAGAATATTAAACGTATCCAGAACATCGTTACAGCGGATTTTAAAGAAAGATTTACGTCTGCACCCCTACAAAATTCAGTTGGTACAGGAATTAAAAGACACTGACGCCATCCAGAGACTAAATTACGCGAATGAAATGTTTAGCCGCTTTTCTTCGTTCAATAACGTGTTATTCTCTGATGAAGCTCACTTCCACATTAATGGGCATGTAAGTAAACAAAATTGCCGCTACTGGAGCCCCGAAAATCCAAAACGTAAACATCAGAAGCCATTACACAGCCCTAAAGTGACGGTATGGGCCGCTATGTCAGCTCGTGGCATCACAGGCCCTTATTTTTTTGAAGACGGCAGAGGTCGCGCGATTACAGTTAATTCAGAGCGATATGTAGCAATGATCGAGGAGTTTTTTACACCAGCGTTGCAGAATTTTCCAGGCTACAATACGCGGACCTGGTTTCAACAGGATGGCGCGACGGCCCATACCTCTAACACCGCTATGCCCATCATTCGTGAACTTTTCCCCAACAAAGTGATCTGTCGAAGAGGAGACATTTCCTGGTCACCACGTAGTCCGGATCTAACCCCAATGGACTTTTTCTTATGGGGTTATCTGAAATCTAAAGTGTATGACACAAACCCGCGGTCAATTGAAGCCCTAAAAGAAAATATTCAAAGAGAAATGGCTAACATCACAGAACTGACTTGCCGCGCAGTCGTCGATAGTTTTAGACGTCGCTTACAGGAGTGCCGTGATCGTAACGGGTTACATTTGGATGATGTTATTTTCAAAAAATAATTCCCATTTTATAAAGGTTAATACGAAATAAAAAGGTATTTCTTATTGTAATTAGTTTTTTATTTATTAATTATTTACATGTGTAAGGACTTATGGGCCACCCTGTATAAAGGCAAGGTACTGATTTATTTAAGTCTCTATCCCATCAGATATGCTAATTAATCTACTCTCCAAACTACGACCTATAAACTTACCTCTATACACGACGGATATTTCTATTTTGAGGTTAAGTTACGTTTTCTAAAAAAACTTGGAAATGCGGGTTTTGATTCCAAAATGGCAATTGTAGATGATTATTTGGTTAATTTATAAACCATCTAAAACAACTTTGGAATTGACGCAACTCTGTACCGTGGTCCATATTGTCGTGGTCATTCTCCTTTGAAAACTTGTCATGTCGTCTACTATTGGCACCTGCTGAACTACAGACCCCGTCTTGCGACAAACCTTCTAAAAGCAGCCAAGAAACCTTGAGTGCTTAATTCGCTGACAGCTTCGAGGTGCACTGCTCGTGTCGACATACACACGAACAGTGCAACATAGCCCTTATAAGATTTATTCCCCCTACCCTTGGAAACTCTTAGATTAATAGGCCCTGCGTAATCTACGCCACTAATGAGAAAGGGCTTGTTTTGGGATACACGTGGTAAAGGTACTTGTCCCATGAGCTGAGACGTGGCCTTGGTTGAGTACCTAATACAAGTGACACAACCTCTGTAACACTTTTTAACCAAAACTTTGACACCTTCAATCCAGTACCTTGACCGCAAGTACGTGATCATGAGTTGCGGACCACCGTGCATAGTTTTTTGATGCGCTGCGGCAATCAAAAGACTTGTTAAAAATGATTCCTTTGGTATAAGGATCGGATGTTTCTCATTAAATGTTAAAGAAGACATTTCCAATCTGCCACCAACTCTTATTATACCGTTTGAATCTAAAAATACGTTTGATGACCTTAGCTTCTTCTTTTTCTTATCTAAACTTCCCTTCCTTTTCAGTTCTTCCAACTCTTCCGAAATTCCTGACATCTCCTAACACAAACTTCTATGGCATCCTCAATTTCTTGTCTGGACAAGCATTTAGTGTCGTGCCTGATATTTGCCTTTCCTCTAACATTCAACCATCGTCGACAGTAGGCAATCACTCTAACAAGCCTGGAGAACGAGGAGAACCTTCGCCAAAAAACCACGTCAAAGACAGCCGTTTGTACTCTAACTTCTTCGAGATTAGTCACGAGGTGCTTAGGCCTTTTAAAACTAATCAAGTCCTGTCTTAAAAATTCCGGACCTTCAAACCACATAGAAGTTGTTGAAAGTTCTGCAGGAGATATACCTCGCGAGGCACAGTCCGCTGGGTTTTTCTTGGTAGGTACATGAGACCAGTGCTGGGTGTCTAGAGTTAACAAAATTTCTGAGACCCGATTCGCCACAAAGGTCTTCCAGCGGCTCGGATGATTATTTAACCATGCCAGAACTACCTCGCTGTCAGTGAAAGCATGCAACTGATCTTTGGCTATTCCCATAACTTCAGCTACTTCCACAATGAGCTTAGCCAACAGTACAGCCCCACAAAGTTCGAGCCTGGGTATCGACACTTGCTTTATAGGCGCGACCTTCGTTTTAGATGTCAATAAAGACACGTGGATTTTTCCCTGGTCATCCACTACTCTGAGGTATACGACAGCAGCATATGCCACCTTTGAGGCATCCGAAAACCCGTACAATTCGCGTTTATTATTATAAGACGTGTAGCCAACGTGGGATTTTTATCTCAACCAAAGCAGCCAAGTTTTGACGGTAAGTAAGCCATTCACCTAATAAATTGTTTGGAACTTCTTGATCCCACCCAATTCCAGATAGCCACAGCTTTTGTATTAATATTTTAGCTACAATAATACTGGGCGCTAACCATCCGAGTGGGTCGAATAAACGTGAAATGTCCGAAATAATTTTTTTTAAAGGACTAAATATAGATAATTATTGTTTTGTTACCAACATTGTAAGAATTTGGAATGATTAGCTACAGTAGGTATAATAATTATAGACAAAACAAATGTTATTAGAGTAGTGTTTGTTTCGATTCTTTTTAAAAATCGATTCCCTGTACGTATCTTAACATTTTCCGTAAACACCCCTCTTACGCTGACGTGATTGGCTACCTGTCAATATCTCTTGTCATCTCGCTGTCAGTATTTTTCATGTTCGATTCTGTCTGATGTTTTTTTACGTGTGCTTTGTATTTTTCAAAAACAAAAATGAGTGAATCTCCGTCGATTTTAGAGGATACAGTACAAGACATCAATCCAGGAAGTACAGTAGATGACATCAATCAAGGGACGCAAAAACAACCTAAACGCAAACGTAAAACTCAAGTTGAACGAGAAAATAAGTAAGTTGATATGGCTTACATCGATAGCTGTTTTAGTATTTTGCGACAAAGTGTATACTTACCATTACTTATTTATTACAGGTATTGTGACCCTGATCCCTTATTATTAAATTTTGAATGGCCATGTAAATATAATTTTAATTTATTTATGTTTTCTCGTGTCCAAAATGTTGGATCATATTCAATTTTTTCTATTTCGATGCCTTTTGGCGTCCAAACTACAAAAAAGCAATATTTTCTTTGTGTTATTTTGAGTTGGCCTTGTACCTGGTAATAATAATTGTGGTTATTTTTTAATTTTATACCGTCTTCGGACTCCGTACAAAACGTTATTTTTTTTAAACGAATTGCCTCTATTGGCGTATAAGCTGCTGCTGACGCTAGACATTTCACCTCAACAATACTGTCGGTCCCCAGTAAACCATCAGGAGATGCACCAAGATATGGATTTTCTATGTCTATAAACAAACCGCATGGTGTAACCGTTTGTTCAATTTTTTTTTCTAAATCTGCTTTTGCAGTGGCTTCATGAGATTTGCCATATCTTGTTACGTCGTTACCTGTAAAGGTTGAATATAAAATGGTTTTTACTAAAGATGTACAAGGCGTCGAATTCTACATTTTGCAAGCTTGGCCAAATATGGAAGCTGTTAATCTTTTTTTGCGCTCAACGATCCATAGATCGGAATTACCCTGGGCGACTGTTCGTTTTTCTAATGCTCTAATTTCTTCAGCAGTCATTTTAAGCGCAAGTATAAATTCCGTTTTCTTTTTTTTCAAATACTTCCTGAGGCATATCAGGAACCTCGATTACATCACCATAATGTTTGTCTGCCATTTTAAAGCGCTTAAGCTCTTTTATTACCTTGCGCTTTATCTGCAGCGGTTCTTTTTCGTTGTTTTGTTAGTAAGTTCTTTTTTTTTGTACATATTTATCGGTGTATGTATATGTCACCGTAAAATTGTCAAATACGTGATATTGTAATATCTCTAGCGATATTGTAAAATCTCGAAATATTGTCAAATGAACATACTGCTTACAACAAAACGCATTATTTTACGTGAAATGCATGCGATGGTAGTCACCTCACGCGGTGTGGAGGGAAGGAGGAGTCCCCCTTGCCCAGTGGTACAACTCTCATGAAAAGATATTGTACCATTCCTGAGAAATACCGATTATTATAACCTAACCTTAAAACACTTTATATTCCCCTAAAAAGCGTAGTCGACGGAGCCCCGCTTCGCGGGGCCCCTATTTCCGGGTGCAGGGTTTAAAGGAACCTAACTAACCTAACGGGGGGGTGCCCCAAGTCCCGATTATGGGGGCAGAGATACTTCCTAACGTTCAGTTGACAATAATTCGAGACTTTACAATATCGCTAGAGAGATACACGTTATATTGTAATATAACGTATTTGACAATTTTACGGTGACATTTACATATTTTCAGGCGCGTCTGGACATACAGCATTTTGCACTTTACGCAGAAAACTATAATCTTTTGAATTATAAGGTCCTGCTGCTGCAAAACATCTCGCTTCGTAGGTGCCTCTTCGTGTAAAATTTACTCTTTTTCCTGCAAGGAATTTGGCAACAATTGCATTAAATTGTTCTGCAGGATTATTTGTTTCCTTCAACAATAAAATTTCAGCGTTTTGAAGCAGCCACCCAAGATTTTCATAAATTTCGTTCCACATGCCGCAAGATTTCAGCTGTGGAACTAGATTTTCTTCTATTGTTTTCTTGCAATAATATGGTTTGCAACTATCATGCCAACCAAACACGTGGCATGGCCCATTTCGTAAATCTTCTTTGAGGACTAAAAGCTTCTCTGCTGTTGGGACCTCAAGTTGTCTTGCGTGTGCAAACAGCGCCAGTTACAGTATTATACAGCGTGAAATTTTAGTGGTTGTTTTCCCGAAGCGAAATGAGTTTGTATCGATAATACAATCGATTAATATATACAAAAAAGATTAGACTCAATAAATGGCAGATTAACAATTGTGATAAACAAAACTCGAAAGCGACTTGAACCAACAGTAATACATCGCCCGATACCTACACGGAACGCGGGCCGGGCGGGCGCGGGGGTGTCCAGAACAGCCGCGCGGTCGTTGCACTCGCGTAAAAATCAGCTGATCACTACTCCTGACTTAATAAAACACAAAACCCAATAAGTTATTCCAATTTTCCCTTCATACTTTTACGGGCTTAGGACCGTCATAAATACTTTTTTGCTTACAACTTACAGATCACTGAGAAACTAATAAAAATCAGGATCTTTAAAAAAAGTCTGAATTAGATAATAAAGTATTTAAGGCGTTTTTTAAAAAATGGAATAAACTTATTTACAATGGTTTTAATTACCTAACCTACTTTTAAATGTTTATTTACAAGGTACGAGTAAGTACTTACACTTCCCGATAGCGGAGTAATTGTTCGAAATGCAAACCACTACGTTCAATGCACTAACGAGCACGTTTTAACTGATTGTCTTTCAGTTTGATTAGAGTGTCTCTGTCACTTCTCACGATATTGAAAGCGTCCACTATCACACTTATCGGGCCTGTGGGACTTGCGGGTTCAAAACCCCGCGATGACGGAGTGACTTCAAGTGTTGCGGCTCCGCGTAGAGCCGCCGGGAAGCATGGGAATCGTAATTAGCCCTGGCGTATAACTGCACCATAGCGACAAACTCTAAATTAGAAAAATTGTAATGACGATTCATTTTTGAAAAGATGTCGATTACGTATTGAACGTATGACGTTCGCGGAAGGACTAAGCGCGTCATTTGGCGGCATCCTTTTACGTTGCGGCGATGGGCGCGGGGGGCCTCGCTTGCCGCGTGCGTGCAGGCTAGTTAATGACGTATCACCATGCTCGAGAGCTTATTTTGCTCTGAACATTTATTATTCACTCTTCCCTTTGTAGTTTGCCGGCAGCGCGGGGCGGCGCGTGCGTTTCGTGTAAGTATCTACGTTCTGTCTAGTGAACTACTATTGATTCTCGCGCTTTCGAGTTTATGAATACTTTTTTGATGATTTGAAAAAAAAAACTTTCTTTTTTTTTTAAGTTTATCTTTGTGTTTCGATAGTACTACTGAAGGGTAATCGCCCCGCCGCGGGAAAACAACCATTAAAATTTCACGGTGTATAAGCGCCGTACTCTATTTAGAAGAACTTTCCTATTAATAACAGGGACAAAACCGAAAAATTTTCAGTTTTTTTTCCGATCTTTCTAAGTTAATTGAATAGTTCCGAAGTAGATGGTTGCTGCACTCTATTTTCCTTATGTGAACGTCGGGACCATATATCAAAGAGTCTCTGAGGGCTTTCGTTACGCTACTGTCTCCGTCTCCTATTATTTTTGTGTACTTTACACCATGCATTTCCACGCTGACTTTAAAACCGTCAACAATGGCCGATGTCTCCATTTTGGTAGACGGACCAGACCAGTTTTTGAAACATTCGTGCGTTCTTATTGGATTTTTTTTATTCTTACCTAACGCGCAAATGCAACAGTACGAATTTTTGACTCCAATATATAAAACCTTTTTCGTTCTATGTCCTATAATGCAACCCACACCAGACAAAGAGTTAAAATTTGTTCCATAGCTCCGCTTAGCCCATGAGCCGTCTGTCACGACGGTGATACAAGGTACACCTTGACTATCTACTTCGTGATTTTCAAAAGCGAGACGCCTTTCTTCCGCACCTGCTTCTAACATAAACTGCAATGCTATATCTTTGAATAATGGAAAGCTCTTTATTTTTTTTAACATAATACTTTTCACTCATGTTTGGCATGTTTATACTTGCGCATATTTCGTCAAGCTGAGCCCATCCGTTCCCGGTTTGTGAAACACCTTCTATTATATTTAAATTAATTGGATTTTCTTTAGATCCTTGATAATATCTTTGAGATCTAATTTTTTCTATTTTATTGCACAACCTGCATGTAAAATAAAATTCTGAGTAAAATCCAGTTCTTTGCTCTTTTATAAAATCGAAGAATTGAAAATTACATTGAAATGGAAAATGCGAAATATTTTTAATTTGCTCGAAGAGATATGCTATGTCAACTACCCTATTACCTTCTAAAATTGAATTTATGTTACTATTATCCTTACTAATTATTTCAACAGGTAGATTGATTTCTGAATCGGAATCGCTGGATTGGTTGAGTTCCGCATGCGTGACCGGTGTGATCCTGTAAACACAATATTTTGTCAGAACGGCCAACGACATACGGTTTTGAAATTGCTTTCAAATACTGATGATACTCACACATCCGGTGTGTTACGTGCAGAAGCAACGTCGGGCTCTATAATATCCCAATCGCTGTAATTCCGACAGTTATCAGAACTCATTATATTGCGAGGTACTACATTTTTCCATTTTGTCGTTGAAGGTTCAGTATGTACTTCTGCTTGAACTACAATTTGCTTCGAAGACGCTTCAGGTGACCTAAATCACATAAATTAAAAAAATTGTGAAAACACATACTTATCACGGTTTCCTCTAACGAAATAAATACCCACCAAAAACATTTTCATGTAAAATGTTGCCAAGACGAGACCGTATGCGAGTCATAAAGTTATGAGATCTCATGAAGAGCCAAGATTCTAACTCTACACGCCCTAACTCACAAGGTCTAACTTCATAAACTCTACACCTTAGTCAAAATATATGGCATGGCCGTTTCATTACTACAAGAGCTATTGTTTTACAGAAAACTTTAAACTTTTAACTTAAACTCGTCCGGTGAAATATACCTGCTTACCTTTTTTTAGGTGCTCCGCGAATATATCAATAACTACTGCAAATGTCGCCAATAACCCTCGTGAAGGAAATATTGTGGTAACTCCTTCACCAAACTGGTAAGTGACTAATTAGTAAAGTGACAATGTATTCTAGTCGTGTTTGGGCATAATGAGACAATGTATCCTAGTCGTGTTTGGGCTTGTTGTAATTGTAACGGTATGCATTTTCCATGTGCACCAGGCACATGTGATGATGTGAACCACTAAAAAGTGAAAAATAAAAACTTTTTTGCAAAAAATAAAACCGACTTCAAAAAGAAAAACTGAAAAATAACTTTAGCTTCTGAAGTCGGTGACAAAAAAAATTAAATCAATCATACAAACGTCACCGACTTCAGAAGCTAAAGTTATTTTTCAGTTTTTCTTTTTGAAGTCGGTTTTATTTTTTGCAAAAAAGTTTTTAAAAACTATCTTTTGAGATTATAAACTCGATGTAAAAGTTGTAGTTACCTTTACCTAAAAAAAACTTTTAGCTTGAGATTATAAATTGTGATCGGTAAGTACTTAGATACATTTTTCAATTATGATATTGTTATGAAAATAATTAGGTAATTGGTCATTTAAAAATCTCCCTTTTAGCCTGTATCTCTTTTTTCGCGCGACACTAGGCCATAGGCGGGCCTTTTTGCCCACACATTTTTTATCCATAATTGCCTCTGTAACACAAAAGATTATTATGTGTGTTAGTTTCTACCAGCCTATGTAGTTCATATTATTCTGTAAGAAATCAAATCTAATACTCAATACTCAATACTCAAACTTTATTTGCATTCCACAATGTGTACTTAGGTGGTAAATTAAAAATGAGATCATTATGGACCCTGTCGGGCACAGCAAAAGACAAAGATATAGTAGGAGAGAGGAAGCTTTAAAAATACACAAAGAAAAAATATATCTAAAATAAATTCAATAATACCATAATAAGAATTCTACAAATAAGTACATAGAAAATTTTATACATTATTAATTATATTTTATCGCTTAAATATTCATTTATGCTATAATAGCATTTTTCTGTTAAAAATTGTTTTAGTTTTTTTATAAATATGCTTAATTTTTCTTCTTTTTTTATTATTTCAGGTAGTTTATTATATATTTTTATAGACATTACATAGGGGCTTGTTGAGTGTATTTTTAGTCGAGATTGCGGAATGTTTAATGTTGATTTGTGCCGGAGTGTGAAACGTGATTGTATATCTTCGCGCTTTGTGTAAAACTCTTGATATTTCCGAACAAATTTGCAGGTTTCTAATATGTATACCTATACTGGGGAGTGTTAATATATTATAATTTTGGAAGTGAGGTTTGCAGCTGTCGGTTTGATCAATATTTGCCAGGATTCTAACTAATTTTTTTTATAGGATAAAGAGTGAGGGTGCATCTGTGCTATTTCCCCAAAGGGTAACACCGTAGCTTAGCCATGCATAAGCATATGCATAGTAGGTGGTGAGCGCTGTTTGAAGATTGGTGGTTTTCTTTATTTCTCGTAGAGCATATGAAAATCTTGAAATTTTTGATCTTATTTTTTGTACGTGGGATTTCCAATTTATGTGAGTATCCAAAGTGAGACCAAGTAGCGTAAATTCTTTAACAATTTCTATTTTTGTGTTATTAAAAGTAAAATCAATATTTAATGGTGTTTTTTGGTGGGGATGAAAGGTTATAAGTTTAGTTTTAGAATAATTTATTTCGAGGTGTCTATCCAAAATATACTAAAATGCCATAGCAAAACTACTAACTAGGTACTATTTAATTCAGTAGTAGGCATCTAGGTAGTAAGTTTTACTAAATACTAATTCATGTCACAAAGTAACCAGTAGCTTCCGGTGGCCGAGCCGAGCCCTTGTGAACTTTTTTATTCGTTCACTAGCTTCTGCCCGCGACTTCGTTCGCGTGAACTTTTGATATCGTAACGCATCGCCTGCTCAACGTAAGCTTTTTTCCCCGCTTGCAACATTTCTTATTGCTGCTCCGCTCTTCTTGGTCATAGCGTGATGTTATGTTAGCCTATAGCCTTCCTCGATAAATGGACTATCCAACGCAAAAATAATTTTTAATTCGAGCGGTCAGTCAAATTACACACAAACTATCACAATAGAAGTATCGGTATCCAAAATCCAAGCCAGGGGTCAATGTTATAAAATAATACTCGTACGAAAACACAATATCAGTCACAAACACAGTACGCGCGTAATTACGGTGACGTATGCAGTAGCCGACTGTCCGGTGGGCCTGCGGTGCGCGGGCGCCGGGCAGCAGCAAAACAAATGAGCATGTGTGTGCACCCACACACTACGCACACACACGCGCTGCGTGCCTCCCGTCTTCCCCACTGACCGGGGAGGCAACTTGCAGCGAAATGCAATGAGATTTAAAACTAAAACGGGCGCGCGAAATTTTCTATGCAGACCTTTGGTAGTCTAGATATTATGAAAAATCTATCGAATGTATCTGTTCAAACTAAAATTATTTGAAATTTTGAATAACTAATCTGTGTCTGTATGGTTTTGCTTTTTTCATTTTCATACTATATACGTTACTTATTGAAGCCCAAAGATGAGCTAAAATTAGTGTTAAAATATGAAAGTTTCGACGCTCATAACTTCCAAACCAATACTTTTTTTTCCAGTGCCGCACGAGCTATCCTTGTGATCGGACGTTTACTAACATCTGTTACAGTTTAGTGTGCGCATATTTTTTTGTCTTGTTTACGCTCGGGCCAACCGGTTTTCTCCGGTCGGTCCCTGCAGCTGGTGTTTTGTTCACATGAGTGAATCAAATCCAAGTAATGTAAACATCAATTCATTATCGAGCGCTGACGAGTTGGAGGACGGTACAAATATGGAATTTGAGGACAATACACAACAAAATGATACGGAGTTGATACGAGGGAAAAGACCAAGGGAGGAAACTTCGTCTGAAGAAGGATGGAGCGTAGTAAATAGAGGACGGAACAAAGTAGTTTGTAATCGAGGAGACTTAGGTGAGAGGGAAAAAGAACAGAGGACACAGGTGGCCGTGAGTTGTAAAGAACCGCTGCCGAAACAGTTCGCCTTAGCTCGAATTCTTAAGACTCATAACATTGCCAGTGGCAAGATCTACAGGATTAAATACGTGCATCGTAATAAAATGTTAATTACGTTTGATACCGATTTCGGTGCAGAGGAATTTATAAATTGCCCAGTATTTACGGAGATGGGCTGGTCTTGTCAAAAAACTTCAGAAGTAGGAGTGTCGTACGGCCTTATTAAATCTATGGAACTCGAGATATCTGATAAAGATCTTAAAGCTAACCTGTCAAGCAGTGCGGAAATAATATCCATAAAGAGGCTAAATAAACGGTGCCCGGATGACCTAGACGGTAACGGCTGGAAACCCAGTGAAACTATTCGGCTTGGATTTAAAGGACCTTCTCTTCCGCCTTATGTCTACATTTTCAGTTTGAGGATTCCAGTGGAGCGGTTTGTATTCCCTGTCACACAATGTGCTAACTGTTGGAAATATGGCCATTTAAAGATAAGATGTCCATCAAAGAAACTCGTGTGCCCCAAGTGCTCTCAAAAACATGAAAACTGTACAATTACATCATTTACTTGTGTGAATTGTTTAGGTGATCATATGGCGTTTGACAAAAAATGCCCCTTTTTTAAGAAAGAAAAGAAGCTGAGGGATTTAATGTCAGAATTTAATTGCTCCTACAGGAGAGCTCTCACATTATACGTCCCACCCTCCCCTGCTAATGTCCCACACATAGATTCTGAACCAATACCTGAAGTCGAATCGTTTTCTACAGTGATTGCCACAACTATCAGTGCGGCCCCAACGCTACTCCCAACTGACGAAAACGTCGGCACAACCTCTCAAGTGGTCTGCCCAGGTACATCCATAATAAATCAACAAACTAAGCCTCTGCCTAAACGCAATCTGAAGAAACAAAATCGCCGACCAGCAACCCCTACGCCTGCCGAGGACATGATATGGAATGATGTCTCAGAATCTTCAGATTCATCAGAGAAAATTAACTCTCCTCATTTGAATAAAATCCATCATTCTAATAACAATAACAAGACTCCCGATAATCTAAATTTTTGGCATTTGATGAGAAAAATTAAAAATATTATAAGAAGCAAAGAATCTCTTCAGATTAAAATACAGCAAACAATTTCCGTATTTTCAGAGTGGCTGACACATAAAATTGTAAGTAGTTTATCTATCGATGTGTTATTTAATTTATTTGTTGGAAATGGCTGATAACAGTAATTGTATGAACTTAAACATTATACAATGGAATTGTCAAAGTGTTAGGCCCAAATCTCGTTCACTGGAATTGCATCTAAGTCAAGAAAAAGTCCATATTGCCGTGCTCAGCGAAACATGGTTGGAGCCCGAGAGTTACTTTAAAATAAGTGAGTATAATACGTATAGATTGGACAGAGAAGATGGTTACGGTGGCGTTGCCATTATGACTCATCGCTCTGTTAAGTCTTTAGTTTGTACAACACAAAGTCGCAACCCCGGTATTGAATTGTTACATATTAGAATTCTTAATTGTCAGCATATTGAGAATATAGTGTCCGTTTATTGCCCTTCGTCAGTTCACACCACTCAAGAGGATTGGGACGAGATCTTTTCTATTGGGAACAGCAAAACTCTTATATTAGGAGATTTTAACGCGCATCACTCTAATTGGTCTGCTAGAACTGATCGCCGTGGTTCTGAAATATTTGACTCCATGTTGGATTATAATTTCATTCATTTGAACGATGGTAGTTTCACTAGACTCAGAATGGTTGATGGAGTTCTCCAGCAATCTAGTCCTGATATTTCATTTGTTTCATCAGATCTGTCCTTATTATTTATGTGGAAACCAACAAACGAATCACTCGGAAGTGATCATCTAATTATTCAATTAAATTGTGTACTTAACACTAGACGTGAATACCAATGCAGAAGAAATTTTAAAAAATCTGACTGGACTTCATATTCTGGATACATAGACGATTATTTACAAAACTGTGTATCTCCCCGGGATCCTCAGGAGTTATATGACCTTCTACATAATATAATGCAAAAAGCTGCGGATAAGTATATTCCCTACATTAAAATCCCTCAAAACATTTGTAACACATTTAAGCCAAAACCATATTGGTCTTCAGAGCTATCCAAGGCGGTTGCGGAGCGACGCTTGGCTCTCGCGAATCTGAGAGGCAGCCCCTGTCCCAGGAATTTAGATATCCTCAAAGAAAAAATAAGCACTGCTCAAAGGCTTATTCGCAACGCTAGATGTAAATCTTTTCAGCAGTTTTGTTCATCTATAGATGAATCCTCCTCAGCATCTGAAATGTGGCGCAAGATGAGGTGGTTAAAGGGTCGGCAAATTCCTAACGCATGTGTAGATAAAGAAAAAGCCGAGCGTCTGCTTAGCGACCTTACTCCAGATTTTGTTTGTCCCTCGCAGCCTACTTTTAATTCTAACAATGCAATGTTAGACTCGCCAATCTTAATGCCAGAATTAATCAACTGTATTAAAGCTACTGATACGGCACCTGGTTCAGATCAAATCTCCTTCTCCATGATAAAACATCTTCCACCTTCCGGTAAATCTATGTTACTTCAAATATTTAATCAATGTTTTTCTGTTGGTTTTGTTCCTCTACAATGGCGTCAAATCAAAATAGTTCCAATTCCCAAGCATAGTAGTTCATCTTTACGCCCTATCTCCCTGATATCTTGTATTTGTAAAATTTTCCATGCCATTTTAGCCAAACGTATAGAATGGTTCTTTGAAAAACAAAACCTCTTTCCTGAGGACATGGTAGGTTTCCGTAAAGCACGATCTTGTCTGGATAATCTTACGCGGTTGGTCTCTGAAATCCAACTAGGATTCTCTAAAAATTTGGTTACAGCGGCGTGTTTTTTAGACATCGAGAGCGCTTATAACAATGTTGATATTCCTTGCCTGCTACGTATTTTAGACCAGTTTGGGGTTGGATCAAAAATCTGTTTTTATTTGTGGTCCTTTTTATCAAATAGACATCTGCAAGTGGCGACGTACGGCTGTGAGGTTGTTAGATTTACTGGCCGTGGGCTAGCTCAAGGTGACCCACTGGCTCCACTTTTATTCAATATTTTAACACTACATATTTGTAAGGAAGTTGGACAAGTTAACATATCTCAATATGCTGATGACTTTGTGTTGTACTCAACAAATCATAATCTAGACTTAGCGTTTGAAAAACTTCGGTCTGCTTTACGATATACCAAAGTATTAATTGATAAGTTAGGTTTGACTATGTCTCCAAATAAAACTAAGATCTGTGTTTTTAAAAAAGGTTGCTTTAGAAGGGCTGTCAACTTTGATTTTGATGATATTTCAATTGAAGTCGTTAATAATGTGAAATATCTAGGTCTGTGGCTGGATAGCTCATTAAGATGGGGCAAGCATATCAATGAAACTTCACAGAAAGTAATGAAGTTCATTAATTTGATTAAAGTTTTATCCGGTCCGGGATGGGGACTCCATCAAAAACACTTAAGACGTATTTATATTTCCTTAATCCGTAGTAGGCTTGATTATGCCAGTTTCTTGTTCGACAATGGTTGCAAGACAAAACTAATAAAATTAGACAGGGTCCAAAACCAGGCATTACGTGTTGTCGGCGGATTTATAAGGAGCACCCCAATACATGTCATGGAAAGCGATCTGTGCCTTCCGCCACTTTATATTCGTCGGAGATACCTGGCATGCAAGTTTATTCTTAAATCAAAATCTTTCCGCAGCAATAAAACCTTAGAATCAGTAGAAAACCTTTCACTAGTTAGAGGCTCCAACTATTGGCAGAACAAGAAACTGCCACTACTTGTTGACATCTTCTTCCATTATAATTCCGTCCCAATATATTCGAGTGTTCAACTTGGTATGTTTTCACTTGATAAATGGATTAGTAGCATAAATATTTCTCATTTAATCTTAGATAACATCCCTAGTATTTCTAAAGCTAAACGTCACTACACTATTTTACAACTAAAACACTTATGTATTTCATATATACAAGAACAATATCCTGGTTATCATACAGTATTTACTGACGGTTCCAAAGATAAACATGTAGGAGGCGCTGCCTTTTTGGATCCTGTTCTTCTGAACCACATGAAGCTTAGGATTGATTCAGATATTTCTATTATGCACATTGAGTTGATTGCTATATTGGAAGCTTTGTCCTATATACTGTCAATTAATGGCGATAATTTTGTGATTCTGACAGACTCCAAAAGCTCGCTGCAACACTTGGCTCGGCACACTTCTCACATGCGAGGTATTCCGACAGCCTACGCGATATATGAATTGATCTTAAAACTTCAAGCTAATTCCAAAACGGTGCGCCTCCAATGGATTCCGTCACATATTCAATTTGAAGAAAATGATATTGTTGATTTACTCGCCAAACAAGCGTGTGTTGACGGAGTCCCTACGAATATTACTCCGCTATATTCAGACTATTTTGGAAAGGCAAAAAAAAAGTGTTTAGATTTTTGGCAAGAGTATTTTGATGAAAGATCAAAAGAAAAGGGGATCTGGTACCGAACTATCCAGCCAAAGATTTCTCGGTCTCCGTGGATTGATTGTGATCTGAACAGGAAATTAATTACTATAGCTTTAAGACTTCGTTCCGGCCATATTCCTTCGAATAAGTTCTATCATTTAATGAAGAAAGTTTTGTCTCCAAATTGTGATGACTGTGGAGTAATTGATGATGTTTTTCATATCCTGATGGAGTGTGTCCGGAACGAAAATAGTAGACCTAATGTTTTTGGACGATATAAAACGAATGATATTGGCATTTGTAATTCCATCCTTGCTTTTCCAGTGTCCGAGAAAGCAAAAGAATTATATGAACTAGTAATAAGTAGATCGTAAGTTAGTGCTAAGTAGATCGTAAGTAATTTGCTTTTCTGTACTGGGCGATGTGGTCGCTAAGCGACAAAGCCCTTTAATCAAATAAAAAAAAAAAAAAAAAAAAAAATACTTTTTTTCCAATTCTGCTTCCATACAGGCATAGATAATAACAAGACCAGTTGATACAGTTTTTAATTTTGAACCTACACCGTCAAACGGAGGAGTAATCACCAGACTACGTTTGTATGGAAGAATGACCGGCGTGTGTGTCCTTAAGTCAATATTTTAGAATGAGGTACTTTGACAGATTTAGATAGATTGGCCAGCCGCGGACATTATTTAGGTATTCTTTTGCTAAATCCAAATAAAAATATACAAAGATATCAATATGTAATCGAGGGTATTATAGAATAAAGATACATAATAATATATTTACCATCCGATATGTTTATTTCAATGATTATTTGGTCCCACGCCGCATCTTTTGTTTCGTTGAATTTGTAAAATTCTGAAGATGTGTCCCAAATGCACGGAAACTTTTTCACACTTTCGATAAGTTTTTCATCTATTTCATCCATTGTCTTCACTGCGTCGATCACGTATGCACTGGTCGGTCTACGGCGGCAACCCGCGTCCGCGCCCGCATTCGTTTCTCCGCTACACTTCCCCGCTCCGTTTCCCCGCTCCGCTGCCCCGCTCCGCTTCCCGTTTTTGGATGAATTTTTAAACTAGTTTGTAACTCCCTGTCCACTGAAGAGGAGCGGAGATTTTGTGCAATCCTATTGGTTAATATTTCTCAGTTTCTCCACTCCGCAGCCTAGCTCCGCTCCGGTGGACAGGCAGCCTTAGGGTAGTCGCTGCAGGATCCCTGCTCTGCTATAACATAATTCACTGCGTCGATCACGTATGCACTGGTCGGTCTACGGCGGCAACCCGCGTCCGCGCCCGCATTCGTTTCTCCGCTACACTTCCCCGCTCCGTTTCCCCGCTCCGCTGCCCCGCTCCGCTTCCCGGTTTTGGATGAATTTTTAAACTAGTTTGTAACTCCCTGTCCACTGAAGAGGAGCGGAGATTTTGTGCAATCCTATTGGTTAATATTTCTCAGTTTCTCCACTCCGCAGCCTAGCTCCGCTCCGGTGGACAGGCAGCCTTAGGGTAGTCGCTGCAGGATCCCTGCTCTGCTATAACATAATTAAAATTGAATTAAGAGGACATCCTACCTGCCGCGCGGCCCATACAAAAAACTTAAATTCGAGCCGCCGTAGTCTCCTATCTCTTCCACCAAATTTAAACCTACATAAATATTTTTTTCTAATATACATTAATGAAGAAGTGTTACTATGCCTCTATGTTTTGTTTTAATCGATTACTGGTTTTGTTAATTAACTAAGGACGCCTATATAACGCTAAAAATACACTAACTTTACCATCGTCTGTAAGAGTTAAGTAAACAAAAATTAAAAAAAAAAACAGAGCTATAGAAAAACTCTAGTAATGTATATTAGAAAATTTATTTATTTAGATTTAAAGGCCAATAAAAAGGACTACAGCGGTTCGAATTCAAGTTTTTTGTATGGGCCGCCCGCCAGGTAGGATATTCTCTTAAATAATTCCACCAAACAGCATGATCCTGCAGCAACGCCGAGAGAAAGACGCGAGTCTTTGGGCGTTTCTAGACTACGAATATCAAAGCCTGGCAGCTGGGAGGGGTTGCGTTTAGGACGCCGTTTAAAAATAAATTTATTTTTAATTGTTTTTGTACGTAACACTGACCCAGTTTGCATCGGGCAAAATTGCTTATGAATTATTTTTCCGAACGAATTCGTACAATGGACTAAGGCTTCCAGACTTTGATATCCGCAGCCTGGGAACGTCCAAAAAGCATATTACTCGTCGTACAAGTAATATGCCGTTACCTCCTAGATCAAATGAAGTGAACTTGAGCTACACTATCCGCTACAAATAATTAATACGACAGTAAGAACCATTTTTTGAAATCATCAAATACCTACACTACCTAGGCAGTATTAAGGTGGAAGCGCACACTTTACGCGCGAAATTCAAACTTTTTACAGTTAATAATTTATTGTGGGTAAACGGTGTAACTTTTTAACTTCATATGTTACTTGCGGTTGTAAAACAGTGTTGTGTAAAGCTTTTTAAGAATAAAACTGTTAGCTTGAAATAAAAGTTGCCAAAACGTTGCAAGTCCGAATATCTATGTTTGACAACTTTTATATCAAGCTAACAGTTTCATTCTTAAAAAGCTTTACACGTTTTACAACCGCAAGTACCATATGAAGTTAAACAGTTACACCGTTTACCCACAATAAATAAAAACCTGTAAAAATTTTGAATATCGCGCCTAGAGCGTTCCATCTTAAGCAACTGAATTTTTCATAGTGATATAAATTCTATTGTTAAGCGAATGCGAAAGACTGTTCGGTAGTGGAAAATGCAGCTGAGTGAGCGCAAAGTATTTTACATCAGTACTTTCTTCAACTTCATAAGCATGGAAATGTGTATCAAAGAAAATCGCGTGGAATTTATGACATTCAAACATTGTCTCACATGTATCTTGCTTAACGTAAACAGCAATAACTTTAACAAAACTGGGGTAATTAAAATTATTTTCATCCAATCTAATGCAAAGAATGCCTCGAGGGCGATACGTAATACTCATCGCCGTAGCATGAGTCACGGAATGGTGGGTGGCAGTATTCGGTAGATCAAAATTGGATTTTAAATTTACAAATTTATCCCTAGTCAGCTCTCTCAATTTACCATGCTCAAATTGAATAGGAAAACTGTTTTGAAATACAAAGTGACTCAACTGAAGTTGCAACTTAATACTTATAGTTTTGCAAATATTTATTCGTCCAGCATTCGCCCGTGCGATATTTTTTCCAACACGATGCTTAGACTCATACCGCATCGACCATAGGTGAACAATAGGCCCGAATTTTTCCATCATTTTAGGGTAATGAATGAAATGAGTTATTAAAGGATCAGAGGATAGCAATAGCCTATTCAGGACATCAAAGTTGCAGTCTATCCTGGAAAACTTTCGCGCGAAATTATAACGAAACATTCTAAAATGTTTATTCCTGGCTTCCGCAGCTTCTTCGGATAGCAAGCCAATTTGTAATAATGCTTTATCTATTACTGTTGCGCCATGTACTAAAATCTTGTGCATCGTTGGTGTCATGGGATGCCAAGGATACAGGGTGAATTTAAATAAATGCGACAAAATGAAATGGGAGCTTCAGTTACAGTAACATAGTAATTATAAACTGTTTTTTCTACTATCTAAATCGTTAAAAAAAATTACGCGATTATCGTTTTCAAAAGGTTCATTGATGTTATTATCTTTATTTAAGTACGAATTATCGGTATTCCGTTCATAGCGGTCATTTACCTAATTTAGCCTAGTTTCTAATGTAAGTATCGCGCGACGTTGCCAAACCTCGCATGTGCGCCAGCGCTGACATCCCTTCCCGGCGACCGCGTGCCGCCCACTGCCCTTCCTTCGTTCATTACAATTTTACATTTGATATTTTATACATTTTCTTGACAACACGTATTATTGTATATTTAAATTTGTCGCATCTATTCAATTTCACCCTGTATAAGGACAAGGAGATGTAAAGTTTTGCCGTTTCTAAGCAATAACTTTCAAACTTATGCAAGTTGACTTTATGACCACTTGAAATTACTTCTAAAATTATTTTCAATCTGTAGATTAGGTTAATGTCAACACCAGTGATTTCACTTGCTTTTTCTGGATCTGCAAAAAATCGCCTGCTTGTATTGCCGTCATTAGTATTACCAAAGCCGGCTTTAGGTACATCAACTATCAAACCAGTATCCACTCTAAATTGTTGTTGTATGGCGGTTTTCCTTTCTTTTACTATAGTTTTGTCAGATTCGGATCTTAACTGCCACTTCTTGATAGGCAATTTGTACGAAAGGTGTAAAACACTTTCGAACAAGCGAATTCTGGCATGCAGAACTGACAAACCGAAACTCAATGCTTCTACGTCAACGTCCATTTTGATGTTTAAGTCGTTAAATTGTTTTGAAGTTGCTCCGCATATATAACACCTCATTGTGGAAGAGGTTTGTGTAGCAGCATTGCACACCTTAGCATCCACCATTGTTAGAGTCAGTGTGTGCTTCACATTAGCAATCAAGCCTTCCTGTGTGAATTGACTGTTTTTTAAAGCTTCAATTTTCGAAGCTATATAGTTAATTTCGTGGTTTGTTATATCTGTTGATTCTTTGGTGAATATGATTCTTATGGGACGACAAAATCGTGGTGATGACGGAGTTGGGTTTTGCCAAATGGTTTTTTTCTTATAACAAATTAATTGTAGAGGAACCAAACAACTTTGGAAGATGTTTGCATCTGTCGCTTCATGGTTTTGCATTTTCTGCTTGAATTGCGACTGCTGGGAACCATCACAACCCCATTTGTATAAAAGCTCTAAAGAATCGAGTTCTTCTTGAGTCAATTTAGTAAGATTTTCCATCAAGTACGTCATTAACCGATTAACCGTATGATCTAACAAATCTTGCAAATTTACTTCTGCACATGTTTCATTTACTGTAAAGGACTCTTTTGGTGGATAACACTTATTTTTTTCTTTTTGTAGAACGCTATAACTGGGGTAAAATTTTCTGTTGGTACTTCTTATTATTTCATATTGCCTTCTAGAAAGATCGGCGTCTACGAACATCGGCAATGCTTTTAGAGGCGTTAGCTGTGTCTTCTCAGTTCGTGAAAATGTAGAATATGCTTTCTTGTACTTACTTGCTCGTTTTGGAGACATCATAATTTCAGACAGCATATGCGACACACTTCTATCACCAGATGTTTGTAATGATGTCCTCGCAGCATGCACAAGTACTTCTTTTTCTACAGACTTACGTAGATCATGAGTTTTCCTTCTTTTGCTTCTGTCAGATAACTCACAAAACGGCTTTGTTGGACGTCCGACACGTTTTTGCAATGGCGCCTTTGGTATGTTAAATGTTCCTTGCAACCATGTATCATTATGCTTTAAAAAATTGTTTAGGGTTCGGTTGGCTTTTAACCATCTTTTTTTTAATTCAGACCTTAGACATGATATTTTATGCTTCAAATCCTTTACTTGATCTTCAGAATAATTTTCAGATGATAGTATATCCTTTTCCAAATAATTTAATTTTTCCTCAAAAGGCAATTCCTGTTGTTGCATTTTATCGAATAATGCTCTCCGTGTTACGACTCGATAGTTCGAGCCACAAGGTTCCCCTGAAATTGAATAAAAATTATGTTTATCACCAAATAAAAAAAGTTGAGAAAATCAGTAATTATTACTGTCGCCACTAAAATGAAGGTACCTGGAAAAAGGGCAAAAAGTGGCACCTAATTTGCATAACAGATTATTTATGTTGAACTGCTCTATAAGATACAATCAAAAATTTGGCCCAGAAACACCGAGAACTATAACTAATAGTCTTTTAAACATAGAAATTAGATAAAAATCATTATAAAATGACTCGTGATTCAAACTGATATTTATGGCACTAATCAAATAGAAATCAACATTAAATTATGAAATAAATACGTGAACTTACCTGAATTAGACGAATCCATAGCTTTTTTTCTCTTTGATATTCACAAAATAAAGTATTATTAACCTGAATATCCGCGTAAAAAATATTGCCAATAAGTAACACGTGCTTGCAAAACAACGGTTCACTTTCGACTAGCACTGCTCAGAACGGACCCAACAAGGAGAGTGGGGAAAGGGCGCCTACTGTTCACCAACTACCTGGCTTATAGCAGGTAGGTGTTTTTTTTTTCAATAACAATTTTGAGGTATTGGACTTTTGACCGGCTAGAAACGCAAAATACCCCTATGTGAGATGTAGGAATTGGGATAACTTTCGCATGGTGGTTGCTGTTGGTCAAGGCTATTTAATATTATTTCCGAATCAATAGGGTCGACAGCGTGACATCTATCAATGTGTTTACGTAAGGAATTTGAACAGTCAAAAACTCTGTAGCAACCAGATTGTCCGCAACGTATTCCTACACTGTTATGTGGAATCTTTCCACAAGGTAACCTCAAATGAGTTATAAGCTCACGTAAAGAAGTAAATTTAATACACACACACAGTAACAGACACAGTAGTAGCAAGTCAACATTTTATATTATTAACAGTCTTAGTTAACAGTGGAAATATTAAGTTCGGTCAACACTTGATTCACCCCTTTTTTTTTTTTTTTTTTTTTTTAGGATGGGAAATCATCAAATGACTTCTCCCACTCTGGGCGGAGCGGGAGGGAGTGTCAGACTCTTACTGACTAAAACCCATCCATGTTCCTTCCTCGCCCTTTGATTCACCCCTAGAATGGTCTTATCATTCGGCAAATAAATTTTAAAAAACCCTCGTTGAATGAGAAGCCATACGTGTTCGCACTCGCACGGATACTTTAAGTCAAATGCAAAAAAGATCTTGAAGCACATTTGAACAGCATTTAAAATATTATTGTACCTGTATAAAGGTGCATCGACGTAAACGTATGCGCTTGTCACAGCAGCCCAACTGCTGCCAAAAGCAATAACTAGGGGTTGAATAGAAGTTCCCTTGGAGTGTTTCTGTTATTGCAGAATAGCTTCTTCTCCAACGGCGAGAGAGTTAAAAAGCGAGATGAATGTTCTAGCTGCTTCCGCTCTCGACGCTCTTTGGCCTTTCGCATTTACTTTTCCACCCGAAGAAAATAGAAATGGTAGCAGCAACAGTGCAGTTTCAGTCCCACTTCCTAAAACAATAATGAAATGTTAAACAAAATCCATATCAATGACCTGAATAATAATATCATATTATGATAATGATGATATCAAAACCTACCTAACTCTATACTTTTAAATATGTTATCAAGTATGTGCTTCTGAGTTTTGTCCCTGAGTTTCGAGTGTTTCTCTTTAGCCTTCATAATAATAGCTTGTTCATGTTTTTGTAGCTCTCCAGCCAGGACAGTGTCATTGCGGACCAATGACGAACTTTCTTCGAAGTCTAAATCAATTAGATGTGTTGCGATTACTTGATTTTTCAACACAGGGAATTTTTTAAGATAGTCTCCTGTAGAGTGTCGATTTGCCAAGACAGCGAAACGCTCTTGTCTACTTTTCTTCCAGGCGTCTCGAAGATAGTCTGTGATTTCGTTACCCTGAAAGTCTTCAACAATTTTTAGGCAACTTTCGCGGTCTGCATCTGTTGCAGTTATTTCTGATGAGTCAGAGCTAGTGCCTCCCTTTTTTGTAAAACAAATTATGTATTTAGAACGCAACTTTTTTCGTTCGTTATTCCAATTATCCCAAAGGCAACCGTAGCATCGTCTACCTGTTGAAGGTAGCTGGCGACTGCCAAACGATTGCCTGTTTGTGGTTCAGGCTGTTCCTACTGAAAAATAGTAGAATTTCTTGTCTTCCTCGGGAAACAGTTCTATGACATATTGAGCCCACTGTTCGAGTTGCGCTGGCTTCAGTATTGCCGCTGGAATTATATCTATGAGATGTGATACGACGCATCTAGCTAAGGAGCATCTTTCCGTTTTAGTAAGACGTGTGCTGGATAGCAGTGGTGTAAGGCGGATTTGTTCCTTTAATAGTTTCTTTAATGGATTGCCGCGCTCGTGCGTATCTTCTGCGCTACTCTCCGAAGGTACAAGCGATCTTGTAGTAGTAGCGGAACTTGTTGAAAAAGCCTCCTCTGCCTGAAACAATTATTATTTTATAGGTATATAGGATGTCACATTCGAAGACATGTGACATCTACCAATACGCACTGGGCCCGCGTGGTAGATTATAGCCCATTCCCTCTCATCGAGAGGAGGCCGTGTCCCAGCAGTGGGAACATTATAGGCTGATGATGATGATGAGGTATATAATAATAATAGGTAATTTTGTATGGAGCGTGGGCCAAATTTTGTGCCACTCAGTATATCTTTGACCTCACCTGTACGTAACCCTTCGTGCGCGAGTCCGACTCGCACTTGACCGGTTTTTTAATCTAGGCCCACCAGTCCCACCACCACCGGGCACTACAATTATTCATTCACATGCATACCTAATACATTAAAAGAGGATGCAAAATTGAAACCAGGACCGCTGCGTGGGTGTGTATAAATATCTTTTATTTGAGAAAACTCATATTGCATCAGCTTTCGTATGAACACATTTATGTTAATTGTGTCATCTGCTATAATCTAACAACTTGTTCCCTGTTGTATTTTTCTTTGCTGATGTTCAATAAAGAGTAGGTACTCGTATTACTTAGGCGGCTTAACTACTTGTCAACATCATATGTAGCTGCAGAGTTTTTTTACAGAAAGCGAAAGAGGACGACAAAAGTGTTATGGTGGTGACATCACACATTATGCTGGCCACAGACGATCCAGTATACTTGCGCAAACCAGCTACCCATCTCATCTCTTACTTCGTAACAGAATTTGACGGGTAGCTGGTTTGCGCAAGTATACTTGCATCGTCTGTGGCCAGCATTACATGACTTGTCCAATGTCGAAGAGAACGTTAGTATAGAAATAAATTTACCCCATGCACTAGTTTTTCTTTCCATGCCAACCAGCAGACACGAAACTTGGTACGAAGGCCCACTGAAGGTATAAGAACCTTCAAGTCATCGAGCAATAGATTTGGCAGCGCATCTAAATCCACTTCCTCATCTGAAATATTTGACTGGGTTTATACCATAGGATGTTGTCGTCAAAACTAAATGTTTATGTGAAGTTTCGTATCTATGCTATCAACCATTGAGGAGTTCTCTCATGAGGAGACGACCCTGGCTGCAGCATCAGGTTTTGTTTATCATAAGGGCATAAATATTGACACGGCCATGTAAAAAGTATGTGTCAGTTGACAGGTGTTGTGGCAAGTAGCCTATTAAAATATATAGAATATCTAAATTTTTTTCTATTGATTATTTTGAACATGAAACTAGACCAATATTTTGAGATCAGTTATTGTATTATATTCCTGACATTAAATTAGCATGCCTCGGACATAGTTTTTTTTGTAATTTTGCATGTAATAAGCGAATGAAATATTTGTACGCTATAGGTATTATGATAAAATAAGGAAAGGAAATTAATGCTTTTAGGATTTGTAACACCTGTTTATGCCCTTCTTAGATTTGATTTTAAGTACGCAATTCGCACTGGGTCAGCATGGGAACTACAGCCCAAGCCCTTTCAAACTAAGAGGAGGCCTGTGTCCAGCAGTGGGACAATAAGTTGGAGATGATGATAAGAGCTCTCTGCAGTTCCATACTGACTCAGCTTGATTCAGCTGGTGGACTTTCCAACAATCACACAAAACAATTTAAGTCATTTATAGTCATACACAAACACATTACAAAAACAGAGCCATAGTTAGCGTTACAATCTCTAAAAATCAAAAAGCCGGACAAGGCCAAACGCTAAGAAAAACATGGTTTTTGACAAATATTATACCAAATAAAACACATATTTCAAAGCCTGACTTTTGAGTCTCAAAGTTTAAATGATCTACCCTTATTGAGTTTTACCGTCGATATTTTGTAGGTTGTGAAAGCCTAACAAAAGCCGGACGGGCCGGACTAGAGGTCAAAAAGCCTAATACTGTCCGGCTTCATCCGGACGGATGGAAACGCTAGCCATAGTAACAATAAGCACACACAAATGCAGTTAACCAGCCAGCATAAATACTCATACACCACTTAATTTTGAGTTTAAAGAAAAATTCCTACCTTTAAATTTGTCTATTTGTTCGCTCCCAAACCAAGGGGAAGTTTGGGACGAGATGTCCGCGATCCGCGGAGACAATTCAATCAAGATGCCCTTTAATTATAAATATATCAACTCACCTAGGCGCTGGTGAAGTCCTGCTCCGAGGCCATGATTCAGGTCCAGGTTTGATGGGTGTCTGTAGGTATGTGTGTGTGTACGTGAATAGTGTTATGATTTTGTAGTCGATTTCAAACCTGACCGGCTATCAACTGGCGACAGGTTCCAACGCGTTAGCAGGTCACAACAACACAATAGTTCCAGTCTGTTCAATTGTTCACACGGCACGCGACGGGTTCGACCTAACCTCAAGGGCGCGTGGGTGCTTCAACGTTCACAAAATATACACAATTACTCGGTTCCCAAATCAATGGCGAGGCTTTAGTCAATTTATTTCAACCAAATGGTCCCTGTTTATACGGGATTCAAAGGGATTTATCAATATTACGCCCAACAAACAATAGCCGGCGAGTTCACAAGCAATTTTAAAGACAAGTGATCAATGACAACTAGATGACAGGTCACGTCAAACCAAAGTGACGGCCGCCATGACAGTCAGCGCGTTCCATAGTCCGCGCGGGACGAAACATCTACCCCCCCCGGACGGGCCTACCCGTCCGCTAATCAATTGGCAGTCTCAAAATACCCCCCCAATGGGGGCGGGCTGGTGAGTCAAACAACCAAGTGACTCCTCGGCGAGCCAATTTGTTACCAATGTCAACCTGGCTCTCATTAAGGAAGGCGTATACTTCCTTCAAATAGTTACTTGTACCCTTGTAGTTGGTACCGCAATCAAACTGATCAAAGAAGGTAACCCTAGGCGAGACAAATCTATCCAAGGTCGCTACAAAGGCCTCTGTCGAGAGGGAGGTTAACAGTTCCAAGTGCACTGCCTTCATTGACAGACAGACACATACACAAGTAAGCCTTGACAATTTTAGAATGGCCAACAGCGCATTGCAACCGGCATGCGAGTTCCCAATGTGACGATCGGTCACCAACAAATCAAATCAAATGGCCCTCTTTGGGCAATAAGGGGGGTGACGAGTCCCTTAGGAAGGCTAGAGTGCCTCAACCGTCCTCCAACAAGCAAAAGACCCGCATTATCCAAGAAGGGGCTCAACTTACTCACAGCTCCCGAGCTTAACCCTGCCAGACTTCAAGATCTCGATCTCCTTTTCAAAGTGCCCAGCCTGCACAGAGCGGGCCCAATGAGGAGTGACTCCTGTTGCTCTTGAGGAGAGAGAATCGGTGATAGGCGCTTGTCCCCTGGATTCCTAGAATTGTGACCAAGACGCCTGATCCACGAGGTAACGTTCAACAATTGTCGAGGGAGCTGTATCTGTTCAACAAACAAATCAAACGGAGGGTCCTTTGTCCCAACAGCGAGCACCTCAAGCCCGGGCAAAAGGACCGACATCAAGACTGGCGTTCGAGGCCAACCATCCTCGAAACTTGCCTGAAAGGTCATTCACCTTCAGGCCCACTTAACCCGCTAACCAAGACGACAAAAGGCAACTCTGGACGCCGTGTCCAAAATAGCACGGACCACAACAGAGTCACCCAGGGGGCCTGTAGCGGGGCAGACGCCAATTTTCTAACAATGCCTGGGCGGCGACTGATCGCCGCATCCAGGCTGCCGTCGTTCACGACGAGGGTAGCACTCAAATGCTTCGTCCGCGCGGTGTCCCGGGCCGCTCGCCATCGCTGGAAGGGCATATCCCACCGGATGCCTGAATGGCGGAGGGCGCGACTCCAACCGGGGGCGTTCCGCCAGCGGAGGTGAAAGGTAGCGGTGCTGATCTGGCCATTGTTGCCCAGCAGCCGCCGTA
Source organism: Xestia ashworthii (assembly GCA_950022955.1). Lineage (NCBI taxonomy): Eukaryota > Metazoa > Arthropoda > Insecta > Lepidoptera > Noctuidae > Xestia > Xestia ashworthii. The sequence continues at coordinate 16,376,177 of OX465569.1, forward strand.
CAATTGTTCATACGAGGGGAGGCCAAATGGCGCGCACGCGGCTCCCGTTTACCATTACGAGGGGAGACCAACTGGCGCGCGCGCGGCTCCCGTTCAACTTGCGCGGGGGGTGGAGTGCAGCCATCAAAATTGCGGGCCTCTACCCGGTTCTCGACCGGCGTACCAGAGGCCCGGTGCTCGTCTCCGTGGTACCCCCCCCTGCGCGAACCCTCATCAGAAGCTGATCTGCCAGAGCGGTTCGCGTTGGCGCACAAAATCTCAAGATGAGCCCCTTCACAAATTCCACACGGGCGGGGCTTGGGGCAGTCCCGGTGAAAGTGAGCCCCCAAACAAGAGAAGCATAGGCGGCGTGCGTTGGCAATTCGGCGGCGGGCACTAACGTGCAACTCCAAAAAAGCCGTGCAACTTGCCATGCTATGCCCCGTGGCCTTACAAAAAACGCAATCAGGACTATTCTGGGTGCCCGCAAAACGGGGGGCGGGGCGACTATCAACCGGCCCCTTAGCCCTAGTCCGTCCCTGGTCTCTTGGCCGAGAAGGTGGTGGGCGCGACCCCATTGCGCCACAAGTGTTGTCCAAAAGGCGACACTCATCCTCCAAAAATTTGATGAGGTCGTCAAAGGGGGGAAGGTGGGTGGCACTGTCCCCACCATACCTCTGCTCGAAGCGGGACCTCAAGTCCGCGGGGAGCAACTGCAGTACAATGTGCACCAACAAGTAGGACCAATGGTCCACCGGCAACTCCAAACGTCGCAAAGCGTTGGTTGCTGAAACCAACGGGTTCAGCAGATTAGTGCGCAACGCCGACGTGTTCTCAATGGCCGGTAACCCCAAAATCTGGCCGATGTGAACATCAGCCAAGCAGCGCTTATTCTGATACCGTCGGGATAGGAGTTCCATAGCGGTAGGGTAGGCGGAGTCCGTCACAGGCAAGTGCTGCACCAAGGCTCGGGCCTCACCATCCAGGACCGACAATAGGTAGGCCAACTTTTGGGCGGGTCCGAGGTCCGAGCGGGAGTCAACCAGACTCTCAAATTGGTTTAGGAAACTCAGCCAGTGGTCCAAGCGACCATCAAAGTGTGGAAGTTCCAACGTGGGAAGCCTACTCAATAGACCGGGGCCTGAAACAACCGAGGTCTCCGGCTTGACCTGGTCAGGCGCTCGGCTCCTCAAAATCTCCCGGGCTCGCTGACTGACTGCGTCCCCCAATTCCAAAATCTGGTCGTAGTCGGCAACGACCTTATCTCGAGCTGCCTGGCCCCAAGCTTCCAATTCCAAATCAACAACAAACTCGTTGAACCGGGTGAACAACTTATCCACATCACCGAGTCTTACATCCAATTGTTCGGACCGAGCAAGTGTGATCTCCTCCAAATCCAAGCGCTCAACCGTGGCCGCAGCTGAGGTGAACCATCTTAGTTGTGAGACCAAACCAGCGGCCGCCTCCTTTACAGCCTTCAGTGAGGCCATTGCAACCAAATTCAACAATAACACTGTATGTCAAAAAGAAACAAATCAAACAAATCAAATCAATAAACTGTTTCAACAAATAACCCATAAATAAATCTCAATTAGAACCTAGAACAATTTACATAAACCTCTAGTTAACCAACAAATACCACTCAATATCAGTAAATATCAATTAATATCAAGTTACAATTAAATGACAACAATAATTTCAATCACACATGTGTCCAATACACAATACAATATTTCACACTGCAAGTACAATCGACAAGGGGACATATGATGCAATTAATTCCAATCAAACAATTATGTTCCAACTTGAGCCCGGCTGACAAATAACAAATTAGCTCTTGTTCAAACTTCCAATTGACCAGGCACTAAGTAAGTTGTTTTTTCAATTTTAACCACGCTCTGCTACCATTGTTCGCTCCCAAACCAAGGGGAAGTTTGGGACGAGATGTCCGCGATCCGCGGAGACAATTCAATCAAGATGCCCTTTAATTATAAATATATCAACTCACCTAGGCGCTGGTGAAGTCCTGCTCCGAGGCCATGATTCAGGTCCAGGTTTGATGGGTGTCTGTAGGTATGTGTGTGTGTACGTGAATAGTGTTATGATTTTGTAGTCGATTTCAAACCTGACCGGCTATCAACTGGCGACAGGTTCCAACGCGTTAGCAGGTCACAACAACACAATAGTTCCAGTCTGTTCAATTGTTCACACGGCACGCGACGGGTTCGACCTAACCTCAAGGGCGCGTGGGTGCTTCAACGTTCACAAAATATACACAATTACTCGGTTCCCAAATCAATGGCGAGGCTTTAGTCAATTTATTTCAACCAAATGGTCCCTGTTTATACGGGATTCAAAGGGATTTATCAATATTACGCCCAACAAACAATAGCCGGCGAGTTCACAAGCAATTTTAAAGACAAGTGATCAATGACAACTAGATGACAGGTCACGTCAAACCAAAGTGACGGCCGCCATGACAGTCAGCGCGTTCCATAGTCCGCGCGGGACGAAACACTATTAATTCATCAGGTAACTTCTTAGTAAATCTTCTACGCTGGTATGTACTGTATTTGGGTCTTGCATGTCTGAAAAGGACATATTTTACAAATAGTCGAGTTAATATTAATGTATTAATGGGACTGAGGACATATGCAAGTCTTTTTGAAATAAGTACATGAAAAGTAACATTATCAATAGTACACAATAGTAGTTTTGAGTAAACAGTATTATTCGAGCGTTTCAACCGCCTCACTTTTGTGGCCACATTTTTTACAGAAAATGCATTCGGAAATCGAATGCGGTTTCCGCATTTGTGCGGCCAGCCTAACACTAAAGTTGCCGATTCTTCCAAGAGGTAGGCATAGGTCGTATCGCTTTTTCTGAGAAATATATCTGAATCAGATTTCGATTTTCAATATCTGATTTCAAAACTATATATTTTAATATCTATACTATACAGGGTGTTAGTGTGAACACCGTTATCCTTCAAACCAGGGGTTTGGTTTCATTAGTAGAACCTAAAACCAATGAAAAAAAGCAACCTTTTTTTTTGAAGAAAATCCACTATTTACTTCAAGATCATTTCACCCTAATACACTCGGAAACAGCTGACCGCCGACCGGGTCAACGACCGCGCCGCGCCCCGCGCGCCCGCGCACGGTGGGCTGAAAATGGCTCTCAGTGGAATTAGGGCAGCTAAAAATTTACTATTTTTTAATTGAAAAAAAGTATTACAGTAATGTCCTACTAGTTGATACGAACACTTTATTGTTCTACCACATTTTTATTCGGCTGTTATTTTAAAAGTTATAGGACGTAGTATTTTTTTTTGTATGGAAAAATTCACAAAAAGTCAAATAAATCAAAAAGCTCAAATTTTCTCAAAATATAATTTATGGTTCTGATAAATAGGTCCTTGTGCCTACATGTATACCAAGTCTAGTGCCTCGGAAATCCTCGGAAGTGGGTCATTTCAAGATTTTATTTTTAAAATCATTAAATTGTCATGTCTTTGTAAAGAGGTCAAGAACTACTCTATTTTTGCTCACTTTTAGTTTAGAATGTTGTAAGAAATGGGACACATTATAATCAACCGCAACAAGTTCACTAATTTCACCATTTACGTGGTACTTAATAGTTTTTACAATATGCGTAAACAAATGACGTCATGTATTTGGAATGTCGAAGGGTCGTGCAATTTGAGTTAACAAATGACGTCATTAGCTTGCGGGCCAATCACAATCAAGCACGTGATAGCGAGGACCTATGAGAAAAATGTTACTGCTACCGTCTCAGTCCACAAACCGGGCGATCAGTACTGCCCCCGATAGGAAAAAAGACGCATCTAACATTTTTTACAGATTTGAGTTATATACATTGCCGGAATCAGAAAAAAAAGGCGCATCTGCCTGTATTTTTAATATTTTTCTAACTTCCTCCAGTGCGGTTTTAGCACAACAAAATAGCCCGCTTCTGTTCACTTTTTTACACCCGATTGAAGATGAAAAGACGAATTTATGTGAAACTAAATTAAAAAGTCGCATTTATGTAGATAATGTCCTTTTACTTTATAGTTTAATTTTTAGTTCAGTAATATAAAAGGCGCATATGTGTCCCTATTCCTAAGAGGAAGTTAATAAGACGCAAATGCTCATTTGCGTCTAACGCGCTAAAAAAAAACTACTTTCACATTAAGAAAAAAAGACCACATCTGACCACTTGCGCCCTATTTACTTCGTAAAATTATTTTAGCATAGGCGCATTTGCCATTTGCGTCTTATTACTTTACGTTGAATAAAAAAATATAATATGATACTTAATAAAATAGGCGCAAGTGCGCAGAAACGTCCTTTTTTCCTAGAATTGTGAATCAAGCGGGAATTGCGGGGGGTCGGGCGGGGTAGGTTTAGTACGGCGCCTGACCAGTTTCTATGTCAGCTGCGCCCGAGTAGGTTGTAAGAGCACGACGTGTCGCGGTCGCGCAATTTTTCGCAGCGTGATTCGTCGTAACAAAGTAAGTATTTTTTATTTGAAAAGTTTGTTTGTGTGTGCAATTTAATTCAACCGTAGTGTGCCAAATAATAATACAAATTGTTTGAAAACTAAATATAAGTCATTTTGATAGAAAAAAAAATATAAATGTCTCACTACTACTTAATTTATGCACCTATTGTACCTATATATAGTAAAGTTAATAAATTAAAGTAAGTACCTCATACGGATTTAGGTGTATGAAAATTATTCCATTCATAAACATTTTTATTAGGTATTTACATTATATTATTTCTTTGAATAAGATTTATATAACATTACTGATACTAACTGAAGGAAGCTTTTATTGAGTTATTCTTATTGACCGGTGTGTGTTTTTTGTGATCTTATTTATTTTCGTTTAATAAAAGTAAAGTTTGATGTGCCATAAATCGCTTGCAAACACTTAACGTGCTATTAACGCTTTTTCTAACATAATTAACTATTGTTACAGGTGAAACTAACATGAAAAAAGGTCGATGCTTTGAGTTACTTACTAAAGCTTTAGCTTCCACAAGTACAAATAGTACTGTAGTAGAAAATGCAGACCGAATTTCGCCGTATCCCTTAATGAACGACCAACACCCTTACCAAATAAGCCATGGTGAAGAAATTAACCACGTCTCTACAACTGACACTATTTTTCCGGATAAAGTCTACGATAATACCACTACTGCAGCGACTATCAGCAGCAGCAGCAGTTCAACAGTAAGTGAATTTGACTCTGATGATTCAGTTTTTGATAAAGATTACATTCCACCACAAAGAAAAAACAAAAAAAGTAGTGTTATCGACACTGATTCAGATATTGATTTCATAGAGAACTCACAACAAAATAACATTCGCGTATCAGAGTCACCTGAACTAGAAGATTTTGCGCCCGAAACTCAGACTGACCAGGCTTCTGAAAATGTAATCCAACTTACCAAGAAAGGAAGTGTACGTAAACGCAAACATTACGATACTTCATTGCGAGAGCGTACTAAAGCTAAGAAAGAGTTAAAGACTAATACCAAGTATTGCGTTAAACCAGGTTGTGGCGAAGAATGTAAAAAAAAGTGTTCTTCAAATATATCTGAAAACCAGCGAAGTATTTTAAACAAACAGTTTCGTAATTTCACCTGGAGAGAACAGTACATATACATAATTAACAACACATCTCAAACTATACCGGCCAGGCGAACAAAAAAAAATACTAACTCAAAAGTAATTAACCGAGGAAAAACTATTACATATTTTCTGTTGAATGAAAATAATGAGAAAGTAACGGTATGCAAGATTTTTTTTTTGACAACCCTTGGATTTGAGAAGAAAAACGACAAGGTTCTGCGAAACGCTTTAAAACAAGTGCAAGCACAAGAAATAACGGATATGCGAGGCTGTAATCCTAACCCTAAAAAGATCGATAACAAGCCCATCATTGATCACATTAATTCTTTTCATCCTGCTGTATCACACTACAGAAGGGTACATGCACCCAATCGAAAATATTTACCGTCAGAACTAAATATTCGTGATATGTACAAAGACTTTTGTGAAAAAATGGATATAACTGAGCAGTCCGCTCCCGAAGATTGTGTATCTTACGATCACTACCGACGAGTTATTAAAGAACTTAATATTTCTTTCGCAAAACTAGGCAATGAGGAGTGCGAAATATGTGAAAAATATAAACTACATAACCCTGATATTATGGAGATCCGTCATCGAAACTGCACCGAATGTAAGGAATACGAATTACATCACAGAAGATACATTTTAGCACGACAGAAATACGATGAAGATAAGTCTCGTCAAATGAGTATGCAAGACCAAACCAGTGACGCTATGTATTACTCAGTAGACCTAGAAAAGGTTATAATGTGCCCTCGTCTAGATGAATTCAAGGTTGCTATATTTTGCCCAAGACTGATTTTATTTAATGAGAGTTTCGTACCTCTTGGAGACAAGAAATTTCGAGGCGCGAGGGACACATTTGCTTGTATCTGGCACGAAGCAATTGCTGGCAGGAAAAAAGACGACATCATAAGCTGTTTCCGAGCCTTTTTTTTGCATTATCGTGATGTCAAGCACATAACACTGTGGCTTGACAACTGTGCCGCTCAAAACAAGAACTGGAGTCTTTTTTCCTATTTATTGTATCTGATAAACTCAAGCGATGTTAATTTGGAAACTATCACTCTGAAATATTTGGAAGTAGGACACACTTACATGTCAGCGGATGAATTTCATCACCAGGTCGAGTTGTCACTCAAAAAGAAGAAAAGAATATATGACTTTGAAGACTTCCATCACGCGGTTTCTGATACTCATCGTAAAATCACGGTAAAGAAAATGGTCGTCAGCGACTTTTGTAGATTTGAAGATTGCTCTTCCTCCTACAAACTTCAAAATATGATACCAAGAGTATATTTGAGTAACATGTGCGAAGTCACTTTTCGAAGGGGAATTAATACAATAGCATTCAGAACTGATTTTGATGGCATAGAAAAAGAACTGGACTTCCTGAGAGTGAAAAATATTAAAATTGGCATTCCAAGACCAGTAATAAAAACTCAATTCAGGGGAGTTAATGAAAAGCGAAAATCTGATATAATCAATCAGTTACTTTATCTTATGCCAGAGAACCGAAGGGCGTTTTGGCGAAATTTGCCAGTTAATGATAACTCTGTCGATTTGATTAACGAATATGAGGAAGATGTTGATAAATAGGCACACAAAGCAACAGCAACTCTTTTTATTTGGGTGGGTTAATGCTAGATAGCATTAACCGGCGAAGTTTAGATTTTTTAGGTTAAATAATATTTTAAAAAAAAGTAATTTTGTACTTTTATTTTAAGATTTGTCCAAGGATTGATAATTGTCTGTGATCTTAAGATAAAGTTAGATTTTAAGAAAATCTAGAGGCAAAGACTGCTGATTTTTATTTCTTTTATATTGAATTTATAATGTTTTTCACTTTGATATTTTAGTCACTTATTTATCATAATATTGTTTGTAAACTACTTTTGAAAACTACTTAAAGTAATGGGATTATTAGTCTAAGAATGTTATTTTTTAAGACGTGATTGTTATAATAAAGATTTAAGAGATAATTATAAATAGATCTGTATCTATTTAAGACTGATTAAGTTAAAATTTGCTCAAGTTTAATACATAGTTCTGATTTTCATTATAATTAACTGTGCCATTGATAGCATTTTTGTTTATGTGGGTCAAAAGATTTTAAAATAAATGTTTGACTATATCGATTTTGTTTTATTTACAAATAATAAATTAGACTATGGCTTATATGATAACAACGAACCTACTGTACTATTTCAGGCATACTTACCTTAGATAAAAGGATTATTAGAGAGAAGAATAATTTCATAAACATTTTATCTAAGCCAAGGGTTATCTACATACTTTCTAATTCTTAAGAAAAAAGGCGGAAATACCTTTATGCGCCCATTTGTATTAAAATCATATACAAGATAGACAAACTAAATACTTAGAAGAAAAGTACAGCCAAAAGCGTTTGAAATTTAAAGGACGCATCTAGCCATTTACGTCTATTCAATCAAGTATGTAATATTTTTCTACATTTTTTTTGCTAAGATGAAACAGTTTTTTCTTTTTTTTATTATTATAATTTAATAAATTCATTTTATGATTAAACCAAGTTAAAGTCTATTATAGTGGGCATTATTTTTAACTTTTAGTATGTAATTATTTTAATTTACTCGAAGACAGCAAACGATTTCCCGTTTCATTCATTAAAACATTTATTTCTCCGTTTTTACTTTTTGTTAGATACGTCTTTTTAACTATCGGGGGCAGAGTACTCAGTCTGTTATTTGCATTTGCTGTTAACGGGCGCTTTTACATACGTCATTTTTTCAATCATGGATTTGAATACTGATTTAGTTACAAATCTTGATTTATTTTTGAAATTAAAAGAAAGTGGAAGTTTAAAAAATAGTGATTTTATAGTGAATTATATCAAACAAAACGTACCGTTGCCATTAAGAGACGATCAAATTAAAGTTCTTAAATCTTTTAGTAATACATATTGTTATAATCTCAACAAACGATGGACACAATCAGGTTCAAAGGGTCCCGATTTCTTAAAAAATAATAGTGCTTGGTTAGAATCTGATGTAGCATGGCCTGAATTTATTAAATCGTCTCAAAGTGAGCCTTCCATTGATGTGGTTGCGGGACCTTCTCGGGAAAGTGATTCAAAAAAAAAAACGAAAAAAAAAAAAAACGCGCCTAGTTCTTGACCTCTAGGGTGGTGTGGAAAAAGGAACATCCGTATTTTGTGTCAAATAACACATTATGACAAATAAAATGGATGTATATTAAGACTAAATATAATATTTTTTTATTAATTTTGTATGCGTTATAACTCCGAAAGTAGGAGTTTTTGAATAAGGGTTGCTTAACATAAAATGTTCATAAAAATCATTAGAAGTAATATCTGAACTTATTTTCCCCTAATTCCCCAAAAATGAAATTCAGCCCACTGTGCCGCGCAGGGATCGAGTGGACGGTGAGTCACTCACGCCTCAGTCGGCCAGCTGTCGCCAAAGCGAGTCCACGTCGCTCGTCGGAGCGCGCGCCGCGCGCCTAGTCCTAAGTTTCTCGCGCGTAAATTTAGTGCTATGTCTTACACAAGTCAACAGTGGACCGTAATGGTACGGCTTTACGCCATCGCGGGTGATAAATAACCTGTACGAGGCTCGTAGGATGTATGCAGACATCAGATTCTCGAGTGCTCAACAACCTAAAATGTGTGAATTTTGAACAGTAGGTAAGTTAGTAGATATTCAATCGGTCTGAGACGACCCACTGACCTCTGCGTAAATTTAATCGGTGATTTTTAACTGTACGTACCTAAAATTGTGATGAACTTTTTAAATACGCCAAAATACCTACTCAGTAGTTTGGATTACTTTTCATTTTCTTGGTTGTCACATCAAAGTTACATTTAGACTCGTCACGCAACACGTGAGGTAGGTATTTTGCCAGGAAAAGTTGCATTTATCAGGTAATGTTACGAGAATTCTGTAAGTAGATAGATGCGTCGACGGGCGGGCAGCAATTACGTCACTCGTGTAGTCGGGCTAGCCATGATTTCGGGGACATCGTCGGATAATTTAATTTAATTTTTTTGAAGGAAAATCCCTTATCCAGTTTTTTAACTCGGTCCTATATTTTTTTATTTATGTCAACTACCCGTGGTTTGAGTGACAACGGTGTTTACACTAACACCCTGTATATTGTCATGGGTATCATTTTCATGGTTCCCGATATTACGGATAACGAAAATGAGGTCAAAACAAACATAGAAAAAAATAGGAAAAGAAATTAAAAAAAAAAACATTTTAATTTTTTTTTCTCGGCTTACCCTGACTCTTTTTACACCCTTCGCCACTAGTACTTCTCCCGCAACAAGACACACACCGGACGCACATTATCAACTGAATGTTCTGTAAATTTGCAAAAAATTGTTTGTAACTTTCACTTTATAAATTAGCAGGTACTTTTTTCACTGTAGTTTTTATGTTTGTTATTATTGCACTTTTCTGTCCATTTATAGCACTTTACCACTGGATAACAATGTATGCTGACTATTACATGTATACGTATAATTTAGACAATGGTGCCGATTCTGTTGTGCACAAACTAAACTTAATTTAGGCTATTACTATCTTTTTCTCACCAATAAAACGAGAAAGAGACGGACGTAATTTAGAGCTGTCAAATTTAATTCGAACTAATATTTCCATACTAATGAAGGGTGCACGTAAAAACATGTCGACTAATAACACGGTGAAGCGCAAGGCATAAACTAGTTTGACATTTCTAACTTAGTGCATAGCTATAGCCGTCCTTTTCTCGCCCTGCCTTTTAGTAAAAGATAGCAATAGTCTAAATTAAGTTTAGTTTGTGCACAACAGAATCGACACCATTAGATACTTCCAAATGACTACTTTTATTTTAAAATGCAGAGATATATAGATTAGCTTCCAGCTGTTTGACGTCCGTACGTCAAGCTCACATTATTACTGTTTACTAGATAAATCATTTACAATTAAACGAAATTTACTTTTATTGTTCTTGATAGATTTAAATCCTTGAACCACCATTTTGTTGCAAGTTATTTCTTCTATGGTCGCTCACAATGGGCCTTATCAAAAGGCTTAAAGTCATCCAAAGGGCAATGGAGAGGGCTATGCTCGGAGTTTCCTTGCGTGATCGAATCAGAAATGAAGACATCCGCAAGAGAACCAAGGTCACCGACGTAGCCCGAAGAATTGCTAAACTTAAGTGGCAGTGGGCAGGGCACATTGCTCGCAGAACGGATGGCCGTTGGGGCCGAAAAGTTCTAGAGTGGCGACCGCGAACCGGAAGACGATGCGCTGGAAGACCTCCCACTAGGTGGACCGATGACCTGGTGAAGGTTGCGGGAATCCGGTGGATGCGAGTCGCAAGGGACCGGTCAATGTGGCGACACTTGGGGGAGGCCTATGTCCAACAGTGGGCGTCTCGGCTGAGATGATGATGATGATTTCTTCTATCCTGCATACGTATTTATATTCTTGTTTGCCTTTATATGACGCAAATTTTGCTAACACAAATGTACCTTCTTCTAAAATTTTTTGTTTCTTTAATGTATCTGATTTGCTTGTCCCTGGCATTGTACTTTCATTTTCTTCATTAATCATTATATTTATACTCATTCTCCTGAAACTCTTCTTCATTTAAAGTGTCTTCACTTTCAGAAGCCCGTTTTTTGTTTTTTTTTTCTTTAGTCTGTTTTTGTTTAATTTTCAAAGGTTTCGTTTTGGTTACCTTTCCTTCATTCTTTTTCTTCTCTTCCTGTTCTTGGTTTTTCTTTTCTTTGTTGTTTTTTCTTGGTTCTTTCTCTTGTTTCGGTTTTGTCTTGTTTTCATTGAATTCATACTCATCCTCGTATAGCTCTTCATCTTGTAAAATATTTGCTAAAAATTTGTCCATGTCTTCAGTTTCTGAACTATCCATTGACTTCAGTGTCCTCACTGTCAGAAGTCCATTCTTTGTTTTTCTTTTGTTTAGTTTGTTTTTCTTTTTTTTGCGTTATGTGGTTTATTTTCAAAATGAAACGCAATACAAGCTTTTTATTGTTGTAAAACTTAAATGTTTATTCGAACCTTAAATGCGAATGATTAATTAACAAAAAAGTGAGTTAACTTTATTAGAATTTAACAAAATCATAAAATAAGACATTAAAGTCTAAGTTTTCAAAAAATGTTTTCAAATGAAATGTACAAAATAAAGTTAAGGTACTTAAAATTAATAGCGGGTATTTCCACCTCTGGCCCTGATGACCGCCTGCATGCGATCAGTCATGCTGTGGATTATGTTTTTAATGTCTACTTGGGGTATTTCTTCCCAGGCGGCCACCAGGGCGGTTTTCAACTGACTGATAGTCTCTGGAGGGTTAGGACTGGATCGGATTCGTCTTTTAAGCATGTCCCAGACATGTTCTATAGGATTCATGTCTGGGCTTCGTGCTGGCCACTCCAATTTTCTAATATTCACCTCCGACAGGTAATTATCCACGCAACGTGCTGTGTGAGGTCGAGCATTATCTTGCATTAAGAGAAAATCTTCGTAACCGATGAATCCCACGAATGGTAAAACATGTTCCTGGAGGATGTCTTCGATGTATCGCACTGCCGTTAGACGACCTGCAACTACTGCCAACTCTGTGCGTGCGTCTGAACAAATCCCTCCCCAAACCATAACTGAGCCACCATGGTAACTGACGGTTTGTATGGTAGTGATTGGCAGAAACCTCTCCCAATGCCTTCTCCACACACGTTCGCGGCCATCTGGAGCTCGTAAGGCCACTCTGCATTCATCCGTCCACAGTACTTTACTCCATTGTTCGTGAGTCCAATTTGCATAATTATACACATGCACATATGGGCCCACCCTCCCGCCCTCATGCATATGCACACATACAAAACAAGTGAGAAATAATTAGCATGCCATGCACCCAAACCTATACTCGACACGTGTTTCGCCCCTCGGGGGCACGGGGCATCCTCAGGAGTTGTTGGCTCGTCGAGCGTTCGAGCTCGAACGAACAAAATCGCTTGTTATCGGTTTGTTTATGTTTGGGCCACATTCCGTGCCGCTAAGTGTAGTTTTGTTCTTTATTGAGATGTGCTGGTTTTATTACTTCGTTATTTAATATTTTGATGCCACTGTTACTATTATTATTTTGAGTTTTCATAGGAAGTACAAATGTTCTAGGATTCAATATTTTTTTCCACTCAGCTTGTCTGTCATTTTTATCATTAGTATCTTTCTGCTTTTTTTCAAGTGTTTTTATCGTCATATTAGGATTTTCGGCTATATCGTCACAATAGTTTTCCTTCTTTGTAATTTTTGTTTTTTTTTTCTTCCTCGTATATAACTAGCTCTTTATTAGGAAAAGTTTTTTGATTGTCTAGTAGATGTTTCTCCTGTTGCTCATTTTCTTTTTCAATGATTTTTAAGTTACTTTCTTTACTTACCACTAGAATTTTCTGCTTTTTTGTTAGATTTGTCATAGTCTACATTCTGGAACTGAGCGATACTTTGGTTGAAAATTCTGAGTGCTAAATCTCCGAGACTCGGAATCTTTTGAAATATGTTAATTCCGGAATTTTCCAGGTCTGCATCTTTTGTCATTGATGCGAAGTCATAATACTCCATAGTATCATCATCATTGGCTGTAATATTTACAGCGCATATAGTTTTATGCTGCGATTGTATATAGTTCTCCCACTTTTGCCATGGTAAGTTGATTTGTGCACGCTATACTATGCTACGAAATAATAATATTGTGATAATAGCAAATTTCAAAAAACTGAATATTGGCCATTTTTTAGTATCAAATACCCGTATGTGCGGCGGCTCTAATTTCTTAGTATCAAATGTCACGTATTCCGTCAACGAACGCCTGTATCAGATTTCCATCGATCAGTGCAGGAGCAGAAAGCATACCAGATGCTTGCAAGAACAAGTTTTTCAAATTTCAGACCCACTGATGTAGGTTTTCGGTACTACGTTGAACACGGTCCTTCAACTTAGCACGAAATACGTGCCCCAGGTGCGCGTCGCCGTAACTGGACTCTAACGCCTCCAGTAGCTGCTCGTAGGTTACATCCTTGCCAAACGCCTCAAGAATGTTTAGGGCCTGGTCTCGGAGGCCCAAGGTGAGAGCGGTCATGGCTTGCGGTTTGGTCCATCCATTCGCCTTCATAACGGCCTCAAATTGAATTCGACCACGAAGATGTTCCATCGAATGGAGGCAACTTAAAGCCCCGCACTGAAGGTGCAGCAACTACTGAAGCTACAGTCCCTTCTCCAGCCTTCACTTCGCCCAAATCCTTTTTAACTTCTATCTTAACTTAGGCCTCTTAAATGCGGTTCTCGTGCTGGTGATCCTTCATCACCTTCTGATCTTTTCCGAAAGTTGCATGAAGATCCTGTAACTGGCGCCCCTGTTCCTGCAGCAGCGCCATTAAATTAGACAAGTCTGGCGCCACTGATGCTGGTGAAACCTCGGATGGACCAGAATCTGACGGAGGCTGGACACCACCCAGTGTCTGTCTTTGGTCTATGTCCTGCTGTTGCTAACTCCTGTTACGAATACCGTCCGTGTCGTCCTTTGGTAGAATTAGCATAATTTAACTCTCACTTCTGACACCAATTTGTTATGAGCTGGGTATGAGATAAATTAATTACTACCTATTAAACAACAAAATAACTTTATTAATCACGAAACATTGTTTACTTTAACTAAATCACAAATACACTATTCGCTTAGATATCGCACTTCTAGTTCACTTCGATTCGCTTCGTTGTGTAGCCAAAATCAGACAGCCTGTCGCGTTTTCTTTAAATGACCACTCGTAGTTGCAACTCCCTAAAGTTGCTTGACTGCATAACCGGACTATCCTTGGTGGCTAAAGAGTGTGATACGTGACTTAGAAAAGTGTAACACCGAATAACACGTCCCCGTAAGTTTACGCATACGAAACACTTAACAACGAATGCACGCTACCTCGAAAAACTTAACGCCGTAGCCATGCGATCTCGAATAACTAAATCTCTAATTCACGTATTCGAAACACTTAACAAAGAATGCACGCTACCACTAAAAACTGAACACCGTAGCCATGCGATCTCGAATAACTAAACCTCTAAAAGTCATCGTAAACAGTCTTTATTCATAGAACAATCAACTACATAGAGAAAAAAAAAAGTCATAAGTATGTAACATAACCAAATCAATCGTTATTCCATGACAATCGAACATTAAAAAAAAAACTTTAAAAAAATCAATTAACGTTTAAAGTAGCACAAGTATGCAAGACTATCTAAAAATGTGGTTAAGTCCATTGTTTCCTTTTTTTCCAAATGTTTTTTTAATTTTTTCTTCCCTATTTTCTTTTTTCTTTGCTCTTTTGGTTTCTTGAGACTGTGAATTTAATTTTTCAACTATTAATTCTGTATGTTTTTGTTCCTTGTTTAATTCTTCAATGGTCTTATATAAATTCCATTTCTTTCTGCCCTTATAGGGTGTTCCAATAGGGTGTTCCAGCGGTGGTGCCATGATTCCACCTCATTTTGTGTGATTGGAACAGTGGTCCCTATCGAGCTATTTACCGACCAGATGTTAGGCGGAAACAAAGGAGGCACTTTTTGCAAGTTTGCCTTTAATGTTTCGAGGTTTTGAGTAGTCCTTTTCTTATAAGTACCATTGACGTAGTATTTGGGAAACCAATCAGTGACTTTCACTGCATCCTTGGGTAATACTTTTTCTTTTAGTATTTCAAAAGCCTCAGGTATCTCATCTGGCTTTAAAAAGGCTAACGCGGCCAAATGACGCATTTTGTGAGCAAAAAATGTCGATTACGTGTATTGTTTGGAGAGACCAGTAGACTGGATATGCTACCAAATATTTTGAGCTAGATGGAAGTAACAACACTTGTGTTTAGTTTCAGGAAACACTTGTTTCACCGCATTTATTGACGCCTTCTCGAAGTCAGTAATAACTACATCAGGTTGCAAATTGGTTCCAAATTGAGATGCTCGCGACTTGAGAAGCTCAAAAATTAAACAATAAATTCTCTCATTTTTGTTGGACAGGAGCCCAAACACCAATGGTACCACCTTTTGCACGGTATCGTGCACTCCAATTAATCCGTGCACCGTATAAATTTGATAAAAAACTGTTGGACAGGTACGAAATGTACCATCTAGGATCCAAAATGGTGACAGCTGGAGAAGTCTTATATTTTCTGACGTACCAAACAATAAAATACAATCTTCTTCAGTACTGTAGTGAGCCAGCAGAAAATTACTGTATTTATCTGGAATGACTAGATTATGGAGCTTTTTTGGAGATGTAGGAACATTATTCATCCTTGCTCTATTTACCACCATTCTCATCGCATTTGTACTGGGTAAGTAGGGGGCACTTCCACTAGGAATATCTTGAATCGCCGCCTGTATTACCTGTGCCGGTCCATCCATACTATGCTTTGCTCGTCTTTTCAATCTAGCTCTCAATTTTAAGTCATCTATTACTTCTGGTTCAGGACTGTGACAATGCTCATTATTATATTTTATTATTTCCTCAACCCCGCTGTTGTTTTCCTGCAATTAATTTTATATGAGATCAAACGAACTTCTTGAAGTGAAGTTCGATCATTATTATATGAGTCGCTTCATTCGAAGATACAAATAACCATGTAGTGCCTTTATTCTACAAGGCTCTAGTCGCACGTTTAAAGAATCGACTTTTAGTCGATAGTCATTTTTTTTTTTTTTTTATCTGTCACCCTCACTAGCGTGGCGCGATGTTCGTGCTGTGAACTTCATTCTTGTTTAGAGATCAGTTTTCTACGATGGGTTTGGGTGGGTGAGGACTTTGTATCTTCGAATGAAGCGACTCATATAATAATGATCGAACTTCACTTCAAGAAGTTCGTTTGATCTCATATTATATTTCGTCGCTTCATTCTTCAGATACAAATAACCATGTAGATGTTTAGAGATAGGTTTCAAGATTAGTAAATAAAATTTTACTTATCAGTAGAAAACTTTAATTTGAATAACAAAAACAATTTGTTCTTAAATTGTAAATAATTATGGATTAAGTACCTAATCATTATTAGAATAACAGAAAAAATCATAAATACCTAAATATATTTTGATTTAATAATTTTTAAACTTACATAAATTATGTTGTCATTTATTACTCCAGATTTAAATTACTTATGGCGCAGACAGATCAAAGCAAATATTCCATCATCAATTAATGGTCGGTTATAGAACCGAGCAAACGTCTGAGACGAGCTAGCCCAGCCAGCCGTCTTCCTGATGGTGTCAACACATACTCCAGCGGAGGCCGCCGCAGAGGTGGAGGCGTGGCGCGTGCTGTGAGCACTGAACACTGTGACGTCGACGCCGCTCTCCGCTAGAGTCTGCTTGATCCACCTACTGATTGTTTGTGACGATGCTTTTTTATGTGGTCTTTTAACTGTGAGCAAAAGACTATCCGTTCCTTCGGGTCGTGAAGCAGACGTTACCTCGAGGTAATCATCGAGAGTCTTTGCAGGGCATATCCTCGGGTTTTCTACGAAATACGGTAAATATAAAACAGGTTGTTCTCGATTTGCTGCAGAAGTCTTTGTCATGTTAGTTATGTTTATCTTCATACCAGTGGGGGATCTATTGATATTTTGAACTCTTATAAGGGAGAAAGTTTGTACTCGGAAAATTGACAATTTTATTAGCGTTATGTACTTCCCGTACATAACGCTAGTAAAATTGTCAATTTTTTTGTTAGTTTAGTAAGGTCAAGATTGGTATTAGGGTACCATTGGGTAACGTAATCCAGTATTACTTTTGGGTCCCAAGTTGTGTTGTATTTGGGACGAGATGGCTTTTGCCTGTATATACCTTTGAGTAGACGTTTTATTCTCTCGTCTGCTCCAATGTTATTCCCGAGGAGTAATGAAAGGGCAGATCGATGGCTATTGATAGCACCGTATGATGCTCCCTTGTGAAAGAGATCCACCAGAAAGGCTATGACCGATGATACCGAAGCTTCAAAGGTATTAAGGTTATTTTCGAGACAATATTGCCACCAATATTTGTAAGTGACGGAATATTGTTTCATAGTATTATCCGAGATGGAGCCTAGCATCAAGTCTAGCGCTACGTCCGGTGTATTCAGTCTCGTAAATGCTGCCCTGAGAGCGTCGCGGCCCCCAGTGTAAGGCTGCTGCAAAGCGTGTGGCAAGATCTGTAATTTGAATGCAAAAGGTCCTCATTAGGTTCAAAGAAAACAATATCTGACATGAGCATTCTTTTCAGCAATGGAAACCACGGTTGGCCAGGCCAATAAGGGAAGACTAGGATACCGGTGGCTGAGTCATCAATGATTTTTCGCAAACATTTTAGGATTAAGGCAAACGGTGGAAAAGCGTAGAAAAAAGCTGATTGCCAACTAACTGTAAAAGCGTCAACTGTTATAGAATCAGGGTCCGGTCTCCATGAAATGAACTGGCTACATTTCGCATTGGTGCGGGAAGCGAATAGATCGATTTTTGGTTCACCTAAAGTTTGAACTATCGTTTGGAAGGCCCAATCCGATAGTTCCCATTCTATGTCTGCATTAATTTTCCGAGATTCTTTATCGGCCTCTGTATTGTCATGTGTATTAATATACGACACAAATAGAAATATATTTCGCTTTTCACACCATTGCCAAATGGTTTTGGTCAGTTCACTTAAATGTGGGAACCGAACTCCTCCCATACGGTTAATATAGCTGATAGCAGTTGTATTATCCACACGAAGCAATACCGAACAGTTAGAATGCAAGCTTGCAAAGCACTTCAAACCTAGAAAAACCGCTAGCAGTTCGAGGTAATTTATGTGGAAAGATAATTCATGGTTTTTCCAGCCACCGTTTGCTCGATTACCATTACAGACTGCCCCCCAGCCGGTCCTAGAAGCATCAGTGTAGATTTCTAAATCGAAATGTTCATCTCTTCTCAACGTGTTGTATGTTAAGTTGATGTTCTGTCTCCACCATTCTAGGTCAGGTAAGATGACTTCCGATAGTCTTATTTTTGCTTCAAAGTCACCGTACTTTTGAAGGGCTAAATATTTCTGACGTTCAAGAGTTTTGGTGTATAACCAACCATATCTAACTGCAGGGCAGGCTGCAGTAAGTACTCCGATCAACTGTGATAATTCCCTAATGGAACACTTAGGAAGAGAAGAGAACTTAATGACCAATTGCATAATCCCTGTTCGTTTGTCATCTGGCAGGCCTAGTGACATATCGACGCTATTAAATATAAAACCTAAAAACTTACAAATTTGTCGAGGTATAAGACAACTTTTTTCGTAATTAATGACAAAACCTAAACATTTGAGCAATGTTATTGTTTCATTAACGTTGTCACGACATTCATCGTAAGTATTACCGATGCAAAAAATGTCATCGAGATAAATTACTGACCTATAACCCCTGTGTCTTAGATGGTTAATGACCTCCTTCATTAGCTTCGTGAAAACCCTAGGAGCAACAGATAGACCATAGGGCATTGCATTGAACTCGTATGTTTGATCAAACTGGAAACGTAAGTATTTACGATGCTCTTTGCAAATAGGGACTAAAAGGTATGCTTCCTTTAGGTCAACACTTGCCATGAAACCATTTTTAGGTAAAAGTCTAGCTGCAGTCCTATGGTCCTCCATTTTAAAGTGAGTAGTGGAAACAAACTTATTTAAAGCTTTTAAATTTAAAATAAACCTTTTGCCCCCATTAGGTTTAGGAGTTAAGAATATTTTGGAAACGAAATCATTTTTGGATCTATTACAAGGGGATATAGCTCCTAACTCTAATAATTTTTTGATAACCTGTAACATATGCGGTTGGTCGCTCGGGGATACAGAGTTAGGCATGACTGATACTTGTTTCACCTTTTTTAGAAATGGAATGGAATACCCTTTTGATATCCACTTAAGAATTAATGGATTACCAGTAATCTTAAGCCAACAATTATAAAAATGCTGGATTCTCCCAGCATGTACCTCTATTGTTGAGCTGCTGCACGCTGTTTGCTGTGGGCAGATGACTTCTGTTGAGCTGCACCTGGCTGGGGCCTGCGAGGTGCTGGGGCAGTCCTCTTTGGCCCTCCCCTCCCCCCTCTGTGTGACGAGAAGCGAGGAGGGCCTCCCCAGTTTCCCTGGGAGCGCGGCCGGTTCGATGTTGGCTGGTATGAAGTAGGTGTTTTGGGAATCGGTGCGGGCTTCTTGATTTGCAAGCCATGTTTTTCAACCACCTTCGTGGCTTTTATCTTTTCCGAAAGTTTGCTTCCGAAAAGCAATTCATCACGATCACTATCTTGCATGATATTTAAAAAAGATTTATCCAGGCCCGGAGTGACGAACTTCTTTCTCGCCTCCGTTTCTTCGAAGTGCAGGTCGCACAGTAAGCGACAGCTGTCGCTTAAAAATTTAATGGCCTGAACTTTGTCTTTTCCATCGTCAAGAAGCAAGTCTAAACCTTTATTAAGAGCGGCTATTCCGTGACCTAATTGCTGCTGTACTCCTTCTACTCTTTTGTCACGAACACGGGTACCTTCATTTACTGCGGCCGAAATTTCTGGGTTTAATTTAGGCGCTTGTAATAATGGGCAATTCTCCGGAATTAGGTACTCTTTGTGAAGCCTCTCCTTTGTCTCCTTATTCATCCCTTTGCGGAGAATAGGTAGCCAAAGCCGGGAAAGGTTTTCATGTATTTTAGAGCCAAATTTTGGCGTCTCTTCCGTGGTCTCACCTAAGGCGGAGAGAATATCAGGATTCAATTCCGGTACCGGGGTTAATTCCTGTTCGCCATCAGGATTGGTCTGCTCATCGGGTGATATGACGTTCATGCTAGCCTGATCTATTAACCCTATGGGGTCTGGATCGGCGTCATTACGACGTGTGTCGTCTAAAACAATAAAATAATAAAAGTAAAAAATTGAGGGTAGGCGTATATTTTTATTTTTTACCTTGTATTAACACGCGGTTAATCTCTCAGGTAATATTACAACGCTAAGGCGATACTATAAATAACCGTCGTGAGGATACACGATCCACCTCCAGGCATTTTATTTGTTTTAACGTAATTGTTCTTTAAACAATTACAGATTACCTTTGTGTTAACACGCGGTTAACCTCTAGGCTGTATGGCAAGTTACCTTCGTGATGACACACGGTCAACCTCCAGGCATTATATATACCTAGATAATATTTCTCTAAAGTAATTTGCCACCAACACACATATCACTTATTATTTATAACGATTTACTAACCTGAATTTTCATCGGAGTCATCCGATGATGAATAAATAATTCTTTTATATTTTCTTTGCCTTTGATTTTCCAGGTTTTGTATTTTACGTTGATAATATCCAATTCTATCTTCATTTGTTCTTTTCGGCATTATGACGATTGTTGAGCACGAAATATTCACTAGTTAAGGCACGTGCGAACGATGCCTCGCAAGAAAAAAGGAATGAAGTTCACAGCACGAACATCGCGCCACGCTAGTGAGGGTGACAGATAAAAAAAAAAAAAAAAATGACTATCGACTAAAAGTCGATTCTTTAAACGTGCGACTAGAGCCTTGTAGAATAAAGGCACTACATGGTTATTTGTATCTGAAGAATGAAGCGACGAAATATAATTACTGATATTAATACAATTTAATACAATTACAATATAAAATTATAAAACCGGACTACCTTTACAAAACACTTAATATTCTTATCACTAGCTTTTGCCCGCAGCTTCGCTCGTGTAAATTTAGAATTTGACTACTAAACACTTAATACACTACTAAAGTTTCTATAATAATAAAATTCAATCTTGATTCGTAAGACACGTGGCGCCATCTATTATCATAAGAACGTTATTGCTGTTTTCTTCGGCAACAGTACTTGCTTTTGGGATGAAAGGTACCTACCATATTTTGTTTCTCATTTATAATATTAGTTAAGATTTTAATTGTAAAGGTTATGTATGTCGGATCCGGTCATTGGTATGGACACGGGAATGAATCAAAGCGCGCCAGTGGTGACATCACGCGACCTAGAGACCAGTCTACCCCCCGCCATGGCGTGCTTCTACAGAGTCCTGACGTTAACAGATCACCGCGAGGACGACATTCTGGGTCGGATCGCAGCGGAGTTCAGACGTATTGAAACTGTATCCGATTCATTGTGCCCAGTGTTACTCGTATAGTGTGAAAGTTGAGTTTTCATAGCACGAAACCCGTCTTCTGCCCACATAATGCTCGAGCCTAACTAAATAAATCCTGACAAACCCGATATGTAAAATAAAATTATGGAACTTGTATGTACAATACTTAATAAATACTTCTTACCTGAGTTATTATTCGCGATCCACAACAGTATGCCCACTTTTTTACACACTGCCAATAACATTTTGTATTTAAACGTCTGTCTAAAGTATACAAATATTCTTCGTGTAGCAATAGTCTTTTATTCTTTTTAGATAACAGAAATTGTAAGTGCGCCATCATCACTGACCACAAATTCCCGTAGCAAGTATTGTTAGAACGGGTAATACAGTTAATATTTTTTCCAATGTGCCCTCGAAGGAAAAATATAATTATATAGTTGATTGACACATAATTATGACACATAATTTTTTTCTCTATGTAGTTGATTGTTCTATGAATAAAGACTGTTTATGATGACTTTTAGAGGTTTAGTTATTCGAGATCGCATGGCTACGGTGTTCAGTTTTTAGTGGTAGCGTGCATTCTTTGTTAAGTGTTTCGAATAGGTGAATTAGAGAATTAGTAATTCGAGATCGCATGGCTACGGCGTTAAGTTTTTCGAGGTAGCGTGCATTCGTTGTTAAGTGTTTCGTATGCGTAAACTTACGGGGACGTGTGATTCGGTGTTACACTTTTCTAAGTCACGTATCACACTCGTGGCTAAAACTTATTTTAAGGCCCCCAGCCAGGGCTTACAAACTAAGAATTTACACAACAATCACTAAGGTCCATGTTCACCAAAAAATTACGGTCTGATTATCTAAAAACAGCTGTTTAAAACACACTTCTGTAGGGGAACATGTCCCTTAACCCATTCATTGCCACTTATATTTTAAAAACATCACCTGGGTGCCACTTAATATTTTTAATGAGAATAGAGAATACGAAATTAAATGTGTTTTTCAATTTAAAAAAAACCCACCCAAAAATGGTAAACGCAACAAATGCGTTGGTGGCACTGGTAAAAGAATTTAAATCGTAAGTGCCATTCAACACACCGTTTGCGTTGACGTTTGGATAGTATTATGCAACATGTTCTGGGAGTCTGCTGAGGTCCGATTTGTATACTTGCCGTTGTTTTCTTTATTCAGATAATCTATGTTTATTTATAATTTAGCATTAATATTTCCTACTACTCCTAGAAATATTATAAATGCGAAACATTGTGTGTGTGTTTTTTACCGTACGTTTGCACTACCGAAACATTTACAGTTTCTAACAAGTGCCCTTGGCCATCCGCTAAGCGGCCGCATTATAATATTTTACATGTTAAATGTGTGCCAAATGTCATCCAAATTCGTCCAGCCGTTTATGCATGAAGAAAGTCTGGACGAATTTCCAAAGGTCATGCAGCATCGACGATTTTAATGGATTGCAGGTAAGTAAACAATATTTTAGTGGCTAAATAGGTTGAAATTATGACAAAACAAAAATATTATATAAATAAACATATATTTATTATTACAAAACCAAACTTATAAAAAAACAATAAAATTAGTAGTTGTGATACTCTTTTAAACAATCTTTTATACGAAACCCATATTGTTCGGGACAATCGCGACAGAAATATGAAGTGTCTTTTCTGACCTTTTTTGAAATCCAGCACTGCCTACACCGACGTCGTAAAAATTTTCTCGTTGTGCCATCATTTTTACGAGAACATTGTTGAAGAACGTGTACTTAATGTTTTGGAAGTGAACCTCGTACTGTGTCTTCTACATCAGTATTTAACAATTTCATTATGATTTCAAGCCTATAATCATAGAAACTTTTCTTCGTAGAAAAAATGTTGTGTAGCGTGTACGAATTATACAACATTTGCTGAAACCTCCTGATACTCTAAAAATGGTGTTCTATGCTCTGTGTCAGTCAGTTCTTGGGTATTGCATCAATGCATGGGGTGGTGCGGCTAAAACTAGAGCTCAGAGAGCAATACTGAAAGTGATGCTACGAAAACCTTATCGTTATCCAACTACTCAACTCTACTCAGATTGTAAGGTATTAACAGTTCGACAGCTCTTCGTGTTGCAATCCATTCTCAGAAGACACTCCAGTGTCCCACCACCTGATCCCACCAAACGAACCAACATTCCCCCAGGTACACGACACAAAACTGCTTTTGCCAAACACCAATACTTCGCTTTGAGTTCACTGATCTACAAGAAAATTCATAAAGAATTAAATATACTGGATTTTAATAAGTTTGAATTGAAAGCTAAGCTAATGGAATGGCTACTTCAACAGGACTATACACAAACTGAATCACTGCTAAAATGCATTGCCTAATTTGCCGTACTTTGCTTTTACTGCCTCACATAATTATAACACCTCACACTCACTACTCCCATACAAAAACTCACCACACACACATAAATCATACAGACATACTCACACACACACTCGCTCATTCACATACATTTAGTTTTAAATTGTTAATTTATAATATTTTTCCTTTTTCCTAAATTATAATATCTTTATGTTTACAAGTTTAAGAGTAATAAGATTGTTAAGTTGTTAACACGTACTATAAGTTGGCACAGTCCGCAGTTGTTTGATCCCTATTTTTAAGTAACCTCACAGCTGAACACTGTCTCTTAAGATACAGGTTATCCTAGTTTGAGAGGCAGGGCTCACAATATCTGTATACAAACTTCTGTAGCGTTAGTTTGCATATTGTTAAACAGTGTATACTCATGTATGTTTCCTTGTGACAATAAACTTATTATTATTATTATTATAAACACGTGCACCCCTAACTTCTTGTACCACCGTATGGTCTTGTGCTCACATGAGTAGTATGCCAGCATTTGATCCTGGTGATCTATACCACCCATGTATCTATTGTATTTTACTATAACTTCAGGTTTGGAACCGTTTCACCTCGTCGATTCGTAACGCTGGTCATGTCAGATCCATGTTGTGATGAAATCATTAGAACGTCCCGCCGGTCTTTCCATTTCAAAACACAAATACCACTACTATTGAATTTCGCTATGGATTCGCCTCGTTTCAGTTTTCTTTGTGAGACTTCTTTTGGATTGTTTTTTCTATTGACGCGTAAAGTACCCGAACAATATGTTTTAAGAGTCAATAATTTCTGTGCAAGATTCACTGAATTATAAAAATTATCCATATAAACGGAATATCCCTTGTTTACATAATTAGATAGTAAATTCAAAACAACTTTTTCAGTGTGATTGGCACCTCCAACTAAAGTATCAGAAGCGCGCCGATATACAATAGTCTTCATAACTACTCCATATTCGTCGGTTAGGATATAAAGTTTTATACCGTAGGGATGCTTTTTGCCCTTGAGATATTGACGGAATATGATACGACCACGAAACAAAACCATTGATTCATCTATGGCCAGATTTTTAGACGGGTAATAAATTTCTTCCATTCGCTGGTTAAAATAGTGAATTAAACTATTTATTTTTGGGTTCGGCCACCAGGATCGCCTAGCCCGATCCCCCAGGGGATCCTAGTGAACTCATCGGTTCATCAGAATCCCATCATAATAAAATCAAGTAAAGATGTTATCACACTGCTTAAAAATATTTTATTTAACAATATCTAAAAAATGACCTACGCTTATGTCGCTGGTTATTAATTCCATTTGTGTTTCTTGTATAAACTTATCAGTTGCTATTTGATCTACCTTACGTATTTTTTTTGGTTGCCTTCGCTTTTGTTCAGAATCTCTTTTTAATGCATTCAATAACTGTAGAATGTTAGGGCGTTTTCGACCAATCATTTTTAATAAACCCGAGTTCCAACTTTCGCAACAATTATTTGTGCGATGTCTTTCGCTGAAAACTGACATCATTTTTCTGGTATCGTCATTTTTGAGCCAGTATTTCATATAATTTACTAACTTCAGCATGTTTGGATAATCTTTACTCATACTTAATATGTTTTTTAAAATGTAGTTCCACCCTTCAGTCATATATTCCGTAGGTAACAATGGCATAGCACCGCACAACATAACCACTCTACTAGTAAATTTGTTTTTAAGTAAATTAAGTTTTTTTCCCTTTTTACGAATATTCCGCTTGACATGGAAATAGCATAGTTTTATTTCAGCATCAGGGAAGTTTTTCTTGAAAGCATTAACAGCCGCTTGCTCCATATTCATTGTTATTTTTTCGGGCAAAAGTTATCTATTTGAGATGAAACTAATTTGCGAAATTAATCATATGTTTCCGTTTTTCTATCACTCAACAATGCGTAAAGTAAAGGCACAACATTTGTTGTACTTTGAGAGCTGCCTACATCTCCGTGCATTACATATAATTGGTCAAAGGGTGGAGGGCAACACTGGAAGGTTCCATCACAAAATATATGTTTTATTGCTGATAAAATTCCTTTGTTTTCGTTTAAACAGAAAATTATTATACGAGGCGACGGTTTTTCCGTTTCATGAACATTTAGATAATCACACATAACGAAGTCCAAATGTGATTTAGGAATTTCAACTTCATTCACTTTACTAAAGCACATTTTCGGAACATCTGCAGTTTCATTCTTAACTTTGTATAACGCACTTTTTAGTGATTTCAGTGATGGTACCTTTGCCACGGAATCTATTCCTTTGTTCTTTAAGGGACAAAAACATTTATCATATATTTCTCGAATTAGTCGAGAATCCAATTTTCTTAATTTATCTTTGCATTTATGTACTGCAAGATCAATATCGTTTTGATCAACATTCCTCTCGCATGACAGTGTGTGTGAAATAGCTCTCACAACAGAACATTCCTGAAAGAATATACGACAACGAGGTTCATAAATATTTACATGCACGCTATAAGTATACTAGTATTTTGGGTATGACATTGACATTCCTTCGAGCGGACCCTCCCACTACCTCTAACCGTTTCCGAGTTATTCGACTTTTTATTTTGTATGGCGGCCATCTTTTTTTCAGCTTTTCGTGAATCTGCCCAGGGTGTACTCCAAAATTAGTTTGAGAACCACCCCCCCTATTCCCCACTGTTTGACCAGGCTGTTGGGTCACTCATTGATGAGGAGCAGTTTTCCAAGATTTCGGAATTTTCCTATACTCACCAAAACCACTCCCTCACTTTTCCCATAAACGACTTTCACCCCCCAACCCTCCTTCTGGGAGAACAATTATGTCAATGAGTCAGTGAGTGAGTGAGTGGGTCTTCAGCTATATATAATAGTAATACAGGTAGGGACAAACTCGAACAAAAATGGCGGACCAGCGCAGAACGGATTTTTAGATTAGAAGTGTTAAAAATGTCGAAATACCTTTAAACAGGGGAAATGACACATTTTTACCAAAAGAATAACAAAGGCAATATTTTTTAAAGGAATAAAAAATAACAGTAGATTTTAAAAGTCTTAAGGTGGACGCACACCTATCCGCGCCGAACGCGCCGAACGAATCGAAGTCAAGGAGGCCTCGCACACCTATCCGAGCCGAACGCGCCGAAAGATTGAAATCACTCATTTTTAACCGACTTCTAAAAAAGGAGGAGGTTCTCAATTCGGATGTTTCTATTTTTTTTTTTTTAATTTTGTTGCCAATATAAAAAGAAGTCTGTTCGCTCGAAGTAATCATCCACATCCAGAAGGATCACCATTGTAGATAATGTAATGATCTAGCAGTAAGTATACCTCTGTATATTCTTCGAATTCTCTGAAAATGACCTGTAACAAATAGAAAATAATAGATAGTGTCGTGTTACTTATCCCAAATAAAAAAAAGGAAAACACAAACAATTAAATTTAATAAATCAAATTAAAACGGACCTGACCTACCTATCTCACGCTTCACAGATTGAATTTGAAAATGTTTATAGGAAGTTTTAACTATACTTGGTAACCTCCTAGTCCAGCTCTGTAGAGGCGAACAGCTTCCAGGACAGGCTTCAAGGCTTGGGGCGCTTCAGGGCGACAGGCAAGGTAAATTTTCTGGTCCAGCTCTGTAGAGAGCGTGGAGTACAGCTGGGCAGCCTCCTGGTCCAACTCTGCAGAGGCGAACTGCTTCCAGGACAGGCTTCAAGGCTTGGGGCGCTTCAGGGCGACAGGCAATGTAATTTTCTGGTCCAGCTCTGTAGAGAGCGTGGAGTACAGTATGCTTAGTGCGAGTTTCATACTAAAATTCGAGTAACGTCTGTATCGTGTAGATCGAGTTAACGTCGTCGATAGTGATAATCCAGTGCCTCTAAGAAAGTAAGGACCGTTTCGAGCACATTGCTAACATTTTCAATTTAGACAGTTTTGACAGCTTGAATACGAAACACAGTCACTTACGAGCGCGAAAGTTGTCACTTAAGATTTTGTGTTGAGAGCATCGTGAGAGTGGTCATAATAACAAAGTAACTTAATTTAATTTCATATTGTGAATAAAACTTACAATGGAATCTCGTACTATTTCGTTTGGAGAATGTTTGAGACCGCAAAAACACAAGATAAGCGTAATACAACGCCACTAAAACAAACACGTAAGCACGGTCACGTAAACAATGATAGAGTGCTCCTCTACAAGCCACTCGGGCATTATTAGATCATTTGCTTAGATCTCCGTGCCTAAAAAGTAAAAAACTTAGTTTTACAAACTTCACAGGTGGATCAAGGTCACTCACTACACACCAAAAGATATAAATTACACTAACTGCTCCGTTTATGTTACCAACATTTCAAATTGGGACGGGCTAGTCTTTATTTTTAACAATAATATTCAAAACTGTATGCAAATCACAACACAAACTTTCGTAAACACAAACAAAACTAATGACCATTGACCACAGATAAATAACATCGTCTAACTTCGTTGTATAACCACAACTAGTTGAATAGGCAGTCGCTTCTGTTATGAACACAAAATACGACTGTCAATTTATTTTGGCCGGTTACTAATGTACGCGCCACTTCTTGCAGTGAATTGACGTGAAACGAACGAACGTATTCTAGAATCTCACACTCGCAAGTTAACAATTGTCGATGCGTTTAGAAATAACACTCACAATATGTAGTTCTCACGTATTACGCTAGGTGGCGCTTACTCAGCGCCATACATATTTGCGTTAAACGTCGACACGGTCGATACGTACAAAAAACTCGCACTAAGCATACAGCTTTCCTCCGGGAAGTGTTGGGGCGCGTCAGGGCGTCAGCGCCACCACACAGTCTCCTTCAAAGGGCGAACTTCACCCGTGATACCAGTGACTTGTTAAGAGAAGTATCTCACTTCAGATCCCGTTGTAGACTGACTCGAATGTGTCAGGAATGCCCTTTTATACCCAAAAATCAGCAGTTTTTCCACATCAGTTGTTTTATTTTAGTTCTTTCATTCTCTCTAGATTATTTTGATTTTAAAATCAAAAATATAGAATATTCATGTTTCAGACACTCTATATTTATGAGGAAATATACTCATTATCCTTGCATATTTTTTTACATCTAAGTCGCGCTTTGTCAGTAACTATTTTAGCTCGCGGTAGATTCGATCTAGAACGATGTTTTAACATCGATTTTAGCTGAAATAAAAATTAATTTCTCAATGTTTACTTTTTTGACATTACGTCAATTGTCAAGCTGTCAGTTACTTTTCCTTTACTTTTAATTTTCTTACTGGCCTATGAAGGTTTCTTTTGATTTATATAATTTTATTTTATTTAATCAATATATTAGCTCAAATAATGTATTTTAGAGTTAATTACGATTGTTTACTAAATAACAGTATCTTATCTTACTTTTATAAAATTAATTAGCACGCTCACAGAATTCTTCGAGGAAGTTTTTTACTGAATAATACTGGTCGTTTTAAATACAGGCAACTCACATTTTAGATTTTAAAATCAAAAATGCGAGTGAGTGAGACTTAGATGTAAAAAAATATGCAAGGATAATGAGTATGAATGATAATATAAAGTGTAAGTACCTGTAGTGTCTAAATACTATATTTCCTCATAAGTATAGAGTGTCTGAAACATGAAAATACTATATTTCCCCATCGACCCCGAGAAATTTTTTGGTCTAGAAAAAAAATTTGGTAAGGTTAAAGTATAACAGCATTCACAAAACGTACATACGAGGGTCATTCAATAAATACTTAGCCTACAAAAAGTAAACGAAAATTTTGGAAAAGTGGCAATTTATTTTTCAACATAGTCTCCTTTTAGTTCGATACACTTAGCCCAGCGATGCTCCAACTTTTTTAACCCGTCCGAAAAATAGTTTTTGTCAAACTCTGCAAAATAGGCCTCCGTGGCTCCATATCTATTCCGAGTGATTTTTTCAGATTAGGAAACAGAAAGAAGTCACAAGGGGCCAAATCTGGAGAATACGGTGGATGGGGCAGCAATTCGTAGCGTAATTCGACCAATTTGGCCATGGCAACGGCAGACGTGTGAACCGGTGCGTTGTCGTGGTGAAACAGCACTTTTTTCTTCGCCAGATGGGGTCGTTTTTTCTTTAATTCGGCGTCGAATCGGCCCAATAAATCGGCATAGTAAAGCCCTGTAATTGTTTTAAGCCTCGGCCAAACCTGCGCGTCAGTAAAGCGGGACGCGGGACGCGATGCGGGAGCGTCTGCAAAGCGAAACTGACGTGCATACCTGCGCGACTGCTGCGGCGCGAATCGCCAACTTCATTAATTGATGAACAATCACTGAAGACGCGCGACTTTATCTGGTGTAACTACTAAATTGTTGTGGTGATGACATCCTGGTACTTAACATCAGAGTCTGACTCTGATGAGGAAGACCTTTTATTGCTTGCTCTTGCGGAACAAACAACACGGTAAGTATTGTATTTAGTGATTGAGTAAGAGCTCACAGACGAGCGACAGTGTGTCGGCGACAGTTCGCGACACTTGTCGGCGACGGTCGCCAACTGTCGCTGACCGTCGCCGACCAGTGTCGCGAACTGTTGCTGACAAACTGTCGCTCGTCTGTAAGAGCCCTAAGCCACAAATTAATGTGTGGCGAAGGCCAGGATCGTCTACGTTACTACTACTACTACTCGTTAAACGTATGGTGTTGTATGCGACCGTTTAAGCCACACGCGACGCGCAACGCCCCACGTGTGCATAAACGAGCCCTAGGGGCGTTTGCACAAATAACTTAGGGCACTTTCACATATAAGGCGCAGACAGCGGCTTACTATGTGCCATCAGTAAGCGCACAATACTATTTTGATTAGACCTTTCACACCTAGCGCATAATTGGCAGTTACGCTTGATGTGAAAGCTCTATTCAAAAAAGAGCATGGCGCGCTTAATGACGGCTCATAGTGAGCCGCTGACTGTGCCTTATAATGTGAAAGCGCCCTAAGTATTATCACAAAGTATTCTTATATTTTAACTTAATTATTATTACTTACAGGAAAAGGTTATGGGTACACGATATTAACAAGGAAAGAAAAAAATATGGGGAATACCATACCCTAATGAGAGATTTACGAAACAGCCCACAACGGTTTTTTATCTATTTCAGAATGCCAGAAGCATGTTTCGATGAAATTTTAGAATTGATTAAAGAAGACATAACAAAACAAGATACAAAATACCGCGAAGCTATTTCTGCAGAGGAACGGTTAGCAATAACTTTAAGGTTAGTACCTATGTTTTGCATCTGCTCACACCCAATTTTGCAAAATCTCTATAACCAAAATTATTTCTGACATATAAATGACATAGGTTAAAGAAAAAAGACTAAGATTTAATCATTCAGAGGTTTAATCATTTAAAATTATGAAGTCAATATAATATGAAAATCAGATTTAAGCCGAGAATGTTTTTAAATATTTCGCTGCAGTAGAATCACCATCAGCATTTACTGCCTCTTCATTCAAACCGTGCAGTTCATGTTCACGAGTTGTAACCACAGCCTCGGCTGTTGTCTCGTCTGAATTATTATTATGAATAATCGGTTGTAAATTAACTGTTGAACTTGTATTAGGAGTGTTGGAATAATCGGCGTAATTAGAAAAGTTTAAGGTTGCCGTAGCCGCAGATGATGTAATTTCTGTGTTACTGTTATTAATTAAGTCCAAAATATTTGGTGCACTTGTATTGTAAGTATTAGAATAATTGCCATCATCGGAAAAGATTGAAGGAGTCGATGAATTAGTGTAAGTGTGCGAGACACGTGTGCTTTCATCGATCTCTGCTAATTCTTCTTCTGCTATGATTTGAGCTAGTTTCATTTTTATAATAGTCTGTCTACGGAGCGACAATCTCTTAACACTCTTTGCATATCCAATAAATATATGTTCCAAATCGTCCATTTGTGATTGTGATCTCTTTTGTGATTTCCTTTCAAAATATTCTAGCACTTGGTTGACTGGCGTGACTTTATTGTTATTTTTTTGCGTAAGAGTTTTAGATCCAGGCGGAGTATTTGAAATAGGTGCATTTCGTGCAGCAATGATCTCAGCCTGTGATGCAGAAGTTTGTGTTACCGGTTGTGATTCATTATTCTCAACTACAATATTTTGGGCATCGTTCGGTTTGATCAATGCTTTCGTTTTCAGAGGGATCATTAATATTATCTATTGTTTTAGCAAAAGTTAAATGTGGTTTTAGAAATTTCATTTGTTCGGCCCACTGCCACTGGCCGTAGTTTTTCTTTGCTTCTTGTCCTGTAGTGGTTTTCGTACTTTTAAGATATTTTGCGAATGTATCACGGAGATTTTTCCACTTTTTTTTCGCAGCATCACCTGGAATTTTAATATAATATATTTATTAATATATTTATTTTTTTTTTTAATTTTTTTTTTTTGTCTTATTTTTTAGCGATAAGACCGCCCATTGTGTCACCCCTTGTAAAATGTTTAAAATTTTTGTATTTCTATTTTTATGGTGTACATAATAAAGAGTATTCTATTCTATTCTATTCTATTCTATATTTAATTATTTTATGGTATTTCTCTCTTGATGTATATATGTGTGTGTGTGTGTGGTGTGTTTGTGTGTGTGGTGTGTGTGTGTGTGTGTGTGTGTGTGTGTGCACGCGTATGGGATGTGTGGAGGAGGTGTTGATGTGAGTGTCTATTATAATAATTTGTTTTATTTTTCAGATTTCTTGCAACCGGCGATAGCTACAAAACCATTTCTCACAGCTACAGGGTTGGATTTTCTACAGTAGCACACATAGTAAAACAAGTATGTTACTATATTTGCTCGAGACTACAATCCACTTACATGCCCGTGCCTACACGACAAATTTGGGAAGCATCGGCTAACATGTTCCACGAACGGTGGCAGTTCCCAAATTGCGTGGGTAGTATTGACGGCAAGCATGTTACCATTAAAAGTCCTCCAAACAGTGGATCTAACTATTTCTGTTATTTGAAGAAGTTTTCCATAGTACTTCTGGCAATAGTTGGACCAGACTATAAGTTCATTGGTGTGGACATTGGAGGATATGGAAAAAATAGTGATGGAGGAATACTTGAAGAATCATCAATGGGACAAAAGTTGTCAAACAATTCGCTAAATATTCCGCCACCTAAACCTCTTCTCGAGCAAAATATACCTACGCCTCATGTTTTAATTGGAGATGAAGCATTTGCCTTGAAAACATATTTGATGAGACCTTTTCCAAGGCGGTCAGCAAGGGAGGACAATAGTAAAGACAATTACAATTATCGACTTTGCAGAGCAAGACGTGTCGTAGAAAACGCTTTTGGTATTCTAGCAAAAAAATGGAGGATATATGATAGACCCTTAGAAATAGATGTTGAAACTTCTGAACTTGTTGTAAAAACAACTTGCATTTTACATAACTACTTGATTTGTAAAAAGGCAGATACTTTTTTGCATTTATTACCATCTCCTACGACTACGGTCTTTGTGAACTTTGATGTCGATGTAAGAAGAGCAGCTAACGTTCCTTTCCAAATACGTGACCGTTTTGTAAACTACTTTAATAATAATAATATGAATAATAATGCTGTGTAAAAAAAATATAAGACGTGGATTATTGTGATTTCCTAAACATTTTCGTAGCCGTTTGCAAACGGGCTATTTATACCTACAATATGCCTCTGCGACATGTATACCCAGTTCAAGTACTTGCGAACGTGAGCGACGTTGCCATTTCGTGCAGCGTACCTACGCGCAGAGACTTTGGTTGGTTGTTTATCAATGAATTTAGAAAGAATTGTGCTTCCTTGTTTCAACCTCCCCCGTCCTCATATAATTATAATCGGATAATATATACATATTATAGAGAATATACTATAAAATTAGTAATGAAATGTGTTTTATTTACTTACCATCCATTTAAAACACCGGACCGATCAAATCCCATATTTTATCCATTTTTCGTAAATTCTAATAGTGTGGATTTTTCAAATCATATAAAATAGGATATCCTCTTACTTTTTCTATAAACAACTCTGTAGTATCTCCTGTTGAAGTCATTGTGGAATTAAATAACAAACAAACTCGCTCACAACACACGTCTGACCACTGGACGCGTGCGTCCCCCGCTCTGCCGACGCGGCCGTCCCGCGATGCGGTCGCGTAGGTATGCAAAGCGCCATTAGATGTTATGGGTAGCGTCCGTCGCGCGGTAGACGCTCCCGCTTCGCAGTCGCTTTGGTCGCGCAGGTTTGGCCTCAGCTTTACCCTTCTCGAGGTAATCGATGTAGATCACACCTTGTGAATCCCAGAAAACGGTGGCCATAACTTTTCCGGCCGATTTTACAGTTTTCGCCTTTTTTGGAGCACGTTCCCCGGTCTGGATCCATTGTTTTGATTGCTCCTTGGTCTCTGGTGTGTACCAGTGGATCCAGGTTTCATCGACGGTCACAAAACGACGCAAAAACTCCGTTGGATTCCGCTTAAACAGCGCCAAACACGTCTCCGATGTGGTCTCACGGTTGCGCTTGTTTTCTAGTGTGAGTAAACGCGGCACCCATCGCGCCGACAGCTTTCTCATGCCGAGTTCCTCGTGAAGAATATGATGCACTGTTCCTTCTGAAATGCCTACAGTCTCAGCTAGCTCCCGAACCATCAATCGGCGATCTGCCAATACGAGATCCCGATCCCGACCCGTAAGGCTACTACCCAGGAGTTGCAGGCTAAGTTGAGAACGGCCCTTGAGAAGCTTAAGGCATCTAACAGCAAATGTCAACAGCTGTTATTGGATAGAGAGGAACATGAGATCGAAATTGAGAAGGTCATTCTCAAAAACACAAGCTTGAAACGTGAGCTAGTGGACCTGCACCAACAATACATGGATGTTGTCGATGAACGGGACAAACTGCGGGTGGTCACAGATGGTTTCAACGACTGCAGTAACTATTATGAAACGGCTTTATGTAAGGTTAGGGACTTAGAAGATGAACTGCTTCATGCCAATAAACAAATTATTGAGTTTCAGAAACAAAGAGAATGTACTCAGTTTAGGGAAACAGATCACCTATACAATCAATTATTAAATTCAAATTGCAACCCACATTCCTTAACAACAATAGATCTTACTGAAGATTCTATTCTGAAATATAACTGCAGCAGTTATAAAGTAAGCCAAAATAAAATAAAAAAATATGCAAAACTGAATAGAATAATAAAGAAATGCAATAAATTTAAGAAACAACAAAAACATAGTTCCAACAATATAAAACTAAGAAAAGAACGTGTTTTTCTGATTAAAAAGTTAAATAATTATCAAATTAAATTAGAGGACAGTAAGAAGTTTTATGAAACAGACACTCAACACTTACAGTCAGAAATTCAAGTTTTAGAGTGTCAACTAAAATTATGTTATTCTAAGTATGTGAATTCTCAGAAACAAATTAAGGAACATATACTTGCTGCAAACGAGTTAGTAAATAGGGGTAATGGTAATGCAGACTACTTAGACATGATGACCATCGAAAACACTCAATGTACATCAAGGGGAATCCAGCTCGGACACTGTCCTGCCTGAGGTAACGGAGGACCCGACCCGGTTGGGCAGTGGTCCGGGCTGTATCCCCATTGAAAATTCACCGCTCATTGTACAAGGTTCTATACCTATAGGACAAACAGAAAGTAGTTCTCCCCTTTCTAGTAGTTCACAGTGTGGTTGCTCCATTATGTTTACAGACAGTATCGGAATAGGATTAGGAAAATTAATAAGTAACAATCTGAGTCATTCTTCCCAAAATTATTGTGCACCTCAGGCTTCTTACAACCAAATAATGACATCCATAACTCGGAAGGAATTAGATCCTAATGCTATATTAACTGTATTTGTTGGGAATAGTCTTAACGTAAAAATTGATGATATCACTGACAATGTCACTCAACTGTTGCAACTAAATTGTAGGAAAATAATTCTTTGTGCCTTTCCATACTTTGAGAAGTTGTCAAGCAGGCAAAATCATTATATTCATAAACTTAATAATCACATGCATTTACTAAGTCACTATTGTGACAAGTTGGTATTTTTTGACACCAACAGTTTCGTTCAGAAATTAAAGTCAACGAGGAATAATGCATATCTACCGATTAGTTTTACACGTCAAATAGCGAGGCTATTAGCTTTTAATATAAACTCAGACATAAGTTGTATGTCGCAGTCTTTTGTAAATAGTTCCACGGAAATTAGTAATTATACTAATTGTAATTATACACATTTTAGCTTAGATTTAAACTAGTCAGTAAGACAATAGAAGGTAATAGAGACAATTTAGATAAACCGGTATCTTCTAGCTCTCAATCAACTATTTGTAAAAAAGGGGCTGAGCAGAATACCTTGAAATTATTTCACCAGAATATTCAGGGATTTTCATCCAAACAATTAGAGATAGAATTGTTTTTAGAAAAAACCAAGTTTGATGTTATTTGTTTTACCGAACATTGGATGAAAGATTATGAATCAATGCAAATAAATTATGATAACTACAACGTGGGAAGTTGCTTTAACCGAAAATCTAAGATGCGAGGGGGTTCCTTAATCTTAGTTAACAATTGTATTAAATTTAAGTCTCGAAATGATATAGTCGATCTATCGGTCGAACATAGCATTGAATTGTCTTGTGTTGAGCTTGATAAGCATATAATAGTGTGCGTTTACAGACCCCCAAATTATCTGAACTACTCTATCTTTGAGTCAGTAATGGAAGATGCTTTAGCAAAACTTGTAACTGGTAATAAACCAATAATTAGTGGTGACTTCAATGTTAATATCTTAGAGAATAATGTAAATAGCAGTAGATTTTTAAGTCTTTTTAAATCATTTAATTTGTCAAACGTTTTTTCAGAACCAACCCGAATTACTACAAATACTGCTACATGTATTGATAATGTGTTTTGTTGCTGCGACTACATAGATAAATCTATCGTAAATTACCTTCCTTCAGATCACAGCGGGCAGACAGTTGCTTTCGCGTTCAATAAACAATTACAAAAAATTCAGATTCAAACCAGACAAATAACACCCAGCAATTTAGAAAAGTTTAATAATCATTTAATTAGCAAGCTAAATATACCAGGCCATATTAGAAACAATGTAAATGAATTGTATGAAGAATTCTTTTCGGTAGTGCACACTGAGTTCAATAACACTTTAAAAAAGAAAACTAAAACTATTGGCCCAAAGTTTATTTTCAGTGACTGGGCAACACAGGGTATTAGGAAAAGTAGGGAACGATTGTTTGAGCTGTACGGCCTTAAGGCGCTACCCCAGGCAAAATTAGCAACTCTATTTGTGGTGATTCAAACTTCGTTTGAAATACTATTAGAATAAAGTTCTAATCAGCTTGCACTACAAAGTGGTTTTTACGTCAGTCACTGTGGGTCGAATAGTGCGAAATTAGTGATTTTTATTCTTTATAAAATCAAATTTCCGTCTTTTGAAAAAAAAAAAACTAGCATTATGTTCATTATTAAATTGTCTATCCATTAGTATAAGAATCAAATCAAAAAAATGTTAACTTTACGAGAAGAAGCATGTTATAAATATTTTTTTCTCATTTTTGTGGTTTCATTGTGAGGGGATTTATTACACATTATGAGACTTAAAATAAAAAATAAAACTACCACTTTGCAGTCTAAGAATATGTAGAAATTTAATGTATTTTTATTACTTGGTATTTCTTTTGGATAAAGAGGAGTTGGCTCCAAAAAACTGCACAAAAAACGGCTTTTGCCTGGGGTAGCGCCTTAAGCCTTACATCAAAACAGAATCTTTTAATAAATATGTAGCTACTTACTCGAAAATTTTTAAAACCACTTGCAAGGTAGCCAAATCTTTATTCATTAGGAAAAAGATTAAATCAGCCGAAAATAAAATAAAGACGGTTTGGAAAATAATCAACAGCGAAACAAATAGAAATAAAAAACGAAGTAATGACTTAACACTAGAGACCTCACGTGGCCTTGTCAGCTCCAACAGTGAAGTTGCTCATGAATTTGTAAATTTCTTTACTAGTATCCCAATTAAAACTACAGAAACCTTAAACTCTTGTCCCTTGCTCTCTATTGATTTACTGAAAGCAAACGTTTCAGCCTGTCCAAATGAATTTAAATTTCAGCATATTAACCCCATAACAGTCTTAAAAGCTTTTAAGCAAATCAAGATCAAATTAACTGAAGATCTATGGGGTTTGTCTATCAAAGTTTGTAACTCAATTATTGAGACTGTAGCTCCGTATTTAGCCTTAATATTTAATTTGTGCGTGGATCAAGGGGTCTTTCCGGATCTAATGAAGTTCAGTAAGGTAATACCGCTTTTTAAATCCGGGGACAGTAAAGACACGAATAACTATAGGCCCGTATCCGTGTTGCCAGTTTTCAGCAAGGTGTTTGAAAAGATAATGCTCAATCAAATGCTTCACCATTTTAACACCAATAAAATATTACACGAGCAACAGTATGGTTTCACCAAAGGACGTTGTACAACTGACGCCGGTGTCACTTTATTAAAACACATATTTACTGCGTGGGAAGAGGCACAAGATGCCATAGGAATCTTCTGTGACCTTTCGAAGGCATTTGATTGCGTAAATCACGAAACCCTGATCTTGAAACTTGAGCATTACGGTTTAGGTAAACTTGCGCTCAGCTTAGTAAAATCGTATTTGAGTGATAGACAGCAGCAGGTACAAATAAATGGTGTCAATTCAATGGGTTTAAAAGTAGAAATGGGTGTACCACAAGGTTCGATATTGGGTCCCTTCCTCTTTTTAGTTTATATTAATGACTTGCCCCATTTATTTAACAATCACCCGCAAATGGTGTTGTTTGCAGACGATACTTCTTTAATATTTAGGATAAACAGACGTGCCACTAATCTTGACGACGTAAATAACGCCCTACTGCAGGTTCATAATTGGTTTACTGTAAATAATTTAGTTCTAAATGGGAAAAAAACAAAGTGCATCAGATTTGCTCTACCAAATGTCAAAAGTAGTGATTGTGACATAGTATTAAA
This sequence comes from Xestia ashworthii, assembly GCA_950022955.1. Lineage (NCBI taxonomy): Eukaryota > Metazoa > Arthropoda > Insecta > Lepidoptera > Noctuidae > Xestia > Xestia ashworthii. Next base: position 16,415,497 of record OX465569.1, read on the forward strand.
TCAAGAGAAACTAGAATTTGTCGATAAAACGATTTTCTTGGGAATCGCGCTCGATTCAAGGCTATAATGGGGCCCTCATTTAACATCACTTGCAGGACGCCTAAGCTCAGCAGCATATGCTGTTAGAAAAATCCGTCAATTTACCGATGTTGATACCGCGAGGATAGTTTATTTTAGTTATTTTCATAGTATTATGTCATACGGTATTTTACTATGGGGACGGGCTGCAGACATCGAGTCTATATTTATTCTGCAGAAAAGAGCCATCAGAGCCATATATGATTTACGTAGACGCGACTCTCTAAGAGAGCTGTTTAAGGAAATTAATATCATGACAGTACCTTGTCAATACATCTATGAAAACATCATGTACGTTAGGAAAAATCTGCATTTATTCAGTAAAAGAGGTGACAGACACCACTATAATACTAGAAATAGGGACCAACTAGTTCAGCCAGGTTTCAGGCTTGCTAAAGTAGATTCCTCTTTCATGGGGTACTGCTTAAATGTTACAATAAAATACCTCTCCACATTCTACAACTGAATGAGACGAAATTTAAATCTTGTGTAAAACGCACACTATGTAGTCAAGCATATTATAAGTTGGTGGATTACATTGATGATAAAAATGCTTGGCTCAATGCCGGTCCTGCTCCACAACCATAGGAGCAAACTAATTGATTCCCAGTCAAGTTATTGTGGAAGCTGCAGAAGATTGTAAAAAAGATCGTTGCATTGTATAGATTCCATTAGTATTATATAACTTCATAGCGCATGTGTGAGTGCTATGTACTGTAAAGCCACCATTTACATCTAGTTATTTTATTTTTTCTGACTTGAATAAGCCTTGGCGGCTGAGAGAATGTCATGCTCACTCAAATGTCTCGGTGATGGTGGCGGGTGTGTCGGGTCATTTAGTTCCCTTCAATATGGTTGAGCTGAATGGTGCTGATACATGCGTCATGTTCGTGAACGGGCGCTGTCAATTGAGACTGGTCAACTCTCGGCTGCCATGGTTAATTTTAATTTATTTATTTTTAAGTTGTTGATTTCATCTTTTCTCTGGACGCTCTTAATGTGCACGTCTGTCTACATCGTTCTCACACATATGTATAATCACAACATGAATGATGTAACCAAGATTTTGTAACAATATTTTGATTTAAAAGAGTGTCCATGGAGTTTCTTGCCCGTTCTTCTCCATAGAGATCTACGTTAGGGAATGGGCAACTACAGTACTTTCTCAAGTTATTATGCCTTGTGACTGTGACTGTAGCTTTGATTTAGTTTTGTATTTTTGACATTCAAAAGTGCCGTAATGGTCTAATTGAAATAAATGATTTGAGTTTGAGTTTGAGTTTGATCATGGATTTTTTTAATGTTTGCCTCCGTAGCAGCTGTTTTAGGTGCACCTGGACGTGGTTCATCAAAAACCGACGTACGACCACGTGCAAACTCGTTGAACCAATTCTTGACGGTGGCCATCGATGGAGAAGAGTCACCGTACACAGCATCCAAGCGCTCTTTGATTTCGATGCGCGTTTTCCCTTCCATTTTTGGAATCGAATCACCGAACGATATTGCTCTTTTTCCATTTTTGTAAAACCGATCGACACGTTCGCTTTCATAAGTTGTCAAATTAAAACAAATGAAGGGATTGGAATGAAAATTTGAAAAAAGAATGTGTGGTAAAACCCTTTTGAAACTACAGCGCCCTCTGGCGATGAGGCTAGGTACTTATTGAATGCACCTCGTACTTCATTCAATCACACCGACATCTTACGTAGTTAGGTCAGGTAGGATTCACATTCAATGATCACTACTCAACCTGATAAGTCAATAACTTTAAGGCTTATTTTCGGAGTTGTAATCCACTCTCGTCTAAAACCCATAATGAAATGAATTAAAGAGATTTTTTTTTATTAATTTAACAAGGGCTTATTTTTATGGAGTTATCAGCCGCTCCAATCAACTTTTAGAGTCGATAGTAAGAAACAAATCATACTAACTTGTAGAGTTAGTTGACACGAAGGTTAGGTAACTTGTACCTAAAAGCACTTCTTAGAGATATCTGATCAGAACAGATAAAAAGAAAGATTAAAAAAATAATCTTATAATGGTTTAAGAACCGATGAATGAATTATAAAATAAACAGAGTGTTCGAGTTTAAATCGAACACTAAGCGAAAATGCATAATTGCATCGAACGCAAGTATGCACGTTCGCTCGTCCACCAAAATGTGGGCCAGTTCGTGTTCAGATCTCACTAGAGACACCGCGTACTCAAAAACCATTACCATTACCATAACCATTGTCTTGTAATTAAGTGTTGTAGTGATTTAATATATAGCTATCTCTCTTACAACTCAAGACTTTAACTTTTACCATAAACCATACCCTATTAATACTAGAAAGGAGTGTTAGGTCACCATAGCGCCAAGCACTACTTTTTACATGGTCCTTCGAGCCGGATAAACGGACCGGACGAATATTTTGCATTAAACCACATGACACCATGCAACATTAACCAGGCGCCTGAATGCTACTTACCACACCATGCAGTCATTCGGGCTGAATCCACCACTACCAAACTAAGAGTAGTTTTCAACGCCTCGGCAAAGTCATCATCAGGTTACAGTCTAAATGACGTGATGTACAGGGGTCCAAATATACAAAAGGATCTCCAAGAGCTTATCCTGAAATGGAGACAATTTCAATTTGTATATACTTCCGATATCGGAAAAATGTACAGAATGATCCGAGTGCACCAAGAAGATCAAGTTTACCAAAAAGTACTATGGCGAGAATCACAAAACCAACCTATTCAATCATATCAACTCGTCACACTAACATACGGGACCAAACCAGCGGGATTCTTAGCAATGATGTGCTTAAAGCAACTAGCATCAGATGAAAGACAAAAATTTCCTGACGCTGCAAAAGAATTGGAAGAAAGTTTCTACATGGATGATTTTTGCGGAGGGCGTCATTCAATGGAAGCAGCGAACAAACTGAAATCCGATCTCATAAAATTATGCCGACTGGGTGGATTTAATCTTAGAAAATGGACCTCGAACAAACCAGAGCTATTAACCGATTTGGAAAGAGAGCAATGTGACCAGTCAACATACGAGTTCAAGCAGACCGATTCTACCAAAACATTGGGTTTACGTTGGAACCCACAGAAAGATAATTTTACCTTCAACTCGAAAGTAGAACCCGAATCACCTGCAACTATTACCAAAAGAGCTCTACTTTCGGACATTTCCAAGCTGTTCGACCCATTAGGGTGGTTAACCCCCTTGAGCACTACCATGAAACTACTGTTTCAAAATGTATGGTTGTCTAACATAAAATGGGATGACACCCTACCAGAGGCATTGAAATCGGAATGGAGTAAATTGAAGCAAGAACTTCCTGACATAAGCAACATAGAAGTCAACAGATGGTTAGGAATGGGAAAAAACCAAAAGATAGAATTATTCGGATTTTGCGACGCATCGAACAAGGCATACGCGTGTGTAATCTATTGCAAGGTAATAACCACAGAGGGGACAACCATCACATTAGTTGCCGGGAAGGCCAGGTTGGTACCAATAAGCAAAGTCTTATCTATACCTAGACTGGAGTTAATGGGCGCTCATCTGCTAGCTCAGCTAATGCAAAAAATCAGAAGCTGCTTATCAGATTACCACACGGATGTCTACTGCTGGACTGATTCAACCGCAGTACTAGGATGGATACAAGGAAATCCAGCCCGATGGAAACCATTCGTAGCAAATCGGGTACTAACAATCACCAAAACCATACCATCAAAATATTGGCAATATGTAAAGACGACAGATAATCCAGCGGACTGTGCAAGTCGCGGTTTAACTGTCAGGCAACTCAAAGACCACAAGTTATGGTGGCAGGGGCCGTCATGGCTGCCATCATACACAAACCAAGAAAACCATCATAACAGTTTTGAGACGAATTTAGAAGTTAAGTCGTCTTATTCTAAACAAACTAACGCGGTAGTCATTGAACAACCAACAGAATCGCTGACTACCGCAATTGTTAAACAATTGATAAACAAACACAGTACCATTACAAAAATCACACGTATTTTTGCTTGGATACTACGATTGCCTAATTCTAACAAACAAGTTCACCGGCCCTACCTCGAATTACACGAGCTTCGTCGCGCCAAACAGCTGATAATTAAAAATGTACAGCAGGCAGAATTTGCAAACGACCTACATTCAATAAACAAATACGGAAGAGTGCACTCCAAAAGTAGGATTTTGAGTTTGAACCCAACCATAGATGAACACGGAATTTTACGTGTGGGTGGCAGATTGGAAAACGCCAACATGAGTCCGGAGATGAAACATCCCATCATCTTACCACACGATCATCAGCTAACCACATTACTCATCGATCAAGCTCATAAACTGACCTTCCATGGCGGAGCGCGTTTGACATTAGCAAATCTACGGCACCAGTACTGGATTATCGGCGGATATATGGCCACAAAAAAGTTTATAAGAAGATGTGTCATATGCAAAAAACAAAATCCCATACGGCAGCACCAGCTAATGGGAGATTTACCAGAACCAAGAGTGAATCCAGAGCATGCATTTATACACTGCGGCGTAGATTACACAGGCTTTGTAGAGGTCAAAGCAAATAAAGGACGGGGAATCAAAACCACAAAAGGATACATTGCAGTTTTTGTATGTATGGCCACGAAAGCGGTGCACCTAGAACTCGTGTCAGACATGAGCAGCTCCGCCTTTTTGGCAGCTCTAACCAGAATGGCAGCCAGAAAAGGGGCACCACGACACATGTACAGTGACAACGGCACTAATTTCGTGGGAGCAAACAGAATGATACAGGAAGAATTTAACCAGCTTCACCAAAGATTCAGTGAAAGTTTCATGGCCGAGATAACAGAGATGGGCATAGAATGGCATTTTAATGTACCAAGCTGGCCAAATGCCGGGGGTCTATGGGAGCGAGCAGTGCGCAGTCTGAAACATCATCTCAAGAGAGTTATCGGTCAACAAAGACTAACCTTTGAGGAGTACGCCACGTTGTTAGCTAGACTAGAAGCGTGTCTCAACTCGCGACCTCTTTGCGCAATATCCGAGGATCCTGACGATGTAAACTTTCTAACACCAGCTCATTTCTTATCAGGAAGACCAGGAACAACTGTAATCGAAACAGAGCAAGATGCTAGAACCAGATGGCATCTAACCAGCAAATTATTCCAAGATCTTTGGAAACGTTGGAAGACTGAATACTTGGTACAACTCTCATCAAGAAGCAAATGGATGGAACCACAAAAAAAACATCGCTATTGGAGATCTAGTGGTAATTCATGATGAAAATCTGCCTCCAGGAAAATGGGCTCTTGGACGTGTAGTCGACACACACCCAGGAAATGATGGCCTGCCTTTCAAGCGCGCGCCCCGCGCGGCCGTTTTCCAGTCAAACGCGCTTGGGTTCTCGGCGGACTGGAATTTATTTGACCCATTCCGACCTTTGTTGGAAAAACACCTGTAGATCGCAAAGTACATGACCTAGAGGCGTTTAAAAAATACTGTTGTAAAGCTGAATATCTAAGGAATCTATTTATTGAAAGACCAATATGAATTACTTTAGTTTGGTACTCAATATCTTAGTGTAAAGTTGAAAAATTGTTGCGAAAACTGGTATTTTGATAGAAAAGTATTCATTTACTGTAAATTTGTTAGCTTTTTATCGGATTAAACAATTTCAAAATAAACTAGACTCTATTACCTTTCCAACAATACCAAAATATACTAGGCTTCTAATTTAACATCATCAAGAAAATCGACAACGAAGTTACCCACTCGCCGTTCGTTCTGGCGCGGTCTCGCGCGCTCGTTCGGTGACCTTCGGGGAGCAAGATGGCGGCGGATATGGGTGAGGTTCGGACGGAGTTTGGAAAATAAAACAAGGTATTTTTATGAGAAATTTTTTAATGGCTGTTTACGTAATTTTATAATATACTAACTTAAATTAACCTAAAATTTGATATTTATTATAATAATAATAAAAAGGATAGGTGTTTTTTTTTAATATTTTTTTGAGTATTTTTATACAGGGTGTTTGGATAGAATATTTAAAAATGTAAATAATATGCACAGAAATGAATAAACGAAAAATAAAGTGTTGATATTTATTATAATAATAATAAAAAAGGATAGTATTTTTATACAGGGTGTTTGGATAGAATATTTAAAAAGGTAAATAATATGCACAGAAATGAATAAACGAAAAATAAAGTGTTGATATTTATTATAATAATAATAAAAAAGGATGGTATTTTTATACAGGGTGTTTGGATAGAATATTTAAAAATGTAAATAATATGCACAGAAATGAATAAACGAAAAATAAAGTGTTTGTGTCGTTTTAACCGACTTCAACAAAGGAGGTTCCCATTTTTTTTTTTATTAGGTTTATTTCCTCATGCAGCGTACACAAACGCTCTTTTCAGGGCTACAAAAAAAAGCTCTTTTCAGGGCTACCAAAAAAAAAAGCTCTTCAGGGCTCCAAAAAACAGCTCTTTTCAGGGCTACCAAAAAAAAAAGCTCTTCAGGGCTCCAAAAAACAGCTCTTTTCAGGGCTCCAAAAAAACAGCTCTTTTCAGAGCTAAAAAAATATCATGAATATGAACATATTCATTTCTTTCACAGAGAGAGACAAAACGTTTTTATAATAAATAAAACCTACACAAACCAGGTATTTTTTTAACCTTCAAAAAGGAAGGTTCCCCCCTCCCCTCACCCCGCCCACCCGATGAATAAATAATAACAAATAAACAAATAATTAAAAAAAAATGTACAGTCACGTCTAATAATATGTAAACACGAATTTTTAAGTAACGTACTGATTATGTTATCTCACAATCGTTATTTCTCGCGAAAATAGCTATAATATTAAGGAAAGTGTATTCATATTATTAGACGTGACTGAACACAAAAAATGTACACGTTTCCACGCCACCTGTGTGAGGTAGTGTACTCGGTGCGTTTTTTTTTACGTGGTTTCCCCAGTAGGCCTAATCCACGAGTTGATGTGCGTGTCAAGGAACCTCCAAGGTTTACTTGACCCCTGTACAATTGAGCATTTTAGACAAACATTTTACTGACACGGCGGGCGTATTTTTTTGTCAAAAAAATACACAAAAAAATACGCCCGCCAAACATTTTACTGACACGACGGACGTATTTTTTTGTCTCGTCGACCAGTATGGACAACTAAACCAACGAACGACTATACCCCTGTACAATTGAGCATTTTAGACAAACATTTTACTGACACGGCGGGCGTATTTTTTTGACAAAAAAATACACAAAAAAATACGCCCGCCAAACATTTTACTGACACGACGGACGTGAGTGAGTGATTTCTCGTGGGAGAACGACGAGGCTATCTTATCTTCCAAGGCCAACCAGAAAAACAGTCAGAGCATACAAACAAGAAAAGAAACCCTTCAAACCAGAAAACCAAGAAGGAAACGGGCTTGGGAGAATCAGCGGGGAAGGAACTCGTGGGAGAACGACGAGGCTATCTGTTGGCGCGTTTACGCCGTATGCTCAATTATAGGAGCAGAGAATAGTAAAGAAGAGAATAAATAAAATACAGTGGACTGAGTGATCTGGTGTAATCCAGGATACAAGAGGTTTATAAAGTAGTGTCTTCGTCGTGGTAAAATTGTGAAGTGAGGGCCCGGCGGTCGGCGCGCGCGTCCGAGCTCCCGCCCGCGCCGCCCGCGCGCCCTTCAGCCGCCGCTGTCGCCCGATGCTACTGCCGCCACCCGCGCGCCTCCTCAGCCGCCGCTGTCGCCCGATGCTACTGCCGCCACCCGCGCGCCTCCTCAGCCGCCGCTGTCGCCCGATGCTGCTGCCGCCACCCGCGCGCCTCCTCAGCCACCGCGCGCCTCCAGGCGCGAGTAGGCATGCCGTGCGTAGACATGCTCCCCGGGTTGAAGTGGACTTCAAAGTGGAAGCGGGCAGATATTGTTGAAGCCGCGCCGAATCGTCCCTCTCTTCGTCTTCAGATCTGCGACCCTCGTGATGCCGTCGCTGCCGGGGTACACCTGCACGACGCGTCCCAGCAACCAGCAGAGCGGTGGGAGCGCCTTGTCCTTTACAAGAACGAGTGTGCCCAACGCAATGTCACCGTTGGTAGAGGTCGGCCATTTTGTTTTTTGCTGAAGATTGGAAATGTACTCTAGATTAAATCTCTTCCAAAAGTGTTGTCTTATACACTCCACGCGTTGGTAGCGCTCCAAGCGATTGATGTTGGCATCGGTAACCTGTGGATTTGGAACCGACATTAGTGAGCGTCCAATAAGGAAGTGAGAAGGAGTAAGGGCAGAGAAGTCAAGAGGATTAGTGGAGAGAGGAGTAAGGGGTCTAGAATTTAATATTGCCTCTATTTGAGTAAGGCACGTAGCCATTTCCTCGTAAGTGAAGTGAGTGAGCTGCAAGAGTCGTTTTAAGTGGAATTTGGTTGACCGAACCGCAGCTTCGGCAAGGCCGTTAAAATGTGGAGAATACGCCGGTGCAAACCTGAATTGTATTCCCTCCTGAGCTATTTCGCTTGCAACATCAGAGTCCTGTAAAAATTTAGTTAACTGAGTTGTTCCATTATCGGACAAGATAGTACGTGGCCTGCCGCGACGTGCGACAAAACGATTTAAAGCAGCCCTGTAGGCCTCTTTAGAGAGGTCCGTGACAAGCTCGAGATGCGCAGCCTTGGTAGCCATGCATACAAAAATGCACAGGTAGGACTTTATCAATCGAGATCCCCGACCTTTCCGGTCAGATATCAGTATAGGCCCGGCATAGTCGACGCTACTATTAATAAATGGAAACTCTAAAGTGCTTCTAGTGTCTGGTAATTGTCCCATGATTGGTTGCACATTTTGAGCTTTATATCTGAAACATTTCAGGCATTTGTTTACCGTTAACTTAGCAAGATTTCTGCCCCCCAAGGGCCAATAAGTTTGGCGAATAGTCGATAGAAGCGATTGTGGACCTGCATGTAGGAGGTTTTGATGTTGCATACGAAATAGTAATTTCGTGAAGTGATGCTTACTACAGAGTAGAATTGGATGTTTTACGTCGAATTCATACGGGGAGTTATTTAGTCTGCCCCCTACACGAATAATATTGTCACAATCTAAAAAGGGAGTCAAAGAAATTAACCTTTTTTTACGTGACAGTGACTTTCCAGTTTTAAGGACAGTGTACTCATCTGGGAACATTTCAGATTGAGCTACACGTAATATAAGGGATAAAGCTTTTTTAAGTTCATCAGCAGAAAGGGAACCCGTTGTTTTAGAGTTATTACTGCCTACATTGTGAATAAATCTTAGAATGTAAGCTACGACGCGTTGTAAATAATTAAAATTTGAATATTTGTGAATTAAATAGTGTATGATTGAACTACATGTTAGGTGTTTAACCGCACAGCAATTTATATCAAAAACCCGCGATCGAAGGCAAATTTGTTCGACCTTTCATCAATAGATGGCGCTGTACGTTTGAGATCGATTCCTAGATCGCGGTGTTAAGATTTTCCGCCGATAGTATAAGTACTCTAAGAAATAATTTTTTTTTGTATCATCTTGAAACATTGATATTGATCGTATCATTGTGTGTGTCGAAATATAAGTATACGGCAACCACTACCAGTACTTTTTTTCAAATCAACCCCCAGTTTATAACCCCCACGATACCGAGGGTTATTCATGGTCCTTCCAGCCGGACTAGAGCGTCATAATAATAAGTATTACGCTCCTCCGAATTTTTGAGTATCAGCACAGAAACCAGTGGTGGATCGCCACTGAAGTGCTTCCAGCGTTCCCAGCAGAGGGCGCCACCGCAGTTCAAGCAAGTTCTGCGGGGAATTCCGGGTGTGGACACCGAAGCTGGAGAGAAGTGGCAGGGCATCCCAGTGGCGGCAGTAGCTGAGCTTCGAAGCTGAGAACGGCGCGCCCCCTGGCGGGCGTTGGCTACAACTACACATCAGCAGCAAGCAAGCTGCAGACGACTGACGTCGTAAGGAAGTGAGTGATAGTGCGAGAAAAACGTGAGTACTTAGTGATTTATTTTGTGTCAAGCAAAAGTGGGCTTTATTGCCTAGAAGATTTCAACTTAAGAAAAATTTTGGACTCAGAATAATTTTAAAGAAAAAATTTTGGACTTAGAAGAAATTTAATGTGTGCATGTTAGACTTAGTTAGATTTAAGCCAAATTGTGTTCAGACGGGGAACCTATGCCCAATTTTTAGTAGATTTTTAAGTTTCAAACACTTAGAAAATTTTGTTGTTTACATTGACTTGTAAAATTTTTCGTAATTTTTAAACACTTAGAAAAAATTTATTGTTTACCTGGACTTGTAAAATTTTCGTAACTTTTTGAAACACTCAAATATTTGATAGGTTTGGAAGTCGGTATTTCCTTTAAATTATTTAGACTTGTAATTTTTGGGACTTGGAAAATTTTCCTTGTTTACATCGACTTGTAAATTTTTGTTTCAAAATGTCTTTGCTATCACATGTTAAGGTGCAAGATGACATTTATGCTCGATTGTCAAGAGCTAAAATTAATTTTAAAAAATCGCCAAAAGATAGGATTACGGTACAATATTTAGAAACCAGGTTAGAAAGTATTGAAGAAATGTGGACACAATTTAGTTTAACACATACGCAAATTATTAAAGATGTTGATAGTAAGGAGTTAATATCTGCACCATACTCTGTAAACGAAGTTTATTTTAAAACTGAGGAACTATATTTAGATTTAAAATGTGATTTAAAAACCGCATTAAATAAAATAAAAAGTAGTGATGTTTCTCCAGCTATGGGGTCATCTTCAAATTATAATTCAGAGGGAAAAAGCGTAGCTATTAAGCTACCGAGAATAACAATTCCAACCTTTTCGGGGAAATATACCGAATGGCCCACTTTTCGAGATTTGTTTGTGTCGGCAATCCACAAAAATAGCACTATTGATAAAGTACAAAAATTACATTACTTAAAAAGTTATTTGACTGGGGAAGCCGAGCAGCTCCTCCGTCATATACCAATTTCTGAATCAAATTACGACAGTTGCTGGGCTCAGTTAGAGACGAGGTATAACAACAGAAAATATTTGTCACACTGTATTTTAGTAAGATTGCTCAGTCAAAAAAATATTGTACAGGAGTCAGCTAGTGCTTTGAAGGAATTAATGGATACGACATCAGACTGCTTAAATGCATTAAAAAATTTGGATATCGATGTAACTTCCTGGGATATTATAATAATTCACATAATAACATTAAAACTAGACCCTGACAGTAGAAAGGATTGGGAACTAAAGGTAACAAGTAACACGGATTCAGATGAGCTACCTACATATATACAGTTCAAAGAGTTTTTAACAGGCCGTTATAGGGCACTTGAATTTTTAGGTATTAAGTCAAATAAAAACAATGTTAGTAAGGAAAGGGTATTTCACACGGCGGCCAATACAGCCAAGGTTTGTCCAGTGTGTAACAGTAACGAGCACAAAATAAAAAATTGCAAGCAATTTGTTATTAAGGATGTGGATATTCGACGTAAGTTTGTTCAGGATCACAATTTATGTTTTAATTGTCTGGGATACAACCACTCTGCTAGGTCGTGTAAGTGTACAGCCGCGTGTCAAATATGTAAGCGTAGACATCACTCCTTGTTGCATCCTAAAGGTGAGCAGGAGTCAGAGGGTGAGAAGGGAGATTTGTCAACGCAAGTACATACCACAGCTGTCGGAGTAGAATCTCAAAATAATGTAGTAGCTTGCTTCTCGAAAGGTGGGGGGAATAGCCAAGTCTTACTAGCCACAGCCCTAGTAAGAGCTGTATCAAAAAACGGAGGTATGTTTACGATTAGGGCCCTGTTAGATCAAGGCTCGCAAGCGTCTTTTGTTACGGAGCGTACTGTGCAGACATTAGGGTTACATAAAAAATCAGCTAAGGGTTCAATTACTGGCATAGATGTTCATAACAAATTAGTCGTGAATTCGGTTGTTGAGGTTAAAATTCAATCTAGGATTGACCCGTCATTTGAACTTGCAGTCAAAGCATACGTTCTCAAATCTATAACGTCTATATTACCGGGTAGGGAAACGTCATATTTGGATTGGGCGCAAGTTAGTGACATCGAACTAGCGGATCCTAGATATCATCAACCGGATAAAGTGGATATGTTGTTAGGGGCAGAAATTTATAGTCAGATCTTGCAAAACGGGTTAAAAAAGGCGCCTGATGGTAGCACTGTAGCTCAGGCCACCTCATTAGGATGGATTTTGTCAGGTACAGTATCCTCTGCTACTCGGAATACATCAAATATTACCGTGATGCATGCCCACCTCGGTGATGACGAAATCTTGAGAAAATTCTGGGAACTAGAAAAGGAACCAAATCAAATTAGGAAGCCGATACTTAACGGAGAAGAATCCAGATGTGAAGAAATATTTAAGGCTACAACTGTTAGAGACAGTGACGGTCGTTACGTAGTAAACTTACCATTTAAAGGTCAAGATCCGGGTTGTCAATATGGCGATACAAGGAAAGTAGCAATTAATAGGTTTTATGCATTGGAAGCTAAACTCGCTAAAAACACAGATTTAAAGACAGAATATGAACAAGTTATAAATGAATATCTGCAACTGGGACACATGAGGCAAATAACCAAAGCAGAAGAACAAAATGAACATGCAGTGTACTTGCCTCACCATGCGGTTATACGTAACGATAAAGACACAACCAAGGTTCGGGTTGTTTTCGATGCTTCCTGCAAGGGAAAAAATGGAATATCGCTTAACGATGACTTAATGATAGGTCCGGGGCTGCAACCAGAGTTGCGGCATTTATTGATTAGGTGGAGAACTCACCGCATTTGCCTCGTTTCAGACATTATCAAAATGTACCGAATGGTGCGCGTCGCTGATCATCATACCGATTATCAACGTATCGTGTGGAGAGACAACAAACAATCTACACTGAAGGATTATAAGTTACTTACCGTTACTTTTGGTACCTCTTCAGCACCTTTCTTAGCAGTACGATCGATGCAGCAAGTAGCGCACGATGAGGGAGTCAAATATCCACTCGCAGCTGAAAGAGTACTTAAAGACTATTACATGGACGATTTGATGACTGGTTGTGACACGATAGATGAAGGCATGCAAATCTACAATCAGATGAACGAGTTATTAGCAAAGGCAGGATTCACTTTACAAAAATGGTCAAGCAACAGTAGTGAATTACTGGACAAAATAATTGGGGAAAGAAACTGGTTCAACGGACAAGATGGTGTAGAAAAAGAGATAAATATAAAACAAGATGAAATATTTAAAACGTTGGGACTTACCTGGAACCGAACCTGCGACACCTTCCAGTATTCTGTTCAGCTGCCGGCGCTGCAAGAACCTGTAACAAAAAGAAATATATTATCAGATATAGCAAGACTATTTGACCCTTTGGGATGGGTCGCCCCAGTAATTATTGTAGCAAAAATTCTCATTCAAAAATTGTGGATTTCTGGGATTGGATGGGATGAGGAAGTTTCATATGAAATAAGAAAAGAATGGTTTACTTACCGACAGGAATTGCAAACTTTAACAAAGTTTTCAATACCTCGATGGTTATCCATGAAGCACGGTGACAAACAGATTGACTTACACGGATTTTGCGACGCGTCAAAATCAGCATATGCTGCGGTAGTGTATGCACGGGTTGTCGATGCTGATGGTGAGATACATGTCACTTTGCTGACGGCAAAAACTAATGTCGCCCCTATAAAGACTGTTTCAGTACCAAGATTGGAGTTGTGCGGGGCTGTCCTCTTAGCAAAACTCTTATCTGAAGTCTCCGAGGTTATGGGAATAATTAAATCAAATTTGTACTACTGGACGGATTCAGAGATCGTATTAGCGTGGTTAAATAGCCATCCGAACAAATGGAAAACATTCGTGGCAAATCGCGTTTCTGAAATTTTGTGTATAAGTGAACCACAACAGTGGAATCATGTTCAGTCAAAAAGCAATCCGGCTGATTGCGCATCACGTGGTCTTTATGCGTCAGAATTTATAAACTATAAACTTTGGTTAGAAGGTCCAGGGTTCCTGAAGGATAAAAATATAACATTAAATAAACGTAAAGCGGTATCAACATCAACAGACATAGAAGCAATAAGGGTACATGTAGCATCAGAAGATAATTTTATTTGGGATAAGTATTCATCACTTACCAAACTTGTTAGAATAGTAGCATATTTAAGACGTCCTTTAGAATTGAGAAAACCAAAAGCTGAAAGAAATAATCATAAATTTATAACTGCGGAGGAAATGAGATTAGCTTTGGAGACATGCATAAGGATATGTCAGAGTCAAAATTTCGAAGAAGTAATTCTGGATCTGAAAGGGGAAAGGCCTAAAAGAAAAGAGTTTAAGTCCTTAAATCTTTACCTCGATTCCGTTAATATCCTGAGGGTGGGCGGTAGATTAGAGCGTTCCGACCTTGCCAGGGATCGAAAAAACCCAATTTTGATTCCAAGTAATTCTCCTTTCACCAGGCTTTTGGTTGCCAATGCACATCATAGGAATCTTCATGGCGGGCCTCAACTTATGCTTAACTACTTAAGTACAAAATATTATATTCAGGGAGCTAAACGGTTGGTTACTGCGTACGCGCGAAAATGTATAACTTGCTTGCGTTATACAGTTTCTACAAAACCTCAATTGATGGGTCAATTACCACCTGCACGGGTTACACCAAATAGGCCGTTCAAGAACAGCGGGGTAGACTATGCTGGTCCTATCAATTTGAGGACATCAAAAGGTAGGGGTCATCACGCCTACAAAGGATACATTTGTCTATTTGTCTGCATGGCGACTAAAGCTGTCCATATCGAGGTCGTTAGCGACCTAACAACAAATGGGTTCCTTGCCGCGTTTAAAAGGTTTGTGGCAAGACGAGGTCACTGCACGGATATATGGAGTGATAACGGTACAAACTTTCAGGGTGCTTCTAGGGAGTTAGATATTTTACTTCGCTCTGAAAATTCAGGTTTAGCTAAAGATATTGCTGCGTCCGTGGCTAGGGAGGGTACTACATGGCATTTTGTCCCACCTCATGCTCCGAACTTTGGCGGACTATGGGAGAGTGGAATAAAGTCATGCAAAAAGCATTTAAATAGGGTAATAGGATGCTCTACCTTAACTTTTGAAGAAATGGCTACATTATTAAGTCAAGTAGAAGCATGCTTAAACTCACGTCCCTTGTATAGGTTAACCGATTCGAACAATTTTGATGCATTAACACCAGGACATTTCCTTGTGGGGGAACCAATCGTAAACGCACCTGACCGCAACTATGAAGATGCAAATATTTCTAGCCTGAAGAGATGGCATTTAGTACAACAGATGACGCAACATTTCTGGCGTCGCTGGTCCAGCGAATATTTGACTACACTTTACCATCGTTATAAATGGACAAAGCAAACTCCGGAACCCAACGTAGGAGATGTTGTGTTAATTAAAGAGGATAATTTACCTCCTTGCCGGTGGCTTCTTGGCAGGGTGGTTGAAAAGCATTCGGGGTTGGACAACCTTACACGAGTAGTCACAATCCGCAGTAAGGGTTCTATGTTTAAAAGGCCAACATCAAAGCTGTGTGTCTTGCCTATTGCATAAGGATGTTGTTAGTAAATAAGGTATAATCGTAAGCACAGTTATGTATAATTGTTTAAGTTAGATATAAATAAGTCACATTGTAAAGGTTATTCAAACTACTTGATCGCTAATGTTGATTTAACGTGGGAAGGACATAATGTTAGACAAAATGTCCTTGGTGGGCGGAATGTTTAACCGCACAGCAATTTATATCAAAAACCCGCGATCGAAGGCAAATTTGTTCGACCTTTCATCAATAGATGGCGCTGTACGTTTGAGATCGATTCCTAGATCGCGGTGTTAAGATTTTCCGCCGATAGTATAAGTACTCTAAGAAATAATTTTTTTTTGTATCATCTTGAAACATTGATATTGATCGTATCATTGTGTGTGTCGAAATATAAGTATACGGCAACCACTACCAGTACTTTTTTTCAAATCAACCCCCAGTTTATAACCCCCACGATACCGAGGGTTATTCACGCCCGGTGTTAGCACTAGAATTACTGTTATGACTATCTACCAAGTTAGAAATTACTTCTGGTAGATCTTGTTTCACGCATTTATTTGGCTGTTGTGGCCACACACTTTCATTGTTTAATAAAAACCGAGGGCCTGACCACCAAAGCGCAGAACCGCTGATGAGATCAGCCTTCAGCCCACGAGAGACAAGATCCGCCGGATTATCCTTAGACGGCACGTATCTCCACTTAGTACCCGAGCTACTCTCTTGAATCTCGTTGACACGATTTCTAACGAAAGGTTTTAGTTGCTGGGCCGGTGTAGACAACCATCCTAGCACTATTGTGGAATCACACCAATAGTGAAACCGGTGTATTGGTAACGTGAGGGACTCTCTTACCTTTGTGCACAACCTGGAACCTAACAGAGCCCCACACAGTTCCAACCGTGGAGTAGTAGTAGGCCTGATTGGTGCCACACGGCTTTTGGAAGATAGCAGGTGAACAGTGACTGTACCTGTACTGGTTACAGAACGAATATATAGGCAGGCGCCATAAGCCCTTTCAGACGCATCCGTAAATACGTGAACCTCATGGGTTATCGAGTTATTGCATAAAATCCATCGTGGAATTTTTATGTTATTTAAACAAGGCAAGGTACTCGCAAATACTAGCCATGAGTCTGTAACCTCCTGCGACACTTCGTCGTCCCACTCACATTTATCTTTCCAGAGTCTCTGCATTAATATTTTTGCTTCGACAATGCAGGGACTGACTAAGCCTAGTGGGTCGAAAATCTGACTAATTACAGATAAAATATGTCGTTTTGTTATTTTGCTTTTGCAGCATTCGATATTAATAGAGAATCCTAACTTATCAGAATCGCATAACCAATGTACACCTA
The DNA here is from genome assembly GCA_950022955.1 of Xestia ashworthii. Taxonomy (NCBI): domain Eukaryota; kingdom Metazoa; phylum Arthropoda; class Insecta; order Lepidoptera; family Noctuidae; genus Xestia; species Xestia ashworthii. The sequence goes on from OX465569.1 coordinate 16,432,586, forward strand.
ACGTTTTAGAAGGAGTATTGTTGTCTGTAAAGTCTAACATTACACTACTTGAGTCGCATGAACTACCTAATTGTTTTAAAATTTCTGGGCTATTGGATTGCCACTTTCTTAAATTAAATTTAGCAGACGCCATAATAGCTTGCGTCTCCTTACACAATTGTAGTGCACCTGTGATTGTGTCTGAACCACTCAGGTAATCATCTACATAAAAGTCGTGCTGAATAGAACGCTTGACTAAAGGATTTGATGCTTTATCAGCTAAGCTTACTAGACACTTTGTAGCCAAATATAGAGCTGACGCTGTACCGTAAGTAACCGTATTTAAAGTATATGTTTTTAACGGTTCTGTAGAATCTTTACGAAAAATGATTTGTTGTAGTGACCTTTGGATAGGATTTACTTCAATAGCCCGATACATTTTTTCGATATCTGCCGAGATCACGAATTTATGCTGTCGAAACCGTATTAAAATAGAAAGCAAATCGTCCTGAACGGTCGGCCCTACAAATTGCAAGTCATTGAGAGATATACCTGTTGTTGTTTTTGCAGATGCATCAAATACAGTGCGTAACTTAGTAGTAGCACTAGACTCGCGCAGGACCCCATGGTGTGGTAAAAAATATTTGACCTCACCTGCTGGCTTTGAAATGGGATCATTTTCCGTCATATGACCTAGACTCTCGTACTCTGACATAAAGTCTAAATACATTGACTTGAACTTAGGGTCACGTTGAAATCGTTTCTCTATTGATAAAAAACGGCGCTTTGCGATACCGTATGAATCTCCTAATACAGAAGGATCTGACTTAAACGGAATTGTGACCACAAAACGACCGTCGTCCCTAATAGTTTTTATAAGAACACAGAACTGTGTTCTTATAAAAACTATTTTCGCAAGCCCTTTCTTCTAAAGAAAGGGAGTGCTTTTCAGACACTGTGTCCAGTTCCCAAAATTTTGATAAATCTGTACTGGGCTTAGTTTTGGCCAGATTACAGAAGTGTGAGTGGGACGTACGTGAGTGACAGCTTACGGAGCCTGAAACTAACCATCCTAGTCTACTCTCACATAACCTAGGTTGGTTCTTGCCAAGTTTTATATGGTTGGCTGATATGATACTCCAAAACACATCTACACCAACCAATATATCTATAGCGGATGGAATATTAAATGTCGGATCCGCCAGTTGTATGCCCACAGGTATGGTTATTTGATTTAAACTAATCGGAGCTGACGGTAAAAGATGCGTAATTTCTGGTAAAATTAAACAGTCAATGTTAACCGAATAGTCCCCGCAATTTGACTCGATTGTTAGGCTGCAAGATTGTGCACTAGTACTAGTTTGGTTGCCAATACCCGTTATAGTGGAGCCCGTGCCGCTTCGAGACAAACGCAGCTTACCACATAAGTTCTCGGTAATGAAATTAGCCGTGCTACCGCTGTCCAGTAGGATTCTTGCGTCACACTTCTCACCATTGGCACTCACTGCCTTCACCAGCGCTGTGGAAAGCAAAACACAAGAGCGAGTATATGGTTGCATATTGGCTGAAGCGTTAGCAGAAAGAGCAACATTTTCGGAAGTACTTGGCATCGGGTTTAGTGGGGGAGGGGTATCTGTGCGTTCCATGTGTAATAGGGTGTTATGCCTACCTGCACAGTACCTACAGTGGGTTATTCTGCACCTTTTTTCATTATGCCCCAACCTTAGGCAGTTTAAGCACACGTTGAGATCCTTGGCCTTTTTATTACGGTCTTCTATTGTTAACTTTTTAAAAGACTCACAAATGTATAGAAAGTGATCGCCAGAACACATAGGACATTTGAACTTTTTCTTCTCTGAGCTAGAATTAGCGCTGTTATTAGCTTTATTTGTTGAATTCTGTGAAACAATAGCAAAACTTTTGGACTTATTGTTATTATTGTTTGTTTTATTACTGTGCTTGTTATTATCTTCCAGCGTTTCTAATAATTCAGCCTTGTTGTTAATGAATGTAATAAATTGAGCAAGTGTAAGAGGACCTGATATTGACTTTCGATATTCTTCCCAATATCTACTGGTATTTGAATCCAGTTTGCTTGACATCATGTGTATTATAATGGTATTCCAATACTCAGTAGGCTCGTCCAGTGACTTGAGTGCTCTTATATTTTTATTAGTTACACCTACAAGATGACGCAAAGCAACACTAGATTCAGTAGTGACTGGTTCAACATCGAATAAAGCCTGCAGATGTTTGTCTACAAGAAGACGACTGTTATTGTACCTTTCGCATAACAAGTCCCATGCTAATTGATAGTGATCCGCCTTAAAATCGATATTTTTTATCACTTCGGCTGCCTGGCCTTTCAAAAAAGCGCGTAAATAGTGGAACTTGTTTATGCTGTCGATAGAAGGACAATCGTGAATTAAAGATATAAAAGTGTCCCTAAACTCAAGCCAACACTGATAACTGCCATCAAAGCGCGGTAAATCTATTTTAGGTAATCTAACAAAATTTTGTTTAGTCCCACCTGGCATTGTTGTCTCTGACCCTGCCACGGAACCTGCGGAGTCACTACGGCGACGCTTGCCACCCGGTCCGGATAGCAAACTCCGCGCCAGCGCTAACAGCAAGTAGTACTGCTGCTCAAACTGGCCTCTCGCCGCGTAGGCCTCGTCCGGCGTGTCCGACGACACCTCGATGTCCGTCTGCAATACGTCAAACTCAGTGTACATGGCTTCAAATTTGTCGAAGCGGGTTTCTAGCTCGATTAATTGCAAATTGGAAAGATTGTCGCAGCTTTTAAGCACATTTAAATAAGCAGCAAAGCTTGTAAGCTTGGCCTTCATAGAACTACGTTTCTTTACCAACTTGTCGGCCATTTTGTAAAAATTACTCAGAAAAAAAATTCAAATTTAAAATAACGGTTAAAATAAAAAAAAAAACCGGTAAAAATGCAACAAACGAAATAAGCTCGAAAATAACTGTATAGAATCCAGCGCACTGAACAACGCACAAAGGGAACAGCTGTTGACTTGTTAATGAGTCAAGGTCACGCTATGCGTCGCACTAACTTGTACAACCGGTTTAGAAAGGCAGTTAAGCGAGCAAATATTTGGCATACGAAGATGAAAGATGCATTGATACTACAAAGTAAATGAAATACGCTATGAACCAACTCAATAGGGCAATGAATCGGTAACTAATAGAAAGTAGCGTTATAAAACTAAAAACTGGAAATAATGAATAGGAAATAGATAAAAGGAATAATTGGAACGATCTCACGAATATCCGAGTCCTTATCCACGATCCCAGTTGCGACTTCAAATCTTCAACCGTAGGCGACGATGATTCTGCTTTTTTTCAACAAAGCGACGCGGGGTCAATGTCCACCAACGTCTGAGTCTTGTATTCTTGCAAACGCCAAATCTTCACGCTGTGATGTTCAACTTGCGAAGGACCATATGTTGGCGCGTTTACGCCGTATGCTCAATTATAGGAGCAGAGAATAGTAAAGAAGAGAATAAATAAAATACAGTGGACTGAGTGATCTGGTGTAATCCAGGATACAAGAGGTTTATAAAGTAGTGTCTTCGTCGTGGTAAAATTGTGAAGTGAGGGCCCGGCGGTCGGCGCGCGCGCCCTTCAGCCGCCGCTGTCGCCCGATGCTACTGCCGCCACCCGCGCGCCTCCTCAGCCGCCGCTGTCGCCCGATGCTACTGCCGCCACCCGCGCGCCTCCTCAGCCGCCGCTGTCGCCCGATGCTGCTGCCGCCACCCGCGCGCCTCCTCAGCCACCGCGCGCCTCCAGGCGCGAGTAGGCATGCCGTGCGTAGACACTATCTTATCTTCCAAGGCCAACCAGAGAAACAGTCAGAGCATACAAACAAGAAAAGAAACCCTGAAGGGTTTCTTTTCTTGTTTGTATGCTCTACTAACCAGAAAACCAAGAAGGAAACGGGCTTGGGAGAATCAGCGGGGAAGGAAGACCCTGAGCTTGACTCTAGTCTGGCATTGTAAGGAGACATGAGAGGTGTAGCATAAGTTTGCGCGATCGTCGCTGAAAACAAACACAAATTTCAAACCAAATCGAAGCAACCAAGATCGACAAACTGAAACGAAAAGACCAACTGACTCCCCATTCACAAAAAATACGCCCGCCAACATTTTACTGACACGACGGACGTATTTTTTTGTCTCGTCGACCAGTATGGACAACTAAACCAACGAACGACTATACCCCTGTACAATTGAGCATTTTAGACAAACATTTTACTGACACGGCGGGCGTATTTTTTTGACAAAAAAATACACAAAAAAATACGCCCGCCAAACATTTTACTGACACGACGGACGTGAGTGAGTGATTTCTCGTGGGAGAACGACGAGGCTATCTTATCTTCCAAGGCCAACCAGAGAAACAGTCAGAGCATCCAAAAGCAACCAGAGACGTCCACTGGCACACCAGGCCCGACTTTTGACATGACAAACCAAACAGTCAAAGCATACAAAATCAGCGGGGAAAGAAGACCCCGAGCTTGACTCTAGTCTGGCATTGTAACAACGCAGCCCTTTTTAACGCGTTTGTCATTTATGGCACTCGTCACCCGAATGCACAAGAAAACAAGAAAAGAAACCCTTCAAACCAGAAAACCAAGAAGGAAACGGGCTTGGGAGAATCAGCGGGGAAGGAAGACCCTGAGCTTGACTCTAGTCTGGCATTGTAAGGAGACATGAGAGGTGTAGCATAAGTTTGCGCGATCGTCGCTGAAAACAAACACAAATTTCAAACCAAATCGAAGCAACCAAGATCGACAAACTGATACGAAAAGACCAACTGACTCCCCATTCACAAAAAAATACGCCCGCCAAACATTTTACTGACACGACGGACGTGAGTGAGTGATTTCTCGTGGGAGAACGACGAGGCTATCTTATCTTCCAAGGCCAACCAGAGAAACAGTCAGAGCATCCAAAAGCAACCAGAGACGTCCACTGGCACACCAGGCCCGACTTTTGACATGACAAACCAAACAGTCAAAGCATACAAAATCAGCGGGGAAAGAAGACCCCGAGCTTGACTCTAGTCTGGCATTGTAACAACGCAGCCCTTTTTAACGCGTTTGTCATTTATGGCACTCGTCACCCGAATGCACAAGAAAACAAGAAAAGAAACCCTTCAAACCAGAAAACCAAGAAGAAAACGGGCTTGGGAGAATCAGCGGGGAAGGAAGACCCTGAGCTTGACTCTAGTCTGGCATTGTAAGGAGACATGAGAGGTGTAGCATAAGTTTGCGCGATCGTCGCTGAAAACAAACACAAATTTCAAACCAAATCGAAGCAAAAAAGATCGACAAACTGATACGAAAAGACCAACTGACTCCCCATTCACAAAAAAATACGCCCGCCAAACATTTTACTGACACGACGGACGTGAGTGAGTGAGTGATTTCTCGTGGGAGAACAACGAGGCTATCTTATCTTCCAAGGCCAACCAGAGAAACAGTCAGAGCATACAAAAGCAACCAGAGACGTCCACTGGCACACCAGGCCCGACTTTTGACATGACAAACCAAACAGTCAGAGCATACAAAATCCGCGGGGAAGGAAGACCCTGAGCTTGACTCATTGTAAGGAGACATGAGAGGTGTAGCATAAGTTTGCGCGATCGTCGCTGAAAACAAACACAAATTTCAAACCAAATCGAAGCAACCAAGATCGACAAACTGAAACGAAAAGACCAACTGACTCCCCATTCACAAAAAATACGCCCGCCAACATTTTACTGACACGACGGACGTATTTTTTTGTCTCGTCGACCAGTATGGACAACTAAACCAACGAACGACTATACCCCTGTACAATTGAGCATTTTAGACAAACATTTTACTGACACGGCGGGCGTATTTTTTTGACAAAAAAATACACAAAAAAATACGCCCGCCAAACATTTTACTGACACGACGGACGTGAGTGAGTGATTTCTCGTGGGAGAACGACGAGGCTATCTTATCTTCCAAGGCCAACCAGAGAAACAGTCAGAGCATCCAAAAGCAACCAGAGACGTCCACTGGCACACCAGGCCCGACTTTTGACATGACAAACCAAACAGTCAAAGCATACAAAATCAGCGGGGAAAGAAGACCCCGAGCTTGACTCTAGTCTGGCATTGTAACAACGCAGCCCTTTTTAACGCGTTTGTCATTTATGGCACTCGTCACCCGAATGCACAAGAAAACAAGAAAAGAAACCCTTCAAACCAGAAAACCAAGAAGGAAACGGGCTTGGGAGAATCAGCGGGGAAGGAAGACCCTGAGCTTGACTCTAGTCTGGCATTGTAAGGAGACATGAGAGGTGTAGCATAAGTTTGCGCGATCGTCGCTGAAAACAAACACAAATTTCAAACCAAATCGAAGCAAAAAAGATCGACAAACTGATACGAAAAGACCAACTCCCCATTCACGCCTGCTGCGAGGTGTCCTGTGGAAGGGACGGGATAGACAGGCCGACAGCAGGGACCCCGACGTTGTACACGTTTCCAAACCACCCGTGAGGTAGTGTACTCGGCTCGTTTTTTTTTACGTGGTTTCCCCAGTAAGCCTAATCCACGAGTTGATGTGCGTGTCAAGGAAAAAATATATAAAATGGACACAAGAAACACACAAAGGAAAAATAAAAACACAAAGCAAATATAAAAAAAACAAAGCAAATATAAAAAAAACAAAGCAAATATAAAACACAAAGGAAAAAGAAAAACACAAAAAAGAACAAGAGATCCAAAAACCTTGACCAGATGGGTTTTTGGAAATAATACAAAGTGACGAGATCCAAAACACCTTGACCAGAGGGTTTTGGAAATGTCACACACAAGAAACCTGTAAAAAAAGAAAAAAAATTAAAACCTGAAACAAGGAGAAAAGTTAACCTGCAACAAAGAGGGAATTATGGCTTGTGGTAGTCCTTGAAACAGCCCTCGAGGCACAGGTTCACCTTGCACTGCATACACCTCCAGGACGTCCGACGGTCTTTGTGCACCGTCCCTCTGGAGCACATGAAGCATCGGGTCTTGAACGTGCCGGTGCGCTCCGGGAAGTGGTTGCCTTCCACAGCACACCGCGCCGCAGGTTTGTGCGCCATGGGCATCGGCATGGTGGTCAAGTCAAGATTCCTGTATACTCGCAACAAGTCCTCAGCCAACAGTGTCCGGAAGCGTCGGTGTGGCATGGTTCCATGATGACTACCGTAAATTATAAACGCATTAAAAATAGCTGCATTGAACAGCCGCCGGAAAAGCTTTTTATACCACACACGATTGCGCGGACGTTCCATAGGCTGAGCAGACAGAAACTGGTCTTTTCTGTCTACTCCTCCCATGGACTTGTTGTACTCCAGGACAATGCTGGGTTTGTACGTGAGTCGATATCGGTGTGCAACTCCGACGCGCAAGCGATGGTACGTCGAGATCATGCTCACCAAGTTGGAGTCCCTCCATACCATTACCATTACGTCGGCACAGTGGCTCACTACCACCTCACCTTGCCGCAGGTCGGACTTGGACATAGTCCTGAACGACTCGGGCACAAACTCCCTGTTCAGGCGCAATGTCCCGAACACGTCCGTCTTTTGGCGTTTCAGACAACGCGCCAATAGTGGACTATTGTAAAAATTGTCCATTATCAGCGTGTGCCCTAGGTAAAGCAGCGGCTCGACCAGTTTGTACACGATTAACGCTGTTGCGTTGGTCGGCCTCAATGTGGTGTCGGTCCCTAATGTCAGCCCGGATGCCTCGTCATTTTCGTTTAGGTCGTCATAGTCGTGTGGGGTGTCGTGTGGGGAGTCGTGGGTGGGGTGTTGGGAGTCTTGGGTGGGGTGTGGTGTGTCATGTGTCGTTTCTTTTCCAGTGTATACCATACACTTCCAGAGATAACCGGTCGAAGACTCACAAAGCTCGTACGTCTTCACGCCGACTTGTGCAGCCTTCGTCGAAATCTTTTGAGCGAAGCTCAGGCGACCTGACCACTTCAAAAGGGATTCGTCCACGACTATCTCCTTTGATGGACGATATAGACTGGAAAACTTCCTATTAAAATACTCAATTACACTATCTACTTTCCAAGTCTTACTAGACCTGGGGGTCGTGTCATTGTCAGTGAAGTGCATCATTGACTTGAGGAGCAAAAAACGGTCATATTTCATAATGGAACGGAAATAAGGCATAGTGCCAAACCCGTTGAATTTAAAATAACGTTCTTCTTCAGGGAGAGGATAAAGTCCCTGAAGAATAGTAACTGCTAAAAAGGAGTACATTTCTGCACGGTCTGTAGGCGTCCACTGGCGGAGGCGGGAACGGGGAGTCAGTTGGTTGATAGCGTCAAGTTTTTTACGGGCATAACTATTTGTCTGTTCGACCAGCATGTCCACAAACTCGAAGTCAACCATTTTGTGGAAGACATCGAGAATGGAGGTCTGGTCGGTAATGGGGATAGTCGGACCAGGAGTGCCAGTGAACGTTTCAGGCTGGCCTTGAAAGATAGCCTCGTCCTCGCCCCACGAAAAATCGAATGCGGACTCTGGGGCTATGCTTCGCAAGGCCGCGTCATTCAGCCTATCGTGACGCTCTAACTCTAATTCTTGTGAAACAGTGAGATCATGGAATGATGCAGCTTCAGTCTGAGCCGGAGGTCGTACCGGAGGTACGGAAGGCTCGTCATCGTCAATGTCATCGTCATCGTCACTAGCTAATAGTTCATGCAGCCAATCGGTCGTAACTGACGGCATGTTAACGTCTCCTACCGCTATAAACAAAGGAAAAAACATAACATATAACAAAAGCTTTAGCTTTTATGATATAAATTAAAACATCTTGTATGTATTACTTACCTACTGAACGTCGGGTCTGCGGCGCGCGTGTGCTCGGGGGGGCTGCCACTTCCACTCGTACTCCCGCGTTGACCGCTGACATCAGACCTGTGTATATATAAATGTAGTTGTAATAAAGCGTGTGTTTATGCGTGTGTGTGTTAAGAGGGGATTTTCTATTAATGACCTCTACTCTTCCCCTGAAGTCGTGTCATTAAGAAAATATCCCCTCTTAATAGGGGTTTTCGCAGCTGCTTCCGCGCTCAGCTGCGTGGATAAGCGACCGGGAAACCAGTCGCTATCGTGAGAAGACAGGGAGAGCGTGTCATCAAAGGGAGTGCCACTGCCCTCCCTTAATGGCGACGTACCCGGGGAGTCCAGCTCATTATCTTCAAAACCGACTGAAACAAAATACATTTATTTGAAGAATCTTTGAAGAGACGTACATTCTGAAAATAGGAGAAAGGAGTGATTACTTACTGTACTCGAACTCTGCAGGCACCTGTAGTCCCTGCACCGACGCTGCCGACCCTGGGCCCCTTGCGGGCCCCGCACGGGGCTCCCCAGAAGGTCCTTCTGGGGAGGCCCAAGATGGACCAGGTTGGGGTTCCCAAGATGGCCCAGGTTGGGGTTCCCAAGATGGCCCAGGTTGGGGTTCCCAAGATGGCCCAGGTTGGGCCTCCTCAAAAGGACCAGGTTGGGGATCCCGTGCCGGCCCTGCACGGGGCTCCGGAGTGGCGGGCCGATAAGAGGGCGCCACCATAGGCCCTGACGGCCCCGCTGTCGCTTCTGCCGGCAGCTCGACCCCCGGCAAAAAAACCGGGGGTTCGCGTGCCGGCGATTGGTTTCTAAATAAAATGTTAAAAATAACATTGAACATTGAACACATAGAACAGATGAAAACTTTGAAAAAAAATAAACGAACCTTCCGCGGCGTTTCCGCTCTGGCGCTCCCGGCAGCATCATGCGGCGACCCTCCAGCTCCCTCCTCCGCTGCAGATGCTGCTGCTTGGACGATGGCGTCAGAGACGCCACCATCCGCTTTTCGGCGGCAATCGCCGCCCTGACTTGCTCCAGGTCAGTCCTAAAATAATTAATCCTTATTTTATGTCTGAAGAAGAAGAATAATATATTTCAATGGTACATACAGCTGCTGGTCCGGGCGCTTGCGACCGCGGGTGCGACTGCGACCGCGCTCGCACCTCCGCTCTCCGCCACCAACGCTAAAACTAGTATGTCGAGTCTGCCTAAATAAATCAACAATACTTACGGCGGCAGATCGCCTCCACCACCTCGTCGAGTGCCGCGGGTGCGACCGCGCCCGCGACCGCCAGCTTCTGTTGCTCCGTGATTTCTAAAATAGGTAAAAACGGTCTTACAATGGGTAGGTACGTATTTTTAGGTAAGTAAGAAGCACAATCGCAACGATACATACGGCTCCTGGTCTCCGTCTCCTGCTGGCCGACTGCCTCGGGCGCGCCCACGTCCACGTGGACGACCGCGGCCACGCGTGCGACCGGGACCACGCCCGCGACCTACCCCCTCCGGAACAAAGTCCGGAGAGTCGTCGGCGTCAAAGAATTCGTGGTCACTACAATAAATTAATCAATTTACAGCACATGCAAGTATTCCTTCACCAGCAAATTGCAGGAATGTAACGATATGAGAGTGGGACGCTAAAACATAATGCACCGGAAAATGACCCGTGACTTCTTACAAATAAGGATCACAATCGCGTACCTCAAATCAAATCGTAACTTCATTTCTCAAACGTGACCGGGTTTTATGAAAGTAAATTAAATTTAATTTTCAAAAAATAAAAAATAAACTGTAAATTGTGAAACTGACCCGTGACTTCCTTGAAATAAGAAGCAGGATGATGAATAAAGCCAAAAAAAAAAAATACACTGTATCACCCTGTATACCAATTTTAGTAAAAAAAATATAAAATAAAAGTAAATTGTGAAATTGACCCAAGACTTCCTAGCAGCAGGATGATGAATAAGCAAAAAAAAAAAAAAAAGTATCACCCTGTATGGCACCACATAAATTTTTGTTAAAAAAAAAAAACCATAAAATAAAAGTAAATTGTGAAATTGACCCAAGACTTCCGAGGCTAGCAGCAGGATGATGAATAAGCAAAAAAAAAAAAAAAAGTATCACCCTGTATGGCACCACATAAATTTTTGTTAAAAAAAAAAACCAATATAATGCAAGCTACATGCGCGAACTTGAAATAAAACACTCACAGCAATAATAGCATCGTTTTAGATAGGTATTTTTGGTTTTACGAAAAATATATGCACAGGAAAATGACCCTTGACTTCATACAAATAAGGTTCAAATCGTGTACGAAAAAAAAAACCGTTACAAACTCTCAAATCAACTAACTTGATTTCTCAAACGTAATCGAAATAGGTACGTACCAACGTGATCGAATTAAGTACGTACCTACGTGGTTTTACGAAATTTAATGTTATTTGAATACGAAAATATCCATCACGTAATAATAATACCATGTTTTAGGTGCAAGCTTCATGCGCTAACTTGAAATTAAACGGTCACAGCATTCATTGTCTAGCAAACAAAAAACACACCAGCCATATAAAAAAAACAATATTTTACGTTACGAAACGCCGTCTGTACAAACCGTTTATCCTTTTAAACAGAAACGCTACTGGGGCAGCCACATACCCAGACAGAAAACCTGTTGAACATATTTTTTGAAATCACCGTATCGTTACAAAACTACTTGTTTTAGAATATACTTCTGTAAAAGTATGCTAAATATGAACTATACTACGATTTTCACACACATTTAGATCAAAATAAACATAAATTACTTTATAATTTAGCATCAAACGGCCGCCATTGTCAACGACGCTCACAACAACTTTTTCACAGACGAAATAATGCAACTTCGAGATTCTAAATCGAAATAACTTTAACACAATATTGTAGCACGGTTCATAACGATAATTTTGATATATAATACTATCCGCTAGGATCAATATTAACAGAGTACTCACGACATTTCTTCCTTGTTGACAAGGAAGAAATGTCGTGACAATGAACACATTTTTTTAAATCACCGAATCTTTACAAAACTACTTGTTTTTGAATATAGTTCTTTTAAAGTATGCTAAATATGAACTATACTACCATTTTCACACACATTTAGATCAAAATAAACATTAATTGAGTATTTCTCAAAATAAATGTACGTAACGAAATGGTAGTAACGAAATATTGTTACGAAATAGTCCTTAGATGTAACTAAATAGTAACCATAAGGCTGGTTACACATTGGCGAAATATTGTGAATGCTCTTCATTTATTCAATACGAAATATTTGTAAGTATGTACCCAAATACTTAAGGGGTTAGAAATAAAATAAGGGAGTAATCATTCATACTATTTTAATCAAATTATTTTTTTTTCCCAATCTTTTAAAAATGAAAACCTGACGTTATTTTAAACATAAAAAAACTTAATTAGAATCACTATCCATTAGCGCTTTATAAATTTCTTCCTTATCTTTGTAATAATTGAATTCTTTCCGAAACACATTTGGTTTGACAATCCGTTTTTTAATCTTTGGATCACATCGCTTTGGCGCGTGAAGATAATTATTAAGCGATAGAGGTTTAAGTCCTTTATAAACCACTTTCTTTTTTGTGTGTATATTTTCCAGTATTTCGTCGTGAAGAATAGTCAGTCCACATGTTTCGCCTTTGACTTTGTGAGTGCCTTCAATTGGTACATTTTCATTATTTTCATATTCAGTGTTATTTTTTGTTGCATTATTATTTTGTATTATAACATCTACATTGTCCAAATCATTGAAATTAAACTCCGGTTCATTAAATGACATTGCATCACTCATATATTTTTCATCCGTAGTTACAGCTTCGTCACTTATTAAATCCTCGAGAATTATTGGCTTTGTATTGATATCAGTTGTTGATCCTTCTTCCTCATGACTTTTTATTTCTTTACTTGGTTTGTCTGTTTCACCTTTTTGTTTTAATACATTCATTATATCAATTGGATATTTGTCTTCTTCCATATCTTTTTGTTGCTTTGCTGTTTTCTTCCCTGTTCCTTTTCCTTTATTCTTAAAGTTTTCTTTGCCTTGTTGTGTTTCGTCTGCCTTGAGGCATTTTACTTCAGTATCATAGAAAGCATGGTTTGCAGACATAAATCTTGACGAAGATAACAATGTTACTTGTTCTGGGGGTTGCCGTTTAACATTTTCCTCCTTTGATGTGTCCTGAAAATTAAAAACATGACATCAAAGTGTATTTAAAAATATTTTTTTTTTATGATTGATTTTGAAAGGTATTTATTAGTTTTTTATTTGTGTTTGACCCTAAAATACGTCAAAAATCATAAATAAATCTCTTTTATATTTGCTCTCAAATGGACATTCACCTCTAAGTCTTGATCACTCTCTCTGTCATCTATCCTGGGTAAATCATTGTCCTCACTCCAAAAATCCGCATCTATCAGATCTGAATCACTATGATAACTTATACTGACATCACTCTCCGTCGTAGTAGAACTATTTATTCTTTTGAATCTTTTCGCTGCTGGTTTTTGTTTTTTCAAGGCTTGCGGTTTGTTACTGCATGATGCTTTTGGTTCTGATAGGGTGTTGGATAGAAGTTCATGTTCTTTAGTGTAGTAGCAATCACAGCAGATGTTTTTCTGGCAATCAAAGCAGCTCAGCAATTTATATTTAATTGTCGTGTTGCCATCCGTTACAATCTGATGCAGCTTCATTGTTCCTTTTATGGGAATAATATTTTCAGGGATATTTTTGGTCATCTTCTGAATGTCGTTTTCATTAACATAAAACATTTTTACTTTACTGTTAACCATTAAATAGTCATATGCTTCTTTTGCGTTGGTTATGTCATTGCCATGTGAAATATGATTGTCAAGTTGGCGCTTTAATGCCCCACCAACCCCGTCAGCTGGCCCTTTGCCGTGAGAGGCTTCAAAAAAATTCCAAGTTGCATATTCAAATCCGTATTCTTTTATATTATGTTGGAACAAGAAAAAATTATGTTTTTGGCGGTACTGAGTTGTAGGGCTATCAGAAAATATATGAATCTTTTTAATGGTAAAGTGTTGGCACAGTTTCATTATTGGATCCAAATGGGCCCAGATTGCTCCAGGACCATGTTCATTATTTGGGGATATGGAGCATATCGATTGGGGTTTCACATTTTTTCTGTAAAGGACGCAAGTGTGCAATGTGACTTGATTTCTAGACCCTCCGAAGTGTATCGCCTGAATTTCTTCAGACTGCTTGCACGAAAAGTTTTCTGAAAAATCGCAAATCAATGCAGCTTCGTCTTCATCAAGGTTTTCAATACACTTTTTCCACGCCAAGTACTGATGTTGAACATTGTAGTAGTGAGTTTTAAATTTTTGAACATCATTTTGAAATTCTTTTATCAATGCATTCACTGTCCCTTTCACTACCTGTTTTGAATACTTTTTCGTCTGTTTTTCTACGCATTTCTTTTTGTCAATTTTAATATAAGTGTGTGTGCCTATTTTCCATTGAAGCCACTCCACAGGGCTGTCTTCATTTATTGTCAAATCAACAGCTAGTTTCTTATTTTTGCATTCAGAACACTCAGAGTACATGCATTTAAAACATTTACTGCAAGTGACATTTTTCATAAGTTCGTCAATGTCAGATGTCTGAAGCAAACCTAGCTTCTTCAACGATATTGCCTTGAAAGATAAATTACTATGCTTTATGCAAGCACAAGTATTCCTATCTTGAAGTCTTGGTTTCACAACGGAGAACGGTCGAAAACGATAAAAAGTTTGCAAAGACGCTTTACCACCCTCTTCTAACCTGTATTTTCTATAGAGCTTGTATATTGGTTCCATTAAATATCTCTTTTGCACTTTTTCTTTGTTTCTCGTTATGCACTCGTTTTTTCCCGCACTAGGTCTACTTACATCTTCTCTTTCAAAGAAATCTTGTATATCTTTCATGAATTTCTTTTTCATTTCGTTTATTGATTTCGTCTTTCTTATTCTTCCTTTCAGACCAAGAACATTAGAAATAGCTGTTTTTAATTTGTATTTATTTGCAATATCGTTGGTAGCAACTTTTTTTAGTACTTTCTTCTCTTTGGTATCTGCTTTATTAAACTCTGTTTTTAAAGAATCTGTAATTGTGTTAAGCAAAATTAACTTCTTTTTTACCTTTTCTTTTTCCGTCACGGACACATTTGGTAAAGTTTCTTCTAAAAAACTATTCGATTTTGTTAACGGTGTGTCATCACACTGACGAGTTTCAATGGAAATAGCATCATTATCAGGCCTAATTTGTTGGGGTAGTCGTTTTTTCAGAATTTCCACTCGCTTTTTCATCCGATTGCAGGCCTGTCTTAAATTTTTATTTCGCCGTTTTAATTGAGTATTTTCTTCAGTAAGCTTTTGTAGTCTCTCCTTTAGGATATTTGTATTATTTTTAGCATTTTTTCTTACTTCCAATGTGTTGTTTTGTTTTGTCGTAGAGTAGGCCTTTTTTTTTCTTTCAGCTCTTATAGCATTGGCTTGTCTCCACTTTGCTCGTAGCTCTTGTTTTTCTTCTTCTGTAAGAATTTCTTTTTTCTTTTTGATATTTTCTTTAACTTTTTCCAAATGTTTGACACGGATTTCCTCATATTTATTTGGTTTATCCTTTTTGAGTCGTTCTCTGTAAGCTTTTTGCCTTTCGGCATTGGTTTTTGGCGGCATTCCTTAAAAAACAAAAGAAGTAATGCAGTTGTATATAAGCAGTTGTAAGTAATAACCAATTTGATAAGTCAAACCAACAAGTATAGTGGGCATCTCTACAGAAGTGTCATTAGCAAGAGTTAAGTATTTGTAACAATCGGTATAATTCTATTCTCAAGCGAATTGAAACAAAGCCGCGAGGTTTTTTAACCGACGAAAAGGAGGAAGTTCTCAATAGAACTTCATGTAAGTAATATCAGGGGTAAAAAGTTGTTAAATCACATAAAAACGTAATTTAAATTATTTCATTATTTTTTGCTGGTGGCACTTCTATATAGCAGATAATATCCAATCCTTTAGTTATTGACGCTCTATATATATTTTTTTCATAAATTAAGTAGTGAATATTACTATGCTTAGTCAGGTTATAACAGTATACACTCAGCTTTATGTTGTACTTTTTCGTTACGTAACGAAATTCGTAAAAAACGTTACGAAATATTAGACAAATGGGGTTGGCCGGTGAAAGCCGAAATCAGATGGCGCTAGCATAGCTTGTTCCCAATCTGACCAATGAGGTCAAGCCATTTTGAAATATAAAATGACATTACCAGATTTTCTACCAATGACGATGCTTGGAACAAACTATGCTAGCGCCATTAGTTCCACAGTTGCCATCCCCATTGAGGTCAGAAAAAATATATTTATTGATAAAAGCTGTTACAGCAAATATAAAAGCTTATTAAATATTCGTACAACACGTATTACAAAAAATGGGTAAATGAAGACTTACCGTTCTATGAAAAATCGCTGATTTTACTTCCTGTCTCGAAAAAGTAACCCCACAAAACACACACGTTCTCACTGATTTTCACGATAGATGTAATGGCGGAGACGTCAAACCAATAGCCAATCAGAGTGAAGCTAGTGTTGTCCGTGTAAAAAAATTACGGAATCGTTCAGAAATCATGGGAAAGTAGAAATAAATCGTAACTAAAGAGTAATAACTAAATAGTAAATGAGAGCGACTCATTTTGTTTTTTTGCTTTAAATTGCCAATTCACTATGACACCCCATAGAAAATCAATTTGATACAGAAACTGCGATTACTGTAGAACGATGATACAAAGAAATTTACAATAATTTAGTTACGTATCGCATTTTATGAAACAAAAACACATGAAAAAGGTAGAGTGGCAAACAGGTTTTTGTATGAAAGGTAAAAAAGCTATTTTTAAAATATCGAAATATTTGATAATAAGTATGATTATAGCTATAATTCTTCGTTATCTTAAAGATTAATATTCATCCTACAAAATTGAGTGTGTGTTTTTTTTGTGTGATGATTTATAAATATAAAACTTTTGAACTGTTTCAAAGCACACTTTTTTTTTCAAAGATGTACATGTATTTTGAGAAATACTCAATTACTTTTTATTTTAGCATCAAACGGCCGCCATTGTCAAAGACGCTCACAACAACTTTTTCACAGACGAAATATTGCAACTTCGAGATTCTAAATCGAAATAACTTTAACACAATATTGTAGCACGGTTCATAACGATAATTTTGATGTATAATACTATCCGCTAGGATTAATATTAACAGAGTACTCACGACATTTCTTCAGTGCAGATGCAGTGTTCACTCCTTCCGTGGCGCGCCGTCAAGTGAAATGACTTTGCGAATTTATTTTGAAATGTTGCCGTCCGGCTAGTGCTGACCAATTTAGTATGCCATAGAGTAAATATTATAGAGTTGGCATCGGAATCGTTCAATGCATGGATAAAGTAAGTACAAACGAGTTATAATGCATTTTTTGAAGGCGGGAATTTTAAAATTCAACTGGGGCAGCCACTGCCCCAGTAGCGGTCAACGGGAAAATGAAAGTGGGGCAGTGGCTGCCCCAGCCGCGTTTCAGAGGCTAGAGCGGTTTCATTAAAAACCAAAAATGGAGTCATGAAACGCCCTATTGTGAAACTCTCCGTTTTGCCCGTAAACCAGAATAATGTAACGACATCAAAACCAGATATAAAGCCAACAACCAGATTGACAGAAAGGAAAAGAAAACCGAGATCAAAAATCGCAAATGTAGCAACTGCATTACTGAGTTTTTTCATGCTGATTTCTCCATCTTACGGCTTTCACGATGTAAAACCACTCCCAAACAACCAGACGCTTTATTTTGACCCCATATCAAAGGTACAATTAATCAGGGATAAGTGGACATTAGTCATGTACTACGACATGGGACCTTATTGGACGGGTATAACCACTTATAATAAAATAACAAATTATCAAGAACAATTATGCGCAACCATTGAAACACAAAGCCATTGTAATACGATCGTACAGCAAGCCCGACACGATTATCAGGAACTCGAATACTACAATGAACTTTTGCTAACACAGCATTTTGATGTCCACGCCAGACAGCGGCGCGCAGGGAAGACGAGTCGGCGCCGACGAGGCCTAATCGACGGAGTCGGATACCTAGCGAATGACTTATTCGGTGTGTTGGACTCACGTTTCGCTGACCAGTATGAAAAGGACATTGAAACCATACATCGCAATGAGAAACATCTTTCTAATTTATGGAAGAACCAAAAATCCGTAATCGAAGCAGAGTTCAACCTTATGAAGAGGATGGAGAGCACTGTAAATAAGCAGCACAAATTAATAACCAGGAAGCTTTTAAATTTGCAAGAAAACACAAGCACTCTCCAACGCGAAATACAAAATATTTCGTACGTCAATGACTTCACATTGTCAGCCATATCTGGAAACAACTTGCTGCAAGGATTAAGACGACTTCAAGACACGTTGCTCGATACACTAACTGACGGCCAAATTAGTATACATTTACTGCCACCAACGCAACTTAAACGTGAGCTCCAAACCATATATGGCCAAATACCAAGCGAACTCACACTACCAATCGCGAATTTAGACACTGATCTTCAGTATCTTTACAAACTACTGAAAGTCAAAGCCAGAGCGACTCAAAAATTTGTCATAATAGAAGTTACTTTTCCACTAGTATCCAGAGAAAGTTTCAAATTGTACAAGATAATACCCGTACGACACCAAACAAACACCATGAAGACCACAATCATACCAGTCTCCGAATACGTAGCCGTCAACCTGAAGAAGGATTCCTTCTTCAGCATGTCCACACAGGAACTAACGGCGTGTATACACCATGGAACTACCTACATTTGTCAGCTGCTAAAACCAATAACAGACCTGCAAAATGACGAAAGTTTTTGTGACAAGAACCCGGCTACCAATAAATGTAAGCTAGAGAAAAACAACTGCACTAACGTATGGCTTGAATTACATTTGACTTCTCAGCACTTTTACTTTTGTTGTGACACATACACAATAAAAATAATATGCGGTGACCGTGTAACAATTCGTCAGCTGAGCCAAGCCGGGGTCATTAGCATAGGTCAAGAGTGCGTCATCAAAGGAAAGGACTTCTCATTGTATTCAATACGTCACCAGTCCAACCAAATGAACATTACACCAACCATATACATACCAGAATTCGATCAAATTTGATTAACATCAAAATCCCTGACGAAAGACAGGCTGATGACGGAAACCTTACAATATCCATGACCAATCTGGGGGAGGCGATAGAGAAACTGAAGAAAAGCGACTCAGAAATAGAAGATTATATATCACCGCATGACATCCACCAATACGTAATATGTTACGTGCTGATGTCGATCGCTCTGTGCGTAGCAGCAGTCTGGTTTTGGCAGACCGGGCGATGTCGCCTGTGCCGAAAGGTCGCAGCTGGACACCGTGGCGGAGGATCCCACCGGCGGCGGCGGCATACCACGGTAACACCACCGCCCCCGAGACCTCAACGCCGCAGCGAGAGCTGCTGCCAACAGGAATTGGCAGCGGCTCCGCTGGCACCAAAACCAACCAGAAGACACGAATCGTATAGTGAAGTGCTCAGTGCCAGTGATCTAAATGACAAAAGTGAAGTCGGTTTTCGTTTACACAATTATGCCAAACGCTGGCCTAGCGCGAACTATAGTGCGATCAAACGAGACAAAATTAAAAACACCGGCAATCAAAATATTGCCTTTACAGTGGAAGATTCAATAGTGTAACTTCTAATAATTTAAGTAGACCAATAAGCCTTTACTTGTTTGATCATTATTTTTATACTTACCAGTTAAGATTACTAGAGACGAATGTGTTTAAATAGTTTTATAATTTTGTGTACATTTAGTATTACAGCCTAGTTTTTAGCTATGATCCCGCATTTCTTCTCGCTCTCGGGAATATGTTCGAGTTTAAATCGAACACTAAGCGAAAATGCATAATTGCATCGAACGCAAGTATGCACGTTCGCTCGTCCACCAAAATGTGGGCCAGTTCGTGTTCAGATCTCACTAGAGACACCGCGTACTCAAAAACCATTACCATTACCATAACCATTGTCTTGTCTTGTCTAGTTTTTAAAGGGCCGCAAAGAACTCTATTATAGAAGAAGGAAAAAAGAAAAAGATGAGTCATGAGTATGAAGAAGGAATTTATTTACATAATTATATACATTACATTTTTTTATTATATACATTATGTCTTTAATATGCCATTTAGCTTGGTTGCCATTAGAGTCCTCAAGTATGTAAACTAACTGGGATAGTTTCTGCAACACAGTGGACTTCACAAATTTTGGCGCTAATTTTGCGCTAAAATAAATCCCAGCCCGACTATGTACATAGTTTCTTCGCCAGACGGTTTCTCCTACGTTATATTCTTTAAAGGAACGACATTCGTTATAACGAGCAGAGTTACGAGCATGAGCAATATGAATGGCTATCTGAACCTTATCGAAAATTGCAGATAATAAACCTATGTTAGAAGCATAGATAGAAAAACGATTTCATCAAGATTATTAGTTGGCGTGTAAAGTGAGCCAGAAGTAACTGTTTCTCGTCCAAATAGTAAAAAGTTAGGAGAGAAACCAGTGGTAACATTAGTTGTACTATTCATAGCGTATTGGACTTTAGAGAGGTGGGTGTCCCAAGATCTATGGTCATCACCAACCAAAGATGACAAAGCTGTGATTATAGTACGATTGTATCTTTCAGTGGGATTAACTTGGGGGCAATAATGAGGAGAGAAGAATATGTGTGGTATGTTATGTCTGCCCAGAAAGTTGCGAAATTCATGGGATTGGAATTGAGTTCCATTATCCATAATAATAGTCTGAGGTTTCCCGATGGTACCCGCCCTGTCGTCACCCCGGGTGAATATTGGGAATAAAAATTCCCGATGGTGACCCGGGGTGACGAATGGGAAAGCTTTTCCTATACTTTTGTTCCCGATTTTCACCCGGGGAATGAACGGGAGGTTTTTTTCCCAGTCGTTCCCCTATCTAGTTCGGGAGCCAGTGTAACGTGGATTTTAATAAAAGATTTCAGTGTCTGATAAAATGTTTTATTCGTAGTATTTTTAAAAATCAATTACTTTTACTATAATTCGAAGAAAAGGTTTATCTCAAAGCAAGTTTTAAAATCTTACTTTTCATTAATCTATTAAAATAACATTTAAAAATGCTTACAATTGAACTAACTTACGTCACAGATAATCGACTACGTGTTAAAACTATTAAAAATCAACTCACAACTAGTAATAATTAAACTATAAATCAAATAACATTTTTATTACTTTTGCAGTATCACAGATAATCAACTTCTATTAAAAATATACGTAGAGAGAAATTATGTTAAAATAGATACCTACTTGAGTTTTTTAAGATATTTAAATCACTGGCCTGGGTTTATTGCTTTTACTATTAAAAAATTACCATTAATTACTTCGCACCATTTCTAGAAAATAACCCACGGTAATATCGCCTCCTACCAATTCCATTTGTGAATCGTGTATGAATTCGTGTTTGAGCTTGGACTTTTCATTACGTTTTGCCGCAAGCTTCTCGTTATTATTTTTTTATATTCCATTTGACGATTTCGAACTGTATAAAAAGAAGCGTCTTCGTACAATGAGTGCAGCAAATTCATTAAATTGGGAGATTTTTCGCCAACCGCGCTATTCAATTTGTGGTGCCATCCTTCCGTAAAGTTTGTTGTTCTGTGTCTCACTCTAAAAACACACCATACTGGAATAAATGACTCCTTCAACCATTGCCTCTCCATGTAGGTTATAAACTTTTTAGCATTTGGATCTTCGATTTCATGGCGTGTAATATAGGCCCAACCATTCATTATCTCTGTCGCTGGCAACAACGGAAGAACTGCGCTGAGTGATACCAAACGTTGCTTTTTAATATCTTTGTCATTAATCAGACTTAATTCTCGACCTTTTGCCCAAATCGCTTTCTTGAAATGGTAGTAAAACCCTTTCATAAGAGCAGCCGGGAAAATTTCTGTAACTGCTTTAATTGCTGCTTTTTCATAGTCAGTTTTAAAATTGATTGGATTCCATTCTGGAATTCGTTCCTTTATTACACTGAATAATATCTTATATGATTCTGTCGTCCGATTACTCATAAGTGAGTACACGAGTGGTATAATGTTCGTGTGATCTTCCGTGCTTCCAGTATCTCCATGAATGGTTTATATCTGAACGAAGGGGGGAGTGCAGCTTTTGAATGTGCATAAAAATCTGAAAGTTCACTTAGCATTTTTCTTGCTTTTTCTGAACAAAACACGATGATTCTCGTGTCGCCGTTTGTATAATCTGCTAAAAGAAAATCGTGGAAATCAGGCGGCACTTGAACTTCATCTACTGATTTGCATTGCAGTTTTGGTACTTTTGCTGCAGTATTTCGGTGTCTGTATAATGTACTCTTCAAGCTATTAAAACTTGGAAACTGGTCTAATACTGCTGTGCTTGCATTTTTTAAACTTGCTACCACTGAGTTGAAAGTTTTCGGCACACTGGGAAAAGATGGTGTGGTCAATTTTTGTTTCAGGTCGTGTATCTTCGCATCTACTTCGTTTTATTTTCAAAGTTTGGTGTACATTTATGCTGCGTTTCTTCGATAATTTGATCTTTCTGAAAAGATTGAAGAGCTTATTAATAAGTGATTTATGTTACGTTTATAAATTCCTAAACAAAGTGCAAGTCAATGGTAAAAATAAAATACTCGTGTTAATAATGTTTCAATAAATAATGTTTTAATGTTGGAATAGCCCAATCAAACAGTTTCCGAATCTTTGACAAAGGTTTTAAACATTTTTCCTCAAAATGTGATGAGCATAATATATGGTACTGTTTTCGAGTGGCCACCAATTTGGTCCTCTGTTTGTGGCATCGATCCACTCCTTTTTTGTTGTAGGATCTCGTGGGAATCTAAAAAATAAATGTTACCTATAAAGGTCATGTACCTACAACGTACCCATGCGTAAAATGGCTGTCTATAAAGATAAAGATAAAGATAAAGATAAAGCAAACTATTACCAAAAAATTCAAATTAAACAAATAAACATAGCCGAAACTGGCTCCGCTCGGATAAAAAAAATGCCAGTAGATAGTTCTACCTGCTTCGCCTTTTAAAATTTAACTTTAAATTTGAAATTATGCCCATGGAGATTTATTTTGCATATAATCCGATATTTTATAATATCTTTATTAATATGTACAATATTTACATACTACATCTAAAACTATATATAATTACAAAAATAAAACTAAACGTAAAACTAGTATCAATATATATACAACAATGTCAAAAGGACACTTAGGCGTCAAAGTACTCCTCCGCATCGCTGTCATCGGGAAACGTGCCCAGAAGACTGGCAGCATTGCCACGTTGAATGGCAATGCTAATTCTTTGGCCAAAGAAAGAGCCAGCCCTCTGGTCGCGCGAAGTGTCGATCAGTCGGCGGGAGATTTCCTTAAAAAGGAGACGCGCACTCGGACCCCATGACCCGAGCGTTTCGACCCCAAACGGCTCAAAGCTGTAGTTACCAATACAGTATTTGCGCCGTTTGAGGATCTCAGCAGCTGCAGCAGCAGCACCTGCACAGCCCGCCGTGCTTGCAACGTGGCAAGGAGCTAGGGTGTCGACACAAGTTGCGTCCCACACCAAAGGCCTGCCAACGCTCCAAGGCACCAACGTCATGCCGTCCGGTCTCTTGCCATCGTCACGCACCAAGCCGTTTGGTTCTAAAACCGCAGGTACGCCGGCGCTGGCAAGAGTCCGACGAATAATGTCGTTGATGCTGGCGTGCCGTGCAATGCGACCTGCGCTCCTGTAGCAGGACAGGCCATGGTGTCCGAGGCTGTCGACAGTTACACCGCAGTGACAACGATGCGGAGCAACACAAGGTGCGCCTAAGCGTAGACTCGTAGCGACCCGGAACGATGCGTCATCCATCATAGTGCCAATGGTGAATGACGGAAGTGCCTGAAGCCACAAGCCCGACTCCCATTCCCCCACAGCCAGCAGACGGGCACGCTCCACAGTATTGATTGACGTATGTAAAAGGGTATTCCGTACAATACTGCAGAGGGGCACGTCCCACTGACTCTGGGAGGACAGGTTGTCGGGTAAATCCGTATTGGGACAAGCCATTTTCCAAGCGTTCATCGCATCAGACAGATACGGCACCTGAACATCAACCAGTGAAAAAGATAAAATATCCCTGGTTAATTTCTCGGTACCGTAGACCGAAGAGAGGAAGGCTGGTAAACTTATACTTGAAATTTTGCGGACGCCGAGACCACCCAAGCGAATGGGAAGTGTGGCTTGCTGCCAAGCACGGTCGTCCAGGGCCACATTTAGTACTGAAGTAAGTGTGTTCCTAATAATTTGGTCGACTTTTTCTAAAAGCTGTGGATGCTTCCAAAGATGAGAAGAGCGAAGGCTATACGTGAATTTTGGTCCAAAACAACAGTATCGAATGAGAGTGAAGGCTGAATGAATGTTAATTTTGAAAAGTCTCTCCGAAACATCATTAAAATTTTGGATTTTTTCTTCAATGAAAGACGGAAAAGATTCGTCAAATATTGGTGACCCAAGAAGGTGAAGAGAATTTTTTTCGGTAATTTTGATATTTGGTGCCAAAGAGTTAAATTTAGAACTGGTAGTCTGTCTGTCAGTGGTTTCTGGAAGGTAAATTTCGCACTTCGAAAGGTTAAGGTCTAGGCCAATGGAACTAAATTTTTTCTTTTATGAAAGTTAAATCTTTTAACACTGTGTCCACATCACCTCCCAGGGTTCCATCATCTAGGTACCATACGTTGAATTTAGAATTTAGCTGTCGAATAATTGGATTAATTGCTAGACTAAAAATGACTGGCCCAAGAGGGTCACCCTGTTGGCATCCAACGGCTGGTTCCAAAAGATTGTCCTTATAGAGTAATTTTGAGGGGTTCCTGTAGCATTGGTAAAGAAAACTGTAAATTTTGGGTATTTCTTTTTGAACCTCTGTCAACAAGGTGTCCCTGTTTACGGAATTAAAGGCATTTTTAATGTCAACCTTAAGGATGACCTCACCCTTATTACTATGCAGGTAAGTGGTCAGAGCGTGTACCGCGGCCTCACAGCCCCCTTTGGACCCGAATCCAAGCTGTAGGGGCTGGAATTTGCTGGCCAGTGTTTCTCTGTAAAAGGCGCAGCAAATTTTGGCCGCGATACGGCGGTAAGTTGACCCTACGGCAATGGGACGAATGCCGCCATCCTTCTTACATAGGGCACAAAGATGGGCCCCGTAAAGAATATCGATGACGGCATCGTTCACACTGCCGGAGAGCATGAGATTGATGAGGGCCGTCAGCTCCTTCAAAAGGGACTCACCAGCTTCCCCGGCGCCTGAACAAATGAGGTCCTTCAAATGTTGAGGAGTCAGGCCGTCGAGGCCGCCAGCGGAGCCACTCCGGAAGGAACAGACGGCCGCCGGCTGTAATTTGGAGTGTATTAGTTTCCGGAATGGGGGGGTCAGGGAAGGTGAGGTCATCAGCCGGGGCGGGATGTTTGCTCTCCAGAGCTGTGAGGGTCTCTGGAGAGTACGGCGCAACCACATCGCTACTAAAGATGATCCTAGCTGCACCACTGATATCACCCTCGCCTAATTTAGATTCTACATGATGCAGTAACCCTCTTTGGGGAAGATGTGCTGTAAATTTTGGGTCAAAACTTTGGGCCGAAATGTTACAGTTGTCTTTAATTTGAGTTGTTAAGGTTTTTTTATTTGCCAAATCTTTTTGCACATGTAGAATTCTAAAAGGGAAGGTGAGTAATTGCTCCCAAGCACTTTGAGAGTTCTCTCGGGCGGCGAGGCGGACACAACGCGCTAAGCTTGATGCTACAGAAGGTCGCGCGCCTCGAGGAACTCTCTTTAAAACAGGAGTTGAAGCTTTTAATTTTGAAAGATATTTCCAAAAGGGTTGAATGGGTGGATCAGGTGTAAGGGGAGAAGGAATTGTGGGGCATGAAGAAGGTACATTGAGGGGCTTATGTTTTCTCCCCAAATGTACCTTCAAGCCTCTTTCACCCTTAAAAAAGCGTGCTTGGGAACAGTGTGGGCATCTTACTAGGACATCCAGCGATGTGGTAGGTTGACTGGCACTTCGTTCGGCGGCACTACAGTCATTGTTCGACATAGAAAAACAATATTTAAATAAAACTTACGTGATATCTTAGCAAACTATTAAATTATTAAAAAACCAAACAAAAACACGAGTAACAAGACAAGCACGACACATAAATGACACACACGATGACAGAGCAACGTCACGCAGGCGGCCTGGGGCGCCGCCGGTGTCGCTGCGCGCCGCCGCGCGCCGCGCCGGCCGCGCCGATCACGCTGCCGCTGGCATTTTGCTTGTCGCCCTGCAATCCGCGCCGCAATTCGCTTAAAGAAAATTAGTTCCGTTCCTGTTTCCGTTTCCTTACTATCGCTGTCCAGACGTAAGTACAGGAATTTCTTTTATAGACAGAATTTATATGTCACGAGCACTACTTGATCGCTGAAAAACAGTTTTGGACCATAAATATTTTCTATTTAGGTGCTTTGATTGCTGAAAAGCTGTCAGTTTCTTTTTAATTAATACTGAATTTTACGAGTTTACGATTTTACGATTTCTCGTATTTTTTAACAAAATTATAATTTTATTTTGCACCAAACATGTATAATGTTGAATCACAAGTGCTATATCGACTCCTGTTATTTATAATATTTGCATTATCTTAACTGTATCTACATTATGCCACGTGGTATTTAAAGTGGTAATACAAATAACTGCCGGCATCGGCCCTATTCCTTAATTTTAAGGTAGGTGTACAATAAAATTCACTTACTTTAACTCTCAAACGACCCTTGCACTTTAATTTGCGTTGATTACACGTCCAAACAGATAATCCGGTTGCATATTTCTTTTTTATGTAATATTGGTGACCACCGTGAAGTAAAACATTTCCACCTTTTCGTCGGATGTAAAGAAGTGTCGTTTTTTCATTAGAACTGGTCGTTGCACATTGCTCCTCCATGATAGTAACTAATTAATGAATGACATGTGCGTCAGTTATTTATTTTTAGTAAAAAAAAAACAACATTTGAAGGTAATCTGGCCAGTGATAAATAATGTTGGAAACTCCTTAGTCATACAATTTTAAGATTGCTAGTAAATCATTCATAGTAATAGTAAATCATCTTTATGACGTAGAAATAAGGTTGAATTTGAATAACATTTACTTGTTCAGATATTATTGTATTCATGTGTGCTTATTATATTTGTGAATCCTACTCTGTTTAGATAATTTGATCCAATAGTTTTTCATAAAATAACGGCTCTTTTGCTGTATACATGTTACTGAGAAAAAGTAGTCACGTATTTATGAATCTACAATCATAATATTATTAATTATTTTGATGTTCATATATTTTTGAAGTCTGGAAGGGTTCATGTATTGTTGTCCTCGACTGTACCCATTCTTAAGAGTGATGACACCTTAAGACTATGTGTCGACATGAGAATTGGAGGTAAGGGTTGTGGCGTGGTAACGCAGGTAATAAAGACTTCACGAGAAAAACAATAAACGAAGTTTAGTAGATATAAATGGATTATTTTTAGCTACCAAGAGCTTAATTTAATAATTTTACCAAGACGCGAAATCTTGTTACATCGTCGTTTTTACCCTTAGCTCTCGAACTACAACTACCGCTGGAGGGAACCATTGGGAATTTTTATTCCCAATATTCACCCGGGGTGACGACAGGGCGGGTACCATCGGGGATAAAGGACAGATAGAAATTATTTTAGCTATATCCTTAAACATAGCAGGCCAGTAATATAGGAGTGATATTTTTTTATAAGTTTTAAAGATTCCTAGATGAGGCTGGTCTGGGGACCCATGGTTATTTTTGATAAGGGTTTCCCGGAGATCAGGATGAGGAACTTCTTTCCACGCGAAATCTTCAGTTAACGCGTAGGGAGATTGAGTATAGCGGAATAATTTATTTTCGCGAATAGTATAATTAGGGTATTGATCAGGATTGTTACGACATTCCAAAAGTAGGTTATTATAGCGTTCCAATGCTGGAGGTACGGGTTGAGGATTAAGTAAGACAGGATTAACGCCGAGTGGACATGATGTACGCGAGAGTAAATCAGGGACTAAATTGTCTTTACCTCTTTTGTGTTTTAGAATAAAATTAAAAGATGACAACCTAAGAGCCCACCGCGCGAGTCTACCAGATGGATTGGACAATTTTAGAAACCATTTAAGTGCTGCGTGATCTGTATAAACAGTGAATTGTTTGCCATTATCGATATAACAACGCCAATGTTCTAAAGCTGAAATTACCGCAAGAGTTTCTCTTTCTGTAGTTGAGTAATTTCGTTCGTTTTTATTAAGAGTTTTGCTCATATAAGCTATAACTACTTCTTTGTCGTCTTTTATTTGTCTTAACATACCTCCGATGCCGAAGTTAGAAGCATCGCAATGTACAGAGAAAGGGAGATCGTAGTCAGGACAAGCTAGTATAGGAGTAGTTACAAGAGCTTCTTTTAACTTATTAAAAGCCAGAGTAGCATCTTTATCCCAAATGAATTTAGGGGCATCTTTACCAGAAGAAGTTAATTTATTAAGTGGAGTTGCAATTGTGCTGAAGTTAGGAATAAAACGACGAAACCAACTACAAGTTCCAATAAATTTTCTCACTTCTTTACGAGTAGTGGGAGTAGGGAATTCAAGTATTGCTTTAATTTTAACCGGATCTGAGCGTAAACCGTACTCATCTACAATGTATCCTAAGTATTTAAGTTCATTTTTAAAGAATTGACTTTTATCGAAGTTAATAAAGTTAATAGTCAATTTAGCAAACGTTAATTTCTCGAGAACTTTAAATTGATAAAAGTCTTTGCTGAGTACCTGGAGCATTAGTTAAACCAAAGGGCATGATAACAAAACGATACATGCCTCGACCAGGGACATAAAAAGCTGTTTTATCTTTATCTGATTCTTCTTTCAAAGGAATCTCCCAAAATGCTTTAGCAATATCGATGCTTGAAAGAAATTTAGCGTTTATGAGATTATCTAAGATTTCATTAACAAATGGCAGGCTATACGCGTCTCTACGAGTAACTGAATTTAGTTTACGGCTATCAACACAAAATCTCCATTCGCCATTCTTTTTAGGTGTAATGATAACCGGAGAAAGCCAAGGACTTTCGCATTTTTCAATAACGCCCCATTCTAACATTTTATCGACTTCTATAATGAGAGCTTTTTGTTTTTCGGGAGAAAGGCGATAACATCGTTGTTTAATTGGAGGAGTATCACCAGTAGTGATATGATGACTAATAAGAGGAGTGCGACCCAGTATTCCTCTACTTTCGAAGGATATAGCTTTAAATCGTTTAATCATGTCATCAGCGATAGTTTTTTGCTCTAAAGAGAAGTGATTATAAGGAAGTACTTGTTTAGTAGTTTCAGTAACCACTGAACATTTAATATTTGGCTTAAAAGCCGAAGAAAGTATGTGTGGAACAAGGTTAAACTTTTTCCAAAAGTCGACTCCTAAGATAATTGAAGGAGATATATTTGGAAATACGAAGGCTTGGATTAGATGAGTTTGATTATTGTATCTAATCGGAATGTCAATTGAGCCAATGGATTTACTATTATGATTACTGGCAGTAGTAATCGTCATTGGAAAAGACTTGGATAACGTGAAGCCTAATTTTAAAATTTCTAAGTGAGAGTTATTACCAAGTATTGTAATAGAACTACCACTATCTAGTAAACCGGAAAATATTTTGTTATTGATAGAAATATCAATAAAAGGACGATTAAAATCTTTTTCATTATCATATATTGAAGTTATTTTGTAACAATGAAAGAATTTTTTTAAGGTTTGTAACCAATCCTGCCAGTTTTTATAATCCAAGACGTTGTTTAGTTTTTTGAATTAGTTTTATTAGTTAGGAAATCAGTAGATTTAACATCTTTTAAACCACATCTAAAACAAATTATTAATGTACGAGGTTGCGAGCAATTTTTCAGTGTATGCCCATTAGTGCGGCATCGTACACAAAAGGCATTATTATTAACTTTATTAATTGAATTAACTTGTGGTTTGTAGTTAAAGCGATTAAAATTTGTTTTAGGAGGAAATGAGTTAGATGTTGAAGTTTTTGACGTTAAATTAGAAGAAGATTTATAATTAAATTCAACACATAATAAGCGCAATGATTGAGTTGATATTATTATTCGCGATATAAGGTGAATAACATGGTCGGATGTTACGAATAATAATTTGTAGTTTTTTAGTTTCCGGTAATTTCTCTGAAAGTCTGGAAAACATTCCAGTCAGTATGGAAACAAAAATAACTATAGGTTCATCCTTGCCTTGAGTTCGACTATTAATGGCTTCTAGTAATTTAAAACCGCTAAAGTCTGAAATCAAAGCTTCGCAAAGTTCGTCTCATGATAACAAAGAATCACGTTTAAAACGGTACCAATGTAAAGCGTTACCGGTAAGTAATTCGAACGCATGATCCAATAATTTGCTTGAAGTAATATTTCTTGAAATACTAAATTCCTGAATATTCTGGATGAATGAACGCGGACAAGTGGTGTCGTCGAATTTTATGCGTTTTAATTCGTGAAGGGAATTATTAGGAATTGAGTTTTGAGGTTGAGACTGAATGTCCGGGAGAATAGTATGGAACATAGTCTCATTGGGAGTATTAGGAGTTGAAGAGTATGTTAAAGTGTGTGAGTGTGTTTAGAATGAGATGAGAGAGTAAGTTAAGAGAATAAGCCAAATAAGTCTAAAAAGGGAATACTAGTGCTAGTTTTTTTTTAGAATTTTGAAAAGAAATGAGTGAGATCTAGTCTTGATTTTACGTTAGGGCGCCAAATTGTCGTGTTACTTATCCCAAATAAAAAAAAAGGAAAACACAAACAATTAAATTTAATAAATCAAATTAAAACGGACCTGAACTACCTATGTCACGCTTCACAGATTAAATTTGAAAATGTTTATAGGAAGTTTTAACTATACTTGGTAACCTCCTGGTCCAGCTCTGTAGAGGCGAACAGCTTCCAGGACAGGCTTCAAGGCTTGGGGCGCTTCAGGGCGACAGGCAAGATAAATTTTCTGGTCTAGCTCTGTAGAGAGCGGGGAGTGCAGCTGGGCAGCCTCCTGGTCCAACTCTGCAGAGGCGAACTGCTTCCAGGACAGGCCTAAAGGCTTGGGGCGCTTCAGGGCGACAGGCAATGTAATTTTCTGGTCCAGCTCTGTAGAGAGCGTGGAGTACAGCTTTCCTCCGGGAAGTGTTGGGGCGCGTCAGGGCGTCAGCGCCACCACAGTCTCCTTCAAAGGGCGAACTTCACCCGTGATACCAGTGACTTGTTAAGAGAAGTATCTCACTTCAGATCCCGTTGTAGACGGACTCGAATGTGTCAGGAATGCCCTTTTATACCCAAAAATCAGCAGTTTTTCCACATCAGTTGTTTTATTTTAGTTCTTTCATTCTCTCTAGATTATTTTGATTTTAAAATCAAAAATGTGAGTTGCCTGTATTTAAAACGACCAGTATTATTCAGTAAAAAAATTCCTCGAAGAATTCTGTGAGCGTGCTAATTAATTTTATAAAAGTAAGATAAGATTATTTGAGCTAATATATTGATTAAATAAAATAAAATTATACAGTATGTTAGTTTAAACGAGGGACTTATTCAAACCCGCAATAGTCCATGCTTACATGATACTAATAAACATGAACAAAAAGAAAACACTAATACTTAGCAGATAGATCCATATCAAAAACTTCGCCTAAGTTTCGCAACGTGTGCGCCATGCGCTTATCGCAGAACATGTGTGCGGGTCAATGACCTTTCTAGGTATAATCCATTTTCCCTTCATATTTTAAATCTGGCTTTGGACAGGCAAATATCTAGGTAACTAGGTAGTGGTGGTCTTTTCCGCCTGCCCAGTTAAAAATTTTTTCGCATAAATCATGCGCAGGCGCCAAACCACGCCCCCTCAAAGTTTAGGCCTATTAGAGAAGCGTCAACGTAATTAGTTGCAATCTGCACTGCGCAGCTGAGTGACGTATCCTCTGTACACCTTTTGCGAATTTTACGGACGAACTTTGGCGCGCTTACCGGACCTTTTGAACATTGACCATTGCTTTGCTTACCTGACCTTTGATTGCCTAAACGTTAACCTGTGCGATAATATTGGACTCCCGAGAACCTGTGCTAGAACATTTTGTGCATAATGTCTTCCAGAAATCTTATACAAGAAGAACGAAATGAAATTATAATTTTGCATGGACAAGGATTTAACATCAGTCAAATCGCTGAGCAGCTGCATATGAGCGTAAGTAGTAAATTATTTAAATTTTCCTTTTATTTACTCTACATATTATGTTACATTTTATAACATTCCATTACATAAAACACTATGAAAAACATTTAAATAAAAAATAGTAGCCCACCACCTATTTTATTGTTTGATAAGATACATTTTGTTATTTTAAATTACCTTAATTTATCAATAAAACTCTATAAACGATGCAAAGTGTATCATGCAACTGTTGTCTTAATTATGTAAATAATTAGAAACTTTTAATCTTCATGGACAAGAGTAGGGTATAAGTATTGATAAATATAATTAAACTAGAAACAAGCAGAAAAAATATTCAATTTTTAAACTTATCATAAAATATACAATTATTACTGCGCGAACTCTTTTTTTTCTCCGTTTTCTCGTTATCACACGCACTATCTATTTTTATTTCTGTTGTTGGTTTTGAAGGAAAAAGCTTTGCCACTGTGTATCGTATTTAAGTGTTTTATTAGTACTACAGGAGCCAAACGCGAGTTTTTTTAATGCCTGAAAGTATATGAGTCACTGCAATAAACAAAACTAGAAAAAGGATACATGCTAGTATGATAGTGTTTTGAAAACCTAATACAATTAATTTTACTCGCGAGATATAAAAAAAATCACGAACTTATCACTAAAAAATTCTTTTAACGAATAAAAACCGTACTAAATACATTCGATCATTCTGATTTTCTGGCAAATAATTCTAACAAGCAACATATTAGCATCTTAGTGTTTTATTTTTTTAGACCAATCAATAGATTTTTTGTAAATCGATCGAAACCATTCGATCTGTGCTGATTTCGCACTATTCGGTCCGTCAGTGACTGACGTAACAACCACTTTGTATTGTAAGCTAATTAGAACGTTATTCTAACAGTATTTCAAACGAAGTTTGAACCACCACAGAGTTGCTAATTTAGCTCCTGCAGTCCCTTTAATAATTTTGTTTAACACTTTCGATGCCAATCATGTTCTAGCGTATGGCTCGAACAATCATTCGTTCGTGAGAGCGCTCAACCCGCCTCCCGAGTCGTCGTTATACGTAGCTAATGCAGGTATAGATGATTTTGTGTTCATGACGAAATGGCCGCTTTAGCAGTATCATTATTGGATACTAATACAAACCACAAAAAAAAATTCTTGAAATGGTCACAGGTTATTTTATGAATTGTCACTTTGTGAAAATTTCACGAATTGTAATGTAATTCATATTTTTATCCTATTACGATTCTGCTAAAGCAGCCATTATAGGCCCCCAGGACACGACTAGCGAGACCTAATAAGCAAATCGTATGAAAAGTCGTTTTTTCAATGTCAATAGAAACGTCATCTCTTTGTATCTTGAAAATCGAATGAGCTTCATATTAGTTTGAATGCAAAACGATATAATAATATTTAGACAAACCCAAAATCCTACCTCGGTATAACAAAGCATTAGAAACAACAGAAGGCATCAAAGAATTTTAATCCTTTGCCGACTAAGTTTAAAAAGTGATAACAAAGCGCATTATTAAGTTTATGGTTTAAAAAAAAATGCAAACTAAGGGCTGGCGACCGCATGTTTTTCTTGAAATCTCGATTTGAAACAGTAGGTAACTATTTTGTTTGTTTCAAATTGCATGCCGAAGTAAAAACATGCTTTGTTATTTATTATCTTTAATATGACAAAAAATCAGGCTCAAGCCGCAGTTTTGTTATCTACACATAAATAACAGCATTGAGAATTAAATAGGTGTAAATATAGGGCAAAGTAGTAATTTCGTTCTGATTCAGTTAAAAAATTTTGTGAACCTATATCTGTGACTTATGAGGTTTTTTTATTGTTTGTAGAGAAACACTGTCCGGCTGTGGATCAGACGCTATGAAGAAGAGGGTGTCTTAGAGGATAGACCGCGGGCACCACGTCCATATCTTATATCCGAAGATAATGTCCAACGTATGGTAAACACCTACCAGCAAGAGAACGCGTTCACGCCGACAAGAGTGTTCGCCGAGGAGTACGACGTGTCACTGCGCACAGTTCGCCGTGCTTTACATAGAGCGGGGCTTCACCACAGGAAGCCAGCAAGGAAAATCGTGCTCACCGAGCAACAAAAAGCGGCAAGAGTAAGGTTCGCAAGAGACTATAGAGATATGGACTTCTCAACCGCCATCTTTGCAGATGAGAAGTGTTTTAGGTCGAGCCAACATGGTCGTCAGTCAACACTTATGGCGCGTGATGAATACTCGATACGAACCCAGAAATGTAATAGCAAATAATGATTCTGGAAGGGAATGCTCAAATATGTGGGGCTGGATGAGTGCTGGAGGTCCCGGAGAGCTTGTCCATATCCCAGGGAGAGCAAATGGCGCAGCTTACCGCGAAATATTAGAAACCGTGATGGTGCCTACAGTGCGCGTAGTATATCCGAGAGCAGAGCTCCACGAATTTATTTTTATACAGGACAATTGTCCTATACATCAAGCACGCATTGTGCAGACTTGGTTAAACCAACAACCAGAAATAAAAACATTGCGCTGGCCATCACGATCTCCTGACCTGAACCCCATCGAGAATTTGTGGGGAATAATGGTCCAGAGATGGGATCACCGACGGGAAAGAACAGAAATGGAACTTCTTGCTCATTGTGACGAAGTTTGGGAGTCTATAAGGGGTTCCAACTTGTGTGAAGTGCTGATCCAGTCTTTAAGAACAAGATGCGACGCCGTCATTGATGCAGGAGGCGCGATGACTAAATATTAGTGTATTTATTTTCTCACAAATGTTATACATTATTATTTAAAAAAAAAGATTAAAAAATATAAAAAGTTGTAGCCCACCTGTATCGGGAACAGGGTATCAAGTATTATATTTATTTTTTTAGTATTAAGCTTGAGTAGTCAGTGAGTGATTATTGTGATAACCTTGTATTTAATAAAGAATAGTAAAAATAATAATTATTTAACGACGGTTGATTTGAGACCTGGTGATGTCCAGCAGTGGACGTCTTTCGGCTGACATGATGAATGACGATGACGGTTGATTTTGTTTATTGTTTTTATTTGTTTATTTTGATTTATCGAATCATTTCAAAATGTTTGTCTAATTTTATTATTAACGAGAGTTAAGACTAGGTGAAGTCGTTATGCACGGGTATTATTGTTTTGTTGTTAATTTGTTATGGGTCAACTCGAATACTTTCTTGAGATGCGACGCCTGTTATTGACGCAGGAGGCGCGATGACCAAATATTAGTGTATTTCCTTATTTTATTTTTTACAAATTTTAAACATGGGAACAGGGTATCGATTATTGTAGTATTAAGATTGAGTAGCCACCTTGCATTTAATAAGGTCAAAATAAAAATTATTACCAACTGTTAATTTAATTTTAGGGATGATATTGTTTATTGTGCTTCTTTTTTATTATTGTTTGGTGTTAATTTAATTTTAGGAATGATATTGTTTATTGTGTTTCTTTTCCATTATTGTTTTGTGTTAATTTGATTTATTATATGAAAAGAAAGTCTGTATTTAATCTAAACGAAAATTAAAACTTGGTTAAATAACTATGTCTGCACGGATGTTATTGTTTTGTTGTTCCGGGCGAACTTAAGTGCTCTCTCACTTACTCACGCACTATCTGTTTCAATTTCTTAGGTAGGTTTTCAAGAAACATGCTTATCACTGCAAAGATATTAGTTTTAACTTTTAGAAAAAATATTATTTGCCGACTGTTTTATTCTAGCAAAGTTTTTGTTTATCGTTGTCGTTTTATTATACTTTATTTTTGTAACGCGCACTTATAGATATTTTGATGTTTTTGCGCATATTGCAAAATGTTTAAATATGATTACTGCCATTTGTGACTGCTTTCATCTGTTGATATTTTTGATCTTTTTTTAATAAAAATCAGCAAAATGCCAATTATTTTGCATACCTATATGTTTATTATCAGAGATTTTATATATTTTTCAAATTTTATTGTTTTTGGTTTAAATCTACCACGAAAAGTAGATCGTAATTTTGTAAAGGATTACATGAATTGAATAACTATTGTTTATAAAAATCTTTTGTTTGTAGTAGTAGGTCACAGGAAAGGAGGTTTTGTATTTGTTTAAACCGTAAAGTATTTTAAGTTGATTCTGTTACTTGATGTTTGATTGTGTGTTTAACCTATTTACTGTATCCCAATTCCGATAGGATTGGACCTAATAAATATTTTATGAAAATATATCTGTGTTTGTTTTACTTATATAGGTAGTAAAATTAATAAACGAGTATTTTACTTTTAAATTAATGCGTAAACAATAATAGGATTTAAAAAATCAAACTTATAAACCTTCATCTGTTAGCGAAGTAGACACAACTGTTAAACAATGGCGTCAGCATTGATGTATTTTATTCTAAGTAAAATATCTGGGTGACCGAGCTCCGCTCAGGACAAATATTATCTGGCAACGAATTTTCCCAGAGAGATCTGGGGATCTAAAACAGCCGCTTTAGCAGAACATAATATGAATATCATTTTTTTTTCTTTTTTTTTTCCTACTCCTCCGCTATACTTTCTGATTAATTTCGTTACGGGATCCAAGACAGTTAAATTCATTCTCAGGGACTTCGTCGAGCTTCATTGTCTCGGCGGTTTTCTGGTGGTCGCCATTGTTGATTCTGCCTTTCAGGAATTACAGTGGTTTGGGAATAGCGTGGCGGGCTTGTCCCAAAAAAAAAACATTATGAATCACGTTAAAATGTTTAAATGATTAAAATGGACTTTATAGTCATTGATATAAAGTCCATTTTTAGAATTTTAAATTTTTAAGGTGATCCATAGTATGTTCTGCGAAAGCGGCCATTTTAGGCCCACTGGCTAGATCAACGTTTCACCAAAGCCCCATTATTTCAAACTTTATTGAAATCGTTAAAGCCGATTTAGAGAACACGCTTACAATTGCAAATAATAAATTTAAAATTACTCACAGAAATCATTGAGTTTTTAATTTACAATTACCAAACCAACACACACGCACCATTAGTAACGAAAGTCAAATTCAGTTAAAGTTTTTTTCCTAATAATGGCAGTTTGAAAATAACAATAATTCTCGTTCGGCGTGCGTCGGACTCGTCAGTGCGGTGGGCGGAACAGTATTGTATTTCATTCATTATTTCTATACAAAGGCGGGGCGGAGCTAGAGAGCGCTTCATGTTGTAAGTGCAAGCAATTACGAGCTTAGTGGTGGTCAGGCGGGAGTGTCCACGATAGTACTGACCAAATGTTTGCAGTCGTTGATTGACACCTTGCATAATAATTAACGGTTCCTCGCACAATATCACTAGATAAAACTTAAGCACGAACCATAATCCTAATATTCTTCACTGGATAAGACGTAATTTTTGGTTATTCAAGAACATGTTTACAGGACACTCTTAATATCGCGAAGTAAGCGGGGTTGTTTGTTAAATGCGATACGCGGAAACGCAATATTAGACATGCGGAAGTAACGGCGATACGCGGAAACGCAATATTAGACATGCGGAAGTAACGGCGCTAGCGCATACACTGAGGTAGGCGCGGGGTGGCGCGGGGGTGTGCCCTGTCGGCTGTCGGTGCATCGGCGACAATACAAAGGAATGGGGCGGTGTTTGCGCATGGAGCTCAGGACCGGCACGTGTTTTGCCGCGTGACACCTACTTGCGCGCTCAGTGTCCATGAGTAATGTATTTAATTAGACAATTATGTCAAAAATTAAGGTTATAGGTTTTTTACATATTTGGGTTGAGAATCGAATACTGAATACCTTCCCTCAATATGTCCCTCGTTTAACCTTACACGCTGTATAAATCAAAAGAAACCTTCATTGGCCTAGGCCAGTAAGAAAATTAAAAGTAAAGGAAAAGTAACTGACAGCTTGACAATTGACGTAATGTCAAAAAAGTAAACATTGAGAAATTAATTTTTATTTCAGCTAAAATCGATGTTAAAACATCGTTCTAGATCGAATCTAACGCGAGCTAAAATAGTTACTGCCAAAGCGCGACTAAGATGTAAAAAAATATGCAAGGATAATGAGTATGAATGATAGTATAAAGTGTAAGTACCTATAGTGTCTAAATACTATAATAGTTAATTCGAATATTTTCTGTACATCTACTCAAAAAGTAGGTACAAATAGACAACATACTCGTACATTGGAAAATAATCTGGATTTCTGATTTACATTCAAAGACAATAGTTTGTTAAAAAACCATGCTTAGCAGACTGGTTAAAACAGCCAGTACCTGTTTCATAATAGATTTAATCAAAATGTTAGTAGGTATAAGCAGAAACTTTAAATGTTCGCACGAACTATGGAATGACCGGAGAGCAGTTTTGTTTGAAGAAATATAAATTAGAAATCTGCTCCCCTACTCTTGACGGGATCAAGGTCACATCAGGATCGAATTAATGTTAAAAATTTGTTAGTTTGGTACCTACTTTGGAAATCATTTCCATAGTACCTGTGTGAGTGCTTTGACGTTAATTCAATTCGAACTCGATCTCGTCGGTTCTACTGTTTCAAAAGATTTCGGCTTAGGGATGAATAGCATTACAAATGCTACTGGTAGTTCCACGTAAAATAAGTTATAGTAAAAATCCTGTGGGTTCATAATTCAATCTTACATTCAATTTGTCAAATATCGGCCAGCTTGCAAAATATTTAGTAGGTATGTAAGTATTTAGATTACGAGTAGTAAATTTAACCCTATTAATGTATCACTAATAAATTTAAAAATACGTGCATACATTTTGGCGTGATTTGTTATGGATAAAACCATCCATAAAGGTTTTTACTGCTATGCCATTGAACGCACCGTATCCGTGCACGCGATTTCATTGTAAAAATACACGATACAACAGTGGAAAATAAATTAGAAAATTAAGAATATTGCTTACCTTTATCTCCCAATTCAAAAATATTCAATAAACAATCAATGAAACTTCAGTTATGCGGAAATTAAAATAGACCTTCACAGCACCAACCGTTTTTTCCTTGCCAAAACAAGAATGACAGTCCGAAGCAAAAACCAACTGTGTTTCCACATTTAAAAATTGTTTCTAACCGTGAATGTTGCCAAATATTTAAATAAATTTCTACCATTTTTATGTAATGCCAAAAAACTTCTTAGAGTACACTCAACGCATATGGTACGTTGGTGGCATGACGTAGTAATCTCGATCAACGCAAATGGTGCGTTCGTAGCAACGAATGGGTTTAAACAGCTGTTTTAACCCCCGACGCTAAAACGACGGTGTTATTAGATAATCAGACGGTTTTCTTTTCGGTGAACATGGACCTATGGGCACCCCCTGTGAGGTTCGGGTCTCGACATAGTGCGTCATTGAGGGGAGGGCAGCAAGAGCCAGGCTGGGTCGGAATATTATTTCGGGAGTTTAAAGCTACATGCTCCAGTGCTGCCAGATGAAAAAATCTAATCATCGCTGACAGCGGTGCACTAAGCACTAGATTCGAATATATTCACAAGCCATTAAAGCGCTAAATCGGCTCAAACGAGTCAATAAAGCGCTAAATTCGATTTTTTAACTGAAGCGCTTTTTAGACGATCAGTGTGATTTAAATAATCTCCCATACTAAACATGGGCTGTAACCATGAACTCAAACAATTCTGATAAAGGTTTGGAAGCGAGACGCAGATTGCGACTCGTATAAACGCATCTCGTTTACGGCTTCGTTGTTTGCTCTGTGTTTAGTATGGTAGATTGTGTAATCACATTGATCGTGGAAAAAGCGTCATACGCACGACAAAAATAAAATAAAATACGAAGTGATTGTAGTGAAAAACAACTTTTTATTGCAATAATAAAATTTAGAAGAGAAAACATAATAATATTATTCTATACCTACAGTTTAGGTATAGTAAAGTCAACTTTAAGTAAAAAAAAATAAAATTCTTCTTCCATCATAGCTGAACTCGAGGGTCCAGGCTGGTTAGGTTCAGTAGTATTTACTTTATATTTTTCGGATGATCTTATCTTACTTAAAATATCAGCTGCTGTTAACCGCGGTTAATCCTGTTCTTATTAATAGGATGGCGTTAATAGTTTTTAAATGCAATGCATTTCGCAACTTGTTTTAAACCACATTCATTAAGCTGAACACCCGCTCAACTTGAATGTGGCAAACTCATTATTTTTGTCGCGACATTGAATAAGTCTGTATGTCTTTAAAATTATAAAAAAAAATAAATACTGATTTCAACAAAAAAAAAATCTTTTGAAGGTTTTGTCAACGTTTTTGAATAAATATAAACTGGATGACCAAAAAATGCTTTATAAAACTTAAATTCAAAAAACAAAAAAATTATGTATAGATTTTTTTTACGAATTGTTTTTAGTATTTTCAGTGTGAAGGTCACGAAAATGAAAATGTTTTTTTTAACCCTTAACTTGGCAGGAAGTAAAAAACTTTAAAAAAATGTACTTAATTGATATATTTGGCCTTAATTATGATTAAAAGACACGATAAAAATTAATAAAAAAATCTAGATATCCTAGGTTTCGAGAAAACCTATGTACATCACAATGCACACTGCCAATTATGCCGAAATGTTGACATTATATTGTTTGTACTTTGTGATGCACATTGCCAGGTTTGTAGTGAAAATACATTGATAATATTTTTGTAAAGAAAACCATTACACTAGTGAATCGTTTTCCTTAATTATTTAAATTTACCGCGTAAACCACAGACTGTTATAGATGTCACTTTTGATGTGACTTTTAAGTTTTCTTAGAAGAAAACTTAAAAACTAACGTGGTGAGGAAAATATAACCCAAGAACGATAATACTGTAAAAAAATATCTACACCTGAAATAAAGGCTTTAAATGTTGTTTTTTGTCTTTACAGGTGAGTAATGAAAGTGATTTAGGATAACAGAACAAAAACCTTGTATTAGCAATTGGTTTTATTAATAAATTGTTTTGTCTTTACAGAAAACGCAGTTGTGTCTTTATTTCATACATAGTATAACATTACTATTATATTTTTATATATTTATTTTAATGAAAAATAGAAAATACAAAAAATTACTTAATTGTTTTGTGTGAAAATTACGGAAACATTTACGCTTTTGTTTTCCCACAACAAAACATAAATGTACGTTACATTTTATACAGAAGACAGTTGTCCTACCACTTTTGCAATACTTGCAACGCATTGTTTCATCCCCTGCTTCTGGGAGATGAATCTATCATCGAATCGGACGCTGTCTGTTGGACGAACAGTAACTGGCTTATGGATTTTTAGATTCTCGCCTATGTCTTCTGTGACGTTTCTATTTTTTACTGTTCTATTTGATTTAGTCAATCCTTCGAAATCCTTCAAAATAATATGTTTTCCGTCCCGTCTATGCAAAAGCCAAGCGTTGTTGATACACATGTCAATAAGCTGTGAAAATATTCCCAAGTATGAATGAGTATAGTTTGTTCAGAATCAGTAACTGAATCGATTCCAATCATTTTTACACCATGTTATATTTTGTTATTTTGTCCAAAAATTATTTTAAATAAAAAAGGTTACGAGTTGGACACCTATCTGCGATCATACAACAAAGGTTACGGCAGGTCATAGCGATCAGCTGACTACGCTCGCGGCGCACAGGCAGCGGGGCGCACAACGGGGCGG
The DNA here is from genome assembly GCA_950022955.1 of Xestia ashworthii. Taxonomy (NCBI): domain Eukaryota; kingdom Metazoa; phylum Arthropoda; class Insecta; order Lepidoptera; family Noctuidae; genus Xestia; species Xestia ashworthii. The sequence goes on from OX465569.1 coordinate 16,474,676, forward strand.
GGAACGCAACCCCTACCCCTTCAGTCGTCCGGTTGCAACAGTCGCACGCGCCCGTGTCACGTTTGCGCTTAGCGACACAACGCGATACGCGAAATAGTTTAGTTTGTATCTGTTAAGGCGCTTAGACGAGCTAAATTAGCAACTCTATTTGTGGTGGTTCAAACTTCGTTTGAAATGCTGTTAGAATAAAGTTCTAATCAGCTTGCACTGCAAAGTGGTTGTTACGTCAGCCACTGCGGGTCAAATAGCGCGAAATGAGTGGTTTCGATCGATTTACAAAAAAACTATTGATTGGATTAAAAAACTAAAACAGTATCATGCTAATATATTGCTTGTAGAATTATTTGCCAAAAAATCAGAATGATCGCATGCATATTAGTATGTTTTTTATTGTTTGAAAGATATTTTTAGAGGTAAGTTCGTGATTTCTTTTTATCGAGCCAAATTAATTGTATTATGTTTTCAAAACAGTATCATGCTAGCATATATCCTGAAGAATATCATATATTTTTCTGGTCTTGTTTATAGCAGTGAATCATATACTTTTAGTAATTATAAAACTCGCGTTTAGCTCGTGTAATCGCCTTAAGTGATCGTGAAAAATGTCGTTTTCGTACTCAAACGTCCAGTAGGTACACCGAAATGGTGCGCACACTAGCAGTCTGTGGTGATATGATAACGTATCCCTGGCAGTGCGGCGATGCCAGGAACAATTCGGCATCCGAGTGTCGTGGAACACTGCTTTCCGCCACTCAACGATCAAGGGACTATGGTACCTTTCGGCCTCCGACAGCCGTTGATAGAGGAGTGACACGCATTCCTACCACACTACCACCACCGCTCGTCTGTGCATGAGGCAAAGAGGGAATATTTTGAACTATTATTAAGATACGTCTGAGTGATTCAAAAGCATGGTTAATTGTAGAAAGTTATTATTTAGTACCTAGAGCCTGCAAAGTGGTCAAGTAATGCGATGTTTTTCATCCACTTTAAACTTTAAGTGGTTGTCGTAAGTTGCAACAAATCGCATTGACTACATCTTATCCCTTACGGCTGCATTTAAGAATAAAGTAACAATAACAATATCTACCTACACTTAACCATTACGTCCAAAGCCTGCAAGTGTGATGGAATAATTATGTTATAACCAGTTAATAACATTAAATTTGCCTTACGGTTAGGTACTAGTAGGTAGGTACCAAATTATTATCAGTGAACGTGCGACTGTTGAAGCTTGAGCGGGCGGCCCGCGGCGGCATAGAGGCGACCGCGCCGAGCTGCGCTGCGCCGCGCGGTGACTCGGTAAGCATACTTTTGAACGGACAACCATGTAACTTAAAAAGCTTATAACTTTGTGATTTTTCAAGATACAGTTTTGAAATTTTGTACATGGATTCTTTACTTAAAAATACTAGACACGTGTTTCGGGTTTCGCATAAACAAAAACTAATGTTGTATAAAGAAATTAACATGTCCGCCAAATCTACCCCTCCCATGTGTTTATTGTAATGTTTTACAATTTGAGGACATTCAACGTGTATCTTCTTTTTCTCATCTTTATCGTAACGCTTGATAGTTTCGATGGGGTGCAATGTTAGATATGTACCAATACAAACTACTTTAGTCGAATAAGTACTGGCAACCTCTATGCCGGCTCTATGCTCTATGATGATGACGTGTATTAGATTATTAAAATAAAAGACAGTTGATCCGAAGCGATACTGAAGTTTTAATAGGTTATGGGCCCAGACACCAAAAAATTACGTAAAATATCGCAAGAATCAGTGTAATTTCGCAGTATTTCGTGTTATATCAGCAGAAAAATGAGTTCCAACTATATAACAAATATTCCGAAGCTGACAGGACGTGAAAACTTCGATGATTGGGCGTTCGCCGTGGAAAATTTGTTAGTGCTAGAAGGCGCAGATAAATTTATAAAAGTGGAAGGAACCGGGGCTGAGGCCGTAACAGATATCAAAGCACGAGCGAAGATTATACTAACGATCGACTCATCATTATTCGTGCACATAAAGGAGACAAAGACCACGAAGGAGTTGTGGACAAAACTGCGTGCTTTGTTCGACGACTCAGGATTTTCGAGGAGGATTACTTTGCTTCGTCATCTGATTTCTATAAGATTGGAAAACAGTGAGAATATGACGAATTATGTGACACAAATAGTTGAAACGTCTCAACGTTTAAGCGGAACAGGATTCGCTATTAACGATGAGTGGATAGGCTCATTGTTGCTAGCCGGGCTCCCAGAGCGATTTATGCCCATGATTATGGCTATAGAACATTCTGGTATTAAAATAACCGCAGATTCCATCAAAACAAAGTTACTTGATATGGAAACGGTCGATCAGAGTGAAACGGAATGCAACTCAGCATTATTAGCCAGGCATAAAAAGAAATTCGGTAAGGGCAACACCAAGAAACATAGTGGCCATAGTGCACAGAAAATAAATGAGTCAATGGCTGACACTGTCAACAACAAGAAAGCTATAAAATGTTACCGGTGCAATGAAATTGGACATTATCGTACTCAATGCCCACTTTTGAACGAAAAAACCGATAAGAAGAAACAAAGTAACGCTTTCAGTGCTGTTTTTCTCAGTGGAAAGTTTAGCAAAAACGACTTTTACGTTGACTCGGGCGCAAGTCAACACATGTCGACGAACGAAAGTTGGCTGGAAAATCCATCATATTCGTCGTGTTTACCAGAAATTATCGTTGCTAATAGGATGAAAGTTCCCGTTCTGTGTTCAGGAGATGTGAATATCACGACAAGTTACAATTATAATATAACTGTAAAAGATGTGTTGTGTGTACCAACTCTCACGACTAACCTATTATCGGTCAGTGAACTAATAAAGAATGGAAACAGCGTTGTTTTTGAACCAAACAAGTGTAAAATAAGGAACAAATCAGGTGATTTGGTTGCTGATGCCGATTTAATTGATGGTGTTTATAAATTGAACCTACAAACACAAAATTGTTTATTGACTTCAGCTGTCAATGGAGAAACATGGCATCGTCGGCTTGGACATATAAACAGTAATGATATGAACAAAATGAAGCGTTGTGGATTAGTGGAAGGACTCGAATACACAGATACATTCACAACAAGTAAATTGAGCTGTGAGGTATGCTGCGAAGGTAAACAAACAAGACTGCCGTTCGCTGCTGGATCACGAGCAACAGAAATACTACAAATTGTCCATTCAGACATCTGTGGCCCGATGGAGAAACAATCAATAGGCGGTGCTCGTTACTTTGTGTTGTTCATTGATGATTATAGCAGAATGACATTCATTTACTTCATGAAGGCTAAAAGTGAAGTGATACACTATTTCAAAGAATTTAAATCGATGGCAGAGAATTTCATGAATACAAAAATTAAAATCATGAGATCTGACAATGGTAGTGAATACTGTAGCAACTTTTTTGAACAGTATTTAAAGAATGAAGGCATTATTCATCAAAAAACAAATCCATACACGCCAGAGCAGAATGGACTCAGCGAGAGGTCAAACAGAACCATTGTGGAGAGAGCAAGATGCTTGATATATGAAGCAGACCTAGATAAGAAGTTTTGGGCAGAAGCTGCCAACACAGCTGTCTATCTTAAAAACAGGTCAGTGGCTTCACATATAGAAAAAACTCCTTTTGAAATGTGGACGGGCAGGAAGCCAGATATTAGCCATTTACGAATCTTTGGCAGCCCTGTAATGGTTCATGTGCCCAAAGAAAAGCGTAAAAAGTTTGATAAGAAAGCAAACAAGATGTTCCTAGTTGGTTATTCTGAAAATACTAAAGGTTATCGTCTATATGACCCACAGTCACAAAAGGTCATTGTTGCCAGAGATGTGGTGATCATGGAGAACACCAGCAACAGATCATCAACAACTGTACTGATAGAGGACCAGCAGTCACCAGAGTACACAGATAACAGTAAGCTAGATAGCTCAGATGTTATAGAAGCTGATGTGGGTGATGCAACATATATTCCCGATGAAACATCATGTGAATCAGAAGACAGTTTTCATGATCCTCTCTCACCAGATGGCGTAGAAGTTGTGACACAGTCCCAGTTTTTGGATGCTCCAAAGAAACGTACTAGAAGAAAACCAGATTACTACGGTACCGCTAATATGTGTGTGGAAAATGTAACAGGTGACCAGATATCACTTGATGAAGCTATGAGTGGACCTGAGAAAGTGCAGTGGAAATGTGCTATAAATGAAGAGCTAAAAGCTTTCAGTGACCTTGACACTTGGGAGCTAGTGGACAGACCAAACGATGCTACAGTGGTGAAAAACAAGTGGGTGCTTAAAAAGAAACATAGTAGTGATGGTGATGTGCGATACAGGGCTAGGCTTGTTGCAAAGGGCTTTGCTCAAAGGAAAGGTATAGAATTTACTGAAACTTTCTCACCAGTGTTAAGATATTCTACTCTTAGACTACTATTTGCTTTAACTGTACAACTTAACTTAAAAATGAACCACCTTGATGTACCAACAGCATTCTTGAATGGATTTCTAGATGAAAATGTGTTTATAGAAATACCTGAATGTTTTTCCTCCCTTGAAAATTATGATAATAAAGTGTTGAAATTAAAAAAAGCAATTTATGGTCTCAAACAATCTGCCAGGGCTTGGTATAGTAGAGCCGAAGATTGTTTGTTACAATTAGGTTACAGAAAATCCAAATATGAACCTTGTCTTTTTATAAAGTGTGATAATGATGTTAAAATGTTTGTAGCTTTATATGTAGACGATTTTTTTGTGTTTTATAATTGCAAAAACTCTTATTTACAGTTAAAGACTGAACTTACAAATAAATTTAATATTAAAGATTTGGGTCCAATCAAGCAGTGTCTAGGAATGAGAGTAAATGTAAAAAAGGACTGTATTACTGTTGATCAAGAGCAATTTGTAAGACATATTTTAGATAAATTTAATATGTCAGATTGTCATAGCTCAGATACCCCCATGGAAGTTAATTTAAAGTTAGATAAGGATGTAAATAATATTTGTGATGTAAAATACCCCTACCAACAGTTGATTGGGAGTCTCATGTACCTATCTGTATTAACGAGACCAGATATAGCTTATAGTGTTAGTTATCTAAGTCAATATAATAATTGTTTTCAAGAAACACATTGGAAACATTTGAAAAGATTGTTAAAGTATCTACAAAAAACTAAAAACTATGGTCTAGTATTTAGGAAAAATAGTAATAGTGCTTTACATGGTTTTGTTGATGCTGACTGGGCATCATGTAATTTAGACAGAAGATCTTATTCTGGTTTTTGTTTTATCATGTCAGGTTGCGTTATCTCTTATCGAGTCCAGAAAGCAAAGAACAGTTGCATTGTCAACAACAGAGTCCGAATACATGGCACTATCTGAAGCTTGCAAAGAGGCTATTTATTTAAACAATTTAATATGTGATATGTTACAGTTAAATGAAAGGACACCTATATCCTTGTATAGTGATAGTCAAAGTTCACTAAGTTTGGCTGCTAACCCTTTATTTCATAAACGCACAAAGCATATTGATGTGCGACATCATTTTGTTCGTGAATGTGTATTTCATAATAGAGTAAAACTTGAACATATATCTACTTCTGAAATGCCAGCTGATTTACTTACAAAAAGTCTTTGTTCTAACAAACATTATAAGTTTATGAGGTTGATGGGTGTTGAAGAGATATAAGTTTTTGTGCAGTATAGTTTTATTTTTTTCTTATTTTGTATAAGTTAATGGTTAGTAGTTTATTTTGTTACGAGGGGATGTTAGATATGTACCAATACAAACTACTTTAGTCGAATAAGTACTGGCAACCTCTATGCCGGCTCTATGCTCTATGATGATGACGTGTATTAGATTATTAAAATAAAAGACAGTTGATCCGAAGCGATACTGAAGTTTTAATATGCAAGTCTATACAGGGTGTAAACCACCTCATCACAAAGCCGTTAACCATGCATTCTGTACATCAAACTAAGTAACTTTACGCAAAAAATATTGCTGGGAATCAACATTTTTTTTTTGAGGTTATAAATCATGTTTTGTAGTAAAACTCAATGTAACGCACTTAAAACATTGTGCTGATGGATGGATTGAATAGTACGGGGATCGTGGAGGTGTTAAAAGTCAAAATCTTACAAAAAAACTTGTATTTAAAAAAAAACTTGTCAAAAAAGTTGTAACTTTGACCCCCCATATCTCCGTAACTAGAAGGTTCCCAGGTATGGTGTAGAACAAAAAATGATCGCAATGATGGGGAGAACAAGTGCCTTTCGGCTTCGTGAAGAGGTGTTTTACACCCTTTATACGAGCTAATAAGTGTGACGACCTTATTGTCGTTCCACTTTACCACCGCCAACTTATTTTTATTACAGACAGCTTGAGCGCTAGAACCACGTTTCTTCTTCTTCATCTGTTGGTCAGTTGGCAATAACTCCTGACAGCCTCGTAGACGATTAGTCCTTAACCTTTTGGACGCCATTTTCACATATACGTGACAAGCAAGCGCGTGCCCTGTACGCCAAACGTCACAAATACGTGACAAAATAGTAGATGAAATTGTGGCTTGGCGTGGAGGGCACGCGCGAGCGTTTATGCTGTGGCGGTCAAAAGGTTATAGTACCGAGACTTATGTCCATGTTCACCGAAAAGATAACCGTCTGATTATCTAAAAACAGCTGTCACTGTGACATGTTCCCATACAAAAATGCGCTTTAAACAGCTGTTTTAGATAATCAGACTGTCATCTTCTTGGTGAACATGGACCTTAGAAACCCGTACTCTTCACGCAGTATGTGCGTTAGTTCAGGTGACATGAAAAAGTTATCAGCGTAAACAATGGCCGGCTTTTGCGTTATAGTTTGGCACAATGCAATCTCTACCTTGCCCCCTAAGCCAATTGAAGCTTCGTTGTCCCTAAATTTTAGTCCACGAAAGGTGTCATCGCCACCATAAAGAAGAAAATCGTCTATAACACCCGAGACTCCCGCACGCACGAAATTCTTGAAACCCCATTTTGTAGGTTTCATTTTTACATACTGCTTTCTTTTACCTGCTTTACGTCCTTTATACGGTATCATCATCTCGTCAATCGAATATTTTCCTTCTTCTTCGACTTTCAAAAAGTTTTGCCGTATTCTTTCCATTACGGGTCGAATTTTGAAGTAACGGTCGTGAGTCTTCTAAGGTGTTATCAGCAAAGTGAATATACCGACGTATTTGTTGATACCTTTTGAGAGGCATAAGATCAGCAATGAGAGGGTATCTTGTCCTTTTAGCCCAATAATCTGTATAGGCTGGCATCTGCACTATACCCTACATTTGTATGGCTAAGAAGTTCTTTATCTCATCTTCTGTCAACTGTACAGATCGCCCTAGTTGTTGCACTGAGTATAAATTTGATAGTATGAACAATGTCAGTAATTATGTCAGGTGAAAAAAAGTAATAAAAATAATCCAGTGCTGTATCAATATCTGTTTGATTGAGGTCGTATAAGTTTTCATCAAGACAAGCACTATGACGAAATACTGCTATGGACCAATGATAATCTAGAACAAATTTATTGACTTTAACTTTTTTGGTCAATGCATTCTTTGTTGTCTTTTTACGCTTCGATCTGGTAAGTGACTGCTGCTGTCGGCTAGTGCTGGGCTGTGGAGACGGTTGTTCAATAGTTGGGCTTGGTAAAGACTGTATGGAGTTGAGTGTAGGTAAAATGATGTAGTTGCTCGTAGTCGGTGATGGAAAAACTTCATTGAATATTGGCGTTAGTGGTACACTTATAGAGACTTCATTCTGGTCTTTATTCGAGTCAGTCGAACTATCTAGTAAATTGAGGCGTTCAAGCGAATATGCTAGCGAAGGTGGATCAGAGGAATCTAGAGAAGGTGGTATATATACATTGGTTTCTTCATCGGACGAAAAACTACCCTTAGAACATGCATTTTTTGCAGGAACCAAAGTCAAGATTTTGTGCGAGCGAGTTAGTTTTAAATTCTGCAGACAAAACACAAACAAGACAAAGACAAACAAGTCAAAACAAACACCTTATAACAAAGCGTTACAAAATAAAAACGAGCAGATACTGCCAAAACAATCCAAAACCAAATACTTCGTAAACCTGGCAATGTACAGTGTGGTTACCATAGTTTCCGGTGAGTACTTTATTGTGTATTGGCAGCGTGCAGTGCGATGTACGTACATTTATGTCAATCATAAGCGTGAGTTAGTATTTAGATAGCTACGTAAAAATGCACTTATTCAATACTGAATATTCTATACATCAAATCACAGACAAAACGTTGCCAAGTTTCGAGCCAAAAAGTTTAATAAAAAATAAAACACTTACTCGTGTCACACCGTGTGAGTCACTCACACGTACAGCTCGTTGCTTTGCGGACATTTTGATTTTGACATGTGTTTTATACAGTATGTTAGTTTAAACGAGGGACTTATTCAAACCCGCAATAGTCCATGCTTACATGATACTAATAATAAACATATGAACAAAAAGAAAACACTAATACATAACAGATAGATCCATACCAAAAACTTCGCCTAAGTTTCGCAACGTGTGCGCCATGCGCTTATCGCAGAACATGTGTGCGGTTCAATGACCTTTCTAGGTATAATCCATTTTCCCTTCATACTTTAAATCTGGCTTTAGACAGGCAAATATCTAGGTAACTAGGTACTGACCGAATGTTCGCAGTCGTTGATTGACACCTTGCATAATAATTATCGGTTCTTCGCACAATATCACTAGATAACACTTAAGCACGAACCATAATCGCAATATTCTTCACTGGAATAATGATATGACGTAATTTCAAACTTTCGCATTTATAATATTAGTAGGATTTCTGATAGTTCACCCATGGGGCACAATTGCATGGTTTATTCTACTAGAGAATAGCTAGTTAACAAATAAAACACGTAGGTATTTGTATTTATTTATTGTCTGTTTATTACATGTAATTTGGTATCACTCGTCATCATCACGGAACATGTCTTCGATAACAGAACTGTTGTCCATAGACTGGTCAGAATAATATGAATGAGTTGGAGAAGGCTGAATTATAGGTGAAGACGGGATAGATGTAGAAGCGTTTTGTGTAGAGTATGTCATGTCAAGCATAGACTTGTCGGAATAATGTGAATCAAGTGGAGAAGGCTGGGCAGATGTAGAAGCTTTTTGTGTAGAGTGTATGTTGGCATTTCCTGAGGAATAACCATAATATTGTGCCGAATAGGTTTCACACGTCTTTTAAGGAATTCAAGAAAGATAGATGATTGAAATAAATGTACTGTTTACTGCTTCTTGCTGCCGAACCACTCGCAACGTTCTTGTTTTTTGCATTTTCTCTATTAAAACTGTCACGAAGACTCTTCCACTTCCTCTGCAATTTAGTTACTGTAACAACAAAAAAATATAATATACTTCATTGTTTCAGGTATCTAGGAACTGGATGCTCGTTTGAGGATTTTGAACTCTCTTACCACCGTGGGGCCTCTACAGCAAGGAAAATAGTACAAGAAACATGTCAACTAATTTGGAACTATTTAAAAGCCGTTTGTATTCCAGAACCGACCCAAGACATGTGGAATGAAATTGCCAGCGGATTTCTTCAAAATACTAATTTTCCTAATTGTTTAGGCGCCATAGATGGGAAACATATAAGAATTATTCATCCATGCGATACCGGCTCCTTGTACTTTAACTTTAAAAAATTTTTTTCAATAGTACTTCTAGCAACTTGCGACTCGAATTTACTTTTTACGTTCGTGGATGTTGGGGCATACGGTAAAGCATCCGATTCTACAATATTTAGAGAAAGTGAACTGTGTAATAAAATACACAGAAAGACATTAAATATCCCCCCACCACGACAGGTCGGTAATCGACAACCATTGAACTATACATTTGTTGGTGATGAAGCATTTGGCCTCAGTGAAAATATGATGAGGCCATATGCTGGAAAATATTTGGACTTAGACAAAAAAGTTTTCAATTATAGGTTAAGCCGTGCCAGACGTTGCATTGAGTGTACCTTCGGCGTACTAGCAAACAAATGGAGAATATTACATCGCCCATTAAACACTGCTGTTCATTTCTCAGAAGACATTGTGAAAGCTTGTTGCATTTTGCACAACTTTATTCGCAAAAGGGATGGTTTCAATTTTCGTGACTCTTTGAAAATAGTGGGACTCGAAAATATACAAAATACAGGCTGGCCAGTAACACGAGCGTCTACTGCAAGAGATACGTTAAAAGATTATTTTATGAATGAAGGAGCAATACCGTGGCAAGAAAATAGAATATAAATATATGGTTTTATATTATTTTATTAAACTTACCTTCAATGTTCTTTTCTTTGGCAGTTTTATTCGAAAAATTTCCTACAAACAATTCTCAAATTTCTTACCAGGCCTTCAGTTTTTCTCCTCTATTACTATAACTATCACTTTTTGTATCCCAAATCGCAGGACGGGATTGTATCTCTGATATAAATACTTCTATATCCATATTTATCTACCTATATGAACCACAGACTACGTGCGTGCGTTACCGTCGCCGTCGTCGATCGTCGTCTAACAGGTTTACTGAGGTAAGGGAGAGAGGGGCGCGGAATCGCGCGAGTGGCGTGTGGCGGCTTTTTGTGTCGGCGTTTAGTGGCCGGTGCGGGCCACAAGAAGCAAGCTGCGACGATTTGTAGCGTGTGGCCGCCACCGGCGCCAACCGTGTGCGGCGAGTCCATATAAAATGTATGAAAATTACAGGAAATATGCCAGTGGCGGCGTTTTGTGGTTGTGGCCCGTGGCCCGTGTGCGGGAGCCCTAAGGCGCTGACTCCACGAGCGAGAGAATCGCGGCGATTTGACGTATTTCTATACGAAAATATCGCAGCGATTCTCTCGCTCGTGGAGACGGCCCAAAAGAGAGTGTATAGAAAAACGTGGCAAGGACGATAATATCGCCGCGATTCTCTCGCTCGTGGAGTCAGCGCCTAAGGTAACAGATGAACCACACGATAAACGGTTTATGCATTTCCAGAGAGTGGACCCACTTGGATTATGCACGCTCACAGTATATCTATAAACACCAAGTAACAGTGTATCCCTACCTTTTTGAGTTTTACTGAATATAATTTTTTCGCTTTCTTCTTGCATTGTAATTGATTAATTCCGAGACAGATTATGAAGTGACAGTGAATATTGTTTTACCTGTGGTTTTACCATATCACTCATAATGCAAATAATTACTTTTTAATCTGAAATGGCCAACATCAAATAACAGAGATAGGCAGAATACTTTTTTAAAGAGTACGTAATATAATTTAGTCAAATGATGGTATGGTATTATTAGAGTCATAGTCTTTTTAGTATTTTCGGATTATCATCATCATTTAGCGGAAAGACGTCCACAGCTGGACATAGGCCTCCCCCAAGTTTCGCCACTTTGACCGGTCATCGGTCCATCTAGTGGGAGGTCTTCCAACGCATCGTCGTATTTTAGGATATCCTGCAATATTTGTTACAAGTAACGAGATAAATATTACATAGCCCATGTAACTCATAATAAACGCGTGTTCATGTTGGCTATTATACTCTATGACACTTGTTCGGTTGGACCCAAACACATTTTAACTCTGTCTGTTTTGACGTTCATACTTTTTGCAACATAGACAAACGGTCCGTATAGATATTTTGACCCCTGCACATTTTGACGTTCATACTTTTTGCAACATAGACATTTTGACCCCTGCACATTCACACCGTTTAACATTTTGTCATGTTGACTACCCAGTCCCTAAATGAAATAAAGTATGTGAAATTGACACGTGGGTGTTCTACCCTTGCATTTGGAATGATATATTTAGTATAAATCTTCAATAAAAAGAGAATGCCACTTTTTTTGAGCAAAACAAACACCGTGCAGTTTAAATTTAAAAACTCTACGAATTTTAGTTAATTTAACCCCCATTTCTATGAACTGCTTTAAAGCAGACGGAAAATGGTGGGCCCAATTGTAATAAGTTGAGATATGGTCTAAAAAATTAGTAATAATTTTTTGTATTAAAATAACAAAAATCAGCACAATTCTCAATCTGGAAGCGGAGAAAAATGAGAACGATAGTTTTCATAACATTACCAATTGAATTAATCGATTACAGAAATTAAAAAAGAAAAGCTTTGCACTAGGTAATTAAAAGTATTTAAATGCACTTTATACAACGTGTAACGGAAAGGGTATATCCATCCTTAACCACTAAAGATAACAACTGGTATAGAATCACTATACGAAGTTTCAGCTCAAAATAAGATACTCAAAAAATTGATACCAAAATTTTGGTATCGTAAGATTCTGAAGTTCAAATCATAACAAACGTGTCACTTCACCACGTAGGTCAATAACTTTGCACGTTACTTGCACATATCACTCTCTCTCTCTCTAATAAAGAAATAAATAAATCTCTTCCGTAATCCTGCGCGCCTAGTACCGTCAAGTAGCATAGAAGGCGGTGTTCTTTGTCGGCGCGCACTGACGAGATCACAAGGGCCGCCGCGCGGCGGCCTCTTTTAAAGCAAAAGTGCGCGGTGCCACAGAATAGAAAACTTACCTACTTTACCGTGATATAAAAATTATGAATGCGTAATTATTGATCTACTTATTAACGGTTTACTCGTTAATTTCAAGCAAGTAATTTCACGTAAAAACTGAGATAACAAAAGTTACGTATCAAAAATTCGAAACAAAGTTTAATAGATAAGTAGGTAAGCTAGTTTCATCCTATTATTTATTACCGAGTAAACAGTAAAATCTTAAAGCTTCGTTTTATCAAATTGACTTACATTTTAAAGATGGGGTTCGATGTGGTGACCTTGGTATTGTATGCACAAGGCCGCTCGCTTGTTCATAGATTCTTGAACATTCTGTAGCATTTGTGGTGTTTCCGTCGTGAAAGCGGCCTCAATGCGCACTTTCATTTGATCCACTGTATCACACGGCACTGCGTACACTACGTTTTTAATGTACCCCCACAAAAAAAAGTCCAACGGCGTAAGGTCTGGGGACCGCGGAGGTCAAGCCACGCTTCTACTCCCACGCCCGATCCATTGGGGAAAGCGCTCGTCTAAATAATGACGCACATCTCGAGCAAAGTGTGCCGGTGCACCGTCTTGTTGAAATATTAAATTATTCCCCATCACAAGATTCACATAGTTTGGCACTGGCAGCACTGTGAGGACATCGTCCAATTCGTTCCGTAGGAAGTTTAAATAATTTTGGCCGTTTAGGCTTTGCGGCAAGAAAACTGGTCCAACGACGACATCCCCGATTATTCCTGCCCACACGTTCAGTCGCCATTGGTGTTGGAATGAGGACTCTGTCGAAGCATGCGGGTTCGTGTGAGACCAAACATGTTCATTGTGGACATTGCTTATTCCCGCTCTTGTGAAGGATGCCTCATCGGTCCACAATACTCTCGAACCAAAATCTGGCGAAGCTTGTATCTGGCTCCGGTACCACTCGCAAAATGTCACACGAGGCAAAAAATCTGCCGGTGTCAGCTCCTGGGTGCGACGGAAGTGGTATGGGTGCTGTCCGTCATTGCTCAGTACTCGCCATACCTGCATATGGTTAGACGCACCCAGCGCTAATGCAGCTCAACGTGTGCTAGAGCGTGGATTGATTTCGAAATGATCCAGCACGGCCTCTTCAAATTCTGGATCGGTAGTACTCGGGCGACCCTCTGATGCAGGTGCGTGAAATGACCCAGTTTGGTGCAGACGATGTACCATCCGACTAAAGCACGCCAACGAAGGCAGCTGTCGACGCTCAGCTTCTGGTCTACCCTCAATAAAGCGTTCATGGTACAGTTCTCGGGCAGCACGCAAATTACCATGTTCTGCTCCGACACACAGTATCATTTCGTAATATTCGGTATTACTAAATGACATTTTGCAAACCCAACAATAACAAACACAACAAAAACGATAACTTAACAACAATAACAACGAAATCAAAGTCAATTTTTTAAATTCAAGGTAGCCGTACTGAAATGATGCGCGAATCACACGTATGGAAACGGTATGCACCACACGCGGAACACTTGACGACTGACGAGCAAACAATGCAAAAAAAACCTCCTATTCCCTGCTATCCTGCTAATAGGGTGGCTGTCCTATAAGTGTTTACCACTATTAAATAATCTTGTTTTACATCCTAATAGAAATTTCAACTAAACACCAATAATTAGAAATGTCCGCAAAAATAAAATAAGAGTTAACTACATAAATCAAATTCAAAATTGAAAAATCATTAATTTCAATCAATTAAACATGATAATAAACATGAAGATCTGTGGTACGTTTTTTTATTTCAGAATCTGAACCCTGGAGCTTTTATTTCAAAATAACATAAATACTTAATAATCTTTGATCAAAATAATAACATTATCCGAGTTATTCTGAATCTGATTAGAAGTATTATTTACCAGGAGTAAGGAGTAATTTAAACTGCAGGGACTGCAATTGGTTCACATACCCTAAATTTTATGATAGTGTGTCTAACGTCTGTCTATGTGTGTCTAACGTCGAAATTAGGGTTATGTGATGGAAAGATTTTCAATTCGCAATAACAATAGTCTCGTTACTCATGCGGTCCTAGTACTTTTATCAATTTCTTTCCGGAGCTAGATACAGTTTTGCGCATTTTTTTAATGACTTTGATTACTAACGGCGCTTGGGCAGTAAAAAAAAGTACTATCAAGGTAGCTCGTAACAGCGGATGGGTAGTAGTACTTTCCTGGGAGCTCTTGACAGAGCTTGGATAGTACTTCTATCCAAGCGTATTTGACAAAATAATACCTTCTTCAAAAAATGCTTTGTGACTAAACGTGCTCAAACTAATAAAAGCCATGTAGGTATTATTAAAATAAAACGTCAACTTTCGACAGAGCGTGAACTTACGATAATTCTTCGGTTAGTCCTCAGACTGTAATTTGCATGCTTGTATTATTTTGTAATTTAAAGAAAATGTATTAACTTCTTGTTAATAGTTTTCGTAACCTTATTTTTAAAATGATGAACGGAACCCACTGTGATTTTATTTGTACTAGGAATTGCATAAGTTGCATAGAGGTGGTGTTTTGGGTTCAGTTGGACAAATTACTGTTACTAAATCCTTTTTCTATTCTTAGTTCTGGTTCTAATAATGACTAACAATAATGTTTATTTAATAAATTAATTCCGGTTAGGATGCATGTAACGATTTTTGTGATCAATTCAATCAATGGCGCAAGATGACGTTTTTTCGAATCGATTCGTTTTAATCTGATCTTCAAGCAAATTGATTCAATAGTAAGGTTAATCAGATCTCCTGGATGTGTAAAAAATATTATGATAAGGGTGCATACTTTAGTTTTACGAGTTTTAATAAATTATCGCACGGCGTCTTATTCTGCATTGTGATATTGTTCTCATTGTGATTTTAACCGACGATTTTACGTTATTTTGAATATCGGTTCTAGTGCATGGTGTTCGGTCTGTGGATTGTTATTAAATTAGGTATTTACTGTTTTGAAGGTACGATAGTAGATACCAATTAATTCATTAACTTTCAGCAAAGTTGACACAATAGTTAAACAATGGCGTCTGACCGTTACGGCCAGGCTTGACAGATCAAGGGTTAACTACATAATAATCATTATTAATCTTCAAAAGAAAAACTACGTAAAAACAAACAAGTGTGTAAATGATACGATGTGACAATGAAAGCACGTATTAAATATTGATTCGTTAAATTTAGATAATTAGACAAATTAATTTTAGCTTGTTCTCGAACATAATCTAAGTTTAAGAAAAGTCATTCAAATTATTTTGCTAGCAAAAAATAAACATGCGGAACCCTCGATTCAAAAATATCAGGAGTAAGAGGTTTATTCTTACTTACAAATAGTTCGCTGACACCGATCAGCTGATTTAGTGCTAGTGATGTGTTTATTGCAATTTGAAAAGTTTGGTTTCTGGTATCAATGTATTTAAAAAATTCATAACTTCCGAACATGTAGAGATAGGGTTAAAAACCCTTGCCATATCGTTTGTTACCATCCAAAGAAGCCGTGCCTTTCGTATGTATATACCCTTTCCGTTACAGGTTGTATACTTGTTTACAATATTATGGCGCATTTCATTATTAAAGAAAATGTCAATTTATAACTGAAAAATCGAAATATTTATCGATTTCATATCGATTAAAATCAATATTTTTAGTAACAGCCTTAGTATTATATTATCTATAACAACACTAACAGCATTTACAGCGAACCAACACTGACACTTGTCAATTATTTTTACTCAACTCGTTTCGTGTTTTCCGTTATGTTATAAGTGCTTCCCGATTATTTTATAATTTCAACGACCACTGCTGCTTTGTACGACATTTGTTTCCATACTGGACACACCGAAGATCCCTCACGCGTTTGACTTGGAATTGTTTTTCTTGGAATTATTGAAAGTATGGATCGCTGTGTGAATAATTGTGGGATTGCAACTAATGACTGCAATACCCTAGGCCGACGACCCTCGGACGTGAAACAATTCCGTCAGTGATTCGCCAGTGGCCTTCACCGAACTCTGAAAGCAAGTATAACCTAGCTGGGCTAGGTACCAAAATCATATTGTTCCATCTGCACAATTTCTAGACGACATTTTAATATTAATGTAAGATGAATAAACCGTGTACTACATTAAAATGTGTTTTTATTTATTCTGGACGCCTTTTCGATAAATCCATTTCGGTTATCTATTAAATGGCTTTAAGTCATTCATATTCAATCAAAATATGACTTCAAACATTCTCCACTGAATAAAACACATTAGTGCTTAAAGAACTTGATAAGTAATCAGCTCTTGAGACTTTAACATAACCTCACTTTTACTAAACCTCAAATAACTCGGCTCTCAGATTGTCAAAACTTACTGAATTTTCAGTGAAGGACTGATAAATCTGAATCTATTGATTTATACCATTTTCATCTCCTTACATCCGGGCCCAAGATTGTATGTAATCGTTTCCGTCTCCTTTCTATAATGAATTACATTATTTATCTTTATTATTTAAATTTGGGGCTAGTTTACTCTCATTAGTATAGCCTACACAAATGTTTTCAGGACACAAAGGAAAGTCCGAATGTTAATCATGAAGTTCATCTGGATATTCCAAATTAACTTCTAAAATGAAACCGAAGTCCGATGTCTCAGACACATAAAAATCTGTATTCGGATTTATCCATTCAAATCCACCAGTAGGAAGATATTGAGACAGCCCATCCATATAAATTGTTGGCATCAAAATAATTATGTGATATATATGAATTTTGTTTCTCTGCATCATAATCCTCCATGTATTTGTTATTAGCTCTAGCGTAACGATCACTACATTGAGATACACCACCCCAGATACCTGAATGCAATTTTCTCATAATCTGTTAAAAGTTCTAATTCTATTATTGTATATTTTAGCATTGCATCCCAACTTAAACCGGGAGCTGTGTAATAATGAGCAGGGTCTAAATCATAGGACACGCCACGATAGTGGCGGTAAGTCCCCTCTTTGAGGAGTAGCTAGAGAGGCGCCACGGCGTCCTCACCTTCCGCCTGACGCAGGTCCTCACCGGACACGGATGTTTCGGGAGGTACCTGCACCGAATCGGGCGGGAGGACACGCCCGGGTGTCTCCACTGCGAGGATCGACCGGAGGACACGGTGGAAGTCTGCCCTGCGTGGGCGGAGCACCGCCGTGTCCTCTTAGCGGCGATCGGCGGCGGCGACCTCTCACGTCCGGTCCTGGTTCAATCCATGGTCCGGAGCGAGACGGAATGGGAAGCCGTCACCTCCTTCTGCGAAGCAGTCATGCTAGCGAAGGAGGTGGCGGAACGAGAGAGGGAGAGATCCTCTCTTCCCGGCCGCCGCAGGAGACGCACCGGGCGTCGGGGGCCACGTGGTGGCTACCGGCCACCGTAGACGCGCCTGTGGACGGTAGGCTATGGGCTAGCTAGCCGGCCGTCCGTCTAAAGACGACAGGCCGTGTCGACGGCGCGTTCGTGTTCCACGCGCGCCTCATAGAGATGTCAGCATAAGAGAGGGGCCCGCAAGGGCCGAAGCCTGCCGGGGTTGCGGGCTTATTCGAAAGAGATACCGCGGCCCCGGAACATAAAGGGCGAGGAAGGAACATGGATGGGTTTTAGTCAGTAAAAGTCTGACACTCCCTCCCGCTCCGCCCAGAGTGGGAGAAGTCATTTGATGATTTCCCATCGTGAAAAAAAAAAAAAAGGGTCTAAATCATAAGTATTAAATACATAGTTTTCTAAAGTTTTCAAATACGTCGGATAAAAGTAAAACGTCTGTTTTTAAATACAATTATTATTATATTACTTTTTAACCCTTAATTTGGCAAGCACCATTTTTATTAAATTTTATACAAAAATGTTTATATACAGATTATTTGAGGTGTAAGGGAATAAAAAAAAATACTTAAAAAAAATCTTTTTTCAGTAATTACGCGAAAATCATGTGTCTTTTTTGACACATTGCCAAATACGGAGGAATGTATAGTCTTTTGGAAGTGTGTCAAAAAAGATACAATACCAAATCAGGGTTCTGAAATAAAATGACAAAAAAATGCTTAAATTTTATTAAAAATAACAAAGAATACTTAAAGTTTTATTTTTTCACGTGAAAATCGTAAAAACAGTTTCGTTTTTTTGTTAGACATAACCGCACGTTACATTTAATGCACATCACAGTGGACTGTCCATCTTTGCATACCCTGCAACGTCCTCTACTTTCAAGGTTAGGCAGATGACCCTTAGGCGCTGACTCCACGAGCGAGAGATTCGCGGCGATTTGACGTATTTCTATACGAAAATATCGCAGCGATTCTCTCGCTCGTGGAGACGGCCCAAAAGAGAGTGTATAGAAAAACGTGGCAAGGACGATAATATCGCCGCGATTCTCTCGCTCGTGGAGTCAGCGCCATACCGTCATATCTTATCTCATCTATTGGCCGGGATTTAACTGGTTTCTTTATTTTCAGGCTAGGTCCCGCTACATCAGACCTTTCTACCACTTCTTTGGAAATTAGTGAGAAGTAAATGTGACATCGAAAATCTTTCAAACTCAACACTTTCTTTACATTTTTTTGTGCACAATGCCGTCGATACAATAACCAACCGTTATTTATACTAATATCTAGAATTTGGGCAAAAATGCCCATGTACCATCTTCTGGTTTTCATTTGAGTCCTATATAGGGCTATCAGCATGTCAGATAAATCTACGCCCCCCATGTGTGTATTATAATGTCTGACGACTTTGGGACAATCGATATCTATTTTGGCTTTGTGGTCCTTTGAATATCTCTTTATTTTGGTTACTGGATAGGAATCTGCAAATGAGCTTACCAAAGTGACAGGTTTGTTGTCAAACCACTTGACAACCGCAATTTTATTTTCGTTGCAGACAATTTGAGAAAATGAACCGCGGCCTCTTTTTTTCATCTTTTTATCGTCGTCTAATACATTTTGGCATCCACGTAAACGGTTCGATTTGATGGTACCGAGGCTAAATATTCCCAGCTCATTTCTCAAATAAACCACCAGCTCTAGGGACGTATAATAGTTGTCAAAGTATACAAAACACGGTCGGTTTTTGATAGATTGACACAGTGCCACAACTACTTTACCTCCAAAACCCAAAGTTTCTTCTCTATCCGTAAATTGTATGTTGCGAAACGTATCGTCGCCTCCATATAGCAAAACATCGTAGATGTAACCCGACACACCGGATCTGACAAATGCTTTGAAGCCCCACTTTTTAGGTTTTTTCGCATTGTATTGACGACGATTACCAGCCTTTTTACCTTTGTAAGGAAGAGTCATCTCATCGATACTGAATTGATTTTCTTCTTCAGCTGAAAGCAAGCAGTTTAGGCGAACTTTTTCAACAACAGGTCGGACCTTTTGAAACCTATCCGAACTTTCTTCATTGCTATCAACAAAATGTAAAAATCTGCGAATTAATTGGTATTTTTTGATTGGCATTATATCTGCAACAGGTGCATATCTTAATTGTGTGCTCCAGTAATCTAAATAGCATGGCATTCTAACTACTCCCATAATAACATGGATAGCAACAAATTCTTCAATATCTTTCGCAGTTACATTGATGGAACGTCCTATTTGTTGTACTGAATACATATTGATCTGGGTTACAATGTCGCTTATTATTTCGTCGGAAAAAAATAATGCGAAGTATTGACGAGGTGACGGTACTTCAGCAGGTGGATGAGAAAATGGCATTGCTTCAACAGTTGCCCCGTGAATAAAGCGTGTCTTTTTCCATTTGAAATTTATAGGTATGCGCTTATTTCTTTTCGCCACTAAACGGGGGCGGTTGTTTCGTTCACGCCTTACAGATCTTGTGGTTATCTGTTTTTGCAGGTGTTGAGATGTGTTTGGAGTCGGTTGCAAGCTGAGGGGTGACTGTACTGCTGGTGAAGGTAATAGTGGAACTGAAGATAATGATGGAATTGAGTTGTAATTGGTTTCGTTTTCAGAAGGAAATACTGCTTGTAACACTGGAGAAAAAGGTATATCTTGCATCATAGAAGAGGAAGGCAAATCATTTGTGATAGAAATAGTGGGGGCATTTTGCAATGCCGGAGATATAGGTGCATCATGTTCAGATCCATCACTGTCGAGTAGGTTCATCCGATATAAAGAAGAATCTAGAGAAGGCGTTGAGGAACTACAGTAGGTCTCATCTTCTGATGGAGGTATGTTAATTTCTTCACAGTCTGTTGTGTCACTGTCGTCTGTTTGTGAATTCCTTGCAGGGATCAACGCTAAAATGCGCTTAGACCTAGCTCGTTGGAGTACCTACAAACAAAAAAACAACACGTGCAACCAAACCGAAACCCAAGCAAACTGAACATAATGATTGATTATGTGAAAACATGCAAAAAATAGACAAAAATTATATTCAAATACAGCATTAATTTCACCGTAAGGAGCCTCACATACAATGGGGTCTCACATGCGTCTGATTTTGATTTTTTATGTAAACACCATAAGATACAAAACATGCGATACTTGATTAACTTTTGGCAAAGTAACTTTAAATACACATTGTAATAAAACATTACTTATGAGGGTCCTTGGCAATGTAACTCATAAAGCACAATGTCGTAATTCACTACTTAGTCGGCTCTTTGGCAAAGTATCTTTAAAGGCACGTTGAAGTTTGAAAACATATCACAGCTTGGAGAATACATTTCTATACTAGATTTTCATTTAGATCGTTCGTATATTTCAATAAACATATAATTTAACAAAAAACTGGCACTGTTACATGTAAAAAAAAAAGAAATCATAAAACTTACAACTTTGTTGCTCCTCGTGCTCGGCATTTTTCGAGTTTGACGTAAATAGGGATGTCCAGTCGTTCAAAATGCAACAGACTTATTTTTTCTAGTGATGCGATGAATCAATCTTTAAGATCAAATCGATCGATTCAAAAAAATATGAATATATAATGTTACAGACTTTTTTAAAGTTGCCGTATCTTTGAAGACACATTTCCAAATTAAGGGTTAAATACAAGTTTGAGTAATCTAGTATATTACAATCACCAAAGTGTTCCCAAACATCTTTAGCATGATTGTAATCGTCATTTGAAATATGGGAAGATTCCCACTCGCTCACATCTGTGAGCGAGTTATAAAAATGTTTTTGTTCGGGGAGTGACGTTAGGTTTGAACTATCATGACTAGTCATTAATTCATATGGATAAACCCCTTTCGGTTTTAAACCAATGAAATCTTCATCATTAGGGAAATTTCTACGTATTTCTTGAAATTGATCATTACTGAGATTTTTGGGTAATTGTTCTAATTAACGTGATAAAAATTTTAATGAATCTAGGAATCTCAATATAACTTAATTGTCATTTATTTTTCGTTTTTTGGAAAAGGATATACAGGGTGTTTGGTGCATCGTGTGTCAAATTGAAATGGTCGACTGGGGGGGTCACCTTCTATCCTTTCAGACCCCTAAACACTTCTCATGCTCTGTGGCTTTTTTTCATCGACTTTTTATTTTTTTATAAAAAAAATACCCAAAGGACATGGCTAAATGGAAGTATGGGCGCGGCCCCCGTAATAAATAAACATGGAACCTTGCAATAAGTAATGCTGAATATTAGTATTTCATATGAAAAAAGTGTAAAGAAGTTGTAATATCTTTACAATCCCGAAAATATATTCGGGTAACTCCTACGACAATAGGTATAAAAAACTGCAAACAAATGACATATTGCTATGAACTTTTTCCTAGGCGTTTGGACATTTCTGCTGAATGATTTACGATATTTTTGACTAGCGACACACCCCGATTTCGCACGGTGGTACTTCTTTCTACAATCCGCACAAAAATCACTCCCGCCCGACTTTAAGAATATACAGTATGTTAGTTTAAACGAGGGTCTTATTCAAACCCGCAATAGTCCATGCTTACATGATACTAATAATAAACATATGAACAAAAAGAAAACACTAATACATAACAGATAGATCCATACCAAAAACTTCGCCTAAGTTTCGCAACGTGTGCGCCATGCGCTTATCGCAGAACATGTGTGCGGGTCAATGAACTTTCTAGGTATAATCCATTTTCCCTTCATACTTTAAATCTGGCTTTAGACAGGCAAATATCTAGGTAACTAGGTACTGACCGAATGTTCGCAGTCGTTGATTGACACCTTGCATAATAATTATCGGTTCCTCGCACAATTTCACTAGTTAACACTTACGCACGAACCATTATCCCAATAGTCTTCACTGGAATGTTGATAAGACGTAATTTTTGGTTATTCAAGAAAACGTTTACAGGACACTCTTAATATCGCGAAGTAAGCGTGGTTGTTTGTTAAATGCGATACGCGGAAACGCAATATTAGACATGCGGAAGTAACGGCGCTCGCGCACAGTGTTGCAAAAGTGAAAATTAAAAAATCGGGTAATATTCCAGGTAATAATCGGGAGAAATCGGGAGATTTTTTTGGCAAAATAAAACAACAGTATTTTATGCTATTAATTAAAATGATTTATTAAAAATATGAAAGGTACAGTGATTACTGATTATTCATTTTCATACCACTTCTTGCTTGCTATTTTATTAAACATTTTTTGGTCAATATTAAAATTATAACAAGTTTGATTATTTTCTCCTATACATCTTTTTGTGTGCAGAAGACCAATAATTGATTCAGTGGATAGTTTGTTGCGCTGTTTAGTTTTCATTAGATTGATTGACGAAAATATTCGTTCGACGTTTGCAGATGAGTGTGGTAAACTCAGAATATTAAAAACAAACGAACAAATATTTTCAAACATTCGTGAACCATCGCCGCATTTCATGCTGCTAACGCTTGCCCAAAACTCTTCAGTGGTTACACTAAACGACGTAATTTCTTTCGTATTCCGAAGCAAACGCCATTCTGTGTCAATAGTTTGATAATTTTTGCCGTCTAATAAATTTGGAAATTGTCTACATAATGGTACTATTGACGACAGTTTACCTTTTTTGACATTTTCCGGAGAGAAAGCCCCCAAATCCTTTAAAGGATTATTTTTAATCGGAAATCTTTGTATGATTTGCTCACATGCTTCAATAAAGAATTGCATGCATCTCGTTTGGAATAAGTGGATTTGTTCAGGAGTCAAACTCTTATCTGTAAGCAAAGTGTTGATGGCATTTGCTCCGTAATAAACATCTCCAATATTTACAAAGTTACGTGGACTTTTAAAGTCGATGTCCTCAAGATTGTTTTTTTCTAAATAGTCTTTTTTCAAAAAACAATCAAACAAAGTTCTCAAACTATTACAAACGTGTGAATACACAACATGTATTCTTGCTGATTCAGATTGCATTTCTCGATTTAATTTATTGAAAATCGGTAAAACTAAATCTAAAAACTGAAGAAAGAGTATCGTTACTGGATCGTTTAATTTGTTCAATATATTTTTAGCTGTTGTAACATCATCATTTAGTGAACCATCAATGAAAAATAATTTCAATGCTTGATATTGCTCCAAAACTCTTGATATAGCTGCGTGTACCGACAGCCACCTCGTTTCACAAGGATGTAATAATTTATGTATCTTTAAATTGCAAAATAATTTAAATTCTTTAAACTCAGCCGATCTTTTGGGACTAGAGGCGAAATAATTATATATTTCTCTGACAACTTCCTCAACAAACCGAGGTATTTTGCTGCAAGCATAAGACGCACATAAATGAAACGAGTGACATATACATTTCATTATAAACAAATTTTCTACGTCAGCTTTTAGTAAAGTCATTACTGAATGATTACGTCCCATCATAACACTTGCACCATCAGATGCAAAACCTATGAGATTTTGACGAAATGGAATACTATATCGTTCAAAAAAGTCCACAATGCTTTTATGTAATGTAGTAGCATCTGCAGACACAACTGGGATAAGTCCGAAAAAAAATCTCCTACTTGATTTTTTTTGACATATCTGACGACTAAACAAAGATGTTTGGTAGTACTCCTATCCGTGGACTCGTCAATTATTAATGAGAACTTAACCTGTCGCAAATCTTCGCAGAGAGTATTAAAGCTTTCTTGTCCGATTACATTGTTAACGATTGCTTGAATCCTGGGTCGAGAGCACTTTAAATTTTCAGCTACTTTTGAATCTGGACAAACCTTTTGTATTAACTTGCCCAGGTGGTCAGTTATCGCGTATGGCAAGTTGTGTTCAGCGACAAACCCAGCAATCCGAATTTCGGCTGAAACAAGTAACACATTATTAGATAAATTCAATTGTAAAATATTATCATCCTTAAAATACATTAAAAAAAACATTGTAAAATAAAATACTAATATAAAATATAATAATAATACAATTTTCTTACACGGCTGGTTTGGTTTGGAAACAATACAATCTTTAAAAAAAATTAGGTACCTACCTTCTCTTACTTGATGTTTGAATTGGACCACTTCTCGATTTACAAAACCAGTCATCTTAGGTTGATCCGCAAAACTTTTGACAGTTTTGATGTGAAGTTGGGAAGCAGCATGCCTTTTAACAGCGTCGAAACCAGAAGATATATTAATATCTTTATTACAGCTTCGGCAGTGTGCGTAGTTTTTCCCTTTTAGACTTTTTTTTAACCAATTCGAGCATTCTGGTCGTGCTTCCCATTCTTCTTTATAATTTTGCGAGTATTTTTTTCGCTTAACTCCGGTACTAGTACTTGGGCTATTATTAGAATCATCTGAGTCGGACATCGTAACTTATAGCACATACAACAATTCATACAAATAATACTTTAAAATTACTTTTTCACACCAACAGTGCGGACGAACGAAACCATACCATAAATAATAAACTAAACATCCCAGTAGATTCGCTAAACAACCCGAACCGAAATAATTCCACACCAAACAATAATAAACTCTATTGTAAGACATTTCGGTGTAATACGTGTTGTGTGTATAAGTTTTTTTCTCCCCGAATTCCCGTGCCAAAGAAAATATAATTTTTACCTACCCGTGCATTGGTTTAGTGTTACCAGGTCACCTTCGGTGTTGTCGTCTTTAGAATGCTAAATAATAATATATTTCGTGGGCTTAGTTCAAATACCAACTAACTCGAAAATAATGATAATGAGCAATGATGTTTTGAAAGTTTGGTTCCTAAACTTTCATGTATTACTTTAGAAAATGGATTATTGAGTAATTGTATATAATGGATAATTTGATAAAGTATGCTTTGATTTATATCTTTTCAAAGAAAAGTCACAGTGTTTCACAGAAAATTACACTTTGTGCCCCGAACCGGGGTATTTAGTTGGTTTTACCTCTCTATCAAGAAAACGCTGTATTTTGGAAACTAAACGTTATTGCTGAGTGCTACTAGATCTATATGTATTAATTTAAATATTTATAAAAATGAAGCATACGAAGATTTCAATAATCCTTTTAATTTTCTATAAAAACGCAAATATGTAAAATACTAGTTGGTTTTACTTCTCAAGTTTAGTTTTTTTTTTTATTAACCTTAACTTCACCTGGCTAGAAATACTGATTCACTAAGAAAAACTTTTAAGAGCTATCAATTATGTTTTTTTTAATATAATATTATAAAAAAAAACAATATTTAAAAGTAGGTTATCATTTTATTATCAAATAAAACACTTGAAAGGAATTGAAGGAATTTGAAATTGTAAAAACATTACTCTTCATCAGAAGACACATCAAACTGCGTAACACCTTGGGTACGGTCTATTTTAGTACTATCAGTCGCTAAATTTTCAAACCACGCGTGATACTCTTCTGGAATTACTTCTTTCTTACACAATTTCAGTAAATCAGATTTTTTTGCTTCTGAAATGGGCTGTGGTGCATGATACAACTGATTCAGTTTGACTGGAAGTCTGCTACCGGCGTTGTAGTTTGTAGTTATAGCTGCCGAATTTACCATGGTCTTTTTTTGTCTGGTTCCATAACGATGAGAGGGAACATCAGGAGCAGCATTGGGAAGAACAGACTCCATGTTTATTTCCTGATCTATAACGAAGAAGTTATCGGACATGTCATAGTTATAAAAGATCTTCATCTGACCCTTTTCATATTTCATGCGTTTTATCTTTAACCAATTCACTTTTTCTCCTTCTGTGTTTTTATTCTTGTTTTTCATGATGCTGCCTGCCAATTTTTTTAAATCGAAAAAGTCATTGAATTTCATCTCTCTTACGTTATAAGGCTTCAGTTTTTTTTTATTTTTCGTCGATAGAGATGACCTAGCCCGTCGGAAAATGTTAAGCCATTCCGACATAGAATAAATCTTTGAGTGTTTCTGAGCCGACTCTATGCTACTATGCATCGAATCAACCTCCATGTAAGAGTGGCCCGATTCCAAAAATTTGTGCTCAATTATTGTTAAATTTTCAATGGTTTGCACCGCCCATAACAAGACAGATGCCACATATTGGTTGCGATTCTGGCCTCCGCATGTGTCGGAAAAAAAAGCCACTTCGTTGACATGTGTCGGTACATACTGAGACAAATAAAAATATAATATAGATCCGATTTCCGCGCTGCCTTTTTTACCGTGTACCTCTGACCAAGCAAAGCAATAAGCTTCATTAGGCAAGGCACTTTCATAAATGGTGAAGTTGTAGACCGTCAATTTACGGCAATAGTATAACAGACTAACTTGGTCAGTTGGTATTTGCAATATGGCCTGCAGATCAAAAGTTGCCGAAATAAACTTCCTGTCTTTAGTCGCTCTTTCTTTGTCTCTTTTCTTTTCTTCATTGCATGCTTCTTTTCGCTCAATGTGCGCTTTGTATTCATTTTTTAAACCGTCTTCATTTTCAGATTCCAATCGTTGGTTGGTTTTTTTGCGCGCTGGCAACACTGGCGACAGGTCGTGAAAAAACGGCCTCGTAGTTAATTTATTTTAAAATAATTGATTTATTGTGTTTAGTTTGTTTTAAATCTATTCTTTATAGTAGAATCAATGTATAAAGTGACACACGTAGTGTTCGTGACCTGTTTATATTGTGATAACTCGCAACAATCGATAATTCGATAAATCAAGTACCGGCTGTCAACTATTGGACTGTGGATTTGAATTCTTCGAACCGGGGGAGTATTCCGTTTTAATTTACCTATTATTGGTGTATTATTTACATACTAAACATCACTTAAACACTGCTCAGAGCTCTGAGCAACTTCCCGTACACACACCGGCTACGTTTATGTCTCATTTTGCTTGACAATTGTGGAAGCAAAATCGAGGACGAAAACACTTGCCCAGACAAAAACATCCACTTCAAACCCTACTTCACACATAATATATGTCCCTAATAAGTCCTTATAAGCATAATATGTTCGTTACAATTAAATTAATAGGTACTTAACTACTTTTAATAATATTTAAAAAATCATAAGAGTTTAGTCTAAACAATCTACCCACGTTAGGAAAAAGTAAAATCATAAGATAGTAAACTTCTTATTAATGTAATTAAATTGATAATTCAGTCGGCTAATATCAATCTTGTTAATGTAATACAGCAGCCTACCTCATTTCTTTTAGTAAAGCAAACTTTTTTTTTATTTTTCCTGTTTTTCTCCCTTTCATCTCTAAATTTTCTTAATTGGTCTATTCTATTAGTTCTCACCGTTTCCTTATTTCCAATTTTCAGAAACCAATCCGGAAACCATGCCTGTGATGACCCGTAAGGCTACTGCTCAGGATATGGAGCTAAAATTGAGAACGGCCCTCCAAGAACTAAAGGACTCAAAACTCCAATGCCAACAGCTATTGCAGGAGAGAGAAGACAGTGAGGAGGAGGTCATTAATATTAACAGCAAAAACTCCAGCTTAAAAAGGGAGCTAGTAGACCTTCATCAGGATTACTTGAATGTTGTCAATGAGCGGGATCACCTAAGGGTGGTCACGGATGGGTTCCACAGCTGCAGCAACTTATATGAGGAGGCTTTGTGTAAAATTAGGGACCTAGAGGAGGAATTAGTCCATGCTAATGTTAAACTTTTAAATTTAAAAAAGGAACAGGATCGTACTCAGGTTATGGAAACTGATCATTTGTACAACGAACTAGTAAATACAAATTGTAACCCTCATTCCCTCATAACAATAGACCTTACAGAGGACTCCTTACTGAAACATAATTCATACCATAAAGTAAGTAAAAATAAAATTAAGAAATATGCAAGATTGAATAAAATCATTAAAAAATGTCATAAACACAAGAAACAACAAAAGCACTTTTCCAAAAATATTCAATTAAGGAAAGAACGTGTTTCTCTTGTTAATAGATTAAATAACTATCAAATTAAGTTAGAAGACAGTACAAGTATTTATGAAATAGACACTCAGCGCTTACAATCTGAAATTGAGGCACTGAATGAGTCACTAAAATCTTTATATAATAAATATGAAAGCTCTAAAAAACAAATTAAGGAGCATATTCTTGTCACAAATGAGTTGGTTGACAAAGTGGACTTGCTGACTCTCAGCAACACTCATTGTACTTGTCGGAGTGAACCCAGTCTTGATGCCCTCCAGCCTGAGGCAACGGAGGACCCGTCTCAAGCTGTGAGTGCTCAGAACTTTATCATCCATCAAAACCATGATTCACAAGTAGTACAGCCTGAGATTAGTCATTTTGTTTCACCTGATTGTAATGATTGTGATCATTCAGTTATGTTTTCTGATAGTATGGGTAGAGGGCTAGGTAAATTGATCAGTAATAACCTGAGTTACTGTACCCAAAATTATTGCATGCCAGGGTCAAGCTACAAACAAGTAATGGCATCAGTAATAAAAAATGATTGTTATCTTAACACTACCATTACTCTATGTGTTGGTAATAGTTCTAATGTAAAAAAGGAAGATATCACTGACTGTGTTTCTGAGTTGCTAAAGTTAAGATGTAATAAAATCATATTGTGTGCTTTTCCATATTTTGAAAATTTAAGTAGTAGGAAAAACGATTATATACATATGTTGAATAAACATGTACATTTTTTAGTAGGTCACTATAGTGACAGGCTTATGTATCTGGATATCAACACTATAGTTGGTAATCTTAAGTCGACACGGGGTAAGGTGTATCTACCTATTGTATGTAGACACAAAATAGCTCGGCTATTAGCTTATAGTATTCACACAGACATAAATAGTATGTCTAAGTTTAGTTATATTTAATAATATAACTAAACTTAGACATACACTGCGACGATTAGTAATTCTACTAATGTACAGGTGACTGGCACAAATGAATATAGCACTAGTGCTATAAATATTTACAAACATTGTACTGAGGAGGATCCATCTGTCACCGTGGAAAATTCTCAATTAGGGTTTATTAGTGATAGGGTCTTATCGTCTGAGGATGGCACAGGAGTCTCCGGCCTCACTTCAAATATAAATTTAAACTAGAAAGTGAGACAACAGAAGGTACCATTAACAATATTTTTGTTAATCCTACCAACAGCAAGGTACCTTCTTGCACTCAATTAGTTAGTAAAAAAGGGCCTCAGCAGAACACCTTAAAATTATTCCACCAAAATATCCAAGGCATTTCTTCGAAATTATTAGAAATAGAATCGTTTTTAGAAAGTAGTAAGTTTGACATTATTTGTTTTACTGAACATTGGCTAAAGGATTACCAAATGCTTATTAATTATGAGAACTAAATGGTGGGTAGCTGCTTTAATCGTAAAACTATGCTTCGTGGAGGTTCCCTAATATTAATAAAAAATAGTTTTAAATATAAGCATCGTAATGACATAGTAGGTCTCTCGGTTGAACATTGCGTCGAACTGTCCTGTGTTGAGCTAGATAAGCATGTTATTGTGTGTGTGTACAGACCCCCAAACTATCAAAACTTTTCCATATTTGAATCAATAATGGAAGATGTCCTGGCAAAACTTGCAGCCAGTAATAAAGCTACAATAAATTGTGGTGATTTTAATATCAATATTTTAGAAGAAAATTCAAATAGCAGTCGGTTATTAAATCTTTTTAAGTCATTTGACTTGACTAACGTTTTTATTGAACCCACTAGAATCACAACTTCTTCTGCTACTTGTATAGATAATGTTTTCTGCGATTGTGATTACTTAGATAAAGCCATAATAAATTGTTTGCCGTCTGACCATAGCGGACAAACTGTAACTTTTAGTTGTAAAACTCCAATACAAAAAGTTCAGATTAAATTTAGACCTATAACTTCTAGCAAATTAAATAGGTATAATATTTCCCTACAGAACAAGTAAAGTGTAATGAGCCAAGAGGATATTAATATAAATCAATTGTATGATCGTTTCTTTTCATTAGTTCACACGGAATTCAACAAAACTTTTGAAAAGAAGACAAAGAGTATTTGCCCTAAATTTATATTTAGTGATTGGGCAACTAGAGGTATCAGAAAAAGTAGGGAAAGGCTATTTGAGCTTTATAGCCTTAAGCCTTTTATAAACACTGAAACTTTTAGCAAGTATGTTGCTACGTATTCAAAGATTTTTAGAAATACTTGCAAGGTTGCTAAAGCCCTGCACATAAGCAACAAGATCAAAACAGCAGAAAATAAAATAAAGACCGTTTGGAAAGTCATAAATAACGAGACTAACAGAAAGAAAATACGTAATAATAGCTTTACATTAGATACAGCATGTGGTCCTAAAAGCTCTGATCAGGAAGTAGCTCAAGAATTTGTTAATTTTTTTACCGAAATACCAATAAAAACTACGGAGGCTCTTAATTCCTCACCTGAAGCCTCAATTGGCTTATTAAAGGCGAATGTGTCTGGCTGCCTGGCTGAATTTAAATTTAAACACATTAACCCTATGACAGTTATTAAAGCTTTCCGGCAAATTAAAATCAAACTGACCGAAGATTTATGGGGAATGTCTATCAAAGTTTGTACGTCTATACTTGAGACCATAGCCCCGTATTTAGCTTTAATTTTTAATTTATGTGTAGACCAAGGAGTTTTCCCGGATTTAATGAAATACAGTAAAGTCATACCTCTTTTCAAATCCGGGGACAGTAAAGATTCCAATAATTATAGACCTGTATCCGTGTTACCAGTTTTTAGCAAGGTTTTTGAAAAAGTAATGCTTAATCAAATGCTTTATCATTTTAACACCAACAGAATCTTACATGATCAACAGTATGGTTTCACCAAGGGACGTTGTACAACTGACGCCGGTGTAACCCTATTAAAGCACATATTTGCTGCGTGGGAAGAGTCCCAAGACGCAATAGGAATTTTCTGTGATCTCTCCAAAGCTTTTGATTGCGTAAATCACGACACATTACTTTTGAAACTGGAGCATTACGGACTGGGTAAACTTGCACTTAGCCTGCTAAAATCTTATTTGAGCGATAGAAAACAACATGTTCAAATAAATGGTGTTAATTCACAGGGTTTGAATGTAAAAATGGGGGTTCCGCAAGGCTCAATATTGGGTCCTTTCCTTTTTTTAGTATATATAAATGATCTACCCTATTTGTTGAAACACCAACCTCAAAATATGGTGTTGTTTGCTGATGACACTTCTCTAATTTTTAAGATAAATAGACGGGCCCAAAATCTAGATGACGTGAATGATGCCCTACTTCAGGTCCAAAATTGGTTCACAGCAAACAATTTGGTATTGAATGAAAAAAAAACTAAATGCATAAGATTTTCATTACCGAATGTTAAAAGTAGTGATTGTGAGATAATATTGAATAAAGAGAAACTCGAATTCGTAGATAAAACGGTTTTCCTGGGGCTTACGCTTGATTCAAGGCTACAATGGGGTTCTCATTTAACATCTCTTGCGGGGCGCTTAAGTTCAGCAGCATATGCCATTAGAAAAATCCGTCAATTCACTGATGTAGATACCGCTAGACTGGTCTATTTTAGTTACTTCCATAGTATAATGTCTTACGGTATTTTGCTATGGGGACGGGCTGCTGATATTGAGTCTATATTTATTCTGCAGAAAAGAGCCATCCGAGCCATATACAATCTTCGTAGGCGCGATTCTCTAAGGGAACTTTTTAAGGATATTGGCATCATGACTGTTCATTGCCAATACGTCTACGAAAACATAATGTACGTTAGAAAAAATCTGCATCTTTTCGGTAAAAGAGGCGACAGACACAATTACAGTACTAGAAATAGGGACCAACTAGTTCAGCCAGGCTTTAGACTCGCTAAAGTAGACTCATCTTTCATGGGGTACTGTTTGAGATGCTATAATAAAATTCCACAAAGTATTCTTGAACTGAATGAGACTAAATTTAAAACATGCATTAAACGCACACTATGTACGCAAGCATATTACAAGTTGAGCGATTATATCGCTGATAAAAATGCTTGGCTCAATGCTGGTCCTGCTCCACAAGGACAGGGGCTCAAAAATTGATAGCATTAAATGGTATTGTTGGAGCTGCTGAAGATTGTACAACTATCTTTGCATTGTATAGATTCAATCTATTTAGTATTATATAAACGCATAGCCCATATTGTGTGAGTACTATGTACTAGAAAGCTATCATTCACTGGAAACCTACTTTAGTTTTTGACTTGAATGTGCCCTGGCGGTTGAGAGTATGTCATGCTCACTCAAATGTCTCGCTGATCATGGCGCGTGTGTCGGACCATTTAGTTCCCTTCAAAATGGTTGAGCTGAATGGTGCTGATCCATGCGTCATGTGCGTGAACGGGCGCTGTCAGTTGTGACTGGTCATCTCTTAGTCGCCATGGTTTATTTGAATTAATTATTTTGTTTTTGAGTTGTATTTTGTTTTGTTTGGCTATGGACACTTTTAACGTGCACATCTTGCTACATTGTTCTCACATAATATAACATCTCAACATGAATGATGTAACCAAGATTTTGTAACAATATTTTGATTTAAAAGAGTGTCCATGGAGTTTCTTGCCCGTTCTTCTCCATAGAGATCTACGCTAGGGAATGGGCAACTACAGTACTTTCACAGTTTTTATGTGTTGTGACTGGGACTGTAGCTACATTTAATTTTCATCTTTGTTTCGACAATTCAAAAGTGCCTGTTATTGGCCTACTTGAAATAAATGCTTTGATTTTGATTTTGATTTGGATTTTGGTATTTTGTACATAGAGGACATTGATCTTTTTTAGGTACATAGAACCCGAGATTAAAATCTGTGCAAAATATCTTGCGGTATGTATTTTCTGTAACCGCAATACTCTGCTTCTCCTGACACTTCTCTACATAAAGTGCATACATTTTTTTAATGGAAAGTTTACTGTCCAGATATTTACGCCGTGTATCTTTTCGTACGTAGTGACTTTCCATTGTAGGAAAAGATTCAATGTGCTGTCGAACTTCCTTCAAAATTTCCGGAGGTGTTTTGTTCGGAGGTTCTTTATGCCCACGTGGATCACAAGCGGGTCCAAATACCCCTATGGAATTCCGTTTGTTCACAGCATCTGTAATCACCGCTGGTGATATGCAAAAAGTTTTACTGAAAAAATTAAGGCAGACCTGTCTTTTCTCTTCGTTTTTATAAAAAAAATATTTCTTGCTATTTGTTCTTAGAGTTGAGCGTTTTCTGTTTACTACAACAGTTTTAATCGGTAGCACTTCGATCAAACTTAGGATGAAGTTTTTTTTGCCTGCATAGTCTCGATTCCAATAGCTTCGACAAATTAGTGAACGATCTTCTTCTGTAAAATTTAAACTGCATTTATAGTGACACTTAGTGCAGTCTACTGGCTTTGGAACTTTTGGCTGTCGACGAACCTTTTTCGTGACATAAGGTAAACCATCAGCACGTCGCTTTTTAGCCACATTTTCTTTCCATGATGCTGGGTCAGGCACACACCAACGGCTACGTGGTTTTATCTTTTTCCATGCTCTTATGAAAATATTGTCTACAATTTCGAATACATGTGATGAAGTACTTGTAACAGCACGGTCAAATATTTCCATTACAGTTATTGTTGCTACAAATGACGCCTCACTTATATTATCATCTTCTTTTTCCATATCCGTATCAAGAGGGCTCAAAGGTTGTAAATCAAGTACGTTGTGCAGTAAAAGCGGAAATAGGATCCAGTAAATCTTCTAATGTTATAAGATCTTCTAGATAGTTTTTTTCGGGGTTTTTGTTGATTAAAGTGGTAGACGTTTCTTGACTAAACATTTTCTCCAATTTTTCTTCCATACCATCCACATCATTTCCTGTAAATTAAAGTTAAAATATAATGACATTCTGTCTGCTAGTTATCGCTGCAGAGCTAAACATAAAAGGCTACTGACAAAATATAATGACATTCTGTCTGCTAGTTATCGCTGCAGAGCTAAACATAAAAGGCTACTGACAAAACAAACAGACACGCGTCACACTCATGGCTCCCAACTTTGATTCCCTCTATTTATCCGGATGGCATGGCAAGGTACACAGACAAACCCCAGACCCAAAAAATCAGTCAGATGTCAAATCTATGCAATTTGCGCAGAAAGTACATGGAGTACCTACGAACTACGCTAGGTCTATATAATTATGGATGTCGTCCGACTACCCACTTTCAATGAAAAAAATATATATACCTACCTGCTCACAGCCCTACACTAGGACAATCTAAATTTTTCATATTTTATTTACTTGCCTTCTCCCTTCGATAGTACTTTTTGATCTTCAACATTTTCTGATCGAGACAATACGAACTTATCATACGCTTGAGACAAAAGTACGTCGTTATCATCATCCATCAGAATATTATCTTCATCACCGCCTGAAAAATAAATAAATAATCTTACCTCAACAGTTATACTCGTAACCTTATAAACGACAAAAAAACAATTTACCTACCCGACTTTTAAAAATCCAATTATGGTTGACCCCCAGTTTTGAACCAGATGAATGGACTGAGGTGTCAAGTTATAATGGAGGATTTAAAAACATCAAAACAAACTTGAAATGACATGTTGACACAACTTAAGTTTTGTGAACTCAAATTACTGACAAGTGCAGTTATGCAGGTTTTCTGTCTTACAATATTGTTGTTTTGTATTGTAACTGAATAAAAAAACGACAGTGTGGGTCAAAACGTAACCTCTATTAGGTATTAACGCTTGAATTATATGACACTCTTAGTTTGAAAGTCTTCGGGACTCAAAAGAGACGCTTACCTTGTAAAGAATCCATTTCAGTACTTAGGTACACAAACACTTAAAAAAGGTAATCGAATTATTTATGCCGACACCAAAAATAACACGAGCTGTTCTCGCGGCGCGAGAGTAGAAACGCGACTAATGCAGAGTAATGCATGCGCTGCGCGGTGCGCCTGCCCGTCCGTCGGTAACTCGAGAATTTAATATCAAGTACCTACCCTTAGCCGGTATTACCTCCAGATATTGCGCGTGGAATATGAGCAAAATTATATAAGTAAAACCTATTACACCAATTTACTCGCAATGACTTCGTTATGTTGTGTCCAGTTAGATAATACGCGATCAATAGGAAAACCAACTAACCTCTAGTAATTGTTATTAAAATTATAAAACTGTGTGTTTTCTCTAATATCTTAGTACTAAAACCAACTAAACAGAATAAGATCGTTTCACTTTTTTAATGTTCCGTATTTTAGTCGCAAAGTTTTATTTTGAAAACTGATAAGTGTAGGTATTTTGTTTGACTTCGTTATAAATATATATTTTCACTGACTAACAAGGAATATTAGGTTTTCGTACAGCAACAGCTTAATTTAGTTGCTTTTAAGATACAGTATCTCCGAAACGAAGCATCGCAAGGGTTAGTCGGTTTTTTTACCTGTAGAAAAAGGAAAAAAATTGGAATTGATTTGTATATTAAACTCAATTTGCCAAAATTTCAAGTTAGTTGGTATTTGAACTAAGCCCACGATTTTAATCCTTACTTTAGTTTACACTAAAAATTCGGGAGACAGGGTCGCTAAATCGGGATATCGGGAGGGAAAATTCAAAATCAGTAGATCTCCCGATTAATCGGGAACTTTTGCACCACTGCTCGCGCATACACTGAGGTGACTGAAGTCAGCGCGGGGTGGCGCGGGGGTGTGCCCTGTCGGTGCATCGGCTACAATACAAAGGAATGGGGCGGAGTTTGCGCACGGAGCTCAGGACCGGCACGTGTTTTGCCGCATGACACCTACTTGCGCGTTCAGTGTCCATGAGTATTGTATTTAATTAGACAATTATGTCAAAAATTAAGGTTATAGGTTTTTTACATATTTGGATTGAGAATCGAATACTGAATACCTTCCCTCAATATGTCCTTCGTTTAACCTTACACGCTGTATGTATTTAATAATGTTTCCTACTAGCAGAGTTGTTTATCTATCTTCTTCTTCTTATCCGGTACGCTCTTGACAGAGCGGTCGTGATCGTTAAGTAGCAGGAAGGGGCAGATATGATGCACTTCACGACATTTCGCCACCGCTGCCTGCTAGAGGTCATCCTGCTGCATTCGTTAACTGAACCTCCAATGGCAGACTTGATCTGGTCAGTCCAACGCGTGGGTGACCTTCCGCGCGGTCTAGTGCCTTCTACTTTCCCTTGGACCACAAGGCGTTCTATGGACTGATTGTCACGCCGGGAAATATGTCCGAAGAATGTCAGGATGCGATATTGTACTGTTGAAAACAGACGCTGCCTGATACCGAGTTCTTGAAGTATCGAGACGTTCGTGCGAAACTCGGTCCATGACACCCCAAGCATTCTTCTCCAGCACCACATTTCCAGAGCATCTATTTTCTGCCTTTCCACATCTCGTAAGGTCCAGGTTTCAGCTGCGTAAAGAAATATGGGGAATATAAGCGTCCTAACCAGCCTGGTCTTCGTGGCTTTAGTTATGTTTCTATTCCTCCATATTTTCCGCATCCTGTCCATCGCTGTTCTTGTGATGCCCATACGTCGTTTGATCTCATCGATGCACCCGCCATTATTCGAAATTAGAGCCCCAAGATAGATGTAAGATTGAACCACGTTGCAATTCGCGATTTGGGTCACTTCTGGCAAATTATTCCTGGCACGGTTCACAATCATCACCTGGGTCTTGCTGCGATTAATTTTTAGCCCAAACTCATGGCTCACGCGTTCCATCTTTGCCAGTAGCTCTTCCAAGTGTTGCGAAGTGGTTGCAAATAAGGTGGTGTCATCCGCGTAACGCAAGTTTGCAATTTTGTATCCTCCAATTGTTACACCAATTGTTGTTTATCTATCACAAGTACAAAAATCCATAGTTGGGGAGGCCTATGTCCAGCAGTGGGCGTCTTTCGGCTGAGATGATGATGATGAGTCTTTCTGATATATTGCCATTGAGTCCATTAAGTATTTTGAGACACATGGTAAACAACTTATAGTCACATTAGTTTGATGTTTCTTATAGGTACTTATTTATTAGTTCTTGAATGATTCTAGCTGTAGATGACTTACCTCAATTGTTAACCATCGTGCTAGAATAGTGAGTAAAACTGCAGGCAATGAAGAAGGTATATGCCGCCGCAGTCTTTGCGTGGCCAAACCGCAGTTTATGCATCGCATGATGATTTGATTGGTAGTCCGGGTCGATTAGCGAGAAGTCAGTAGATAGGCAAGCACACAATAAGTCCAATAAACAAGCGAGGGTCAAATAAGCGAGGATTTTTGAAAATCCGAAATAAAATAACACAACGAACAAGCAAAGTGAGCAGAGCGTTGAAACGGCGTCTGTTGTCTTTTGATGGTCTGTTGCACAGAGTATATAGGGTGACTGGTAATTAGTGTACGAAACTTAAACACGTGATTGTGCTCATGATATCAAACAACTTTTACTACCTATGAGACCATAGCCGAAATCACGAAAAAAATATCAGCTGTTCAATACATTAGGCAAACGTAAACGTACTGAACAGCTGATTTGTTTTCGCTATTTCAGGGTTGTTCCCATAGTAAAAGTTGTTTGTTATCATGAGCATAATCACGTGTTTAAGAGTCACCCGTCACTACGTCTGTTGTATGACATCTGACCATAGAAAATACACTAGCAAGTGTCGTTTATTTTTTTTTTCATAAATGGCTTGAACTTCAAAAATCAATATAAGTACAGTTTCATTTGACATTTTGGAAAACCGATATGAACCCTCCGTAACTTGCAGTAGTGTTATTTCCCCTTGACCTTGTCATGTAGGTCCAATCAAAAAAGCAATTAACCTTTAACTATGGACGTTCTTTTTTTGTCATACTACCATGGACGCGCGGTCTCACAGACCGCTATATTTCATGGTAAAATTAATGATTAGATGCTTGTATTTTTATTATTTTTTTATTATTATTATCAACTAGAGGTTTCAAACTTAAAGACTTTACATGTATTTAACCAAAACTTATTTTATTTTTTATGAATTTTAACAAATTATCATTTTAAGGCACTTTTAGTCTAAATTTTACCTGAGATCACTTAAAGGAAGAAAAAAATTAAACTATAAAGTATTTTGAACAATCATCTAAAATATCTTAGGCTTAGCGTTGCCATTCAGCGTGGTAACGCTGCCAGTCTCTCTGGGACATTACCAGTTGACAGCGTAGAGGAGGAGTTTTTTGACGCCATTTTTTAAGTTTTTAGTTTAAGTTAGTTAGTTTAGTTAATTGTAGCAAATTGTAAATAATGTACATTTATGTTTTATTCGATAATAAATTTAAATATCTTTAAATCTAAGGTTTAACGAATATAAAAAAAAAAAACAGAAAATGTACTTCTCAAAATAAAACAAAAAAAATCTGACAATGGTCCAACATTGGTAACATTATTGGCAGTCTTTGCATAAGGGCTTGGAACACTGCAGGCAAATCGCCTGGAACTTACACAAGCGTAGTTAGTCTTTCGTTTTAATTTTGACGGACACAGCCTGCACGTCTTTCGCTTAGAATCATTCATTTCCGGTGTAGAGGACTCTCCAACAGGCATATCTGCACCTAAAATTCGTGTCAATGCCAATTTCAACTCCTTTTGCAAATTTGAATTTAGAGCACGTCTTTGCATACAAGGAACTACCAGAGACCGGGCTAATGCCTTGAGAAAATCTCCTCTCTCGATTTCTTTGACCTGATGCTGGTTGTGTAGAACGTAAGCATTTACACCACACAGATCGAGGATTCCATAAAAAATCACCAGAGACCACCTTGTTCGTCGACTGGTCGAATAAATTGAACACTTCTGATCCGTCTCATCCACTCCTCCCTTGGTGGAGTTATAATATTGTATTATCTCAGGTTTTTTGGAGGCCTCGTCTACTGTGTCACTGTGATGCATAGAAGATATCAAGATAACGGCTTTATTTTTCTTTGGGACATGTGAACACAGAGTTTTATCTTTAGTGAAACCAAATAAAGTTGACTGAATTTCTCGAGACTTCCTTGGTTGGAATTCTTTTGGTATCTCTCTCTTATTTTTCTTCACAGTCCCAACATACGTCAATTTTCTCTTTGACAGTTCATCTACAAGTTGGATGGACGAAAACCAATTGTCTGCGGTCACGTTGCGAGTGGTCCCTTGAATTGGTCTCGTCAAACGAATAACGCATTGAGTAGGAACGAGAAACTTCTTTTCATCTTCTGATAACCCAATGCCATCAGAACCTTTACCAGAATAAATATAGCCGTTGTAAAAATAAAACGTCTTGGCATCACACAAGGCGCGCACAATAAGCCCATATTTTCCTGGTTTCTTTGGCATGTACGAGATCATGTGGCTTCTGCCACGAAACTTCACCAACATCTCGTCAACAGTGACGCACTCGCCAACTTCGTGAAGTTTTTGAGAATTTGTGACGAATTTCTCAAAAATAGGAGAAATAGCCGCCAGCTTATCATTCTTTTGTCTTTCTGCATGATTAGCCTGGTCATCAAAACGTAGACATCGTAAAATGACTAAAAATCAACATCTAAATATTTCGCAACCCGTACCATCTGTGGCGAAAATATAACGTGTACTTTCATGGTTGGACTTTAATACAGCAGAATAGTACAGTAATCCCAAAAAAGCATTCAACTCGACCATATCCAATTCTTTCCATTCGGGTCTTCCCTGCCTTTTGAACTTTGCTCTAAATTCAGCTATTTTCACATTAGTCCAAGTCAAAATAGTCTCTCTCATTTCTGTATCAAAAAGCTTGTCCCAAATACTGAAAGGTTCCCTTCTTTCATCTTCAGCCAAGCGTGAGACGGGTCTGCTTATAACAATGTTATGCTGAGCAGTTCTAACCCTACTGGAAGGTGGATTAGTACTCCATTTGAAGCGATTTTTGCCATAATAATATTGAGATCGTCGTTGGCGTTGTTGAAGTTGTGCAATGGGCACATTGTCATCTGAGCTGTCATGTTCAGATTCAGAACTGGAATTTCTTTCAGAAGTGGGATTCCCTACAAAACTGGGATCTTCTTCAACTTCTCCTTGGTCACTTTCATGATTTTGTATGTAATCCTCTTCAGATACTAAACAGTCAACAATATTATCTTCAGAATCGGATTGGTCCGACTCCAAAAGTAGTTCGTTTACTTCATTTTCGAAATTAGGATCATCAACTCGCAATATTTTGCGTGGCCTCTGTTGCAGTGGCGATTTTTGTGGTTGTTTTGATCTATTAGTATTTGATGGATTATTTTCTGACATTTTGAACCAACCTAACCTAAAACAAACACAGTATTGATAAAAAATAAAATGTATTGCAAATATGGACCCGAGGTCTCACAGACCGCGATCAAAGTTTAAAGTCAAATTACTCACCCGATTCGCAGCCAACGACGCAAACGCAACCTCCCGCTTCAACAGTCGTTTCGTTAAGGTACAATTCCGAGACGGGCCGCAGACTGCAACCGCAGGCGACACTGTGGCTACCGGCTGCGGTTACCGCAATGCTGCCTGCGGTCGCTATTCCTACTGCGGCTGCATGCCGTGGCTGCACAATGCACAGAACCGTGCCTCAGTGGTTCCAATAGCTTCATGCGAGACAGAATGTTAGATAACGCTACCGATAGTGTACTAATGTGTCTTTTACTAGAAGAGGAAGATGATGATGACTTGTTGTTATTATATGCCAAAAGAAAAAGAAAAGCACCTAATCTTTTTTTTAAAAGTCGAACCAAAGAAGGAAGTTATTCTATTTTGATTAAAACCCATATAATTAGTGACGAGGAAAAATTTCGAAAGTATTGTCGGATAAATAAAAATCAATTCGATTTTATACTCAGTTTTATTAGTGATGACATCCAACCAAAAAATCTACACGCCATTACTGCGGAGGAAAAATTATATCTAACTTTAAGGTAAGTTAATAAAATCAAAATATTCTTCATTTATTTCAGACGGTTCATGACGGCTTTGATTCGCTTGATTAGACAAATCTGTGGGCCCTGGTGAATCGGCTACGGTACTTATTGGAGAATAGGGGCCTGTCTGTATATTATGAACAGGACCTGGTAATCGATACTGATATTGGTCATGTAATTGATACTGATATTGTTCATTATGTCGCGCACTGCTTGACCTAGGTAGATTAACAGGATCTCGCGGCAATGGTACGTGTAGCGCGCTGCTTGGCCCAGGTTGAAAAGGATCTGACGACAATACATGTGGCGCACTGCTTGGCCTAATTTGACCTCTATCAGTGGGTCCTGGTGAATGTGATTGTTCATAATGTGGCGCACTGCTTGGCCTAGGTAGATAAACAGGATCTCGCGGCAATGGTACGTGTAGCGCGCTGCTTGGCCCAGGTTGAAAAGGTTCTGACGACAATATATGTGGCGCGCCGCTTGGCTTATTTTGACCACTGTCAGTGGGTCCTGGTGAATTTGGTGTAGGCGACAGGCTATAGTCAGAAAGTGATGTAGATATCTCTGAATTATCAGTTAAAGTGGATGAAGAGTTGGGCAACTTTTTGGCTGCCATTATCTCGT
This sequence comes from Xestia ashworthii, assembly GCA_950022955.1. Lineage (NCBI taxonomy): Eukaryota > Metazoa > Arthropoda > Insecta > Lepidoptera > Noctuidae > Xestia > Xestia ashworthii. The sequence continues at coordinate 16,517,294 of OX465569.1, forward strand.
ACTCTGAAAGGACTTCATATAAATGTTTCTTAGCTTGAGCTTTTTCCACTTGTGGCAAATTTCTCAAAACTTCACCTATGTGACGAACAAACAAGTCTATGTCATCATCCTTCTTTTTCAATATAGTTTTAATCAAACTCTGTCTTTTTTCGTCTCGTATCTTTCCATACTTTTAAAATAGAATCATCTTTTAATACTTTTTAGTTGAAATCTAAATTTCTCTTCTGTTTATTTTCTGTTTCAACTTTAGTTGTGTCGTCATTGTCACTATCTTGCTCGGCATAAGACATGACTCCATCTTTGGATCCTTCTTGTTCATTTGAACTGAGTAAATTGTCCACACTATCCTCCTCATTACTCTGTGGAGCCCTTGGTGACGAAGGTATATTGGAAGGTATATTGAAATTCCCCATGGCCTCAAAATGTGGCCATGTGCCTGTATACTTCGGCTCATTATCGGCGTCAGTCCCAGAACGTGGCTTAGGATTTTTTTTAAATTCTTTACTAAACGTGTCTCTCAAATTTTTCCATTTTTTCTTAGTCATTTCACCTGAAAAAATAAAAGGAATTATAACTTAATATTTTGCATTATTTCAGGTATTTGGCCACAGGTATACGATTTCGGCAACTCGCTTTCTCGTTCAGAATTTCAAAATCTGCTATTTCTACAATCGTACCACAAGTTTGCAAAGCTATATGGACTCAATTAGTTAGGAAAGATATGCCCGAACCTTCAGAAGATAGCTTTAAAAACATAGCGCAATGTTTTTGGGACAGATGACAGTTTCCTAATTGCATTGGATGTATTGACGGAAAGCACATTCGCATAATAAAACCAAAAAAGAGTGGTTCCATGTATTATAATAAAATTACAAATCCTTTTTTTCGATTGGGTTGTTAGCAGTTACTGACGCAATTTATAAGTTTGTAATGATAAATGTGGGTTCCTATGGAAAAGACAACGATGCCGGTGTTTTTGAGGACTGCCCCTTTCGAAGAGCAATAGAACAAGGAAGACTAAAAATACCTAAAGAACAAGTATTACCGGGCTCTAATATCATAGCTCCGTATGTGCTCCTTGGAGATGCGGCGTTTCCTCTAAAGAAATACCTATTTCGACCTTTTCCAGAAAAGTCAACGGTTAAAGGGGACGCCAAAGATAATTATAATTATCGCTTATCTCGAGGGAGGTTTAGGCTCCCGGGTGTAGTTGGATGCATAGACTACCCATGTGGCAATTGTCAAGCCATCCGAAGATGAACATTTATAATACTTCAATAGGAAAGGATATCATTCGTTGAATGTGCAAATGGTAAGTTTAAAAGGTTTTTTAATGCTTGAAACAGTAAATAATTACAAAAACTTATAGCATTATTTTATGTTGCATAATTATTATTTTTCGTTTTTTACAGGTATGCGACAATAATTTAAAAATTATAAATGTTAATGGTAAGTTTGGAGGAGCCACCCATGACTCATTCATATGGGCATCCAGCAGAATAGAAACATTTATGCGAGAATTGCACTTAAATGGAGAACAAGTATGGTTGTTAGGTATGTTAATAAATTGTTAAAATATTGTGGTATATTTTTTGATTGCAAAGCGCTTTTACACCGGTAAATCCAATAAAAAAAGTTGATTCAACTCTTAATATTTTTAATATAAAGGGTGTAAAACACCTCTTCACGAAGCCGAAAGGCACTTGTTCTCCCCATCATATCTATCATTTTTTTGTTCCACACCATACCTGGGAACCTTCTAGTTACGGAGATATGGAGGGTCAAAGTTACAACTATTTGACATTTTTTTTTAAATACAAGTTGTTTTTGTAAGATTTTGACTTTTAACACCTCCACGACCCCCGTACTATTCAATCCATCCATCAGCATAATGTTTTAATTGCGTTACATTGAGTTCTACCCCGAAACATGATTTATAACCTCAAAAAAAAAGTTGATTCCCAGCAATATTTTTTGCGTAAAGTTACTTAGTTTGATGTACAGAATGCTTGGTTAACGGCTTTGTGATGAGGTGGTTTACACCCTGTAGTAACAAATATTTATTCTAATTATTATTCAATTTTTTTGGTGATTCTGGGTATCCACAGCGGCCATGGCTGATGACTCCTATATTAAATGCAGTCCCTGGCTCTGTTGAAGAAACATATACTCAACAACATGTACAAGCAAGGAACTGTATAGAGCGCTGTTTTGGGCTTCTGAAGTCACGTTGGAGATGTCTATTAAGACACGGAACCTTGCACTACCATCCTGTTATTGCTGGGAAAATTGTACTTGCGTGTTGTGTATTACACAATATGGATTTAGAGGCAAATTTACCTCCTCCATCTATTATGGAGGTAGAAGAAGACACTCAAGATGATAATACATCTGGTAGTGTTAGTGTTGTTGGTAGTCAAAGTGAGCTACTCTAAGGTAGGGCGGCATTGAATAATCTATTGTCTAGGCTTTAATGTTTTTATTAAGTCGACAGCAATGTAATATTACATTTGCTTCCGCTGCCACTGGTAGATCGCGAACACGTTCTGGAGCTGGTCTTCTTATACCATAATTTGCCAATCTTGCGTGAATATCAATAAACGTATGATAACTCGGTGTGGGTCGGTTTGGAAACCTTCTACGGTACTCGCGCACTGCTGCACTGGCATTGCCATTGCAAAAACCATATACGAAATGAATATCCGCAACATATTCGTGATAATTACGACGATTAGCCATAGCGAAACTTGTCCACGAAAAGCGCGAGAAGAAATTTAACAAGGTGTGTTAGCAGTCACAGATTTGTAACGACTAATAATACCCGACAATGGTGACAAGAACCGCTTTACCGCACGTGGTGTATTTATCTTTTTTCCTTGTCTGTAACATTACATTGTACGTTTTTTTACCCTCTCGCACACCTCACAGCATGTGGTCATCTTCTATCCTTGTCTGTTACATTACGTTGTAAGTTTTCTTACCCGCTCGCATACCTCGTTTTGTTACCTGCTTTTGTTATGATATGGTTAATGGTTCTTAATACTTGAATTTGTAATGTTATGGTGATGTTTTTGGTATCGTTAGAAAGAATAACTCAAATACTTTTAAGTGAGCGCAAATTATTAATAATTTTATGGGACATAGGTTTGAGTAATTCGTGAAAATATTGAAAAAAACTTTTTTGCAAAAAATAAAACCGACTTCAAAAAGAAACCAAAAAAGTGAAAAATAACTTTAGCTTCTGAAGTCGGTGACGTTTGTATGATTGATTTAATTTTTTTGTCACCGACTTCAGAAGCTAAAGTTATTTTTCACTTTTTTGGTTTCTTTTTGAAGTCGGTTTTATTTTTTGCAAAAAAGTTTTTATTTTTCACTTTTTAGTGGTTCACATGTGCTTGGTACACATGGAAAGTGCATAACGTTCCAATTACAACAAGCCCAAACACGACTAGGATACATTGTCTCATTATGGAGTTCCGTGACTCTTGGCTTCATCATCAGATCTGATGGTAGAATGGTTCTTATCAAACGCAAATGCTTCACTTGTTGTAGAAAATACCAAAATTGCTGTACGTTATCCTATAAAATTTGAAGAGTTCCCTCGATTTCGCCAAGATTCCATCATCAGATCCCGACTTGGCGACTATGGGACCAACTTGGAAGTATACCCTTTCAAACAAAAAAAGAATTTTTCAAATCGGTTCCGGCGTCTTCGAGTAATCGGTGAACATACATAAAAAAAAAAAAAAAAAAAAAAAAAAAAATTATACATACAGTCGAATAGAGAACCTCCTCCTTTTTGGAAGTCGGTTAAAAATAGCGATTTTTTCGGTCAAAATAATTCAGAAATGATTTTTTTTTTCTCACCAAAACATTATCAAACATATGAAAAAAGTAATGAATTAGTTAGCCAAGGTTATTAGCTACCGTTTGTCGTTTTTTTTTTGTTTCTACGACGCATACAACCTTTGATATCACATAAAGTATCAAGCGCGCCGTAGTACATTAAAAAAAAATATTAAAATAGCCATAATTTTTAGGGGGAGGGGGTTCAACCCCCCATATTATTATTTTTTTAAATATAGCATTGAATCCGGTGCAGATTTTCAGGCAATGGCGTGGTATGGCTTCAGCCTAAAAGGTTTTTCTTACTAGGATTATTGGTAATGTTAATTGAATTCCACTTTATAAGCATATTGCAATAATTGCAATGTGTTTTGCGAATAAACAACTTTTCTTATTACTTTCATTTCTTTTTATTTTGGTTTTGAATTTATTATATGCTTTTAATTGCATTTGAGGCAACGGTTTCTTTTCAAGTCTGAAAACATCTGTGCCTTTTAATATTTTATTAATAACATTGCAACAATTAAATACTGGTAATCTTAAAGTTAATGCAAGAAAGCATTCAGAAACAGCATCCTTATGCAGTTCACAATTTAGGAAGTCAAACAAATACACTGGTCATCAAAAAAATCGGCCCACCTGCATTTTTATCGGAGATCACGTTTTTTGTTAAGTGAAACAAAAAAATTGTTTAAGAACTAACTTGTTTGATTAAACTTGTTTATTTACACCAATTTAAACACAATTAAAACATTAAAATTATAAAAAAACCACCACTTTGTTTAAAAAACAAAAATCGTTAATTTTACCCGAATTTTTAATTAATTTTAAAAACACTGTATTTCTTGAACCTTAAATGTTAGGACCACAATTGTTTTAACTTAATACTCTGTATTCCCTCCTCTTGCTCGAATGACGGCCTGCATTCGCTGTTTTAAAGATCTTATTAAGGTTTTTATCGTTTCTTGAGGAATTCGGGCCCATTCTTCCCTGATGGCGGTTTCCAGGTCTCCCAATGTTGTAGGAGCTGGATTACGAGCTCTAACCTTTTGTTTTAGTGTGTCCCACATGTGCTCTATAGGGTTGAGGTCAGGACTTCTTGCTGGCCACGACATAACCCGAATGCCGACCTCTTCCAGGTACTGCGTGACAATGCGCGCTACATGTGGCCGTGCATTATCATGCATTAACTCAAAGTTTTCTCCAATATAGCCGGCATATGGCACCACATGGTCTTCCAGGATCTCTGTTATGTAGCGTACAGCAGTTAAACCACCCCTTCTTATAAAAACCAGCTCCGTGCGTCCAGTCAAAGAAATCCCAGCCCAAAACATTATAGAGCCCCCACCATAACTGACTGTTTCTCTTATGCAGCACTGGGCATAACGTTCACCTGGCCGTCGTATGACATTACGGCGTCCATCAGAACCGTGTAAAGTCATCCGATTCTCATCACTAAAGAGAACTGACTCCCATTGGCCTATAGTCCAGTTGACGTGATTCCGTGCAAATTGAAGTCTGGCTTGTCGATGAGCTGTGGTCAATTGTGGTCCCGTTGCTGGCTTGTGTGGTCTTAAATTCTGCTCACGAAGTCTCCTTCTTACAGTACTGTCACTTATAGCCACACCCCGAACTTCACGTAAGCGTCGCTGGAGATCAACACCAGAAAGGTGTCGATTTCTTAGAGCTGATACCACAATAAAGCGGTCGTCCCTTTGAGTTGTCACCCTATGTCTTCCAGATCCAGATCTTCTTCGATACTGTCCAGTCTCTAGAAACCTTTGGTAAACTCGCCGAACTGCAGAACGGCTGAGATTTAACCTTCTGGCCACGACACGTTGGCTTAAGCCTTGTTGCAATAAAGCTACAACTTGGGCCGCCTCAGCTTCAGTAGTGTCCATTGTTTTTAGACAGAATTAATCAGAATTACAGCCTCAGTAAATAAACTTAACGTAATTAACAAGAGTTCCCTAGTAAAGTCTGTTTCGGACTGGGAACACAGGTCAAATTTGTCCCGACGTAAACCATCAAATCAACACTCAACAGTATTTCTGTATAAACATTTGATAAGTACCTTCAAGTGCAATAAGATTTACGACAAGCAGGATGTCAAACATCATAACTGACCCTTAAAATAAAAAACAACTGTGTGAAACAGCTTACGTGTGAAACAATCGATAAATAATGAACAAAATGTGGGTGGGCCGATTAGATTTTATATGATTCTTAATATTTTTTATAATAGGACTACGTTCAGGTTGATTTTCTAAGTATTTGTTTGCTTCTTCTATGATAATTCCGAAAAATCTCACAGCATTTTCTGAAGGGTAGGTCAATTTCTTTTCTTCTATGCTCTTGAACTCTCTGAAGGAAATCCAATTGTTTACACTATTTTTATCATAGTTGGATTCCCTACTAGTTAAATTTTCTTCACAATGCCGACACTTTATTTTATGTAATATTTTTCTTATGACCCTAGCTGTAAATGCACGTGAGTGGACCTGTAGCCTTTCTTTCCTTGCTGAGTTTTGAATGCTTTCACTTTCAACCCAGTTCGATAGCTCAGAGGACTCAGGTAAACCTAACTCAGGATCTGCAAGTGATAAACTTGCTGATCCTGAGTTAGTTGGTTCTATATATTTTTTTTTTTTAATATTTTTTTTTTTAAATATTTTTTACAATTTTTTATTTATACATAATATTTATTTAATTATTTAAAAAACCTGTTTACATCAAATACAATCTATTCTAAAAGCAAATAATATAATTATTTTAAGTCAAATTAATATCAAATAACCCACCCCGGATCGCTCCCGGCGCAAAGGTGCCCAACACGCTCGCTGCGTTACCGCGTTGAATCGCAATGGCCAACCTTTGTACCAAAAACGATCCAGAGCTGGAGTCTCCTGTGATCTCGTTGAGCCTGCGACCAATTTCACTAACAAAGCCCTTTGCTTCCGCGCTCCAACTGCCCAAGGTCTCCACGGCCACTGGAACAAAATGGTAATGCGGTTCCAGAACAGCGTACTTGAGCCTCTTCCTAGTACAGGCATCCTCCGCAGCAGCCGAAGGAGAGTGTACGGTGCGACTGAGGTGGCTAGCGGCAACAGTGCTGACGCAAGTTGCGTCCCAGATGAGGCACTTACCATTCTTCCAGGGCACCAAAGTCAGCCCGTCCGGTCTCTTCCCGTCGGTTCTGCACAGACCCGGAGGCTCAAGAACGCAAGGGACATTCGCTGAAATCAGGGCTCTGCGGACTATATCATTCAGAGCGTGGTGTCGCGGGACCCTCCCAGTGCAGCGACGACAACTCATCGCGTGATGACCATCGGCCTCCACCAAAGAGCCACAGGTGCATATGTGGGGTTCACACACCTTGCAGCCCAGGCGGAGAGCCACAGCCACACGGAGAGAGTTGTCATCCAATAAAGTGCCCATGTGAGGTGAAGGCAACGCCTGCAACCACGCTCCGGACTCTGGTTGCGACACAGCCCGCAGTCTGGCCTTATCAGCTCCCATCGCATCCTCTAACAACCGCTCCCGAGATCGCCTCACTCCTACATCATCCCACGCCCGCTGTACGTGCATTGCTTCAGGGCACGCTGCGCCCGAGTTGAGGGCCGACCAAGCTGACACAGCATCAGACACGAAAGGAATGCTCCCCTCAACACCATTGGAATTGAGTAAAACAGTGACAAGGTTCGCAACCCCATGCGCCGACGCCAAGAAAGCTGGCAGGCCCACATCACGCGCGCAACGCACCCCGAGACCACCGCATCGGGTTGGTAAAGTCGCCTGTCTCCACTGGGACCCATCTAGGGAGACATTAAGGACTGACTCCACCACCGATTTCAAGGCATCGTCAAACAAGGAGACTTCCTCGGGACAGAGCCAAGTAGGAGCGGTCCGCAACAAGTACGTGATCTTGGGAAGAGAGAAGCACATGCGCAACAAAACAAGTGCCACGTGTGCGGAAAGATGCCCTAGGCGTTCGTGAGCAGTCAGAAGAAGCTGCATACGAGCAGTGATGGCCTCAGGAACTGCACTTAAAAATATTGGTGATCCCAAAACGTTCAAATTAGAAGGGGAGAGTTCTCTGAGACCTGGAAGAAGAGAATTAAAAAGGCAAAAGTGTGTTCGAGCCTCGGCACCGCAGGGAAAGAACTCGCACTTCGTAGGGTTCACCTCAAGACCCAAGACTCTGAGCCGAGGGATTAGATCCTCCAAATCCTGCAACACGTCTACGGGCTTACCCCCAATGGTGCCATCGTCGAGGTACCAAACGTTTAATGGAGACTTGAGCTCAAGAATTGTTTAGTGTAAAGCTAAGCTAAAAACGAGTGGACCAAGCGGATCACCCTGTTGGGCTCCCACTTTTGACAGAATAAGATTATTGCCGAAGAAAAGATTGGAAGGCAGTTTATAAACTTGATGAAGGAAAGGATAGAGAGAAGGGATTTTTTCCTTGACCTCACTCAACAGAACGTCTCTCTCCAGTGTGTTGAACGCGTTGCGAATATCAAGCTTCAACAATATGCAGTCTTCGTTTTCCGGATTCATCACAAAGCTTCGCGTGGCGTGGATGGCAGCCTCACAACCCAGGCGCGTACCGAATCCCAACTGGTGAGGCTGTAGATACCCAGCCATATCCTCTTTGACGGCACGGCAAGCCAGCTTGGCAGCCATTCGGCGGAAAACACTACCTACGGCGATAGGTCTTAAGCCGCCATCTTTTTTGGCCAAAGCAAAGAGCGAGGCGCCGTAAAGATACGGGCAGACAAGTGGGTTCAGCTGGCCACTCAGCAAAAAGTTGGCCAGCCTGGTAAGGCAACCCAAAAGGCGCCTTCCGTTGCCCCCAGCCGACCTCGAAGTCAACTCCTTGAGATGGCCCGGTCGAATCCCGTCCAAGCCAGCCGCTGAACCGGAGTAAAATGAACTAAGCGCCAAAATCACGTCCTCTACAGTGACAGACGCCGCTGAGTATCCCTTGTCTGGCTCAGGAGGGAAACTGAGAGGACGTGAAGGACTCGGATGCTTTAGTCCCAAAGCAGCCAGCGTGTCGAGATCCCGCCCGGCGAACGAGTCGTCCGACATCAAAAGACGAACCGCTCCGCGCAAATCGCCCTCAAATACCTTCGCCTCTATCGCTTTTTTACTGAGCGGGAACCCGGCTCCAACCTAGACGTGACTACCTCGGCATTATGAGAGGTGCCAGATGACAATACATTGGCCTTCACCTTTGCTGTCACATTACCAGGTGACTTCTTTTCTGGAACCCGCAGACCCGTATAAGCGAAAGAAAGAAGTTCACTCCATTCATCTACACCATTGTTAGAAACACACGAGTCAATTATATCGCAGAGTTTACCAGCTGCCTGATTACGGGCACCCTTAGGTATGTGCCGCAGAACTGGTGTATTCCCCTTGAGAAAAGCGAACCTTTCCAAAGTCGGTGGAGCCACCGGTGGCACTTGACTCGCTGAGGGACTGGTAGGTATGTCGGCCGGAGGGGTCTGCGAAAATGCACCAGAACGCTGCACATCTTTGTGCATGCGCCCAATGTGCACCCTCAAACCGTGCGCAGAGAAAGTGCGCGAAGACCCCGGGCAGTGGGGACAAAGTAACTGGGAAGGCAGGACATTCATACTGGCAATACAAAGTAGTATTACAAAAATATCAATAGGATGTGCAAGGTAACAGCGAGATCGCAGTTTTTTCTTAATTGCTTAACTTGCTTAATTTGGTTCTATATTAAAAAGTGATTTTAATTTTAATAACTGTTTACCTGAATCCTCTTCACAGTTGTAGCTATCTGAGTGAAACTTGATAAACCTCGTGATTAACAGTGATTTAAAGGTACTTTTGAAGGCATAGCAATCTGGATTTGTATTTCTAAAATTATACGTCCGCATTTGTCCAAAAAAGTTTTCGATGGGATCTGAATTTAAATATCGCGGGCGCATAATTTTAATGTTTCTTTCATTCAAGTATTGCCACACTCTGGTAACTTTTCAAAGTTATAATCCAATTTTTTAATGATGGCACAGATGTTTCAATTATATCGCAGAGTTTACCAGCTGCCTGATTACGGGCACCCTTAGGTATGTGCCGCAGAACTGGTGTATTCCCCTTGAGAAAAGCGAACCTTTCCAAAGTCGGTGGAGCCACCGGTGGCACTTGACTCGCTGAGGGACTGGTAGGTATGTCGGCCGGAGGGGTCTGCGAAAATGCACCAGAACGCTGCACATCTTTGTGCATGCGCCCAATGTGCACCCTCAAACCGTGCGCAGAGAAAGTGCGCGAAGACCCCGGGCAGTGGGGACAAAGTAACTGGGAAGGCAGGACATGGCACAGATGTTTCCTTACCGTGTTTATCGACAAATTTAATAAGTTTTAGTGTTTTTATTGCTTCCTTCCAAAATTCATGGTGCGGCGACTTTTCTGTTACCGCCTGTCTTAATGGCTTCCCCTTTGAATTCTTGTTGAAGCCTGTTCCATTGACTGAGTCAAACAGGTCGTCAAAGAATGCGATAGCTTTAGCTGTGTTCTTTAATGTAGGGCTTACTTTAGTTCCATCTGCATAATGAGCTACAACAAATAACATAGTTAATTATTACTTAGTCAATCCTAAGGTCAAGGAAAAGGCTAGGCAAGTGATGATGAATACTAAGGTCATAAAATTCTTAAAACAAAACAATCAGTACAGTAACTTACAAAACTGAGCGGTGTAAGACAATGTAGCAGCTACTGTCTTGCTGAACACAGCAGTGCAATTTTTCACCTGAAATAAAATATTATAAATTACAACTTGAAAGGGTACCTATATTGCAAACAGGATTGGAAAGCCATGGGAAAGGCCTTTGCCCAGCAGTGGGACAGATCAGGCTGACTTAAAAAAAACAAAAAATTACAGGTTTCAGGGCACAGGTTTCATTTTACATAGTAAAATGCTGTTTGAGAATTTGAATATCATAAGCGATCTAATTAAACATTTCAATACTTCACTTTTTAATTTTCTCTGGAATCACATGTTCATCAGTCAAATAATGGAGGAGGCGCGCCTGTGCATGATTGCAGTCAGTTTTGTACACATCTACTATATCACTCCATTTGGATATTTCTCCATTAACGGATATATTTTTAGTAATAAAATTATTTCTCAACCCTTTAATGAGGTGTGGTGGATCATGAATCACACTGAGCTTCTGTCCGTTAACTTCAATAACATCATCTGAAACATTAAAATTATATTGTTACAATAGACTTCAAAACATTCGTTGGGTGTGGTCCATGTGGGCATAGTTTAAATGTTGTCACAAAAGCATGCACGTAAAGAACAAAACCTACTCACCAATATTTTCACCGGCAATTATTGTTAGTCGCCTTGTATCTTCTTGGAGACTCTTCAGGGCAGCTCGAAATGCTGTACCTTGGTCACACACCAAAGCCAACGGTTTCAGTCCTGTATTACCAACAGCAGTGATCATTTGTTTCAGAATTACTTTTAATTCAACCCCTGAAGTTGCTCCTTTACAGAAATAAAAGGCCAGAGGTTGCTGCCACTTGTGAACCACTCCCCGTAACATAAACACAAGGGCATGGTCAGCGAAATCATTCGGTTAAAAAGTATGGAGCAATATTTTTTTTTCATCCCAAGTGTTGACCTGAAAGCAAATTGCATTATTTATATTCATTCATATAAAATTTTGCCAACAAAATATGGAATAAAAAATTTAGAGCAACTAGTTATTTTCATTTAAAAAGAATATTACCTCTTTTTCACAGCTTCAAATGTTTGAGGATTGTTTCCTGATTCTATGTTTAATTTAGAAATCATTTTGGTTAGAGTATATTTAGATGGCAGAATAAATATCCTGTGAAGAAATCTATAGCACTTTGGGCTCTGTTTCATTATTGCCATTGCTATCAATTTTTGGCTGGCTGGCTTTTTTAGTGCACTGTTTAATCTGCATCCATAAGAAAGCTTGTGCCATTGGATTCAGTTTTTCTGTGAGCTTTTCAAAAGATTTTTCTTTAGAAAATTTCAATGCCTTTTTTGCTCGTAAATTGAAATTAAGCTGCCTTCTTTCCTTGTAAAGCCTAGAACAATGCGGCGACAGCTTATTTTTAGAATGTACGATACGCCGTCTTTTCTTTGTAGTTGTAGTATGATGCACAACTTCTGAAAAATAAATAATTTAATATATTACCATATCAGATAGTTTCTTTTTTAAGGCTGATGCTTCAGGGTAGCCCGCAAAATTCAAAGCTAGGTTGTATGTTGATTAAAATAGTTTTTGTTACAGACAACGTAATTTTGTTTTTTATTTAATAAATGTTTTACTACATTTTAGTTATGTTTAATGATTTTAATTGATAAACTATGATGTCGGCTAGTCAGTAAAAAAGAATAATGGAAAAAGATGAACAAACTTAGGAAATATCGTAAAAAAAACTGCAGCACGTCACGCGTCTTGACAAAAAAATAAAAGAAAAAAAATCATAAAAAAAAACTGAAGCCGCTAAGTCAAAAATATAAATGTAATTATCAATAATTTTGTACAAATATTCAAAAAACGCCGGGCGGTCACTTATCCCTGGGACACATTGTATACACATATCAACAGAATCTAGGGATATTTTATATTTCATCAAATATCTAAAAATCTATGAAGATTTTTCTTATATAGTAAATGGAAGAATGATAGGTTATTTTAAGGTCTATAGTAAAAGGGTGTTTCTCTACTAATTGGAAAATCGCAGTCCGCGGCATATTTACGTACAAGATGTTTATTTTACTGAGTTCTGTGTATTTAAAACGATAGTGTACTAGTTATTCTTAGTACGCTATAGCTTATTTTGTAATATTAATAACAAATGCACTTTAACCACTTGAAAACACAGTCCCCTGTCCCCTGTCCCATTTCCGAAATAAAAAGTTTCGTGACAAAAAAATATATTTTCTTTATTGTTATTTCTAAAGCATAAAACATTCGAATAATACTAGAATACATTAAATATCTTTGTAAAACCTAGTTATATTTTTAAGTAAAAATTTAAAACTTAATTCGGTATGATAAATGTTGTCCTCAATATTTTCAAACAGTCCCCTGTTACAAATTGAAAAATGCTCTGAAATCTTATTACGTATTGGTGCGGAAATTAAGTCGGTGGAACGAAACGCAACCGCTGTGAAGTTCGTTCGGTTGCAAACGAAGCGCGCCGTCGCTATTTTGTTTAGTGCAAAGACTACTATAGTATAGACAGGCAACTCTACCGTATTTTTAATATTGGGAAGTTGTCGAACTCAGCGCCATCTAGTTTTTCGCTAAGGGAACTATTATATAAGTAAATGTATAGCTAGCTGCTATACTGTCCAATCCTATAGGATATTATATTTGTATTTTGTATGAGATTAGGGTGTCCGCTATATACAAAATGCTTACGTACTACGCAAACGAAAAAAAAAATACAGAATTGTATATTATGCCATTTTATTTTCTCCACGTCACACATTCACAATAAAATTTTGGGTTCGCCTTTTTCGTCCTTTATGACATATGTAGTGCCGATTAGCTTTTTCTTTCATTGGATCGTTAACATCCCAAAAGGTAATTTTGCCAGTGAGAACATTGTTAACATCTTTGCACCAGTTATTAATAAAAAACATTGTGCTTTTATTTATTAGATAATTTCTCAAATTATCAGCGTGATCTGCACAACTGATAAAGGATACATTTACATTTATATTTACGATGAGTTTAATATAAACAGAAATATTTTTTTAGTGCAGTGCTCCTTCAGAATTTCTATACATATATTTTCCACTTGGGCAAAGAAATCGAATAATGCTCTTGTAGGATAACACAACCACTTTTAGTTGCCAAATTCTTTTTTTTTAAATATATTCATGGAAACTTAGTGATTCTTCTGCTTCCATAGAATCCCTGCAGGTCACACAATTTTTATAATTATTTTTTTTGGCAAGTTGTGCTATCCACCCACTGCAATACCCTATAGATGCCAACTGAATGTGAAGACGAAATATTATTTACTAGTAATGTTTTAAATGCGCCTTCAAATGCATATGTCGTAGGCATTATGTTGCTACAGCCATGAGCTCTAATTGCCCCAAAAAAGTTTTCCAATGCGTCTTGATTGAAATTGCGCAGCAATAAGGAGTTAATTCCTTTGGAATTTAAATACGATACAATTAATTTAAAACGTTCCATGGTTTTGATCCAACTTGACAATGAAGGCACTACTCCTTGGTTAGTGGCATTACAAAATTTCATCGATTTCAGAATTGGTATACTTTTATTCCACAATTTGTGATGAGGTGAGCTTGGGGTCACTGCAGTTCTATAAATTTTTCCTCCTCTTATCGCGCTAAAACTGCCGTTGACGCTGTCGAATAAGTGATCAAAAAAGATGAGAAGATCTGCTGTGTCCGTGCTGTCTTTTTTGAGAGCTCCACATCCTGTAAATGAGAAAAATATAATTTTAACGGAGTAATTATTTGTCTAATTTATTCAATATCTTCTGAACTATGTCGTTTTAAGAAAGATTTATATTTCTACAATTGTTAAAGTAACCCTTTGATTCGATAAGTCATATATTATGTCAAAGTGAACCAATTTCTTGTGTGACACGTCATATTCTGGTCACTGAAGTACTTATTAAATATCAACTGAATTGGTTAAATTAAGAAAAACATGGATATAAGGACAGACAACAAAATGATCCTATAAGAGCTTTTTCGTACAGAGGTTCAGAACCCTAACTTTGAAATGTTAATAATTAATTATGAATGAATAAACTGCTTACCTGCCATAAATCCAAGAGCTACTCCAACTGATTGGCTGAACACCTGGGTGCAATGTTTAACCCTCATTTCCGGGATAAGTGCAGGCAACACATGATGTGCTGTTAGTTTCGGTACTAGCTTTACACCTTTATAACCAGGGCACCTGTTATATAGGTTCACAATGTGGTCCCATTTTGCAATGCATTCTTTGCCTTCAATAATAAATTTAGGATTTTTAGTGATTAAATTATTTCTAATCCCCTTAATTAGGTGAGGTGGATCATATATTGGAAAAATCTTGTCCATTATTCTTGTCCATTGCGTAAAAATGTTTCTCGCGTTTCTTTAAGCAATGCATTTATAGCTGCCACATTTGAGGTGCCTTGGTCACATACCGTTGCCACGACTTTCAGCCCTGTTTCTTGCACTTTTTTATTATGGTCTGTATCTGTTTTTTTAACTCCATTGTTTTTGTGCTTCCTGTGCAATAGTAAAAAGCCAAAGGCTGTTTGTATTTTTTTAGAATGCCTCTTATCATGAAGACTAAAACATGATCACAATATTCCTTTTCCCTTATACAGCCATTGTTAACGAATCCTGATATTTCATCATTTCGTTTGTCATATGAAATGCCCGCTCCAATTGCCATTTCATCAAATGCTAAACAGCAGTATTTATAATTATCAGGCATTTTACTGACTCGAGTTTTTAAATTATCAAATATTATGTCATTGATTCCACATTTTAGATTTACCTTGTGCAGTAAATCTTGCAGAGTTCTTCTGCTTGGTAAAACGCATATTCTGCTTAGTAGGCGATATGCTTTAGGAGAAGGCTTATATAAGGACACTGCCAAAATTTTTTCATCCAGACTGAATCGCCTTCCTTTCTTTTTCTTGCCACTTTGAGAGGCTTGCATTTGGCAAAATATTTTTCTAGTATGTGGCATATTCTTGCAGACAATATTGAATGCAGTAGTTTTTGTAATTTTTTTGGCCATCATGTATTTTGTCTTAAATTTCTTCTTATCACTTTCGCATTTTTGTAATTTCTTTAAGACAGATCTAAATTCTTTATGTTGCGTCAAAGTTACACGAGAACCTGAAAAATACATTTATCTGTTATTCCAGTACATATATCTTTTTGGTTTAAGAGACCTAGATGCCTTGACCTACATTACTATTACGCTTTAGTCTTATTCTGCAACTAGCTTTTGCCCGCAGCTTCGCCCGCGTACATAAAACATAGCCTATGTCGCTCAGAAATAAAGCAGCTTTCTATTGGTGAAAAAAAAATTGTGATCCGACCAGTATATAGATATCACAATACTATGTTAATTAATGTAAGTGGGGCATGTACCATTTTAACTAACTATAAATATAAATTGAAATAATAATGATTGGAACTTGATTATGATAGTAGAGATTAACTCCTACGAACCTGAAATCAAATTGTTTGATTGTGTCGCATTAGATGTGGAAGCTAGAGGCGGCTTGCTGATCATAGCCTCAATGTGTGGTGAAGCATAGACTGGTTTAGTGTTTGTAGTTTCAGTATTTGATGTTGAAGCTAAGGTTGATGTGCTTGAAGCTTCAATGGATTCTATTCCTGAAAAATAAGAAAATAACTTTATTCAGTCGAGGTTTAAATAGTTTTTACGTACACCATATATTATTATAATATATGTGTATATCTGAAAAGTAGGATAGTTAGTGCAACATTTTACTTTAACATTTTTTTAATTAAAGAATTTGAATTAGATCAAATTAAAATGTAAACTTTAAAAAGTCATTTACTCGAATTTACCCTAATTGCATTTATTACTTTTTACCCATAAACAGACGATATATAGATATCACAATACTATGTTTATTAATGTAAGTGGGCATGTACCATTTTAATTAACTGTAAATATAAATTGAAATAAACGAACCTGAAATCAAATTCTTTGACTGTGTCACATTAGATGTGGAAGCTAGAGGCGGCTTGCTGATCATAGCCTCAATGTGTGGTGAAGCATGGGCTGGTTTAGTGTTTGTAGTTTCAGTATTTGATGTTGAAGCTAAGGTTGATGTGCTTAAAGCTTCAATGGATTCTATTCCTGAAAAATAAAAAATAACTTTATTCATTCGAGGTTGAAATAGGTAAGCCTGCACCACTTTTGCACATACATTGTGTGAAACATGAGTGAATAAATTTTGTAAAGAAGACAATCACACAAACAGACTATTGTTTTTTTTTTTTATTGAATAAAAACCTGAACCAAGATTCTTTGATATTGCAATACAATGTTTGAGATTTATATGAGTATTCATGGAGTTTCTTGCTTGTTGGTCTCCATGAGCAATTATAAAACTTAAAAACCAGCCAAGTGCAAGTCGGACTCGGACACAAAAGAATCCATAAAATATAGAATATATCATTATCTATAAAAACTCCGATTGTTGTATGGGGAGCCCCTTATTTTTTTAGTATTTATAATTGTAACAACAACAAATACATCTGTGGAAATTTTTACAGTTCATGAGATTACAGCCTGGTAACAGATGGATAGCGGAGTCTTAGTAATAGGGTCCCATTTCACCCTTTAGGTATGGAACCCTAAAAAGAAAAAAGAAACTAATTGAAGTACATTTTTTTTTACATATTTAGATACATAGGTACCTGATGTGCCAAAACCAGGTTCTTCGGGATGTATCAGATGATACAACAATTGCTTTACCAAGTGATTGTGCTTGCAGATCTAGAATAATACAACAATATTGCATGTATTTATTATTTCTTTCAATAAAATAAATGCATTGTTACGTATTATATTGCTATTATATATTAGTATTACCTGGGATATGCATTGTTGGAATTGCCAATTTAGACAGTCTACCACTTGGATACTTATGAATATCTTCAAAATGTCTATGACAGACCCGTCTCTTGTCATATACAGGGTGTCTCATTCAATTCGGTCAGTATGGGAAAGTCTGAAACTATAAGACATACGAAGATCTGTTCTGAGGAACCATGTCATCGATTTTAATAACAAGAAAAACTGCATTCATACATTTTAAAAAAACATCTGTACTCCGTTCGGGAATCGAACCCGGTTATTTTGAAAAAAAAAACCTACACTATTTCTATTTAGATATCGATTGTGTAGGTCTTAAGCAGTAAATGTCTGTATGAAACATGATGTCTGAAATGAATAAAATGCATTATTTCCACATACTTTAATTTATTTTAGTAGGTGCTTGAACTGACCACGTTTACAATATTAAACAAGTTCAGGTATTTAAAATTGTCTCTATGGTTGTTTGTACCTCTTTGCTGGTGTTGCAACTTGATACATACACCGCTTTACATACATATGACATTGCATTACATACATTGGCCAAATTTTAACGCAAATTCACCACATGAAGATAAGAAATGCAATTGTAAGATCGTTACCTAAACGTGTTGAATATTGTATTGAAAAAGGCGGTGGTCACTTCGAGCACCTACTAAAATAAATTAAAGTATGTGGTAACAATGCATTTTATTCATTTTAGACATCATGTTTCATACAAACATTTACTGCTTAAGACCTACACAATCGATATCTAAATAGAAATAGTGTTGGATTTTTTTTTCAAAATAACCGGGTTCGATTCCCGAACGGAGTACAGATGTTTTTTAAAACGTATGAATGCAGTTTTCTTGTTATATAAAATCGATGACATGGTTCTTCAGAACAGATCTTCGTATGTCTTATAGTTTCAGACTTTCCCATACTGACCGATTTGAATGAGACACCCTGTATATCTTGACGATCCAATATAGCTATTTGACCACCAATATTTAAAATCCAAGATGTAAGTTTGTCTCCGCTTTTCTCTGGATTTGGGAATCGGTGTAGAGGCACACTTGGAAATATGAATGATTAAACTATTAGGTGCGATACATTGTACAGTTTCATAATGTTAACTACTGAATAGTCACTAAAGTATAAAATGAAATTCTGTTGTACTATGACATTTGGATAGTAAGTAATGATTTCCCAGGAACTAATGAATAATGAGAATTAGAACAATAACATTCATAGCAACTTTGATTTACATCTTACATTCTGCAGTTATTACAATAGGTGTATGACGATATGTGAAACATATCTTTTAGATCTCTAGGTTTCATTGTGATCAAAGTGGTGATGGAGTGTTAAGCCAGCTCCTATAGAAAAATGTTAACACCACGTTACTTACCGTGTTTCCGAACCACAACACATCCAGGTACACAGCAAGAATTTTCAGACATGGTGAAAACTGCTAATGCAATTTTAGGTCCAAACTTAGTGCCTAGGCAAGTCTACGAACAAATTCTAACGCGGCTCAATAACTTGGAGGAACGAAAGCTCAACTCAACATGAAAATGCACTAGCGATACAACAAAAACTTAATTGCAAAAGGAAAACAAAAGAAATGCGTACGAGTTACACTCTCACGCAACCATGCAGCCATTTTGCAATTCAAGTGTGGCCATACAAAAACCAACTTTTGCACGTTTAAATACAAAATAATAACTTTTTTAGTATTAATCGGATGATAAAAACCTAATTATTTAATAATTTTTGTATTCTATTATTTGTGTATACGAATAGTGTGAAATAACATTTTTTTCCTTGATTATTGTTTTAAAGTAATTCCCAATATAAAATAATATATTTAACTGTAGCAACACTGCAATTTGTTTCCCTTAACTATTATAACTAAGCTATTAAAGATTTTATATTTATTTTATAAATATCTTTCAATTTATTAACACATTTTTAACATTTCCAAAAAATATGCCTGGACCACCCTTTTTTTTTTTTTTTTTTTTTTTTTTTTTTAGGATGGGAAATCATCAAATGACTTCTCCCACTCTGGGCGGAGCGGGAGGGAGTGTCAGACTCTTACTGACTAAAACCCATCCATGTTCCTTCCTCGCCCTTTACGTTCCGGGGCCGCGGTATCTCTTTCGAACAGTCCCGCAACCCCGGCAGGCTTCGGCCCTTGCGGGCCCCTCTCTTATGCTGACATCTCTTTGAGGCGCGCGTGGAACACGAACGCGCCGTCGACACGGCCTGTCGTCGTTAGACGGACGGACGGCTAGCTAGCCCATAGCCAACCGTCCACAGGCCCGCATCTATGCCTGGACCACCCTGGGACAGTCTTGTGTGGGGCAGTTTCCAATTAGTAGAGAAACACCCAAAAATAAAAAACGTTTCGTGATTTTTAAGTTTTAAATAAAAATGTTTATTTTTTTAATCGCCGTAGCAAATTAATATGGTAAAAAACTTCATTTCTTCCCGCTCAGCGGTGCAGGAACATCGAAATTCCCCAACCCCCCGCGGCGCACGCGATGACGTATCGCCACGCGCCAGATGGCCGCACTGAACAAAACATTTTTTTGTTTACTCGTTGGCGACGGTCTCAAGTTATGTTTTTGTTAGAGCATATGAATGTCCCTTTCGGGTCTTGTTAAGTGTTTGTTGACATTTCGTCTCTAATTTATTATATTAATTGTTAAATATTGACTATGGTTGAAAAAAAACATTATGTGAACTTTAAAAATTATTATTTCAAAAAGTAAATCGATACCATATACATTTGATGGCTTTTATTGGTGGAAGGATTCTATCTTCATACGGAAAAAAATACAAACACACCTCATAGCAAAAAAAAAAAATTTACAGGCATAAAACTTGCACTAAACATTTGCCGACGGTGAAAAATTTTTCAACAAAATTAAATAAATTATTACGACTATACAGTTTCACGAAACTTAAAAATATAGTTACTATCTGAAAGCTACATTCATAGAGGAACTTATGCGTAAATATTAAGTGCATAGGTCTATTCAATACAGAAATACATGGGATTGATTGAAGGAATTCCCACTTACGTAAAAGCGTACTTAACATTTCTTGTCTGTTTTGTTCAGTGAATTTTGAGTAAAGAAAATACAATAAATCTAACTATATTCTACAAATGCCCTTTCCACTGAGGTATCACACATGTTATTCAATAGCCATCGAAAAAAAATACAAGTAAAGAAATATCACAAATCAGGGGCCTAATTCTGCTATTTTAATAAATTCGTCACTCCAACACGATTCCATTCTCATCCCATTGTCATTTTGCTTAAAGTTCGTAATCTGAATCATATAGAAGCAAATATAGCAATATCCATAAAAGGTGATTTTAGGAAATTTAAATAAAACTAATTTTGATAAATATACCTACCGTAAAATCATACAATTATGGTCCAAATTTCGCAATAGTCAAACATATTGTTGGTTTTACTCTAAACTATTATTATTTCAAATAATCTTTGTGGTTTTATTATTTGTAAGTATAGCGACGATTAACATGCGCCTAACAGCATCAAACAAGTATTATCATTTAATTTTTTTTTTTTTACTTTTTTTTGGACCATTGTTGTCTGCGGTGTTTTCAACTATAGTCCTACCGTAAAATGGCACTGAAAACGCTTTTATATTAAATTTGGACTATACTTGAAAGTAACTCTGATAATAATAGGCCATGTAAATACAAATAAAATAAAAATAAAACATTTTTTAATTTTCCAAATATTGTTACAAAAATTCACTCATTGAACTATTAATGAAAGAAATTAATAATCAGACCAAATATTTAGTTAGGTTTATGAAAAAACAGTTGTATTTTAAATAAAAAAACAAAAGAAGTTATTTTTTAGGCTTTCCCCACTTGTCTTCTAGTTCAGGAACCCTGAATAAAGCTCTCTTTGTGCTCATTTTCTTTGGCGTTTCAATTTTAAATTTAATTTTATTGGTTGGGTAAAAAATCACGTCATCCTTTTCAGGCCACTTCCAAGAAAGCCCGCAGCGTGTCAAGCACTTTACATACGCCCCATTAGCTTCTTTGGTTTGTATTTGGCCAGGCCATAACTCGCCTTCATATTCGACAACGACGAAATCATTTTCCTCTGGGATTAATTCGCAATTCGACGAGGTGGCGACGCAATTTGGAGACTCGTTTTCTTTGTCTTTAAATTCTACTAGATCTTCATCTTCAAGTCCTTCAACGAAAGTTCGATCGGAATCAGAATCGTTTGTGTACGAGCCAATAATGCTCATACAGCAAAAGTACGTTTCTGCGCACGTAATGAATTACGCTAAACGTACTTTATTAATTATATTATAACATAAATTCAGTCGTCACTAAAACTCAGCCACAAGCGGGTCGATCAATAATAATATTGCATCAAGTGCGGCTCAGATAACTAAACATACGTAACTTAAACGTAATTAAACTATTGAACAGAACAGTGGTTTGGTGTGAACTTACTACCTTCCTACAACAACTACCGGGTATCTGTCAACGACTAGAAAACCCCAACATCTTTTTGGTCCTTCGAGCCGGATCACGCGGCATACCACCTCGTACGTCGTCGTGTCTCCTCATCAGCAGAGTGCTTAGCGTGGTATATCCCAGTTACGTTAGCAAATCGGTGTTATTGGCTTCCCACAAGCGGGTCTCACCAGTAAAATTGAGACGTTGCACATAACGTAAAGGAGGGTGAGCTACACTGAGCGCCTGTAACTAACGAACCAGCAGAGAAGACGTCTACTGCTACAACTAAACAATCGGCGGAGATTATATCTACTGCTTCAACTACAATTAAACAATCGGCGGAGATTACATCTACTGCTTTAACTACAACTAAGCAATCGGCGGAGATTGCATCTACTGCTTCAACTACAACTTAACAATCGGCGGAGATTCTATCTACTGCTTCAACTACAACTAAACGATCGGCGGAGATTACATCTACTGCTTTAACTAAGAAAGAATCAGCGGGGATCACATCCTGCGGTTACTTCAGCTCCGAAAACTTCGTGAGTACTTATTATCTACACGCCAACCACGCGCAGCCACAAGGCAAAAACAATGTCCACAGAAGACTACCCTGAATTTGCGGAACTTATAACGAAACAGCAAAACAGCTACGAGAGAATCAAAACTCTACAAACCAACTACAAAAAGGATGCTGTGAGTAGAAAAACCACAGACTACCTAAACAAGCGCATCGAAGCTTTACAATCCTTGTGGGATGAGTTTCGATCAAATCACGAAACTTTGAAGAAATATGAATCTGCCCAAAGCGACCATGACTACTTTAGGCAAGACATATTTATCATCACTAGAAGCATGTTTGACGAAACAATGCAATCTATGAATCAACTACGAAACAAGTTGATAAGCGAACCTGGATTTTCGGGTACATCAAAACCGAAAATACTAGAAACTCCCGGAACACCGCAATTTGATACAACTGGAGTACACCAACAAATCGAGGATGAAACGGACAAGCACCTATCAACTCTGTTACGTAATCAAATGTGTAACTTCAACGCTTTTAAGCGAGCGGTCTCCAAAACTAACCTGGACGACATGAAAGAGAAGTGGCAACTCCAAGATCAAGTCAATATATTACGATCTAAATGGGAATCCATCGACAAGATTCATTGGGAACTAAGCTACTTACTGCAAGGGAACGACAAGGACTATGAAGCAAAATTCGACCATTGGGAGCAAGTCTACGACAACCTAAAGGAAGAGCTAAATAGAAAAATCTTTGAGACATGCCATTATGAAAAAACAACACCGCGTATGGAATTACCGGAGTTCAACGGAACTTTCAACAACTGGATCTCCTTTAGAGATTTATTCTTTGAGATGATTCATAACAATCCAACGCTGAACAAAACGCAGAAAATGAAGTTCCTAAAGTCTAAATTGAAAGGCGAAGCGGAAAAGTTAATCAAGCACCTTCCTGTGAGTGCTGAGAATTATGACTCATGCCTGAATATTATTCAGCATCGCTACGACAACAAGCGGTTACTTTTCACGTCCTACATAGAAACACTTCTCAATCAAGCGTCCATCGAAAAACCAAACTCAACTAACATGAAGAAGCTGTATGACACAACAAAAGAGTGTTTAAACGGCCTAGAAAACATAGACGTTAATATTCCAGTATGGGGTCCACTTATCGTCTATTTACTATCCTCCAAACTGGATGATGCTACGTACGCTGACTACATAAAAACCATGAAATATGCAAGAGAGCTTCCAGACTTAGAAGAGTTCATGGAGTTCCTGGAATTGCAGTTCATAACTCAAGAAACGTCCCGTAACAAAAAGAATGGCGGGAAACAAAACTGTTCATCAAATAATCAACATAAAAATTATAACAACAACAAGTCAACGAACTTTAAAGGCACAGAAAAGTGGACAAAAACCTTCCATGCAACGCTGAGGAAATGTCCACTGTGTAAAAACGAACATACGCTGATGCAGTGTCCTACATTTGTGGACATGGATGTCGCAACGCGTAACAAAACAACAAGAAATCTGAACTTGTGCAAAAATTGTTTGTTTAGTCACGGCGGAAATAAATGCAACTCAATGAAAAAATGCCGCACGTGTAACTACAAACATCACTCCCTTCTCCATGATGATAATCTGAAGGGGCAACAATCAACGCCAACCACATCAACGGTGGCTGAGCGAACATCTAATCACATTAATGGTGAACAAGAGATACTCTTAGCGACTCTTCAATTACGGGTCAAGAACAAGGAAGGAGATTACGTCATCCTTCGGGCGTTACTGGATCAAGGCTCTCAAGTAAGCTTGGTCACAGAAAATGCTGCTCAACGGTTGAACTTACCCCGAAATAAAATGAACGCTGCGGTCACTGGCGTTGGTACTATAATGGGGAAAAGTAAAGGGATGATAAAATTGGAATGCAAGTCTATCCACTCTGATTATACATTCCTAACAGAAGCGTTAGTGATGAGTAAACTCATCAACAATTTGCCAAACTCAACGATCAACACAGAGAATTGGACACATCTTCACAATATCGAGTTAGCTGACCCAGACTACAACATCCCTGGACCCATCGATCTACTGCTTGGAGCAGATGTTTACTCCGACGTGATCCTTGGAGGAATAATTAAGCATAACAATGGTTCGCCAGTAGCACAACAGACTCAGTTGGGCTGGATATTGTGCGGAGCTACAAAGCAGTTTAACTGTCTAGTAACGCTATCTGAGCTAGACAATCTAACAAAATTTTGGGAAATAGAAGATATCCCTTCGGAAACCGTAAACACTACGGAAAACGATTTCTGTGAAAAATATTACACAGAAACAACCGAACGATTAAGCAACGGGCGTTATGTAGTGAAAATGCCAATGCATTCTAACTACGAACAAAACCTGGGTAACTCGAAACCTCAAGCTACAGCACAATTTCTTCATTTAGAAAAGAAAATGGCGAAGCAAGAACACTTCACTAAACTATACAAACACTTCATTCGAGAATACATCGATTTGGGTCACATGAAACCGGTGACAGAATCGGGAAGTCGAGTACAACTACAAGCCTACCTACCACACCACGGCGTAGTAAGGGAGTGCTCATCAACAACGAAACTACGAGCTGTTTTTAACGCATCAATGAAAACAGACTCCGGGTACAGCCTAAACGATTTGATGGAAAAAGGGCCAAATCTACAAAAGGACATACTATCCCTGGTCATAAAATGGCGGAGCTATAAATATGTCCTAACGGCGGACATTGAGAAAATGTACCGTCAAATCCTTATTCATCAAGATCAACGATGTCTTCAAAGAATCATTTGGAGAGAATCCAAGAGAGAACCACTGAGAGCTATGCAACTATGTACCCTAACATACGGGACCAAAGTCGCACCATTTATAGCGATGCGGACTCTCCAACAGCTGGCCAAAGATGAAGGCAACGCTTTGCCTCTAGCCCAAAAGGCGCTACTTAACGAGTTTTATATGGATGACGCCATCACGGGACATCATACCATAGAATCAACAAAGCTACTACAAAAAGAGCTAAGCGAACTACTGAAGAAAGGTGGTTTTGTTTTACGAAAATGGTCCACAAACGAACCATCTATTCTCAATGACCTACAAAAGAAAGAGAAAAGTAACAATAACGAATTTAACTTCAAACAACAAGAGTTCAGCAAAACACTGGGGCTCGCATGGAATGACGCAAGCGACACATTCCATTTTATTAGCGAAGCACCTAACGACAGCAAAAATGCATCATATACAAAACGCAGGCTATTGTCAGAAATAAGCAAGATCTACGATCCACTCGGCTGGTTGGCTCCAATAACACTACAAGCAAAACTGCTTTTCCAAAAACTATGGAATGATAGCTGCAAAAACTTAGGCTGGGATGAAACTGTACCGGATTCCATAGAAAAGGAATGGAGGCAAATAAAATCCGACCTGCCAAACATAAAATTCATAAGTTTACCAAGATGGATAAAAAATGAAAACAATACTACGATCGAATTGCAAGCCTTCTGTGACGCGAGCAAGAAAGCCTACGCATGCGTTATCTACAGCCAAACTACGTCATCCAGTGGCGCTAACGAAACAACACTACTCGCAGCAAAAACTAAGGTGGCACCAATCAAGAAGAAAACTACAATACCGAGATTGGATTATGCGCCGCAGTTTTGCTAGCGAAACTCCTAAAAAGGATAACAAAAATCCTTGAAGATTACGATCTACGGATTACCTGCTGGACCGACTCTAAGGTCGTTCTAGCATGGCTTCAGGGGAATCAAACTAAATACGAAAAGTATGTAACCAATAGAACAACACAAATATTAAACATCGTGCCTGCGATCAACTGGGGTTACGTGAAAACAAACGAAAACCCCGCCGACTGTGCCACAAGAGGACTCCCACCATCCAAACTGGTCAACTATTCCCTGTGGTGGGAAGGCCCTAAATGGCTTAGGGAGCAAGAAACACAAGCTCTTGACTCTAAACAAACTTATAGCACAAACGAGGGCTTCCTAACAAACTGTTATACGACTAATAGTACGGAACCCACGTCGATAAAAAATGAATTAATAAACTCATTACTTGAACGACATAGCAACATAAATCGTATTACAAGAATATTGACTTTAGTGATACGTTTCGCTGATGCATTACGAAACAAAAGAAGGTCAACTGAGTGCCATGAACTGAACTTGCACGAACAAAACAACGCACTATTTATAATTATTAAATCAGTGCAACGGGATTATTTCGAAAATGAGATAAATTCTCTAAACAAAGGTGAAAAACTGGCCAACAGAAGCACCATTTTGAAACTTAATCCATTCTTGGACTCTAATGGAGTTTTACGTGTTGGAGGACGCCTAGACCACTCAAACTTGCCAGTGGAAACAAAACACCCCATTCTTTTACCAGGAGAGGGAAGACTAACCCAACTTATTGTTGAAAAGGCGCATCAAGGAACTTTACACGGTGGAGCAAGATTAACGCTAGCTAACACTAGAAACACTTACTGTATAATCAGCGGCAATCGAACCGTCAAGAAAATGCTGCGACAATGCATTCGATGCCGTCGATACGCAACAACTCGAAGTGAACAGTTGATGGGCAACCTTCCTAAAGAAAGAATCACTCCATCGAGGCCGTTTTCGCATACCGGCGTCGACTTTACAGGCCATGTGGATGTAAAGATAAACAAAGGCCGCGGGATAAAAACCTGCAAAGGCTACATAGCCATATTCATATGTATGTGCACAAAAGCAGTACATATCGAACTTGTTTCAGACCTATCAACGGAAACTTTCATTGCAGCACTAAGAAGAATGTGCGCCCGAAGAGGCACCCCAAAACATATTTACTCGGATAACGGAACCAATTTTGTCGGAGCCGCAAGAGTTTTAAAAGAAGAGTTCCAACTATTTAAAACACTGCAATCGTCAGAGTTCTTTGAGGAGATAAACGACCTTCAAATCGAGTGGCACTTCAACGCTCCATCCTGGCCATCAGCTGGAGGCTTATGGGAAGCTGCGGTACGTTCCATGAAAGCACACCTGAAAAGGGTGATCGGACAACAAAAGCTTACCTACGAACAATTTGCAACACTTCTCACACAAATCGAAGCGTGCATGAATAGCCGACCACTGTGTCCATTATCAGAAGATATTGAAGATCTGGAATACCTCACTCCTGGTCACTTTCTCACGGGGGGTCCAACTCTTACACTACCACTCAATGAACCTGAAGAAAACAAAACGATAGACATCAGAAACAACTGGAAACTCATTGAGCTCATGCGCCGACACTATTGGGATCGCTGGTCGAAAGAATACCTTCATTCACTACAAAACCGAAATAAATGGCAACAACCTAAAGAAAACATACAGAAGGGGCAGCTAGTTCTCGTCAAGGAAAGTAATCTATCCTCAAGCAGATGGGCTATGGGACGAGTAGTAGAACTGCACCCGGGCAGCGACAACTTAGTACGAGTAGTCACGCTTAAAACACAAAATGGGGTACTTAAAAGACCCATAACTAAACTCGCCCCGTTACCTATAAACGAGGTACGCGGAAGCGCTGATACACAAGAAGTGAGTCCAGAAACGGGCCACGACGAGCCAAAGAAAGGCACTAATAAAAGTCGAAAAGGGGTAAACAGCCTGCTCATGATGTTACTAGTAGCATTTACAACGCTATCATGTGGACTAGCAGCACCCCTGCAACATTTTAAAATAACTCGGTTAACTGAAAACCAACCAGTATACTTTGACCCCATCGGGAATATCCAACTCATCCACGACGAATGGAAACTTCTGATATACTATAACCTGACAACATTCTGGCAAAGTACGACAAAGGTGGAGGAGTTCGTAAATCATTTAGGCCAACTATGCGACACGATGCCTAACGAACCCTGTCACGCTACGTCACAACAACTCAAGTTCGAAATGAACCAGCTGAACGAATATAACATATTGTTGCGG
The DNA here is from genome assembly GCA_950022955.1 of Xestia ashworthii. Lineage (NCBI taxonomy): Eukaryota > Metazoa > Arthropoda > Insecta > Lepidoptera > Noctuidae > Xestia > Xestia ashworthii. The sequence continues at coordinate 16,545,832 of OX465569.1, forward strand.
TCTCAACATCAACAGCGGAGGCGACGTGGATACGTCAATGGCGTAGGAAATCTTGCACGAGCCCTGTTTGGTGTCCTTGATAGCGATTTCGCCGAAAAATACGCTCAGGACATAGAAAAAATCAAAACAAACGAACAATATTTATTACAACTGATACGAAATCAGACACTAATCATCGAGGCAGAAAACAACGTCATCAAGAAAAATGAAGACTTTGTAAAGACGCAACTGGAAATAATCCAACAATTCATGAACGAAACGAAATACAATACGGCTGTGATAGAAAACAGATTTCAACTAATGAAAACCATGAATGATGTCAATGCTGGGGCATTGACAGCTAGTTTACTTATCTCAGTACTGAGAAGAAACCAAGAAATGCTCTTAAGTGCATTGACAGATATCTACAGAGGCCATCTCGATATGAAATTATTCACACCGGAGCAGCTATCTGAACAACTCAATTACATCGCCGGAATCATACCGAAAAGATTAACGTTACCTATCAAACACAGCAACGGGTCGAACATAAAAAATATTTACAGAATTATTTATGTTAAAGCCCGGCTCACCGAACAGTACTTGCTCTTCGAACTGCATATCCCGTTACTAAGCGATGACGAGTACACACTGTATCGTAATATAGCTATTCCTCGATGGGAAACGGCTGAACAATGTCAGGTGATACAGACAGCAACACAATATATTGGAGTCAACTTCATCAAGAGTACCTACATACAGATGGAAGAGGTTGATCTTCAGCAGTGTACCACAATGACGGCGGATAATCATATCTGCTACGCCTCTACAACGATCAACAACTTGCATGGAGCCACGGCATCATGCGAAGCTAAAATTCTTAGTCAAAATGTAAATAACATTACATGTGATTGGGTATCACAACAATGCGCTGACCAATGGATAAAATTACAGAGACCGAACATATGGCTGTATAATTGCATCAATGAGTGCACGATTCGCATTGTCTGCGAAAATCGAATTACAGCAACCATTGTAACAAAAGCAGGGCTCCTTGCCCTAGGTCAGGACTGCATACTTCAGCACAAAGATAACACAATTTATTCACATAACGTTTTTAGTAGCAGTACCAACATTGAAATGACCTTGGAGGTACCTACTATTGACTCACCAAATGATATGTGGAATACATTCAAAAACACAAAGATTGTGCTACCGAAATTAAACTTATCTAATGACCACAAATTATTAGATGACCAGATAACCGCACAAAAGGGAAGAGAGAGCCTGCCTAACGACCTAAGTGTCCACGACATCGGCAACTACGCTGTAAGCTCTTTGCTGGTGGGAGGAATCGTCGCCGCTATAACAGTTTGGCGAATAAGAAGATATCTTCAGAACATGAAGAGCGATACTGCAGCCAACGCGAACAAAACTCAAGAAAGGACAGAAGATATAGAACTAAAGGAGATTCCTGCCTACGCCAAAATACGAGGTGGACACACGGAAAACTACCGGCCACCGCAGCAATTGGAACAAGATTTAAACTATGATTAATTAATTAAGAATTATATTATGTCTTGCTTATTGTTTTGATTGCTAACATGTATACTATTTAACTTGTAACTCAAGTTTGGTAATCTGAGTGCGTACATATTTTTCCCTCGGGAGCATGTACGAGCCAATAATGCTCATACAGCAAAAGTACGTTTCTGCGCACGTAATGAATTACGCTAAACGTACTTTATTAATTATATTATAACATAAATTCAGTCGTCACTAAAACTCAGCCACAAGCGGGTCGATCAATAATAATATTGCATCAAGTGCGGCTCAGATAACTAAACATACGTAACTTAAACGTAATTAAACTATTGAACAGAACAGTGGTTTGGTGTGAACTAACTACCTTCCTACAACAACTACCGGGTATCTGTCAACGACTAGAAAACCCCAACAGTTTGCAAATTCTATGACATTTTCATTTATGGAATCATCGGTATCGCTATCTACAGACATTACTCGACGTTTCTTTTTAGATGGCTTCATTTGAGATGTCGTAGGTGTGGTTGATATAGCTTTCAATTCTTCAGCAGTGATACTTTTTCCAGCGGGTACATTTAACTTCTTTTTTCGTCCAGTTCCCGCACGACCGACAACGGTATTTCTTTTATTTTCAAGAAACTCTACAAATGACTCTGATACCAGGCTTGGATCAACATTTTCTGTTTCTATTTCTCTGTAAGTTGACAAGCGTTGTAATACCGGGGTCTCGTTTGTTGGATAAATGCCAGTCTTTAAAAATCCAGCTTTCAGATTGGCTTCAGTTCTCGGCATCACACTCTCCCACAAACGCTTCAGCAAAGAAGGAAACGTATTTTTCGGAATAGTGGGCAAAACTTGACCATCCCTCGTGCTCTTCCACTCGTCTAAAACTCTTCTCCAATGTAATTTTAGTGGTCTAAAATACGCAACGTCGAGGGGTTGAGTCAGGTGCGTGCTGTTTGGTGGCAAAGCAACAAATGCAATGTTATATTTTTCACACGCCTCTAAGACCTTTTGACTAATGTGGGAACTTAAATTGTCGCCAATTACCACTTTTCTTCCCTCTTCTCGTCGAAGTACAGGTAAAAGTGTGGTAAAAAACCAATCTTCAAAACTGTGCGTGTCAAACCATCCTGAACTGGATCTGTTGTAGTGAGTATTAGGTGGCCCACCCTCTGTCCAAGTATCCCACATATTATCGGCCTTGTAGTTGACGTAAGGTGCAAGAATCTGTCCAGCCGCATTACCACATACCATCAAACTAAATGCAGCTTTCGTGGAATTTTTGATTGCCTCCGGATACTTAGTTCCTCGTTTTGTGAGCACTTTCTTTTTCCCGGGATCGTCCACTAGGTTTGTTTCATCGTAATTATATATCAAATGTGGTGGAACTCCCTCTGTTTCTACTTTAAGATGGTTGAAATAGTCTTTAATCGTCTCCTCATTGACCGCAGCACGAACTCGTTTAATGTTGCTGCACAACCTCTGTGATAGTTCTTTTTTGTGCCTCTTAAGGAAACATTGTACCCATGTTCGACCTGGTAAATTATTGGTGAATTGGGGCACTATTCGACCTTTTTTATCCAAGTACAATTTTACTTTGCAACGCAAATCGAACACCGTAATGGGAAATCCGAATTTGCACATTTCTATTGCATGATCCACAAATGATATTTCTTCATCTTCAGCAAAAACGCATTGCCGTCCAGGGTTTCTGACCTTGTTCAGTTTGATTGCTTTAAGTTTTAAAATAATCGAACTTCTCGGTATTTTGTATTTTGCAGAAGCTTCTCTTTGAGTGAGTACTTTATTTTCTATATCAGAAATACAAAGTTGCAACTGCCGTTCACTATAAAATTTATAAGACCGGGCCCCTGGCTTTCTTCTAGACATCGCAACTCGTTCTGCAAAGAACCATAGGGTAGTTTATAAATATGGTCCAAAAAAAAACCTGGACTAAAGTTGAAAACATAGTACGACATTTAAAAAAAAAATCACTAAATTTGAACTAAGTAACTGTTTGAGAAATAACAACATTTAATTTAGTGTATGAATAACTTACCGATCAACCATAAAAATCAGGAACAGAACAATACACAAAAACTATTTTTTTCAAATTAAAGTTCGCAGTGAACAAAAACGTGCACAAACTCGTTTACATCGGTTGAGCTCACTGATCGGATGCAAGTAGTGCCATCTATGCAAAATCGATCAAAACACGTTACGTATGACATTAACAACTAAAAACTTCCATAACTTCACGCTAGATGTCGGTGCGCGTAGTTTTAAATGTGATTATGTGACTGAGTGAATTTGGACCATAGTTGTCCCCCAGGACTATAGTTGTATGATTTTACTATTTTTTGAACAAAATTTTATTGTATTGCAACGGGGATGTTAAAATACACATGTGCAAGCTATTATATATTAAAATAACTAAACGATGACGTTAAAATATTGAAAAAACGACTGGATATTGCTGTTATTGTTCTTGACAGTAGGATATTGCTGTATTTGAATCTCCCACTTAGGGATTTTGCTGCCATTGCATCGATGTCCGCCATATTTAAAATTGTGTATAGTAAGACGTATGAACTAGATACTTTTATGAGGTATGTTTAATATTACGAAATTTTATTGACCGGGTTAAAAAAAACGTACATAAAAATTAACAAAAAATATTGATTTATGAACTTTTCATTAGAACAAACGCAATCAATGCTTTCTTAAAGATAATAATTATAGTAATGTGAATAATTGAAAATTAAATTAGCATGCCCACAATTTCTTCTTGGGTTTCACAATTAACTTCTTCTATAGTTTCAGTATTATGAGTATTCATCATCTGCGTTTCATCATTTGGAACAGAAATTAAAGGAACGAAAAAGTTTAGGCGCTCAATAGTTTGCCAGTTTTCACCATAATGATTGGTTAAAAGTTTACGAACATCAGAAGCTTTCGAATCACTAATTTTATTGGTAGGTAAAATTTCTATGGGATGTAAATTAATAGACAGTTTCTCTGGAAGGTTGACGTTCTTAAAAACACCGTCATCATGTTTATAATGTATGTTTCCTTTAATAAGAACGTTTCCTTCTTTTTTAGAACGTTTTAGAACGTATCGTTTGGCATTTTTAAATTGGAAGTGCCATCTTCCGACAGGCTTCATGACTCTTGCTGCGTCATCCTTCCAATTAAATACCTTGCAGTCTTCTCCTAAAATTATTATTTTTCCAAATTCTTTTATAATATTATGATACTCATCGGGATTTGCTATTATCTCCCGTTTACGTATTTCTTTTTCTATCCGCGCAAACACTCTATCTGGGGGTATAAAAGAGTGTCCAACTATGGGAAAAATCAACTCCAAAGTCTTTACATGGCGAGGAGCCTCAGCTAGCCACTTAGAACACATTGCCAGAACTGTGGTATTTTTGTTTTGGCCGGCATAGCCATCTGCTATCAAGCGTACAGTCTTTATTCCATCTAGTTCTGTATTCTGGAGTCTATGGTAAACAGCTGAAGCAATTTCGTTTGAAGCTTTAGTAAATGTGTTTTCTGTCCAGCAATAAGCAAACACGTTTGATGGTTCTAATTTACTTTTCGATGATCCCTGAACTATAGTGAAATTAAACAAATTGACTTGACGAGAGTAATAAGCTGATTGATCGGGGGTCTTTGGTAAACACAAATTTTTTTGGCAGTCAAAAGATAAAGTAATTAAATCAGATTTTTCTTCTTTGACATAACCAAAGAAAGCCTTTGCTTTCAATTTGTGTATTCTCTGGTTTATTATTAATTCATTGCGGACATTATTGTCCGTTTCGGTTTTTATGTTTTCACCAAACCGCAGGCAAGTCGAGCATACATCGGTCCGAGGTGAACCGAATCCCAAATTGTAATTCTGGTTAAATATATTACGGAAGTAAGACCTTTTTACCTTTAAATTGTCAATCTGTGAATTATGGTACATCACCCATAGTTTATTGATACTTAGTTCTGCAGGTAGGTAAAATCTTTTTGTTTTTCCGCGACAGTAATGTGGTTCTTCACAATTCAATTTATTTATAAAATCCATTATCGCCTTTTTTTTGTGTGTATTCTTATGAGAAACGTGATCACCACCTCTTTTCTCTTTAAGCAATGCACCCGTTTTAAAATATTCAGTCATCACTGATTGCACCCTATATTTGGTAATTTGAAGAACAATCAAAAAAAAATTCTGGCATACTTTTAGACGTTTCTTCAAATCAGGGCTATACACAAAATAAGAAATTTGTGAACTCTTTGGCTTATGGTTACCAGTTGTTGGACGACGACGTTGAGTCTGTTTAATTGTGCAATGTTTTAATATGAAAGCATCTTGTTTGCTTTTATTCTTAAATTGATAAAATCTGTCATGAAATGATTTAATGTCTTTCATTGTGATAGTCAAGCACTGAAATGTTTTTTTATGCTTGCATAAAGGTCTCATTGGCAACGTTTTTGGTGAATACCTAAAACAAAAAACAAAACACTCTAAAAATATTGACCGACAGTAAATTGAGGTTGAAACATCTACCAGTTTCGACGTGATAAAGTAACAGACACTTTTATTTCAAACTAGCGGACGTCCCGCGGTTTCACCCGCATAGTTCTCGTTCCCGTGGGAGTACGGGGATAAAATATATCCTATGTTACTCGTGGATAATGTAGCTTTCGAATGGTGAAAGAATTTTTAAAAACGGTCCAGTAGTTTTTAAGCCTATTCATTACAACCAAACAAACAAACAAACAAACAAAGTTTTCCTCTTTATAATATTAGTGTAGATGTAGATGTTAGTATTATTACAACTAGCTGCCTCACACTGATCGGATTTCGATGATACTTTGAAACATTAATCTCACCGTCTGTCTGTACCTTACGGCAGGGACCTGTCCGAAGCCACTATCAACGCCGTTGAAGTCGCAGAGCTCTGGTTGACGGTGGAATAAACGTTATGTACGTAACAAACACATGGGCAGATTTTCTTTTTTGGAATATGAGGTGGTATGGGTAGAAACATTTAAAATCAATAATATTCTTGTAATTTTATGTCGAGTCTTTTGTATGTATCCCTGGTGTCCTCCGCGGGTTAATAACTCGACGCAAAATCATTAAATTAATTCAGTTCAGTAATTAAGGCATAAAAACAACAGACACACAAATAGTTTAAGATAATTATGAAGATTCAAAAATTAAATTGAAATAAAAAGAATCGGTTACCACAAAAGTATCAAGGCATAGGGAGTACTGTTTAAAATTTGAGTACTTACCTCTGAACTTTGGCGACATTGCGTTTCCAATTTTCGGGGTTCCGTCGACGTTTTCTTGCAGAGTTATTATTTACAGGGACCGGAGCACAATCCATCTCAACTATGCAATAACTAGATCACTTCAAAACTCGTTAAAACCAAAGAATAATTAGCGAAATCAGAGCACGTCTTTACACCGTTCAACCGTTTTCGCCATACTGAATAACGGCTTCGTGATTGGCTAGTTAGGACTTTGCTGCAATTGGTTTTGACAGGTTTGGATTTTGCTATTATTGCACCGAACATTAAAAGTTAAACTACTTTTTATACGGGATATTGCTGTTTTAGGAGCGCTATTACTTTAATAAAAACGTTTGAAATTTTACGTAGAAGGTGGCGCTATCATCAGGGTCATTTGAGAAAAAAGTGGATATTGCTATATTTGCTTCTATATGATGCTAAATTCACATTGGTCGGTCAATGGTCTCGTAATAAAATTGTGTTTTATTGGCATTTTCGTATTGTAATTATTATCAAACCCTAGTACAAATGGTTTTCGAAATATACTACTAAATGCGAACATTTATTCATGCCAGATTTCATGTGCGAGATTAATATTCTATGACATTTCTTTCAATGGAGTGTCAGTGTTTGTTCATGGTGAAGTCATAATGGCGCCATTATGATAGTAGAATTAACAAATTTGTCAAAATTTGACATAACTTGATCATTATGAAATCAATGATCGAATACTCTGATACTATTGTAATAGCAGAATCGTGGCCCAGGAGTATTGACAAATCACAGTGTCACGTGACACCCATAAAGCCCGGGTTACACTGGATACACATCACAGGTTAAAGCTATTCCCTGGTTCAATCCATGGTCCGGAGCGAGACGGAATGGGAATCCGTCACCTCCTTCTGCGAAGCAGTCATGCTGGCGAAGGAGGTGGCGGAACAAGAGAGGGAGAGAGCCTCTCTTCCCGGCCGCCGCGGGAGACGCACCGGGCGTCGGGGGCCACGTGGTGGCTACCGGCCACCGTAGATGCGGGCCTGTGGACGGTTAGCTACGGGCTAGCTAGCCGTCCGTCCGTCTAGTGACGACAGGCCGTGTCGACGGCGCGTTCGTGTTCCACGCGCGCCTCAAAGAGATGTCAGCAGAAGAGAGGGGCCCGCAAGGGCCGAAGCCTGCCGGGGTTGCGGGACTGTTCGAAAGAGATACCGCGGCCCCGGAACGTAAAGGGCGAGGAAGGAACATGGATGGGTTTTAGTCATTAAGAGTCTGACACTCCCTCCCGCTCCGCCCAGAGTGGGAGAAGTCATTTGATGATTTCCCATCGTAAAAAAAAAAAAAGGTTAAAAGCTATTGTTTGCAAAAACATGTGTGATACAAATAATAACGAGGATTCACAGGTCCCAATCCCGGTTTCAACGGGAGGATGAATACAAGAATTTTTATTACCCGACTGCAAGAAAAGAGGGTAATGTTTTTCCAATGTATGTAAGTAATATTCGTTGGCACCGTCTACACAGACGGACCGATTTTGATAAATTATGTGTCGTTAGATTTGTCTTAGCAGCCAGAATGTCACTGGATCAATTCAATAAAATAAAAAAACAAAATGGCGGCACCACATAGCGCGTTTACAAAAAAACTCTCAAACATATCGAGTTTGGTATCAAACAAAAAGGGTTTTGAACGAATTTCAAAAAAATGATTCTCCCTCGGCAGTCGGGTAAATAAAAAAAAACCTATGCATAATTGATGGCCATCCCAGATCTCTCAGGGACTAATCCCTGAGGGATCTGTGATGGTCTCTAAAGCAATCAATTATGCACAGGGCTACGTTACAAAGTTCGCACTTATAAACGGTGCGAGTCCTTTTTTTGTTTTTATAGCACCATTTGCATTCCAGTTTTTGTTTGTTTTGGTGGGCGAAATTTTTGTATAATTTCGTCCGCCAAACGCAAAAGAAACTGCCGCTGTGCCATCGTGGCTGTCCTTACCGTCGACGTGGCGATAACGAAAGTTTTATGGATGGACACGTTTAGAAGTCGGCGGAAAAGCTTCTAGTGCCAAATTGGACTACGAACTCATTCTACGGGAAACGCCTGCAAAAACTGGTCCTTTCTGTCGACGCCTCCCATAGCCAAGTTGTAGTCCAAGACTACTTTCGGCTTATACCGATAGTAGCCGTACTTTTCTTTGCCGCCGACCTCTACTTTGTGGCACGTCGAAATGAGCGATACCACATTCGTGTCCTTCCACATCACAATCGTCATGTCCCGTGTCTGGCTAAACTCCACTTCACCTGACCGCATAGCCAACTTATTTTTAGTGCGCAAACTATGCGGCGCGAACTCCCGGTTCAGACGCAGGGTGCCCATTACGTCTGTCTTCTGAGCCTTGAGAATGCGCGTTAACAAAGGACTGTTGTAGAAGTTGTCCATTACCAGAGTGTGACCTCTGTTCAGTAATGGACGAACTAGCTGCATGACAGTCCTTGATGTCACGCTATCAGGCTCAGGCTCAGCGTCTTCCGTGTCGATAGCCACGACATTATGCTGTTCATGTGCCTTCTTCCCTGTATAGATGATCATCTGCTAGAGATATCCCGTTTTTGACTCACAGAGCTCGTAGCTCTTTATACGAGTATATAACTATCAGCTGCTTTGAACCCCCCAGGTCCATGATGCAACCAGATTATCATCACAAAGGAGAAATAAATAAACAAATAAATACCTCGCCTTGCCGAATACGTCGAAGGACCTGGAGACGAATGCTGCAGTGTGGCACCAGAACGCACTGCAGAGGATGATGTGCTCGGCGACAATGATACCAACTCAAACTCCGTAGAGACCATGAGGTTCTCGTCTGCCTCATGGCTTTCACCTAGGCATGTCGATTAATTTTAAAAAATATCGATCTCCGATTCGATTCAAATCGGACATACTAGAATCGATTCTTGTTTAAATCGAGCATTAAAAGATCGATTTTCGATTAATCGAGCCAATTTCAAACATGACTAATTGCCTAATAAAGATACAGGACATTATTGATGACCATTTACTGCAAATACAAGTAATTGGATAGAAGTGTTATTAAATTAATAAACATAATATCACGCCTATATTCCTTCGAAAGAATAGGTAGAGGTGGGAATCGAACCCAGGATCTTTTGCTCAGCAGTAGTGCTTGCGACCACTAAAATAATGTGGCAGTTTAAATTTCTAGTCTCGCCTAAGTACTTGTAAGTCGGTTAATAAATTAATCAAATTTTAAGTTTGTAAAATTTTATTAAAGTTAAATACAAATTTAACAAGAAATTATATTTCCCAGTATTTTCATCGATTACAATCAATCTAATAACTTACTATTTTTCAAATTAAAATAAATGCTATATGAACACGATATTATTTATTTCATTACTATAAATTTTTACAGTAAAAATAATATTTATCCACAGTATATTTTTGATAAATAAACTCACTCACAAGAATAGATAGGTTAGGTTTGACACTTTTGACAGCCGGATAGAAAGAAAAATAAAATGTTTTTTTAACGCAAGTAACGCCACCTTCGAAGCGTTCATAAATATTTACTCTATGATGCGTTCAAATTATCGACCAAATACTACCAGTTGCTTTTGCGTCCAACAATAGCAAAAAATTAAAAAAAAACTAAATACCGCAGCCAATTGAGGAATATTATCGCTAGTTCTTTGAATGGATCGGTCCGATTCGGGAGGTTTGTGAATCGATTCATTGAATCGATGTAGGGTTCAAAATCGATCTGAAAAATCGATTATATTACTCTAAATAATCGATTTTTCGATTAATCGATTTTAAATCGACATGCCTACTTCACCCACCAATATAACCCCCGTGTACGGAGTTAATATTAGTGGCTGAACTTCCCTGTGAAATAAAAAAATATGTTAAGTCGGCTTCCTTTGAAGACTGTTTCAAATTCTTCAATAGAGATTAAGTTCAAACTTACTGCGGGGGAGGCGGCGTGACCTCACGAGGCGGCAGCTCCACGTCCTCAGCAGCCGGCAGCTCCACGTCCTCAGCAACCGGCAGCTCCACGTCCTCAGCAACCGGCAGCTCCACGTCCTCAGCAGCCGGCAGCTCCACGTCCTCAGCAACCGGCAGCTCCACGTCCTCAGCAACCGGCAGCTCCACGTCCTCAGCAACCGGCAGCTCCACGTCCTCAGCAGCCGGCAGCTCCACGTCCTCAGCAACCGGCAGCTCCACGTCCTCAGCAGCCGGCAGCTCCTCTTCAACCCTCGAGGGCCCAGTGTCATCGAGTGCTGTATGCTGTTGCCATTTGTCACGTAGTCCTCTCTAGATGAAGCCCTTGAGGGCCACGTGGCAAAGAAAATAAATAAAACGAAAATTTCGTTGTACTTTGTATATTAACAGGTAAAAAAAAACAAGTACACGAAATCTATGTAAAAAAGTAAACTAATAAATAAAAACTAGCTCAGCGACAGGGGTCGCTTAAACAAATGGGTTCTTTGGTGTGTGGGGGCGGATGTAATTAAGGTGTTACTGTTAAAGGAAGCTTGTAGCTTTCATAAGTCCCTACAGATGATACCACTGTTATAACTTCATAATAGGAAAGGATGCACCGACCTCGCTGCGTCCGTTACGTTCCAGGTTAAAACCCGCTGGCCGGACGGAGTGCTCCGCTCAGGCAATGAGCCAGCAACCCGGACAGCGCCGCCGAGGTGCTCCGTGGCAGATTTGCCAGCACGTCCCTCGCCCTCTTATAACTTCCTCAGAATTCTCAAATTTCAAGTTTCACAAACTTAGCAAATTTCTTAAATTTCCCGTTCTGAAAATGACACGGAGTCTAATAAGTACCTACCAATACAATAACGAAAGAACCGTTCGTCCATGGCATATGGACGCACATGGCATGAAAAAGACAAACAACTCACCAGATCATCGAGATTTTCCTGAATCTGGATTACGATCAGATGTCTGATCGTGTGAGTGCTGTATAGAAAAGTATTAAAATATGTAAGGTTGGAAAAGTATTAAAATATGTAGGCAGACAATTTACACACTTATTTCTGCAGCTCCCACTTTTGCAGGATTCGCGGGGACGGGACGGCTGGCGTGCCCGGCACTAGCAGGCACTGCACCACACGCTCAGGCGACAGTTTTCTGGAAACATATAAATTATTTAAACATTTGTGACTGTGAAAAGCATACTCGTAATTATTTATTTTCTAAATATTTTTCTTACCTTCGGGACTTGGGAGGAGGCAGAGTGTCGGGTCAGGTAAAACTACCTATCTCCCGCTGCCTCCTCGCTGCGTAGAGCTTGCACCTCTGTGCCGGGCTCAGCTTTGCCTCCCACTTCTTCTCCTGCGCCGCCTTTTTAAAGATTTATGATATTCCGGCGAGTACCTTGAAAATAAAAAAAATCAACGATTAAAAGAAACACATGGTATTGTCTTCAAATAATGATTAAATTTCAAATAAATGTTTACTTACACAAGTGAGGTACCCGCCAGTTGTGAGGGTCCCGCTTGCGTATCGCCGGAAATATCAAACCACCTAGAAGTAGAAAAATATTTAATGAAGAAAAAACTTACATGATCAAATTTCAAATTAATGTTTACATACGGCGTCGGTTCTGCCTCTGCAGCAGCAGCTATCTCCGGAGGCGGAACCACAGCAAAAGCCGAGAAGAAGAAAAATGTTTAATGAAAAAAAACATGATTAATTATTTAATTTCAAATAAATGTTTACTTACACAGGTGGCTGAGAGGGCCCCGCTTCAGCAGCTCCTGCTGCCGGTGTGGTGACCACACCAAAAACCCTAGAAGAAAAATATTAAATGAAAAAAAAACCCACATGATTAAATTTCAAATAAACGTTTTACTTACTGCGTCTCTGAGGGAGAAGCCTCGATTGGCCGTTGCGACTCGCTGTAAAAGATAATATTTTGGTAAGGATCTAAAATAGGTAACCAAATATAATAGCTTAATAAAAAAATAGAAAAAAGCACAAACATTTCCCTGAACTCCAGGGAGCGTCGGCTCCGGCGTGCGCGCCCAGTAGTCCCACGCGTGCCGCGTGGACGCCCACGACCTCCACCACCACGCTTACCATTGTTATCTTGGTTAGCATCCATTTCTAAATTGAAAGCAAAGTAAGCAAAAATATAGAAAAAACAAAAAAATAATCTTCAAAAAACATTCCAACAACATCTTCAAAACAAACAAACAAACAGTTCAAAATAAGAAATTAATAAAAAACGGGAAATTATAAGTCTAGCCACAAAATTATTTATTGGACACGTGATTAAACTTCTAATTTTATAACTAAGCAACGAGAAAATGACATGGCCTCTAATAAACTAATTCGTCTTTTTTACAACGCCAACTAAATATTCTATGGAAAGCGTCAAGTAAAATCATCAATTATTGTGACTTGTCCTTCTTATTTATACATTGCCACCTTATTTACTAACTCGGCCACGGATTTTACATCTCGTCACCATTTTACGTTTTACAGCTCCAACGCAATGTCCTCAAAAAAATATAATTCAAGCTTCTACAGAAAGCATCATTTATTATAACTCAGCATGTAAAATAATACATCATATTCTTTTATCGTGAAAATAGCCACTGCATGATTTGGCGCGAGTACGCGAGAAATAATAATCGGGACGGGGGGGTGCCCCGTTAGGTTAGTTAGGTTCCTTTAAACCCTGCACTCGGAAATAGGGGCCCCGCGAAGCGGGGCTCCGTCGATTATGCTTTTTTAGGGGAATATAAAGTGTTTTAAGGTTAGGTTATATTAATCGATATTTCTCAGGAATGGTACAGTATTTTTTCATGAGAGTGGTACCACTGGGCAAGGGGGACCCCTCCTTCCCTCAACACCGCGTCAGTTGACTACCATCGCATGCATTTCACGAAAAATAATGCGTTTTATTGTAAGCAGTATGTTCATTTGACAATAATTCGAGAGTTTATTGCATGCGATGGTAGTCAACTCACGCGGTGTGGAGAGAAGGAGGGGTCCTCCTTGCCCAGTGGTATCACTCTCATGAAAAGATACTGTACCATTCCTGAGAAATATCGATTAATATAACCTAACCTTAAAACACTTCATATTCCCCTAAAAAGCGTAGTCGACGGAGCCCCGCTTCGCGGGGCCCCTATTTCCGGGTGCAGGGTTTAAAGGAACCTAACTAACCTAACGGGGGGGTGCCCCAAGTCCCGGTTATGGGGGCAAGAGATACTTCCGTATGTTCAGTTGACAATAATTCGAGACTTTACAATATGGCTAGAGAGATACACGTTATATTGTAATATAACGTATTTGACAATTTTACGGTGACATATATAAAGTGGCCAATATAAGTACTATTTGATGTCATTTTTAGCAAAATTTTGACGATCAATTAATATGGGATGAGTTACATTTTAAACATACTGAGTTAAAAAAATAGAAGCTAAATAAATATATTTTTTGATGTCATTTAAAAGTATTTTAGAAGTTTACTGTTAGAATGCATGTTACAAATTTAAATGCTAAAAAATAACCATCATGTTGAGTTGTATTTAGAGTGGTTTACATAGAAGATAACTAGTGGCTAAGATAGTATTATTTAGATGCTCGTTAATTGTGGCTGACTTAGTAATTTAGAAGGCAACATACATTTTTGGAGGCAAATAATGATATTAAAAAGAAGCCTGTTTAATTAGCACCCATAAAAAACAACAAAACAAAAAAAAAATTGAATGGGGAAGTGATAAAATATTAAAGATGAAATTAGACAATGGAAACATTTGAGTTTCATCGCCACGCTTTAGTAAACTTACTAATGATGTAGAACTATCCCAAAATAGTTCTACATCATCAGGAAATGTTTTGATTTGTTCACAATTTCTGATTTTCTGAACTACTTATATTCCCTTGTATTATTAAACCATAATTCATTCCCATTTTTCTTTTAAACTTTACACAATGCAACCTTACATTGTCCTCACCAGGAAACTGTAACGTTACAGTTTGTGGTAATACAAAATCTAAAAATTCCATAAATAATATCGTAGTAGGATCTTGGAGCTTCTGTAATATATGTTCTGCAGCTAAAAGATGATCATTGTTAGATATTTGGTCTATAAAAAATAGTTTAAGAGCAGAGAGTTGTTCCAATATTCTCTTCACTGCTGCATGTACTGATAACCAGCGTGTTTGAGAGGGGTGAAGTATTTTATGTACTTTTAAGTCGCAAAACATTTGAAAGTTTTTAAACTCTGCCACTCTTTTTGGGCTAGAAAAAAAGTAGTTGTAAATGTCTCTTACAAGATCCTCTTTAAAACGTGGCAATTTGGTACAAGCATATGACGCGTAAAGGTGAAACGAATGGCAGGCTTAAATGCGCCTGCCATTCGTTTCACCTTTGTATAAAAATGTTAGGAATTTCATTTTGCAGCAATGTTACAACAGAATTATTACGTCCCATCATTACGTTTGCCCCGTCAGATGCAAAACCTATTAGATTATCTTTATATATGGAATATTATTGCTTCTAAAAAAAATTGCAATGTGTTCAAATAAGGTTGCTGCATTAGCTTCTTCTAATGGAATAAGAGCTTAAAAACAATCTTTAATACGATTCATTGTCGCATATCTCACAACTAAGCACAAGTGTTTGGTCGTACTAAGATCAGTGGACTCGTCAATAATAAGCGAAAACTTAGTTTGCCCTAGATCTTCACATAAATTATTGAAACTTTCTTTACCTATAATATGATCAATTATGTCATGAGTTTTGCTTGAAGAGCATTTTATTTCTTTTGCTATTTTTGAATCAGGACAAACGGCTTGCATCAACTGCGGTAGGTGCTCCATAATAGTGAATGGTAGATTGTGTTCAGCAACAAACGAGGCTAATCTTATTTCACCTGAAATTAAAAATAAAGAATTAAAATTACGTAGGTATATCTAGTATGTCTAGTAGCGATTAGGGTATAATTATATCCATTGCTTCTAAAACCGATAAGTAGAAAACAAAATAATATAACAATGTAAATAGTAAAATAAATAGCTAAAAAAATTACCTTGCTTAACCAGTATATCAGATTTTTTAGTTTTGGTCACAGTAAATGATGATATCTTCGGTTGTGATTTTATATTCTTTGATGATACTGAGTGTGCTTGTGAAGAACTATGTTTCTTTATAGCGTCTTTTCCTGATGTGATGTTGATATCTTTATTACAACTCTTACAATAGGCATAGCTTTCGCCTTTACGACTATCTTGCAGCCAACCTGGAAATTCTTCTTCCCATTCTTTTCTATAATATTGTTGATATTTTTTTCTTCCTACACTCGCACTTGTGCTTGGCTCCACGTCAGACGACATTTTAACTTAATTATCTGATTTTGTAGGGACTCTTTCGGTTAGGTACTCACTCTTCAAAGTTAAGAAAATGAATAAAAAATAAAACCGAATTACTGTTTATATATGTATATATACTAGAAAGGTAAATTTCCGAGCGGGAAGCCCCTTATAACATCGAATTGTAGGACACAAGGGTGTCAAGGGTATTCCCCAAAATATATGAACTACATTCTGCACTAGGTCCATACTATTGAGGGATTCCCCGTAACATTGAACATAAATGAAAAGGGCTGCCAACTTAAAAGTGTGAAATCGGTAGAAAAATCGGGAGAATTTCCATGTATACTGTGAAATCGTAGAAAAATCGTTATATTTCGGTATTTCGGTAAAATCGGTAGGTTCGAGACCACTGCCGCGGCTAGTGAGCGCACACTGGTGATTTAACTACAATGCAATTAATCTCAGTGGCCGCTGCGGCCACTGAGATTAATTGCATTGTAGTTAAATCGGCAGCGACTGAACACGGGCCGCAAATGCGTCGCTTCGATCTCGCTGGCCGCTGCGGCTTGGTGTGGCCGCTGGCCGCGTGCGGCCAGGTGCGCGTGCCCTATGGCGATTTCATACTAATGTATCTATCTCGATGGCCGCCGCGACCTGGTCGCTGCGGCCTAGCCGCTAGTGCGCTATTGCTCTAAGCAATATTATGACGACACAGTACTATCACCACTATAGTGGTGATGCGCCGTTGAGCGGATTAGAAATATTCTTTTATTTTAAAGGACGAAAGTAGTATAACTCAAGACATTAATGACTTGGCTAACTGAATTAAGGTAGGGAGGTACCTAATAACAAACCCAGGCTGGGGCAAAAAGTGAAAAAAAAATGTTTAAAAAAATAATCAATGAACTTGGAATCATTAACAATTATCACAAACGTGAGATCCATACAACTGCACAATCATAATGTTATACTTAACTAATATTAGTTATACTTAATAGCAAAACTAAAACTCTTCTTAATTATAAAAACAAAAAAAAAAACGATGTTTATAAAAATATTGTAGACAAACAAAATCACTAAAATTTTAATCAAGTATTATGAGATCAATGAAGTAACTCTAGTTAATGATCGAATTATAAAAATTTGCGTAAAAAGGAGGAATAAGTCCTTTATTGACGAGATCTCTTAAATCCTTCTTTAAAATTAAGACTTATATCTTGCCTTTCCGTGTAAGCCTTTTTTAGTGTAATTTATGTTATGAGCTTCATCTGCTTCCTTTTATTTCTTACATCTATTTCTTGGAAACAATCATCTTTTTAGGAAGTTTTGTAAAAAATACTGAATGGTTTCTCTTTTTTCATCATCAATACTTTTATATTATTCCAATTAACTGTTTGTCCGTCCATATTTGTATTATTATTGAAACCCTATTCTTCCTGCAATAGTTTAGTATCAACGAAGGAATCAAAGGTTAGTTCGTGTAGATTTATAGCTGGTTTACTTTTTTTAGCATTTTTCAGGGCTCTAAATGTGCCCTGATTTAAGATTTTTCTTCATCTCTTTTTCTATTAAGCTATGCACGCTATCCGCTTCATTTTGAGTGTGTCCCTGTGAGTAAAAACTTGTGTTTTATACTTCTTATATTCAACGTGTTCACAGCAAATAAATACAATGTTGCGACAGTTACAGTTATCAGAATAAAATGTAACGCTTTTCTCTTCTATACATATTTGATTCACACAAATGTGTTGGTACCTTCAGAGTTCGACTGCGGCAGTTTCTTGTTGAATCACAGAAAAAACTGGGTATCTCTGTTTCGAACACGTCCATTATATAACTGGCTGGGGTATTCGTGCCGAGTCCTGTGAACAAGGGGGTACTTAGTGACTGCATTGTTTGTGATTTTTTTTGTTGGCCAATAATTATTAATATAATACCTTCAAATGACATTAATCTATATTTATCTATTGTAAACATAATTCAGTCAAGCCAAATCGTATTTTTTATTCTTCTTCATCTATACCTACACAACTAAAATATTAGTATATTAAGATTATTTATTTAAGCACTTTATATTAATACGTATTAAAACACACGTCAACAAACAATAACGTTTCGAACACAGTAGAGTGAACTTACTGTAAAATACTTTATTTAATTTGAGGGTGTACTTACATAATTTCACTCCGCGCATGAAACACTTTGTGCACAACACCAATTTATATCGCCTACTCGACGTCCGTATGTCACTGCACAGGGCTCCAGCAGAATATCAGCGTCAGGTGCACGCCTGACACATGCTGAGCTGGACTCCCATTTGGTGCAACCCTGAGACGCACACCGCACCTTGCATTCCTACTTGTTATTATTTTATTTTGTTATAAAAGTCTGTCACGGTGTTACTATAATTATTTCTTAAATACGTTTTTCTTTTTTTGTATATTGGCACTTTGCTTTTTACTGTATCATTTTATTTTAACTATATCATTTAAGTGTGTTGTGCTATGTCTTTTGTGTGCACTAAATAAATGATTTATCTATCTATCTATCTATATCCCTTCAAGATACTGCCATACACAAGTTTCTATTTCTATTTTTTTTTCTCATAATATATTATGTTCTTCTGCTAAAGCTTGCATTTTCGGCCCGCTGATCAATTGCTAACTCTGGCGCATTAAGATGGCCGTCATAACGTGCACGTTATACTATGCTACGAAATAATAATATTGTGATAATAGCAAATTTCAAAAAACTGAGTATTGGCCATTTTTTAGTATCAAATACCCGTATGTGCGGCGGCTCTAATTTCTTAGTCACGTATTCCGTCAACGAACGCCTGTACCAGATTTCCATCGATCAGTGCAGGAGCAGAAAGCATACCAGATGCTTGCAAGAACAAGTTTTTCAAATTCCAGAGCCCACTGATGTAGGTTTTCGGTACCACGTTGAACACGGTCCTTCAACTTAGCACGAAATACGTGCTCCAGGTGCGCGTCGCCGTAACTGGACTCTAACGCCTCCAGTAGCTGCTCGTAGGTTACATCCTTGCCAAACGCCTCAAGAATGTTTAGGGCCTGGTCTCGGAGGCCCAAGGTGAGAGCGGTCATGGCTTGCGGTTTGGTCCATCCATTCGCCTTCATAACGGCCTCAAATTGAATTCGACCACGAAGATGTTCCATCGAATGGAGGCAACTTAAAGCCCGAAGGTGCAGTAACTACTGAAGCTACAGTCCCTTCTCCAGCCTTCACTTCGCCCAAATCCTTTTTAACTTCTATCTTAACTTGGGCCTCTGAAATGCGGTTCTCGTGCTGGTGATCCTTCATCACCTTCTGATCTTTTCCGAAAGTTGCATGAAGATCCTGTAACTGGCGCCCCTGTTCCTGCAGCAGCGCCATTAAAGTAGACAAGTCTGGCGCCACTGATGCTGGTGAAACCTCGGATGGACCAGAATCTGACGGAGGCTGGACACCACCCAGTGTCTGTCTTTGGTCCATGCCTTGCTGTTGCTAACTCCTGGTACGAATATCGTCCGTGTCGTCCTTTGGTAGAATTAGCATAATTTAACTCTCACTTCTGACACCAATTTGTTATTTGTTATTTGTCAGACAGCCTGTCACGTTTTCTTTAAATGACCTCCCTAAAGTTGCTTGACTGCATAACCGGACTATCCTTGGTGGCTAAAACTTATTTTAAGGCCCCCAGCCAGGGCTTACAAACTAAGAATTTACACAACAATCACTGAGGTCCATGTTCACCAAAAAATTACGGTCTGATTATCTAAAAACAGCTGTTTAAAACACGCTTCTAACATGCCGCCGGAACATGTCCCTTAAACAGCTGTTTTAACCCCCGACGCTAAAATGACGGTGTTATTAGATAATCAGACGGTTTTCTTTTCGGTGAACATGGACCTAAGGGCACCCCCTGTGAGGTTCGGGTCTCGACATAGTACGTCATTGAGGGGAAGGCAGCAAGAGTCAGGCTCGGTCGGAATATTATTTCGCGAGTTTAAAGCTACATGCTCATCGCGGGCTAGCTCGTCGAGCAAGGGTCGGGCAGTGATGTTACAGGGGGGTCGCGGAGGGCCTCGGATTCGCGGTTTGTCTGTTTTTATTTTTGCGTAATGTGCTGGTTTCCTTACAACTTTCCTGTAATAGGGTGGTGGGGTGTCATCGGGTAGGATGCGGGTAACGATGTGTGATGTGAATGCGAGCAAATAAATACGAGTAAACCTAGGACGGCGTATCTTACACAAAATGGAGGGGACGTGACTGGCCACTGAATAAATCAGGGGGTTGGGGTGTTTTTCTCGGCCCTATCGGACTTGAGTTTCCCCTGGGAACCACTTATTTGTAACTCTCTGAATACACTTTATATACAGGATGGTCGGTCCAGGCCAGATCGATATAAATTTTTTTTTAGCTAGTCGGCTTAGGGACCTATTTGTGCCCGCCAGGAAAAAAATCGGTTGTCTGCCGCTTACAATTTTAGAAATATCACCACTTATTTTTTTATTTACTTTTAAAATCAAAAATTCTATAGCAGATAGGTTGTTCCTAAAATAACCTATTTTCTGTAATAATAAAAAAAATACCTAAGCGGGTTCGACTCTTTCTGTTTTTAGGGTTTAAAGGAACCTAACAAAACCGAACTTCGGGGTCCCTGATTTCTTGCTAAAGCGAGTTTTAGATTTGGTGACCGTTTATCCATTTTGGTATACAAAAAGAATTATTGATGAACATTTAATTTGTAGCCTTATCGACTTATAAAATAGGAGCGAAACATTTCATCCAATAAAAAAAATCTTTTTCGAAATCTGATTTTGCTAACGTTCTTAATTTTGTATTTAGATCTATGTACATTTTTAACCAACCACAACCAAATTTTAAAATTCATAGAGTTTTAAAATTTAAACAGTCCCTGTTTAAATTTTAAAACTCTATGAATTTTAGTTAATTTAACCCCCATTTCTATGCACTGCTTTATATTTCTATAATGAATTACATTATTTATCTATATTATTTAAATTTGGGGCTAGTTTACTCTCATTAGTATAGCCTACACAAATGTTTTCAGGACACAAAGGAAAGTCCGAATGTAAATCATGAAGTTCATCTGGATATTCCAAATAAACGACGACCCGAATGGCGTAATGGTAGTGACGCTGCCTTACGTTCTTAGGGTCCTGGGTTCGAATCCCGGTAGGAGCAATGTTTGTGTGATGAGCATGGACATTTGTTTCCGAGTCATGGATATTTATATGTATAATAAGTATGTATTTACAAACAAAAAGTATACATGTAGTATATCAACTATCTAGTGTCCACGACACAAGCTTTGCTTAGTGTGGCGCTAGGTGGCGCTGTGTGTTAATGTCCAGCGATATTTAATATTTAATAAACTTCTAAAATGAAACCGAAGTCCGATGTCTCAGACACATTAAAATCTGTATTCGGATTTATCCATTCAAATCCACCAGTAGGAAGATATTGAGACATAGCCCATCCATATAAATTGTTGGCATCAAAATATGTGATATATATGAATTTTGTTTCTCTGCATCATAATCCTCCATGTATTTGTTATTAGCTCTAGCGTAACGATTACTACATTGAGATCACAGAACATATATACCCTAAAGGAAAGAATGACAACTCCATACAAAAAAAATCTAGACAGCACTGTGCTGCCATCTAACTGTATCCCATATAAAACTATTCAAAGTGGGAAGATTCGAAAGCGGTTTCAGATTGATCAAAATTTTAATTGGAAACTAGAAATTAATCCGCAATATTACTAAGGAAAAGTAACATGCGCTACTTTTCCTTGTATTATTGCAGATTCGTTTCTAGTTTCCTAAAATTAACCTCAGAGTAAATGGGTTATAAAAAAAAACAACAAGGATAGTGGAAATTGACATTTATTGACAGGATAGTGGAAATTGACAAAGTATGGCGTAGTCACAGAACCTAAAATAACCTAGCGGGCTGTTTGAGTTTTGAGTTTATCCGTGCGTGATTGTGCGTGATCCTTTGTTGTTCGTTGATTTCCCTTGAAGCCTCGGCCCATAAAACTAAACATAACCCGACAAAAATGAACTATATGTCATTTTATAGGAAAACAATTATAGAATTTGATGGTATAATTAGTTTTCCATAAGAAGTACACCGAAAAAAAATGTAGACGTATTGAGTGGTCTACTATACAGTATGTTAGTTTAAACGAGGGACTTATTCAAACCCGCAATAGTCCATGCTTACATGATACTAATAAACATATGAACAAAAAGAAAACACTAATACATAACAGATAGATCCACACTAAAAACTTCGCCTAAGTTTCGCAACGTGTGCGCCATGCGCTTATCGCAGAACATGTGTGCGGGTCAATGACCTTTCTAGGTATAATCCATTTTCCCTTCATACTTTAAATCTGGCTTTAGACAGGCAAATATCTAGGTAACTAGGTACTGACCGAATGTTCGCAGTCGTTGATTGACACCTTGCATAATAATTAACGGTTCCTCGCACAATATCACTAGATAACACTTAAGCACGAACCATAATCGCAATATTCTTCACTGGAATAATGAAATGACGTAATTTTTGATTATTAAAGGACACGTTTATAGGACACTCTTAATATCGCGAAGTAAGCGGGGTTGTTTGTTAAATGCGATACGCGGAAACGCAATAATAGACATGCGGAAGTAACGGCGCTCGCGCATACACTGAGGTGAGCGCGGGGTGGCGCGGGGGTGTGTGTGGGGTGTTTAAATGTTCGTTTTTCAGCAATGGTGCAAACACGAAATTTGGGTTCATGTTGTCGAGGTCGTAAAAGTCTTGAATATGACTCCATTTCGCAATGCCTGTAAATAAATAAAAATTTGTTAGAAGATTAAGTTTTAATTCTACATAATAATATACTGGTAGACGACTCCACAGTATAATTTATTTTGAGTTCAATTTAAGCTTTAGGTCATATTATCACTGGTTAGAATACTGTTAATTTAACATTAGTAATTCATCAATTTTACAAACAATATTAGTACTGTAAAGGCAAACATCATTGATATTTGCACAACTTATTAATAATGAACAATAATTACCTTTGCCTTTCGTGTTATCAGATGTAACATTAGTGATACATTTTATATTATATTTAAGAAATAAGTTTCTGAAACATTTTAACAAATGAGGAGGATCGAAAATGGCCACCACTTCATTGTTTTCTATTTTGAAATTGGGTTGACTTTTGGACGCACCCAAAATTGTTAGTGCTCTTCTGTTCACACCATCCATATCACACACAGTTGCAGATATGGTCATTCCTATTTCGAAGCACTTATTCAATACCTAAAAAAAGATTGTTATTAGTAAACATTGAAAATCAACTACATCTGAAGCTTGCATGGTATGACAAAACTGTCTATTGCAGCAAACTTATCCGATCCGGTGGTTATAGGTACTATCGAAATCACTGTGGCAATTTACAGAATCTATTATTTTTTGTTCACCGATGTCACTGCAATGATCGGGCCGGATAAATTTGCGAGTACTAGGTATGTATATGCATCTTGATGTTTGCAAAAAGGTAAAGCATTCTTAAGAATAATTAAATACACAAACCTCTTTTATTAGGACTGCCAATCTGTCTGATGTCACATTAGACCCTGCCAGATAAAATGCCACAGGTTGCTTTATTTTTTTTCTTATGCCTGCTACCATAAACACAAGAGCATAAGTGGCCTCTTGTTGGGTTTGTACCTTGTAATCCATGGTCCTGGTACCCTACAATTTTATCTTGTTTGCTATTGTACCACAGGTGTTTCCTAATGGCCATCTCATCAAACATAAGAACATATGCATTATCTGATGGATCTTGTTTTCTAATGTATTGCTTTAAGACATGGAAAATATTGCTGTTGATACCTGCATTTAGGTTAAATTGATTTAATAGCGATTTTAAAGTGCTTGGTGCAGGAAGACACCAGAGTCTTTGAAGGAGTCTGTAGCAGGTGGCAGATCTTTTATATGGCCTCAATGCTATAATTTTTTCATCCACTGTCCACCTTCTGCCAGTGTGTTTCTTTTTCACATTTCTTAATTGCGATTGCAACATCAATGCAAATGAAGGAGTTATTTTTTTCATCAATGATTGTACTGATTTATTTTCAGTCAAGTTCAACAAATCTTCTTTTTGTTTTATTTGTTTTACTCGATTACGCAAATAGCAGATTTTTTTCATATGTTTTCTACAGTTTTTAAACAAGGCTGTATCATTTAGTTTCTGGATTTTCTTCTGTGACACTGGAGAAAATAACTGAAATAAAAGTAAATAATCATGTTAAAAATTATCTATAATAAAAAAAAATTAAAGTATTAATTATTATATAATATTCCATGAAGGATTTAATTAACAATGGTTACCTTTTGCTGATCCCTTTTACTGTCAATAAATAATTGTGATGAGCCTGGTTTAGGTGTCACAATAGACCCCATTTTAACAACAGGAACCAACTAGAATTTAAAAAAAATAATAAACATGAGTATAGTGTGTAATTGATATAGCTATTTTCAAAAATGTAGGTAAGTATCTATTGAAAGAAATACAAAACTAATTTACCTTTTCATTGTTTTGATGATTTGTAATGTCCATTAAAACCCTTGATGGCCTTGGTATAGGTTCTATTGAGTAATGCAGTTCAGAGACATCTTGGTGCTAAAACAAAAATGTTAGTGTTATAGTTTACCATATTTTGTGATTCAAAGAAATAACTACAAGTGAATGCATGTTTTTGCCGTCTAGTAGTGCATGTAATAACAAATTTTGAGCAGCTTTATAGTTACCGACTAAAACAACATGTGGCAGAAAACTTATGGACAGAGTACATGTCAGTGATTAAAATAATAATTCATGGCATAAACATAAATGATCCTTTACTAAACTTGAATGTATTACACAGTTTTTTCATGGGTTGTGCTTCAATTACCTAAAAAAGAAGTAAATAATGTAGGTATGTTGAATTTCTTTAAACGATGCAACAAATTGAAATGTTTACAACATTTGTGTGTGAAAATTTTAAATACCTATATTTACCTCATCAAAATCAATCATATCCGGTACAGCATGTTTGGGTAATTTCTTTTCCTCAATATTAATGAACTCTGAATCTTTAAAATGCATATTGCATAACATTCTATGTTCTGAATGTAATTTGCGTTGGAAGACGACCAAAGCTTGTCTGGAAAGCAATATTTAGCCCACATTTCACACCTGAAAAAGAAAGAAACATATTAATTTGATAGTGAGTCGGGTGGAATGGTGGATGGAGTTATTGAAATATTGTAACCGTATGAAATTAAAATTCTTGGTTTCTGTATGGATTCAGACTTACCACCGCATATTTGTTGTTCCTGGTTTAGGAAATCGATATAATTTAATGTTTTGGTCATCGGGATTTGGCGATAACCCACAATTATAACATTTTCGCCTGAAGTTGTCAGCTCAAAGAACATATGTGTCGGCCATTTTTTGACTTCCACAAAATTTAACGATCACGCACAATCACGGATAAACTCAAATTCTTTGCATAAACATTTAGCCCGCTTGGTTAGGTTCTGTAAGTACGCCATACTTTGTTGGGTTGCCAATTTGATAAATTTGCTACTACAAAATCTTACCTTAAACTTATTATTTTATTTTCAACCATGGTTAGACAAAGTAAGTAAAAAATAAAGTAATTTTGAGTGTTATTTGCTAGCGTAAGAGATTTTATTTTATAAAAAGTCTGTAATTATCTGTAAATACTAACATCGTCGATTATATTATTTTCTACCAAAAGTTCAATTAATTTAATTGCTGGTAACACTAAGAATCGGATACCTTTGGAGTATTATGACTGGTCTGGTTTTAGGTCTTTCACAATTCTTTTTTTTTTGGGGTAACATTTTTTGTATCCCCAGTAGGCATGTCCAAAGTTCGCCGTACAGAGTCGACCACCCCTGATTGAGATACACCACCAGATACCTGACCTAGTAAATGCAATTTTCTCATAATCTGTTAAAAGTTCTAATTCTATTTTTGTATATTTTAGCATTGCATCCCAACTTAAACCGGAAGCTGTGTAATAATGAGCAGGGTCTAAATCATAAGTATTAAATACATAGTTTTCTAAAGTTTTCAAATACGTCGGATAAAAGTAAAACGTCTGTTTTTAAATACAATTATTATTAAATTACTTTTTAAATACAAGTTTGAGTAATTTGGTTCGACTCTTGCTATTTTATGTGCGAGGCATGCAGCCTGTCCCGGGCCGGCGGGCATTCAAGATGTTCACACGCACGCCGTCGTGTCAGTCAGTGCCAGAATGGCGAGCAGCACAGAGTACTTTTATATATATGGGCGAGCAGCGAGGATCTCGGTGTTGTTGCTGCCATATCCTTTGGCTTAACTTATTTTTATTGGAAAAAGAAACAAAATTATGAACGACGGAGAAAAGAAAAAGACTGCAAAGAAGGTGGTGGATGATAACAGTTCACAAAAATCGTACCAAGTACCTGTGTTTTCTCCGATCGTGATTCAGTGGTGTAAAATGCTTACAAAATTACCCATTTATGATTTTCGTTTATTTTAAAAAACAATTTAACTGCATTCACAGATTTTAATTAAAAAAATTAAAATTTTAACAAAATATTAAAATTCGTAGAATTAAAAAGAATCTGTGAATGCAGTTGTTTATTGTAAATTGCTCTATTTTCAATATTTTAAGGTACTTCCCCTCGATGAAGCATCGCCGTGGGACACCCTGTGTATTTGTGTATACACTTCCAGGGCTCCTAAAATACACAATTTGTTTTTCGTTTACAGGGAGTTCATAGAAGAAAAATTTGATGAGCTCTTGCATGAACCGTCTGGAGAGTTCGATAATTTTTGTCGAATGACCTTTACTGATTTTGAAATTTTGCTGAGTAAAATTTCACCGATAATTTCTAAGCAAGACACAGATTTCACAGAAGCTATTCCAGAAAAATTTCGTCTTATCATGACGCTAAGATTTTTAGCATCTGGTGATAGCTACAGAAGTCTACACTATCTGTTTAAAGTCTCCAAAGCATCTATATCAGGAATTATACGGGAAGTCTCTAGTAGAGCTCTTAATGAAGTTCTAAAAAGATGAAGTTAATTAAGGTAGTTATATTTTTAAGGTTTTTATTGACAAAATAAACACAAATCACCACAAATTACTGATCTAAAATAAAGATATCAAAGACAAAAATCAGACACTGAACACAAAATTTTTGGCAAACAAAAACAATGACAATTAATTATTAGGTTCGTTCATGGTTCAAATGAATTTCCTAATGCAATTTGTATAATGTTAGGTTTAGTCTGGATTGAGTCCGTATTTGTGGATTGTGTGTGTGCAGGTTGGATTGAGTACCTACGTGTTTGCGGATTGTGTGTGTGCAGGTTGGATTGAGTACGTGTTTGCGGATTGTGTGTGTGCAGGTTGGATTGAGTACGTGTTTGCGGATTGAACATATGGAGATTGGACTGAATAAATGTCTGACTGGAATAAGTGTGTGTTTGCAGACTGAAAAGATGAGGGTTGGATTGAGTGTGCGTTTGCAGATTGAAAGGATGGGGTTTGCATTAAGAGGTCGTTTGCACATTGAATAGATGTGCGTTGGTCTGAGAGTTCAACAGGCTGATTTGATGCATGAATGTTTGAAATTGGTTCGGAATATGAGCTTAAAGTACTTGATGGTCGGCTTCGCTTCGCTTGTGATCTGCATGAAGTCGATACTGACAGTGGTCTAGAATATGGGTTTGAATATAGTGGAGATGGTGTTTCACGTCTAGGTAGCCTGCACTGAATTCTATTAACAAATATGCCATCTATTTCATACATTATTAATTTACGTTCGTCTTTGGACAGTTCTCGCAGTTTTGTAGCCAAAAGCTTGGCGTAGAGATCGCAGTCATCATCTTCTTTAATTGCAGTATGTGATTGACGTTGTCCTAAAACATTAGTGTTACACCCATTAGGACAATCATATTAATTTGACAATGATAATACAGTTTATATAGGCATGTATTTACTTTCTTCAAGCATGGACATACATAGGTACAAACAGTATAGTATGATCGTA
Source organism: Xestia ashworthii (assembly GCA_950022955.1). Lineage (NCBI taxonomy): Eukaryota > Metazoa > Arthropoda > Insecta > Lepidoptera > Noctuidae > Xestia > Xestia ashworthii. The sequence goes on from OX465569.1 coordinate 16,574,166, forward strand.
TTTGAAATTACGTTGAACGATATAATTTTACCAATAAACACAATAAACAGTACACAATTCAAAGCTCAAGTTAAAATAAAGCTGCCACAAAGGGAAACACAAGTAATTGCTTATAGCTGTTAAAGGCACATTTAAAATGATAGCAACAACATGAATATTAATAACTTTAGCAATTCCAAAGGTATAAATACTTAGCTTTTAGAACCAGAAATATCCTGCACTGTACTACTACACACTGAATAAGTATTATATACTGCTATTATTTCCTTATGATTCGTTGAGATTTCAAAAGAACACTGACTAAGAAACTTGTGGCAAAAACCTCCACACCTCGTAATCCAACATCAGGCCACATCCAGCTTCACCGATTGGTTCGCAGAGGTGGCGCGTTGCTTCAGTCTTCCTATTGGTCGATCGCACGACGTTGGTACAATAACCGTCCACCGATGCCAGCGCCGCCGCATGACGACACCGCACGATGCCTGCTGCTGTTTATAGGCGCTCAGTCGCGCCATCTAGCGCCTAACGCGTGTAACTATTTACACTCGTCCATCCTGACGCCTTTGCGACTCTGCAAAGGAGAGAAAAAAAAAGTGCTATGTAATTGTTCAAAAATAGCATACTCAGTCCTAGAGCAGGGAAAATAAACATAACAATAAAACAATATTTGACCATAATTAAACACAGAAAAAATATTTTACGTGCTTATTTTCAATTCATGTGGTTTATAAATTTCCAAAGATGCCATAATTTGCCAAACCAATGAAAACCAAAATCTAAGTATGTAATTCTCACTTAGGACCACTTTAGTAACAAAAGTACCAATTACAATCCAAATTGTGAAATCTCATAACCATCAAAGACATAATTTTCCACATTGAAATTATGCCAACAACAATATTTTTTTTTTTTTTTTTGTGCTTTATTACTAAGAACAAAATTCTTAATAATTAATTACGATCTAGCCTAAAAGACTAATAAGTAATTTAACTCTAACTTAATATGTTACGTGATAGAATATGTTAAAACTAAGAATAGTGTTCATTTGCACTTTTACACAAGTCCGTAGCTCTTTCTTAGAGTCTAATATAATTTATAAAACACTATGTTCATGTGTTATTATGTATAGCACAACATTATTACTATTACTCATTCACTTTGTACACTACACTAATTCAAAAGGTTTAGTTCTTTTTAGCCTACGCACTAAGTCTGTGTTATCTAGCAGCTGGATTGCCTCAACATTCACGTGTCGATGGAGTCTGTGTTCGTGGGCTTCAGCAAATTTTTGGATAATGGTGGTGACGAATTCCATTTTAAGGTCACGATGAAGGTCGTCATTTCTTATGTACCAGGGTGCATTGACAGCATCCCTAAGTACTTTATTTTGGAATTGCTGGATTATTTTGACGTTGCTTTGTTTAGTACAGCCCCAAAGTTGGATGCCATACGTCCAGATTGGCATCAGAATATGCTTGTACATAGGGTTATTTTATTATGTATTGATAGACAAGATTTCCTTCCGAGTAACCAATACATACTTTTATATCGTATATCGAGTTCCTGTCTTTTCTTTTTGACATGAGCTTTCCAACCAAGCTTCAAATCCTGGGAGAAGATATTGGCCAGGGTTTACCAGGCGTTCAGGTGGAACTAGTAAGATAACATACCGTAATTAAGCATAATTAATTGTTATTCATAATATTAAGCACATAACTCATTATGTTCCCTCTTTGTAGCCTCCAGAGATTGGCACTGCTTCGGCAGATGTAGATGTGCATGAATCCCCTGCTTCCGAATCCATTTTAAACAACATTAATTTGTACTATGATCCTTCAGTCCTTGTCCCTATCCAAGACCCACCTTTACAACCTAGCACAGAGCTACTGCCTCAAAATCCTCCTCTGGAACCCCTAGTCCAAGAAACACCAGCCCACTCCCCCAGAACTCCTACTACCCCGCGACATGCCACTACATCTGCGGCCCGCTCTCCGCGACACCGGCGTCGGAGGCGCGAACCACCTATGTCGCAGGAGGCTGCAAGACGTGCGCTCATGAGGTCTACTCAAATGCATGCTGAGGCTGCTGTGAGGAGTGCCGAAGCATTGGAGAAGATTGAAAGGTACAAAGTTTAAATTATGTTCAGACTATAAATCTCCGCTCAGCATTCCAACCATGTGAGACAATTTTTTAAATTAATAATAATAATATCCTTGGACATTTTCACACAGCGCCATCTAGTCCCAAGCTAAGCAACTTAATGCTTGTGTTATGATAACTAGATAACTGATAAACTACTTATATACATTTTTTTTTGTAAATACATACATATTTTACATAGAAAAACACCCAGACCCGAAACAAATACATGTAGGTCCTACAAATATTTGTTCCGTGCGGGAATCGAACCCGCGACATGCTGCGCAGCAGTCAGTCGCTCAACCACTGCGCCAACCGTGTTGTTAATAGAATTAATCTTTGGTTTTTCTTTTATTAAATAAGTTTGTCTTTTAATAAGGCATTAAAAAAAATCAATATTAATTAAGTTTTATTAAATCACATTATTAAAAACATTGCAGTTAAAAAAAACATTAATATATAAAATAAAATAGTACTTCTATATTGTTTCAGGATCTTAAATGCCGCCTTTCCCACAGCCGCTGAACCAGTGCTTCACGAGTAGCCAAACCCTGTTGCAGCGCGATATTATTGTTCCGTGGCTGTTCACTCACATGGTTTTGTGGTTGTAATTGGGCTTCACGAATCACATCTTCATTGTTTAGTTGTTGCACAGATAAGTTGGCCCTATTGCAAATGTTGTGTAATATAACACAAGCATTTATAATAGAGCCAGCTACTTCTGGTGAGTAGTGCAAGACTCTGTGAACAAGTAAGCAACGAAAACGTGCTTTGAGAAGCCCAATAGTGCGCTCTATAATGTTCCTTGCATGAACATGTAAGTCAGTGTAGTGTGCTTCTGGTGAGTCAGGTGCTGCATCAAGTATTGGCGTCATCATGCTCTTTCTTAAAGGGTATCCGGAATCTCCTATAACAAAGTTAATTAAAATTATTATTGTCTAGTTAGAAGTTGAATTTAAATACAAAATATTTTTTTTAACAAGGATGATGAGTGTGTAATACATACCAAGAAACCAAGTATCTTCTGTGTTGCTAAGATCTTCCAAGTGAGCTCTTAGTGGATGAATAGCCCATATAAAAGAATCATGAGTTGCACCACCATGACTTGCATCTACACTGATTATTTGCATGTCCGCATCACAAACCTAAAAATATATAGTCTATTATCTAAAAGACTGTCAAGTGCCATATTTATGATTAAGAATTTTATGTATGCTCTCTTATAAGTAGTAAGTGATTATAAAAGGTGTATTATAAAAGGTGTCTGAGCCTTAGTTTTTTTAGTTAAGTTTTGTTATGTTTAAGCAAATCTGTAGTTAGTTAGTTTGATGTGTTCTTGTTTAAGTTTTTGTTAAAGCTATGAGGTTGTTATGTTTTTTCTGTTTCATGAGGGCGAGCTGTGTTGTCCACACTCCTCAAATCCGTCTTTTATAAGTGAAAAGTTGTTATTGGCTTTCTGTTGTAAATACTGTTTCTGTTCTATTTTATTTAGCTGTAAGTTTTCCATGGTAACTAAATAAATAAATAAATGAATAAATAAAACTCTTTATGTTTTGTTTAAACCTGTTTTTTTTGTTTTATTTATTTTCAATACTTTAATTAGTTAACTTCTACTTGACACTAAATAAACACTTACCAATTGAACATTCAAGGAATGGTAATGCTTGCGACAGAAGTAGCGCTCCTCATGTAGTACTGGGCGTACTATAGCTACTTGGGTACAATCTATACACCCTAGAACCCCAGGTATTCCAAATTTATTGTAAAATCTGCAATAGATAAGTGGATTTAAAATTTACAATTCCTCTCAGCCTATTATAGTCCACTGCTGGGTTTTATTAATCACTACAAAATTATAAGCTACAGTAAGTTTAAATATGCTTTTATTTTACCATTGAGCCCATCCAATAGTATTATCTAATTTTACATTTTATTTTTGTAACAATTTTACAAAGTAGGCATTCTGCATCTTCACTTAACATAATATTGAATAAAAAAAGGTACATACTTCATTTTAATCCTGTTGCGTTCTTGATTATTTATTGGAAACTTTATGTATTTCTGTCTCATCTGCTGTAAGTTAAGACACGCAGTAACCTGTGCGATGACAGAAGAAACAGTCTGCTGAGCCACAAAATGACCCTCATTACTGCCTACTGGACGTTGGTATGAACCAGTTGCATAGAATGATAATGCAATTAATAACTAGACAAAAGGAATGTACCAAGTTAGTACCTATGTATGTATCAAAGTGATAAATGGCACATATACACTTGCGACTTTAGTGTTATTCGCGGTAGAAATAAGGGTTTTTACCTTCGTTTCTACAGACAAGTCTGTAGATCTTTTAGGGTTCTTCATCAGTGGCCTCAATTCATCGCACAGGTTATGTGCTAGATCTTTTGTTAGTCGGTACCGTTTAACAAACTCCACATGATCTAAGTTAAAGGGGTCGCATTCCTTACGTAGCTGCATACGACCCCGCTTCCTTGTGCTGTGAACTTCTGCGTTATCAGCTTCCAAAAATTCAAATAATTCGTATGCATTCGCCATCTAGAACCAAACAAGAAAATAACTACCTATGTACTAAAATCACTAGTTAAATAATTCACTAGGCAAGTTTACGTAAACAAATACATTTTACTTACTTTATATGACACGAAAATGTTTTTTTAAAATAGATATTTGCAAAAAAATAATACTTCCGTCGAGCCAGAAGAACTTTTTTATGATTGCTAATAAACAATATTGCTTGTTGTCAAAAGTCACGTCGTGGTACGAATTGAATGAACTTTTTAGAGGTTACGTCACCAAAACCGCTAAGAAAATAATATTGTTTTAACATTATAATAAGCTTATTTTAAGAACGTCATGGTACGAAAAGTCAATGTAAGATTATTATAATACTGTTATAAGAGCTGGCGGTAGGCCTCCAGGTTCTAACAGCACTTTCATTCTATGCTACGGGGGTCATACCAAAAACCTGTGGGCGTGAGCTATATGCATGGGCTCAGCCAAGCCAGTGTATCCAAAGCTGTGAAAGAGGTGACCATTGCCTTGAATACACTTAGTATTTTAAAAAAGTATATAAGGTTCCGTCAAACGCAACAAGAAAGAAACACAATCATAAATGGGTAAGCGATTATACCTGCTTAATTAAATTATAGTACCTAGTTAAAGTATGAAGATGAGTTACTTTGATTACACTATAATCAAATGTGAGTGATTGCATGTCATGTGTATGTTTAAGCGATTGTATTTTAATGTTAACTAATTCTTTTTTAGGTTTTCAAACAAATTTGGATTTCCTGGTTGCATAGGTTGCATTGATTGCACTCATGTAGCTTTAATTCAGCCCACAGAACATGCAGAAATACATAATATTAAATATAATATATTAATTATTATTATTATTATATTAAATACTAGCGGACGTCCCGCGGTTTCACCCGCATAGTTCCCGTTCCCGTGGGAGTACGGGGATAAAATATATCCTATGTTACTCGTGGATAATGTAGCTTTCGAATGGTGAAAGAATTTTTAAAAACGGTCCAGTAGTTTTTAAGCCTATTCATTACAACCAAACAAACAAAGTTTTCCTCTTTATAATATTATTAGTGTAGATGTAGATTTTTAATCTACACTAATATAATGAAGAGAAGATTTGTACTTTTGTAATGAATAAACTGAAAAACTACTTGACCAATTTCAAAAATTATTTCACCATTAACGTAACCTATGTTACATTGAATAATTTATGAAACAAGAGTAACATAGTCATTACATCTACGGAGAGAAAATTAAAAGCAGGTAAAACAGCTTTGCTTACATATCTTGGCTGCGTGTAATCAATATTTCGCACAGCTTGTTGACAATTTTCCTTGTTCCTAAACGTCTCTTTAGTAGCTTGAAGCCCTGGCTGATCAACACCTTGCACAATTTGCAGACTACCTCCTGGTTGTTGTTGAGATGTCTCTTCAATAGCCTTAAATTGTATTTTTCTTGGCTTCGCTGAATGTGGTGTAGAACTTGACGGAGTTAATGTTTCATCTAAGTTGTATACTTCTGTGGTGGTTGCAAAGCTATTTGGGGAAGCCTCAAAGTAGGTTGATTCCTTTAACAGTCTGCCAATGCTGCCAAGAGATGTGTCCAATTCTGTATTTACATCAAGCAGAGAAAATGAAGCATAATGCTCATGCACCTGAAAACGATATCAAAAATATTGTAAATTAAGTTTAAAAATGTTGAGACACCGACTTCTAACCAAACGGCAGAACAGATTTTGATAAAATTTCTATAGCCAGACATTAAAATTCCTTGGAGTACACAAGCGCCATAGGGTCCCGTTTTACCCTTTGGGTGCGGAACAGTAAAAGAAAAGATAAAGAAAGAATAAAAGATAAAAAAAAAAGAAAAAAGAAAAAAAAAAAAAAAAGATTTTATCAAATCGGCTCATAATTGACGAAGTTATGCCATAACAAACATAAAAAATATTCATAATAAAAATGAAGTCAGTTAAAAATACAACCGAATTGAAAACATCCTCTTTTTTTCTTTGAAGTCGGTTAAAAACATGGTAAAGTGGAATGCAAAATAATTACTTATTTGAAAGTATAAAAATTAAATTAATAAGGGCATGGATAGAAAGGGACATTAAACAACAAACGCACCTCTTGCTGTCCTGGTGTGTTTAAAGACGCCATTTCAAGTTTCCAATTTTCTAAATTTGCCCGAAACCTGGCCGTCACCCGGTATAGGTAGCAACTGTGTTATTTCATCATGCGAAAGCAACCTTAATGTCCCACCATCAATTCTGCCATCTTTGGGTAAGTAGGTAAATAAGTTAGTTTCATAAAATAGAACGAGTTGATTTAGCAAAGTTAGTGATAGTGTGTTCAGAAATTATTCTCACGACACATGCGGGAAGTCAGTGGATGAATGATAAATGATAAATGATAAATGATAAATGATCTTTATTTTGCAAGTAGGTTTTCACAAACACTTTTACACGTCAATTTTTTTTTTTAAACTAGATGGGGCCGGTGTTTCGTACCTGACTACTCTGAGAAGAAACAGCCGAAACAAACTCAGAGGTCATAGTCTCTTTTGAAGTCCAGACATAATCTTGCTCAATTCACATGAGGATCATGTAGATATTAGTGTCTGAGATGGTCTTTTGAAGAAAGAACCATACAGATTTGAGTGAACCTGTCCAGTCAGTGCAAGCATTTGTCAGTTATCGTGTAGCTCGACTTATAACACAAGGAGCTCAACGAAACGACGAACAATACCAAAGAAAGGACATTTGGGTAGGTCACTTATAGTACTCAAACTGCCAGACGGTTGAGGGGTACAAAAAAAAATAATAATAATAAAAAAATGTGACCCACATGGTCCTCACATTCACAAAAATAAAATAAAATTAATAATAATTTACAAAATGAATGTCAATAAAATACGACATGTCAAATACACACACATAACACAATAAAAATAAACTAAAAATGTAAAAAATAATAAAATACTGAAATAAGTATTCATGTCAAGTCATTAAATGTCAAAAGTAACAAGTCACAATTCAATTCATGTCAAATACACACACACACACATAAAATAATAAACAATAAAGTAAAAAAATAATATGAGAGGGCTCAGAATTGTTCATCCTGAAAACGTATACTTAAGGGAGGCATGTATATGTCCAGCAGTGGACTTCTTCAGGCATAAGATGATGGATGATCTGAAGGGGTCTAGTACAAAATGTAAGCGGCCTTCCGGGTGCGGATTAGAAGTTTTCTGATATGGCGCCTTCATTAGCCGCGCTGCAGCGGCACTGCGCATGAGAATCATATGGATGTGCGGCCGTGACGTGCGTTTTTTTTACATAGGTACTATTTACAAAGCAGCGCGGCACCTTGCGGCTAATTTGAAGGCGCCTTATGAGTTTTTCTGATGATATGTGCCCGACCCTATAGTTTCAGAGGAAAAAAAAAATTTTGCTTTGATTTTTGTGACCCGGTGAGAGTAGGTACATACTTATTTAGATATTGTTGATCGAAGTAAGTAAATATTAAAGAAATTCCAAATACCTTTAAATGTGGTAATGTATTCGGACAAGCCCCAATTCATTAATAAATCTCTAGTTAGCTTATCCATTTCATATTTTCATCATGTTCCTTCTTGTCCGTAAGTCGTGAGTGTGTTGCGACAAAATGGCGATTATGGTGGCGGCGGCGGCGGCGTTAAGCAACTGGCACAGTTTAGTAGAAACACTGTTAAGTAGGTAAGCTAACACTCAACACATTTTACTTTAATTTTATGAATTTAATCCCCCCGTGCCACACTCATTTCGAATGTGACACGGAGGGAGCGAGCGAAACCACACGAGAAACTACATAATTATTTTTATTTTAAGCGTACGCTTGGTCCAGCCGATGCGAACGGAATGAACGAATCGAACAAAATAACAGGCGCGCGCGGTGACCAACCCAAGCCAGTTACAAAATAATTTGTAAAAAATACAAAACATTAACTAAAACCTACTAAGGGTCGATTTCACCAAACAAGAGTAAGGTCCATGTTCACCAAGAAGATGACAGTCTGATTATCTAAAACAGCTGTTTAAAACACATTTTTGTATGGTAATATGTCACAGTGACAGCTGTTTTTAGCTAATCAGGCTGTTATCTTTTCGGTGAACATGGACCTTAATCTTACTCGAGAGTATACGAGCAGTTACTCCTAGTATAACATGTTTTTACGTTTCACCATAGACTTAATCCAAGGGTAAACGTTTATGCAGGAGTAAATCTCTACTCCGCCGATTTTCAAGGAACAGCGGGCTTTTAATAGGGATAAGTTCAATATGGCGTCCGAGTGTCATTGTTTTGACAGCTGATTCTGGCGCGCTGGCATAAAAATATTATTACATTATTAAAGGTATTGTTTTTGTAAAAGTGAAAATAGTTTAGATGAGCCTGCGTATTGTCTAAAACTGGCAGATCGTTTGAGAGCATTAATTGAGGATTCTGACAGTGACGACGAATATTTACCAAGGTGACCAAGATGGATACAAGAAAGAAATATGTAATTATTTTGACGACTACGATAACATAGATTTCATTAAAAGGTTCCGTTTATTTATGCGAGCAGCGTTATGTTTGCTTATGAAAATTGAACATAAATTGGAATATGACTCTGATAAGTAAGTTTTTACATAAAACCTACTCTGTGTAATACTGCCATGCGTGTACCTATCTAACATTTGAATCAAATATTACTTAATCTACCTATACCTACTATCATCTTCGTCTATACTAATATACCTATAGACAAATCTTTAATTACACACATCAAAAGTGTCTAGGGATCAACATATATTTTTGCAATAACTTTTCTCCTGATTGATATTAATTAAAATTTTCTTAAAGGATTCATCAAATAAAGTGTTTTCGTTTGTCACAGTAACGATAAACCAAGTCACCTTTGCATTAATAAAGAAATTTGCCATTTTCCTAATAAAGGGATTTTTGACATTTGAACCACTAACATTAAAGTTCGAAAAAAAGACTGAAATAACAGTTTTCTTTAAAATTTTATTGGGTAACTTAAACAATTAATAATCCGTGTTTCTACCGCGAACACTAACAACACAAGAACATCGGTTTGGCATACTCAAAATGAGTTCATCCAAATCACGCTGTGGAATGGCCGCCCATGTTCGTTGCAACAACAAAAAAAGGTCTTCTTGCGACGGGATACCCTCCATATTCGGCAGAGCTCTTCTCTGTAGCATATCCCATGCATGCTCAATCGGGTTCAAGTCTGGCGACTGAGCAGGCCAGGGCAGGACATTGATGTTAGCTGCGGCGAGAGTCTGTCTTACAACTCTTGCGGTGTGCGGTCGTGCATTATCATGCATTAACTGAAATAAGGGACCGATTTGCACTTGTAGAGGAACGATGACGTCTGATACAATCGTCTCAGCATAAATTTGAGCGTTGAGGTTGCCTCTGATCCAAAACAACTCAGTTCTTCCGCCGATCCAAATACCCGCCCATACCATGATGGTTCCACCACTATAAGGATGGACTTCCTGGCAGGATTTTAATCGCTGTTGGCGTCCAGGGGTTCTCCAGTGTCGTATACGTCTTGTATCCAGTCTCATACCAAAACGAGACTCATCAGAAAACACACAAAACCACATCTCAATCTCAAGAAATCCGCATAAAAATGCTTGATCCCTAGACACTTTTGATGTGTGTAGTTGTAGTTTTTTGTTTCAGAAACTTCTGTGTATCACCCATAAATAATTTATTAGGAACATTAAGATTTTATGCAACTAAAACACACAGATGAGTATTGGTGACTATTGTGGCCTGAGTACATCAACTTCCCACAAGATCATTCATAGGGTCAGTAGTGCAATAGCAAGTTTACATAAAGATTTTATAAAATTTCCTGAGACAAGCGAATAAATAAAAAAAGAACAAGACATTTTTTTTTCAAATAGCTCGTTTTCTCAGAGTAGTTGGTGCTATGGATTGTACACATGTACGTATTAGCTCACCAGGTGGAGACCAATCAGAACTGTTCAGGAACAGAAAAGGCTACTTTTCTATAAATGTTCAAAGTATTTGCAATGCTGATCTAGAAATAACCGACATAGTGGCAAGGTGGCCCGGAGGTGCCCATGATAGCCATATATTTAATAACTGCTACAGAAAAGCAAAGTTTGAAATGGGAAGTTACGGTAATGCCTTATTATTGGTTGATGGTGGTTATGCGTCAAACACATACACAATGCCTCCTTTAGCGAATCCCAAGACACCTGCAGAACAGCTATACAACGAATCACAAATTCGAACACGTAACCCAGTGGAAAGGTCTTATGGTGTATGGAAGCGACGTTTCCCAGTATTAGCTCTAGGCATGCGCATAAAACTAGACAAAGCCCTAGTGGTAATTGTTGCCACTGCAGTGCTGCATAATATGCTGCAGCAACAAGGAGAAATTGCTCCTCCCGATGATCCCGAAATTACTTTACCTACAATTTCAGGTACTAATCGGCCTATGTCATGGGAACAACTCATAGAGCATGGTCAGGTTGACAGTGTACCACATGACTTTGTATTTGCAATGCTGATCTAGAAATAACCGACATAGTGGCAAGGTGGCCCGGAGGTGCCCATGATAGCCATATATTTAATAACTGCTACAGAAAAGCAAAGTTTGAAATGGGAAGTTACGGTAATGCCTTATTATTGGTTGATGGTGGTTATGCGTCAAACACATACACAATGCCTCCTTTAGAGAATCCCAGGACACCTGCAGAACAGCTATACAACGAATCACAAATTCGAATACGTAACCCAGTGGAAAGGTCTTATGGTGTATGGAAGCGAAGTTTCCCAGTATTAGCTCTAGGCATGCGCATAAAACTAGACAAAGCCCTAGTGGTCATTGTTGCCACTGCAGTGCTGCATAATATGCTGCAGCAACAAGGAGAAATTGCTCCTCCCGATGATCCCGAAATTACTTTACCTGCAATTTCAGGTACTAATCGGCCTATGTCATGGTAACAACTCATAGAGCATGGTCAGGTTGACAGTGTACCACGTGACTTTCAGAATGAAACTAGTATGACTAGAAATGCAATGATTAATGATTATTTTCAAGGTTTAATCTAAGTAATATATACTAGCTGCGCCCCAGGGCTTCTCTCCCGTGTGAATTTCGGGATAAAAAGTACCCTATGTGCTATTCCCGGTATTTTCTACCTGTGTACCAAATTTCATAAAAATTGGCCCAGCCGTTTGAGCGTGACGAAGTAAAAAACATACAAACTTTCGTCTTTATAATATTAGTGGGATGTGTTTGTTAAGTATTTTTTTGAATAGTTTTAATATAGGTTTTGGTAAAATAAAAACAATTAAAAAAACTACATGTCTTTATTTTTTTTCTAATTATTCAGCTTTTTTTTTTCTTAATTCTAATAAAAGTAATCTGGTTTTAAGTTTACTCTGCTTTGCCTCTTCTTTTTTAATAATTAACTCCTGCTCTTTAATTTGCATCATGATATTGAACATGCTATTTGCTTCTCTTCTCTCAGCATCAGCATGCTCTCTTTGCGCAATAATAGCCTCAATCTTTTTATTATTGAGAAGATCCACCGATGATGCTGGAAGTATCCACTGGTAGTGTTCTCTTTGAAATCCCTCTTTTTATGTAACCTGTTTCTTTTAAATTCTTTGAGACTGGTGTTTTTAATAAAACAGGTGTGTAGTTACCCCAGTCAGGTTCTTTGACAGGGGCTGGACCAGTGGTGCACACTGGCGCAGGAGGCTTATCTTCAATAACCTCAATAACTCCAACATGTGCCACTTCAGACTGTGATTCTTGTACCTCGGTAGACTGAGATACTGAGGCATCGCTATCAAATAGGTTGTACAAACCAACAACACTTGGTTGTATCAAGCTAAGGATGCGATTGTAAAACGGATCTTCTGTTTTTGGTTTTGGAGGTAAAGGACTCCTGTAAAAAATAAACATTGTATTAGGTATGTTGTTTGTTAGAGTAAGTAAGTAGGCTAGCCATACTAATCTATACTAATATTTTAAAGAGGAAAGATTTGTATTTTTGGATTTTTGTATTTTTGTATGTAAGTAACGAATAAACTTAAAAACTACTGGACCGATTTGAAAAATTCTTTCAGCAATGAATATCTGCATTATCAGCGAGTAATATTATAATATACAAAGTCTGTTAAAATTTCATGACGACCTCTTGACCTATTTTGATGAAATTTGTTATGAAATATAGGCTACCTACTTTGATGTATGCTTGTGTATTACTTTTTAATGTTTGAATGAAAAACAAGAAACACAAAAAAAACCACAAATATTTTAATTGACACATTGCAAGCTGATCACTGGTTTTCTGAAATATTGATATTTCGAAAGTCATTTTGTACACTGATGTAACACAAATATATGTCGGAGAAAGCGATAACTTTTCAATATCAAGTTGCTGATTTGACTATTGTAGTAGGGGTAAACGCCGTGACGTCAGATGTTGATTTACTGGCGGCACGTGGACAGAGTCGTCTTGGAGAATGGGGATTGTGCTGAGCTCACTTTTGCTCGAGTCTCCAACCAAATCACTCCTCCAGAACGAAACTGTCGGTTTGCCCATTTAGTGAGTGTTAGTGTGAAAGTGTAATGTCAAGTAATTTGTTAGTTTACTCAGTGTAGATCTGTTTGAAAAGAGTAACCATGGAGTTTCTTGCCGGTTCTTCTCCATGGAAACAACCAACCCGAACCGAGCCCCTGACAATAAACAAAGTATCGCATCCAGTGAGTTTTCATAGCACGATACCCGTCTTCTGCCCACATAATGCTCGAGCCTAACGAAATAAATCCTGACAAACCCGACATATACAACAGTGAAGTAAAAGTAAAAATATAATAAATGATGTAAACACATAGGTATTACATACCTGTTTGAATCATATGCATTCTTAAAAGTGATGGTCCAAAAATGTATGGACCAAAAACCCAGAGCCAACATTATGCCCATATCCATGGGATATAAAAGTTATAGGCTAACAAAGTATATTGGAAAAATCATGAATAACTGGATATTTTTTACCAGTTTTTTCAACAGCAATATATTAATAATGAATAACTTGTTATTTTTATCAGTTTTTTCAACAGCAATATATTAATAACAATAATCATAGGACAATAATAAATATAAGTAGCGATTATATGAACCTATCAAGTTGAAATCTTATATTTCACAGCTTGTAAATCATATTTCAAGATACTTTTGTCGTGAAATCTTTTTACAGTTGAATGTGCCTATTTTGTCTCAGATTATTTATTTTTTCAGTCGCTTATTTAAAAAAAAAAAAAACAAATACTGCGGGAAAAATATTTATTTCAATTATTTTCAATGTCTATTAATATATCATCTAAGAACCCAGCAGGTTGCATAAGGTCGTCTTGGTATCTGGCCCAGGCCAGATAATATATAATGCTTATTATGTGGGCACAACTGCCCAATGTGCGGCGACCATGAATACAGCTGCAACACTATTCCGAAATCCTATTCGTGTTATATAAAACATAACAGTAATATGCTCTTGTCCCGACGTGCCCGGAATGGATTCGACACCTAATTAATGTACTTTCTTCGTTATTAATATTTTTCCTTTCGGGGTGTCTAAAAACTTCAATTGAAATTTCTTCTACATTCCGCTGGTACATTGAGCTTCTTCTTTCGTCCTTTCCCGCCTGATTCCACCACTCCTATTCTTTTATTTTCTAGAAATTGTATAAATGATTCTGAAACCAGTGCCGGGTCTTGTAGTGGAGCGTCTGGATGTCTAAACGTAGGTAAGCGTTGTAGTACTGGAGCTTCATCAGTCGGAAAAATACCGGTTTTCTTAAACCCAGCTTTGAGATTATTTGCTGAGTTGTCCATGATATTTTCCCACAGCTTATTTAGCAATGTAGGAAACGTGTTTTTAGGAATAGTGGGTAGTCTTTGCCCTTCAGGTGTTTCCTTCCATTGGTCTAAGATTTGACGCCAGCGCAGTTTAAGAGGCCTAAAATAGGCCACGTCCAAAGGTTGTGTAAGGTGGGTGCTATTTGGTGGTAAAGCCACAAATGCGATATTATGAGACTTGCATGCCTTTAAAACTTCCATGTTTATATGAGAACTTAGGTTGTCCCCAATGAGAAGCTTCTTCCCTTCTTGCCTACGTAAAGTGGGCAGAACCACTGAAAAGAACCAATCCTCGAATGTACTAGTGTCAAACCAACCGGACTTTGACCGATTGTAACGAGTGCCAGGTGGCCCACCCTCTGTCCACGTGCTCCACATATTGTCTGACTTGTAGTTTACGTAAGGTGGTAAAATTTCTCCAGCAGCATTGCCACATATCATTAAACTAACGGCTGCTTTCGTTGAATTTTTTATAGCTTCTGGATATTTACATCCACGCTTCATAAGCACTTTTTTCTTGCTTGGTTCGTCAACAAGGTTGGTTTCATCATAATTATAAACATTTTCGGCTGGAACTTCTTGAATTTCAGTCTTCAAATGCTCAAAATACGCCCGAATCTGCTCCTCGTCTACAGCTGCTCTGACCCTCTTTATATTAGAACAAAACCTTTGAGATAGTTCATTTTTGTGGCGTCTCAGAAAAATATTCGCCCAAGTTTTGCCAGGTATATTATTTTGGAATTGGTCTACTTTACGTCCTGTTCTGTCGAGATACATTTTTACAATGCACCTTAAATCGAAAACGGTAATAGGGAAACCGTAATTACACATTTCGATTGTTTTCAGCAGCTTCGCGTTGAGTTAGAATTTTATTTGTTATATCTGCTAAACATAGTTCCATCTGCCGTTCACTATAACACTTATACGCCCTTCCTCCAACTTTTCTTCTCATCAACTTATCTCGTGACAACATTTTCTGTAACAAAATAAGTTAGTTTTTAATTATGGTCCAAAAAACCAGTAGGACCATATTTGAAATCCAAGAGGGTCCTTACGAGAAAAAAATCTTTTTTTTTTATATAGGTGTATTTATACAATAAACAATACGTAAAATGAATGCTAGAATCATAACTTACCGTATGAATCCAATTCTGAAACTTTGTTTTCACTTTAACCAATATTTTCAAATAAAAGTTTACGATATTCAGTTAACGCGTTCAAACAGGTTTTTATCGGAGAAGGTCTACTAATTCGTATTTGAGAGACATCTGTTGTCCTTGAGTATAACTACAACGAACAGACGTCAATAAACGAAAATAGTATTTTATAATAAACTAGATGTCGCCACGCGTCCATACAGCTTCAATTTTGTCGGATAGTTCCCTTGGACTATAGTTGGGACACTGCACTATAGTTGTGTAGTTTTACGGTAATTTAATTTAATCTTACTTCTACTTCTGGTGGACCTCGGCCTGGTGGGTGAGTGCAGGTTGAGGTGTGTGACTCACTGCTGAAATGATTAGTACACATTTTAATAATCCTTGCTTTTATGCTCTGACGCAGCTGGGTAAGTGGGTAGCATTACAAGAGAAATAAAATACATAGGAACTCAAACATACAAATTTGTAGTGCTGGCGACAGTCTGGGTGTTATCATCATTTCAGTTGGCGGTGGTGGTGATGATGCACCAGCTGTGACTATCACCCTGCTGCCACTAGGGTCCTCGACGTCAGTAATCTCCAATTCTGAGTCTGTAATTAGTAATAATTGATTACAATTCTTGAAAATTTTAACAGAATGCACGTTTGTTGTCAGCAAATTTCAAAAACTAACATGGAGTGAAAGGTAGGCTGATGACCTCACTGGCATCACCGCCTGGCACCTCACTTGTGAGCACTACTTCAATATCATTTTGTGTTATCTATAAATAATTAAAATTATAATGATTATTTTTGATTTGATTTAAGTTGGGGGCTCCTTCCAGTCTAACCAGATGCAGCTGAATGCCAGTATTTTATATGTAGCAACTGCATATCTGGCCTCCACAACCCAGTTAGTGCTGGGTAATACGATACCACTTGGTAAGACTGGAAGGGTGTATCATGACTATCAAAACTCACAAACTCCACCGGCATAGAGTCTGGACACTCGGTACCGAGGGTATATTCTCCACCAACTAAGGAGACAATTCTCTTCTCAACCTCAGTCAGTGGAGCAGTGGTGACGGTTTGGTTGCCCGTTTGTATAAGTTCTTGGTCTTAGCCGGGCTGCCTTAGCGCAGGCCCGGCTCTTTAAGTCTCGCCAAACCTACTGGGAAGATAAACAATTACAAGTCAATAATATGAGTAAAATAGGACCTGTATTTTGCTTTAGGGTGTAAAATTAACCGTCATCCACTGTTCAGTTGTTTTAACTGAACCATTAGGCAACTGGTTCAGTTGGGCAGTCACCTCCTTCCATCCCTCTTCAAAATTTTCCCGGCCCTGAAGGCCGGTAAATTTACGTGTAAATAAATGAGGGTGGGCTTCGAGTTTTGCTAAGAGGGCATCTATTTGGCCACTGGTTACCCGGGCTGTACGCTTGCGCCTGAAATATTAAAGAAAACACTAGACTATATTCAAAAATTATTTCATTACAACAGACAGAAAAAGTATGAAATCGACAATAATGTGTTTTGTTGCTGCGACTACATAGATAAATCTATCGTAAATTACCTTCCTTCAGATCACAGCGGGCAGACAGTTGCTTTCGCGTACAATAAACAATTACAAAAAATTCAGATTCAAACCAGACAAATAACACCCAGCAATTTAGAAAAGTTTAATAATAATTTAATTAGCAAGCTAAATATACCAGGCCATATTAGAAACAATGTAAATGAATTGTATGAAGAATTCTTTTCGGTAGTGCACACTGAGTTCAATAACACTTTAAAAAAGAAAACTAAAACTATTGGCCCAAAGTTTATTTTCAGTGACTGGGCAACACAGGGTATTAGGAAAAGTAGGGAACGATTGTTTGAGTTGTACGGCCTTAAGCCTTACATCAAAACAGAATCTTTTAATAAATATGTAGCTACTTACTCGAAAATTTTTAAAACCACTTGCAAGGTAGCCAAATCTTTATTCATTAGCAAAAAGATTAAATCAGCCGAAAATAAAATAAAGACGGTTTGGAAAATAATCAACAGCGAAACAAATAGAAATAAAAAACAAAGTAATGACTTAACACTAGAGACCTCACGTGGCCTTGTCAGCTCCAACAGTGAAGTTGCTCATGAATTTGTAAATTTCTTTACTAGTATCCCAATTAAAACTACAGAAACCTTAAACTCTTGTCCCTTGCTTTCTATTGATTTACTGAAAGCAAACGTTTCAGCCTGTCCAAATGAATTTAAATTTCAGCATATTAACCCCATAACAGTCTTAAAAGCTTTTAAGCAAATCAAGATCAAATTAACTGAAGATCTATGGGGTTTGTCTATCAAAGTTTGTACCTCAATTATTGAGACTGTAGCTCCGTATTTAGCCTTAATATTTAATTTGTGCGTGGATCAAGGGGTCTTTCCGGATCTAATGAAGTTCAGTAAGGTAATACCGCTTTTTAAATCCGGGGACAGTAAAGACACGAATAACTATAGGCCCGTATCCGTGTTGCCAGTTTTCAGCAAGGTGTTTGAAAAGATAATGCTCAATCAAATGCTTCACCATTTTAACAACAATAAAATATTACACGAGCAACAGTATGGTTTCACCAAAGGACGTTGTACAACTGACGCCGGTGTCACTTTATTAAAACACATATTTACTGCGTGGGAAGAGGCACAAGATGCCATAGGAATCTTCTGTGACCTTTCGAAGGCATTTGATTGCGTAAATCACGAAACCCTGATCTTGAAACTTGAGCATTACGGTTTAGGTAAACTTGCGCTCAGCTTAGTAAAATCGTATTTGAGTGATAGACAGCAGCAGGTACAAATCAATGGTGTCAATTCAATGGGTTTAAAAGTAGAAATGGGTGTACCACAAGGTTCGATATTGGGTCCCTTCCTCTTTTTAGTTTATATTAATGACTTACCCCATTTATTTAACAATCACCCGCAAATGGTGTTGTTTGCAGACGATACTTCTTTAATATTTAGGATAAACAGACGTGCCACTAATCTTGACGACGTAAATAACGCCCTACTGCAGGTTCATAATTGGTTTACTGTAAATAATTTAGTTCTAAATGGGAAAAAAACTAAGTGCATCAGATTTGCTCTACCAAATGTCAAAAGTAGTGATTGTGACATAGTATTAAATCAAGAGAAACTAGAATTTGTCGATAAAACGATTTTCTTGGGAATCGCGCTCGATTCAAGGCTACAATGGGGCCCTCATTTAACATCTCTTGCAGGACGCCTAAGCTCAGCAGCATATGCTGTTAGAAAAATCCGTCAATTTACCGATGTTGATACCGCGAGGATAGTTTATTTTAGTTATTTTCATAGTATTATGTCATACGGTATTTTACTATGGGGACGGGCTGCAGACATCGAGTCTATATTTATTCTGCAGAAAAGAGCCATCAGAGCCATATATGATTTACGTAGACGCGACTCTCTAAGAGAGCTGTTTAAGGAAATTAATATCATGACAGTACCTTGTCAATACATCTATGAAAACATCATGTACGTTAGGAAAAATCTGCATTTATTCAGTAAAAGAGGTGACAGACACCACTATAATACTAGAAATAGGGACCAACTAGTTCAGCCAGGTTTCAGGCTTGCTAAAGTAGATTCCTCTTTCATGGGGTACTGCTTAAAATGTTACAATAAAATACCTCTCCACATTCTACAACTGAATGAGACGAAATTTAAATCTTGTGTAAAACGCACACTATGTAGTCAAGCGTATTATAAGTTGGTGGATTACATTGATGATAAAAATGCTTGGCTCAATGCCGGTCCTGCTCCACAACCATAGGAGCAAACTAATTGATTCCCAGTCAAGTTATTGTGGAAGCTGCAGAAGATTGTAAAAAAGATCGTTGCATTGTATAGATTCCATATATTAGTATTATATAACTTCATAGCGCATGTGTGAGTACTATGTACTGTAAAGCCACCATTTACATCTAGTTATTTTATTTTTTCTGACTTGAATAAGCCTTGGCGGCTGAGAGAATGTCATGCTCACTCAAATGTCTCGGTGATGGTGGCGGGTGTGTCGGGTCATTTAGTTCCCTTCAATATGGTTGAGCTGAATGGTGCTGATACATGCGTCATGTTCGTGAACGGGCGCTGTCAATTGAGACTGGTCAACTCTCGGCTGCCACGGTTAATTTTAATTTATTTATTTTTTAATTTGTTGATTTCATCTTTTCTCTGGACGCTCTTAATGTGCACGTCTGTCTACATCGTTCTCACATATATGTATAATCACAACATGAATGATGTAACCAAGATTTTGTAACAATATTTTGATTTAAAAGAGTGTCCATGGAGTTTCTTGCCCGTTCTTCTCCATAGAGATCTACGCTAGGGAATGGGCAACTACAGTACTTTCTCAAGTTATTATGCCTTGTGACTGTGACTGTAGCTTTGATTTAGTTTTGTATTTTTGACATTCAAAAGTGCCGTAATGGTCTAATTGAAATAAATGATTTGAGTTTGAGTTTGAGTTTGAATTTTAGATTGTGAAAAAGATGTTCTAGGTAAATTTTTTTGTTAACTTACTTGACCCCGTTAGGGCCCGAGCCTGTAGCTGCACCTGCATCATGACCTCCACTCATTGTATATGATTATATATGATTATACACTTTCTCGAGGAACATCGATATTGCGCTTGTGATCGCGCTCAAGGTAATTCGGAACGCTCATATCGTTTACAGCCTATCTCGGAACGCGGCCTTTGACACCCGACGTGGTGTTTCAAGGAAATTGAAAAATATTATTTCCCTAACACAATAGAAGCTACTTAGAAGAAAACTCTGAAGCAAAGTCGTTACAAATTGTGTTTTTAGGATAAAAATTATAAAGTTTCATTAATTTTTTCAATAAAACCGCTATTTTGATTAAATTGCGTTCTTAAGTTTTCCCCATATTCAAGGAGATTTGATGGAGGCTATAAAATTGTCTTTAAAAAAGCCGAACTATGAATACGTTTTTCGCTAGCCTACCGACATCAATATGTCATTGTAATGTACGAGTTTGCGCGTTAACTTGAATGTAGAGACTTGCGTTTCTCGCAAGCGTTGGTATTGCAACCGAATTTTTTCGATATTATTTATGTTGCGTTAGCTTCCGACAGCGTCGTTACTAATATCGGCGTTTTCAAAGACAATTTTATGCTTTTACAAAATCTCCTTGAATATGGGCAAAAGTAGAAAACTTGGTTCAATTAAAAACATTGTTTTTTTTTGTATCTTAAACTGAGACTATAAAAGCCTTATTTTGAAGGCACTATTTTTCATAAAAACTCGTAAGTAGAGCCAAAAACGTTTAAGAAAATTTGAATTTGCCTCCTTGCAACATTGGCTTAATGTCAATGTCAAACTTGTCAATTGGTTTTGAATTGTTGTTATTGTCATTGAATCCAATATTTGTTGTGTTTAAGTTTTCAATAGTATTTTCTGAAGCATTTTTCATTGATAGCCAAGAGTACAGTACCTCTGCTAACTTATTTCTGGCTAAAGCTGCGACCCCACCGGACATACTTCTACATTCACAAATAGATAGTGAAGTGATAGCGGAATACGACCTAAAGTTCGTAAGGTCGGTCGTTATGTTTGAAGAGATTGCTGAAATTCTTATAGGAGCTCCGTGAACAATTCTGTTGTTATTCCGTCAGAAAGATATAAGAAACAGAAATAAGCAAATTAAAGGAATTTTACATTTTCACGCTGATTTCGTGTAATGTGTCGAACCATGCCGTAGCTATCGGAAGCAGCATGTAGCGAGCTGTTGAGCTGTTAAGTCACACTACAGAAGGCCTCCGAGCCAGCTGGGGACTACGGTAAACGCATGACGAAGAACAAGCAGAAAATCAAACAGTGAATTTGTGTAGTGTGTGTAATATTGATCAGATTTTTCCAAAACTATATGTGTGTAATCGCAGTGGTCCAATATTCGATATTACCATATTATAGTGGTTGGGATTCACAGCAGAGCTATTACGAGTAAATGACACAAAATAAATGTTTGTGTGCAAGACAATTCCAAAATATACAATTTACAAAAATTTGAATCTTGTCAACCATTGTGATCTGCAAATCACAAAACCATTTAACGGGAATAGAAGTGGTTTTTAATTTCCCAAACCTGTTAAGCGTAAAATGAAACTCTTTCAAAATAGAAATAACTCAAACATGAGTGAAGTCACTCGCAGAATTACCCGTATACAGAATCTAAATGTTTAAAAGTTGTACCATTAATTTATAATTGTCTACCTAAGAAAGTAGTTGACCTATCCTATATATTTTTAGTACCCTAAGGAAACTGATAAATCAACCAAATTACACACCATGACAAGTTTCTCAAAAATATTCATCTCATTCTTCCCATATTAAAAATGCATTGTGTAATTTAATGTTAATTTTGATTTTCATGTATCTATTTCAAAAAGTTATAATTTTTCATGTTCTATGAGTCTGTTGTTTGAAGAGTGTATTTGTGTGTAATCTTGTTTGTATTGATGCAGATATTTGTACCTATGGGATGTTCAGTTCAGTTGAAATAAAGGTTTAAAATGTTGTGATAAATATTTTTCTTACCTATTTTTTAGTAGCCACTATTTTGTACTAGAAAGACAATGTTATTTTATTATGTCTTGTTTAAAATTTTGACATAGGATGTACTTATCCTATGTCAAAATTTTAAACAAGACTAAAAAAGGCTATGATGTACTGCGATTTGTAATTTTCATGCCATTGTATTATGGGTATGATGAAATGTGTCCTTTTTTCTTCACTTTTTATGTAAATAAAGACAGGTACATTCGACCTTCATTACATGTTTTATACATTTGGTTTTAAACAGTAAGTAAGTACATAATAAGATTTAAAATGTGCGAGCAAACTTAATTACTAGTAGAATATTTGAATAACTTTGATATTAATAAAGTTGATAATAGCAATCGATTACAGTTATTTTTATTTAAATGAATCCTCTTCCTACCAATTAAATGAATATTAGCGACGCCTATTCACACTTATTCATGTCCGGAACCTATTTATAGGTTAGGTTCGGCTTACGGCCATAAAAGGCCGTAAGCACAGCATACTTTGGTACAGACAATAGACCTTCGAGAGTAATAAGCCCATCCGGCACAGCTTTTGCCAGTAACTCCACCAATAAACCTTACATTGGTAACAATTCACTTTGCGGGCTGTCAAAAAGGCTCGCAAAATAGGTATATAAACCTAACGAAATTCGTTGAGTTAGGTACAAATATTGTTAGTAAACCAAGGAGAATCGTTACCTCTGAGTGTAGAGACTACCAAATATCGCTAAATCTGGATCGGTGAGACATTGCGACCGAATTCGTTAGTTTTGCGATCGTTATCTATGTCGAGACTGCAGGCCCTGGTACAAATACTGGATGCTAAAAATTAAAAAGTTATTGGTTTAATTCTGTAAAAAAAAATTAAAAAGAAAACTTATAATTCATTAACTCACGGGGGGTAAATCCGACTAACTCAATTTGTGCATCCACAACTTCATCCGCCTGGATTGCCTCCACGGATTGTATTCCAGTTGAAGGCGAAAACACTAATTTACGTCGTCTGTAAAAAAAAACATAGTCTTATAAATACATCAACATCGACTAATAATTTAAGGAGCTTAGACGAGCTAAATTAGCAACTCTATTTGTGGTGGTTCAAACTTCGTTTGAAATGCTGTTAGAATAAAGTTCTAATCAGCTTGCACTACAAAGTGGTTGTTACGTCAGCCACTGCGGGCCAAATAGCGCGAAATGAGTGGTTTCGATCAATGTACAAAAAAACTATTGATTGGATTAAAAAACTAAAACAGTATCATGCTAATATATTGCTTGTAGAATTATTTGCCAAAAAATCAGAATGATCGCATGCATATTAGTATGTTTTTTATTGTTTGAAAGATATTTTTAGAGATAAGTTCGTGATTTCTTTTAATCGAGCCAAATTAATTGTATCATGTTTTCAAAACAGTATCATGCTAGCATATATCCTGAAGAATATCATATATTTTTCTGGTCTTGTTTATAGCAGTGAATTATATACTTTTAGTAATTATAAAACTCGCGTGTAGCTCGTGTAATCGCCTTAAGTCATTAAACAAATAGCTACCTCTTGGAAGGGGTTTTTTGCACCACCATCGAGTGGTCGCCGAGGTCACCAATGTCGACGAGGTCACTGACGTCGCCGAGGTCACTGACGTCGCCGTGGTCGCCGAGGTCACTGACGTCGACGAAGTCACTGACGTCGCCAAGGTCGCCGACTTCGCCGAGGTCACCATGGTCGCCGCTGCACGCCCGAACTGGTCCGTCGAAGTAGGCACCGACCAGCGAAGTAGGAGGGGGGTTGAAATTTGAGGCTAAAAAGAGCACAGTACAATATAATATGCGAAAATAACTAATAATACACTCTCCTTAATGTGCAAGCCACAATAAATTTAAGTAAAACTACAAACTTGATGGCACAGGTTCTTCAGCTCGCTCCCACGGTCTGGGTTTAGGCGCCGGTGGAGTGGCTGGTGTCCCAGGTCCAAGGGGACACGGGATTCGGGATGGAGATGATATTTTTCTGTAAAATATTTGAAAGTAAGACACAACAAGTTCATTTACCTCATGATAATTTGAAAAATACAATTAAGTACCTTTTCTGCTTTCTTTCAGGGGCATCGGGGAGTAAAAACCTCGACACCTCCTTCTGCTCCCTTAATGCAAGGAGCCGAGCTTTTTGCTTCGTGCTCAGACGACTGAGATTTTTTTGTCAGCTGTCTTCTGGTCCCTCACTTTTTTCAGCCTTGCGGCTAGTGAAGTTGATCTAAACAAAAATAATAATACTTAGATACAACCAACTGATTATCAAAACCAATCTTGAACGTTATACATACGTAGAGGGTTGTACGACGGCTGCTACGGGATCTTGAACCAGTGGTCTAAAAAAGTAACAAAAAATTAAGAATATTCCATCACGACAGGCGTTACTTAATCACTTAGGAGTAATAATGGCAAAAACAACATACAATTCCACACCAAGCATTTCGCATGCACGGCCACGTCCTCCACCAGAACCGCGGCCTCCACCAGCACCGCGGCCTCCACGAGCACCGCGGCCTCCACGAGCACCGCGGCCTCCACGAGAACCACGGCCTCCATGAGCGCCACGATCTCCTGGAGCGCGTGCTCCGGAGCTTCGAGCCCGCCCACGACCAGATGAAGATGGTAATTCCATAGTTATCTTATATTATAAGCGCTGGAACAAGCTGCAAAAATAAGTAAGCAGTATAATATAGCGGTTGCCAGCGGCTTCGCCCACGTGAATGTCGAAAAATTATCCACGGGAGCCCAATACCGGGATAAAAGGTATCCTTTGTCTGCGATCCAGGATAAAAAGCAGCTAATGCCATTGTCCAGGTCTACTCGTGTGATTTTCATCCAAATCCGTTCAGCCGATTTAACGTGAATGCGTTCGAACAGAAAAAAGAAACAAACAAAATCTACGCAAATAAAAATGATCTAAAATATATTCTATGTTTATAAAACATAATGTAATCTAAAATTAAATAAAAACATTCAACAAAAACATTTACAAAAATCCGTATCTTAATTCCCGGATTCGGATCGGGTCACATTCACCTTTAGACAAATTGAAGACAAGATGGCGGACCACTTAATCGACTCTTGAATAATCTGTAAATATTGAATTTAGATTGTAATATTTTCGTATTCGAAGTACAGAATAATCATTTAGATAAACATTGCTCAATGTTTTTAAAAGATTCCCAGTTGATAATAACGTAATTACACCAAAAAACAACAAAACATATTGAACTATCTTCTTCGAACCATACCGGTTGCGGAATATTACGGAAAAAAAAGTACAAAAGTTACTTCCAGACTTGAAATTTGTACTGAATCCTTTACTCTAATAACTGGTTATCACACACAAATAGAATTTTAGGTGTTTTTAATGTAAGAAACAATTAAAATACGATAAAAAACTTACCTTTTCTTTGAGAGATCTCCGCGTGCGCGTCAAACAATGAACTGTCACTTTGGTTTTTTTTTTCTAGAGTTGACCGAATGATTTCTAGTGTTGTCATACCTTGAAATGAGCGGTGATTAATAAAAAACGAAACGAAGTTATTGCCAGGCCGAAATAACTCTTACTTTAAGAGCAAAAAGGCAATATTTTCAAACACTCCTTAAAATTTCGTTTGGACTCTAACGGTACCCATGGGCGCTCAACTATCAAAAACGTTTGTGGAACTAGTGGTTCCACAGGTCGCTCGAGCGGTTATGCCCGCCGTCTGACATGCTCGGTGATGGCGGGTGGTGCTTGGTATCTTTCAATTATACTCGAGTTTAAACTTCAATCACTTTATTAAACTTCAATCACTTTATTAAACTTCAATCTCTTTATTAAACTTCAATCACTTTATTAAACTTCAATCACTTTATTTAACTTCAATCACTTTATGTTAGAATTTAGATCACAAGCTTTTCACATATAAACCAATGATTTTCTTTGCGCACTCATAGTAGGTACGTACTCAGTCTTACACGGCATACATGGCCATCATGCCCGCCG
The DNA here is from genome assembly GCA_950022955.1 of Xestia ashworthii. NCBI lineage: Eukaryota > Metazoa > Arthropoda > Insecta > Lepidoptera > Noctuidae > Xestia > Xestia ashworthii. The sequence continues at coordinate 16,600,600 of OX465569.1, forward strand.
ACCACACGTGTCATCCCATCTCTCTGTTTACGGAAGTACCATAGTATCCGTTCAGTAACTTAATAACAATAGTAAAATCAATCAGCCTGACAAACAATACTAGAACACTTTACAATAATTGTATTACTATTAATTACTGACAGAATTCACAAACTTGAACATGTTTTTCAACATTAATAATAATCTCGTTCTCATTACTTTCTACTTTAGTAACTTAACATACAAATATTATAAAAGTGAAAGTGAGTTTGTTTGTCTGTTATATCTTCACGCCTAAATGGCAAAACCGATTTTGATGAATTTTGATACAGAGAAAGTTGGGACCCTGGAGACGGATAAAGGCTAATAAAAGCGGGCGAAGCCGCGGGTAAAAGCTAGTTTATGATAAGTTGATAACACTAGTTTTTACTTGTAATTTATCTTGCAAGTAGGTAAATTAAGAAAAATTAAAAAACAAAAGTAAACAGTTATTATATTTAACGGAGGACCGGGACCATTCGGGTTTTTAGAAACCGTGACATCAGCAGAGCTGACGTCACCATCTCCACCGCTAGGCTCACTCATTGCAAAAATGAATACACACAATATACACACACGTTTTAATCTTATTATTTTCTAAACACAATTAAAACAGTAGTAAAATCTAAATTAATAATAGAAATCGTACTCACAAAATATTCTAGGCAGAACACAACTTGTCTTCACCAAATTCTCCTTTTTAATGTGGCCTCGCAACGGTTCGCCATTTCAATACTAAAAATGGCGTCGTCGTTGCGAAGTCATTACACATCTTTATTTATACAAATTGCAGATAACATTGATTGAAAAATCAAACTATGATTTGTTAATTAGTTTTACTATTTTTAGCACTCGATTTTAACATTGAATTAATTCTCTACCGTTTAAAACATTTATCTGAATATTTTAAACGCGCGCCATATTTTTCGCTTGACACACAGTAGTTCAATTAACTATTTATTAAACAATAATTAAACAGAAATTATTTTAACACTAACGCTTATCGCTTATTAATCAAGAAATGAATTTAGCAATAGATAACTTGTTTTTAAACCTAAGTTTAAATAAACCTTCAGTTATGGTTTGCTGTTATAGTAACCGCAAATCATAACACGGGTTTTTATATTGAAAAGTAGCAAACTTACTACAATAATTAAATCTAAACTAATTTAAATCTATACAGTCATATTTAACCGTTAAATTTGAACTTAAAGTTTATGTTTTTAAAGGTTACGTTAGCCTTGCGTCGACACGGCCATTCTGCGAGACGGTGCGCGTGCCCTGCACCAGTCGCGGTTCTGAAAATGAAAATTATTTTTCTGAGCTAGGTACCCATTCATAGGTACACTAACTGACAACTTGTTTGTGGTCGGAGCTGCTGTTGTTTCAAAATAAGTTCAAAAAGTTCTGTGCCTTAGCCTAATGTAGCCTTAACTTTTTAATGATAACCGATTCCAACAATCAAGTTATCAGCCATTATGTTTATACCTTTGTAATCTTAAACATTGGGTTAGTATTCTAAGTTATAATTAGATATTGAAGTAAATATGGAAATAATAAAGTTCTTTAGAGTAGTAAATAAATAGGGTTTGCTGTACATAGGAATGTGAGTGAAGATATTGAAGTGCTTGTAATGCTACACGCTTACTCGCACGTTTATTTAGTTATGTCAATGCAAATGCTCCACGCATTTATGCATATGACTTGATTTCTCGTAGACAGGGATGATGCTGTGGTGCTGAGGCCTAGGCCTTATATTTATGACCGTGGTCCTCAGAGGCTCTAAAAGAAAAGGAAATAGAAATAAAGTTCTTACATAGCTGTTCATACAGCTTGTTAGGGTTTGATGCTGTGGTGCTGAGCGGTCTCGTACGCCGTGGTCCACAGGGGCTCTAAAGGATTTGGGACGGACGATGCTGTGGCCTAGGCCTTATTTTGACCGTGGTCCACAGGGGCTCTGAAATTAACTTATATTGCGACTTTGTTGATAAAAACTCACGGGAATGATGGTGCGGTGCTGAGCGGTCTTGTACGCCGTGGTCCACACAGGTTCTAAAGGATTGGGAAAGGACGATGCTGTGGCCTAGGCCTTATTATTTTGACCGTGGTCCACAGAGGTTCTGAAAAGAGTGTAGGAAGGAAACTGGGAATACAGATTGTACAGTCTTACTATTTTGTAGTTTATGATGGTATCAGCCCGTCAACAAAGACAAAGGCGAATAACGTGTCTCCTTACTGTTGCTGCTGTCTTATAAATCATTCAGACTCAAATTCACAGTAAGTATCAAGATAACAATAAGAAGGGAGAAACTCACTTTGTTTAAGGGTCCAGCAGCTGGGCGGCTTGGGATGTAGACGGCTGTGGCTCCTTTGACGGCGGCGTACTGATGTTCTGAGATGTGGTTTGTTGTAGTGTGTCATCGACCAAGTTCGTCGATGAGTCATCAGCCAACCGGACGGCCACTTGCTGAGGGTCATCTTCGTTATTCGTCGACATGGTTTCCTGCTCGCCTGGCTGTGGTGCTCGGCGCAGCTGGTCGTGAGCGACCTTACGTGGACGCCCTCTGCCAGTCACACGCTTCACTATGTATCGGTCGTTGTCCAGGATCCTATATATTTCGTATGGCTCGCTGTACTTTAAGTCTAGAGACGTCTGGTTTCGGGGATTGTTCTTGACAAGTACGTAATCTCCACGCTGAAACGGACGCATTTTCGCCTTGCTCCTGTCAAATCGTTGCTTGTCATATTGTCCCGCAGCTTTCATTTTCTCTTGTACGTGTTGCTCAAGCAAGTCAAAGTCTATGCACTCGTTATTAATATTTACCAACCTTAGTAGTTCTGGCGGTACACTGTGTTGGCGGCGGGTTAGTAGTGTAAGTGGTGCGACCCCAGTTACTCTATGTGGAGTGCAGTTAAACGCGAGCTGTAAAGCTTCTAGCGCCGTCTGCCATTCTTCAGTGTCATAGTTTCTGATCATGGTCAGTGCGTTTTTCAAAGTGCCCATAACTCGTTCGACCTGTCCGTTCGCTCGGCTTACACCTGGCGCAATGGAATGTATGTCGATACCGAAACGGTCCGAGTAGACTTTAAACTCACCAAGGAACTCTCGACCTCCATCCACCACGACTTGCACTGGGGTTCCGAACAGGTGCACGACACGTTTCAAAGCTGCGAGGCTGCTGCTTGGGCTCTTGTCATTTGAGTAGCTAAGTAGGATGTATTTGGTGTATGCGTCAATCGTTACAATTACATACTCATCTCGTCCCTCAGCATTTCTCGTACCCAGCTTGCCAGTAATATCCATGTGGACGACCTGGAACGCTGCAGTGGGCTTCTGAATCGGATGAAGCTGGGCTTGGATAGCGCCTGACGGTCCTTTAGAGGTCTTACATACAACACAATTGTCCACAAACCTTCTGACGATTGTACTCATTTTGTGGAACCAGTAAGTTTCCCTCAGCTTCTGTAAGGTTTTCTCCCATCCAGGGTGTTGCAGAGCGACATGGAAAGAGTTTATCAGGCTCCACTGGAATGACTTGGGGACTACAATTGGTTTATGTATACCGAGTATAGAATCTGTGAGAGTCTTCTTAAGCACGCCTTCTTCCAGGACGTAGCCTTCGGCCGGACTGTCGCTGCTCATGGTGTCTATAAGCGGGCGCAGCACGTCGTCGCGGCGCTGCTCGATCTGCAGCCACTCAGTGTCTCTGGTCATGAAGTTGACAGATATTTCAGTGGATGGATTCCTACTGAAAAAATCCGCGTGCTGCAATCGCTCACCTTTTCTATACTCGACCTCGAACTCGTAATTCTGCAGGAAGGCCCACCACCTATGGATTCGAGGAAGGAGATCCTTTTTGTTCTTGGATGCTTTCAAGGCGTTACAGTCTGTTATTACCTTAAATTTTCGGCCATATATGTAATGCCGAAAATGCTTGACTGCCCTCACCACCGCCAAGGTCTCGAGCTCGTACGAGTGGTAGCGGCTCTCAGCGTCGGTGGTGCGCTGGCTCATGTACGCGACTGGATGCTGGCGACCGCCGATGGTCTGCACGAGCACCGCCCCGTAGCCGATGCTGCTGGCGTCCGTGTATAGCTCGATTGGTGCGTCTTCCTGAAATAGCGTAAGGGTAGGCGCAGTAGACAGATGTTGTATGATATGGTTTCGAGCTTCATCATGCCTTTCGTTCCATTCCCACTTCGCATCGTTCTTGGTGAGTTCATAGAGAGGAACCATCACACGCGAGAAATTGGGAATGAAGCGTCTAAAATATCCAGCCAATCCGTTAAACTGCCTAACTTGTTTGACAGTTTTCGGGATCGGTGCCTTCGTTAAAGCCTCCACCTTTCTTGGGCTAGGACTGACTTGTCCGTCTGCAATGATATTGCCCAAATACTCGATGGAGCGTTTAAAGAAGGCAGTTTTATCGACATTGATCGAAAAACCGGCCTCTTGGAGGGCGATCAAAATGCGTTCCATATGGGCTAGGCCCTCAGAAAATACCCTACATTTTGATAAAACGTCATCAACGTAGACCTGGCAAACCTGGTCTACCGAACTCAAGAGGTGAGCTAGGGCTCTATTTATACAACGCTGATAGACTGACACCGCGTTACTGAGTCCGAACGGCATGGTCAAATATTCATACAGACCATCCGGCGTGACAAATGCTGTTTTCTCAATCGAGGCCTCTGAAATCGGTATTTGATGGAAGCCGGCTGCCATGTCTAATGTCGAGAAATAATAACCCCCCGCCAGTTGATCTATTTGATCTGAAATGATCGGTAACGGATAGTGATCCCTCAGAGTGTTCCTGTTTAGTTCGCGGTAGTCCACGCACATGCGGTCCTTTCCATTTTTCTTTTTGACCAATATTATTGGACTTGAAAAAGGTGATTTACTTTCGCGGATAATTTTATGCTCGAGTAATTCTTTGACTATTTCCCGAACTTTTTCGCGTTCAACTGGGCTCAATCGGTAAGGCCTGCGTTCGACACATTTGTTATCATCTTTTAAGCGTATTTCAAGCTCACCTGTATTGACGCGAGTGTGAGGGTAACCGTGAATAAATAAGTGTTCGAACTTGTTCAACAAAATTTTCAATTCGTTGATTTGATCGTCATTAGTCAAGTCACAATCTAGGTTATCAAACTTTTCACTTTGAGATCGCAAGTGGTAAACAACCGGTTGATGAACCAATGTTGCACCCTGAGAGTTCACTAGCACACTTAAGTTGTTTTTCTCTACAAGATTCATGCCTATCAGAATGTCTGAGGATACTTCGTAGTCCGGTACCACGTGAAATTCAAGTTCTATCTGTAAACTATCGATGACACAAATAGTCGTCAATGTTGATAGAGATATCACCGTAAATTGACCTAATCCCTTCAAGTAGTTTACTCGATCAACTCGTTTTCCGGGTAGCTTAGCAGCCACAGACTCGCGTATGACTGAACATTCGGCTCCACTGTCAAAAATCGCGAGTAAGTTTAAATTCCCAACTACCACTGGCATTGAATTCAATTTAGATGTACCTACACAGTTGACGTTGGAAACCACTGAGCGTTCTCGCTTATAACACGTTTCATAAGTGTGACCTGTCCTTGAACAGAACGTGCACGTAGGTTTATTATTTTGAGATGCGGTTTTATTATCCGTTTTATTATCCTGTTGACGCGGTTGAGAATTATCATTTTTGTCACGGTAACGACAGTCACGTGCATCAGGACCGGGCTTCTTGCAGATCTGACAGAACAACGAGGGTTTATCAGAACGTGATCGCTTAGCAGGACCCGGATGTGCACCCGACGTACCCGGATGAGGGCGCTTAACGCTTCGTATAGAAGATGCAACCGAAATAAGTTCGGGTACTGATGTGGCCCTGGCATTCAACAGTTCGATTCTCAACCGTTCATCTCCAATGCAACCGATAACTGCCTCAACCGCGTCATCAGTTGATAACTTATCCCTAGTAATACGTCTCCATAATACCCAAGCTTGTGACAAGAACTGCGAGATGTCTTTGGAATTATCATAATTATGTTCTCTAAAGCGCACAATGTCCCGGGAGTATCGATTCTCCGGTTCAAAAGTCGTTATCAGAACATCACGCAATTCCTGCCACGTGGTGGTAGACACAAGCCAATTGTCAACCCATAACCTCGCGCGACCTTTGAGCAAACTACCAGCTTTCATTCTCACTTCATAATCGCTCAGGCCATAAGTTTCCATGGCTGTGGTCACATGTTGACACCACTCTCTAACCCCAATATTGGTGTCCGGATCGTATGACGGCAAAAACACATCATTTATTTTGACTTTAGGCGTATCTGGTTGTGTCGTGATGCGATCGGACATGTGTTTCATCATTTGCAACATCTGAGTGAAAAACTCCGTTGGTACCCCATTAACAGAAGCGGTTAAGTTTTCATTATTCAAGTCAGATGGACGGGCAGAAGTGGGGGGCAATCCCACTTCTGATAACGGAGGACCGGGACCATTCGGGTTTTTAGAAACCGTGACATCAGCAGAGCTGACGTCACCATCTCCACCGCTAGGCTCACTCATTGCAAAAATGAATACACACAATATACACACACGTTTTAATCTTATTATTTTCTAAACACAATTAAAACAGTAGTAAAATCTAAATTAATAATAGAAATCGTACTCACAAAATATTCTAGGCAGAACACAACTTGTCTTCACCAAATTCTCCTTTTTAATGTGGCCTCGCAACGGTTCGCCATTTCAATACTAAAAATGGCGTCGTCGTTGCGAAGTCATTACACATCTTTATTTTTACAAATTGCAGATAACATTGATTGAAAAATCAAACTATGATTTGTTAATTAGTTTTACTATTTTTAGCACTCGATTTTAACATTGAATTAATTCTCTACCGTTTAAAACATTTATCTGAATATTTTAAACGCGCGCCATATTTTTCGCTTGACACACAGTAGTTCAATTAACTATTTATTAAACAATAATTAAACAGAAATTATTTTAACACTAACGCTTATCGCTTATTAATCAAGAAATGAATTTAGCAATAGATAACTTGTTTTTAAACCTAAGTTTAAATAAACCTTCAGTTATGGTTTGCTGTTATAGTAACCGCAAATCATAACACGGGTTTTTATATCGAAAAGTAGCAAACTTACTACAATAATTAAATCTAAACTAATTTAAATCTATACAGTCATATTTAACCGTTAAATTTGAACTTAAAGTTTATGTTTTTAAAGGTTACGTTAGCCTTGCGTCGACATATTTAATACGTAAAATCACACGAAAATTATTCATCCGGCAGTGGTGATATTCCTTCCATTAATTCATCTTGGGATGTTGAAGTAGAAGGTTGAGGATGGAAGCACGAACGTAAGGGCACTTCATTGTCGTCAGACATTTCGGAGTCATCATCATCACTCTCTTCGCTGTCGGAGCTGTCATCAGTAACACGAATAATAAACTGTTCTGTCATAAGATCTATAATGTGGTCACTTTTTGCGTATTCTTCTTCTACAGATTTGGTTTTATTACACAAGATCTCCCACTCTCTTGCTCCCATTAAGTTAACTTTTTCTTTGACAAGCTCAATAGCATTATTAAGATTCCATTTTACGTTTTTGCTACCCACATACTGCTTAATCATAGACCATGCCATTTCGATGGGGTTGAGATCGGGGTGATACGGAGGCAGTCTCAGAATGTTGTGATTGTGTTCAGCCAAAATCTTGTCAATAGAAAACGTTTTAAATTGTTCTTTGTGTGTTTTTATTAACTGATACAATTGTGGTTTTAACATGTCGTCATCGTATTCTATACCTTTTTCGGACAGCCAGGCTTGCATATCCGCTTTTCTGGTGTTTGAAGTGGGTGCAAGGTCATACTGCTTATTATGATAGGCAGCGTTATCAACCACGACAACAGAATTGGGTGGAATATTAGGAATTAGTTGTGTTTTTAACCATTTTTCGTAATTCTCGTAATTCATGTTGTCGTGGTAGTCTCCTGATTTTCCTCCAGCTTTAAATGTGAGCAACGCATTTGGAACAAAGCCCGCCTCGGATCCAGCATGTACGATGACCACACGTTGTCCCTTAGAAATAGGCGTTTTAAGGCCCTTGGTTGAACCATCTGTCCAAGCTTTGGGATTAGAATGTGATGAATCCACATACGATTCATCCGTGTAAATTATTGGTCGTCCTTCTTCACGATATTTTTTTAGTTTTTTTAGGTACTCGATTCGTTTGAGTCGGATGTTTGTGGTTTCTATCAAAACCTTCCTGTTATTTTCGGTCTTTTTTCATTTAAACCCCAATTCTTTAATAATCTGACGTAGACTAGTTTTAGAGCCTTGAAAATTGATATCTTCCTGTAACTTTTGTCTTAGTTTTTCTACTGTAGGAATTTCTTTATTAGTTAAGTGAAAGTTATGAATACATCTTTTTATCCTTGGTCAAAATTATCAATGCCCGTTATCGGTTTTGCGCGCGGTCTTTTCTTTCCAGGAGTTCTAAATACCGTCAAAAACTCGGAATTTGCGGCCTGTGTGGTAATTCTCCTGACTGTTATCACAGATGTATTTGTTGCTAGTGCTGTTCTTTTTTGTTCTTGTTTCAAATTACTCATAACTTGCTGTAAAATATTTTCGTTAGTTGTACCAGCTTCCGCAGTTTCTTCCCGAATTTGTTCTAAAATGTTACAGATTTCAATTAATACGGACTTATCGATGGTATTCGTTGTTCTATTTGCAAACAGGTGTAAGCGTTGTATAGGTGTGGCCAATTTTTTCTGTAATGATATTGTGGCTGCTGCAGTTGTATTTTTAACCTGCTTTAACTTACTCACGATTTCATTAGTTTCTTTTTTAACGAAACAATTCACGTCATAAACCATTTTTCTAGCTTGCCGTTTTAAAATTTTATTTTTAACCATTTTTTTTTACTGCTACGTATTAGTAACGCGATAACACAAGCTGTGCGCAACAGTACTCAAGAGGCACGAGACGCGTGAACGCAGCGCGGGAATCGATGAGCGACTAACCTACCAATAACGAGTCGCCGTCGGCGCACACCCACCCCCCTCACTCCGCACGTCTTCATAAAGACCTTAAAATTGAACACTGCGCATGCCCTTTCCACTTTTGCCGAGCGATCATAAACCACCGCGCGACCTGGTACCTAACTTTGAAAGTAATAATAATAGAAAACACTCGAAATTTCAACGTACACATACTGTAATCACGTGCTTTCTCAAATGTTCTAGTAGGTCCGATGTAACAATATTCTTATTAATTTTAAGTTGGTAATCTATTATTGAAACTTACATAGTTATCGTAATGAATTTAAGCATTCAGGTATTGATGATTAAAATCACACTCGGCGCCATTTTTCCTTACAGTAGGTGACGCCGTATCATAAAGAAACTCAGTGTCAAGTAATTAACTACATATTAATTGCTAACATGTATGGAAATCTAAAATTAATAAACAAATATTCTTATGTTAATTATAGTGATAGTTTTAGATAAAACATCGAGTTTAGTTTAATCATTGATTTTCAAGTGATACTGATTAAGATTTCACAGACAAGCTTCAAGATGGCGCTGCTGAACTCGATACTCAAAGGACATTAGTCAATGGAACTCATAGCCCTTAATAGTTGCCACCGTATCTCACAGATGGCAGGATTATCGTTTATGACGATTAAGAAATTAAAATTCAACTATGATGAATAAAATGACGTAGTAAGCTTAGCTTATGGTTGTCCTCGCGGCGACATGTATATATAGATACCTCATGTGTTTGGTATATGTGTTTTATATCTTCATTGAAATAAGTTGCAACCATCTGTAGGTTGTGATTTAAGTTATTGTCATTAACAGTGCACTTATTTTTTTTTCTTCGCGATCATAGCTTTCAATCGCTCGTTCAATGAAGTCGTTTTGTTTTGAAAGGCGTCCATGCACTGGCCAGAATTCAAGGCACAAAGACGATCAAAATGCGAAATCATATATTTCTCCTCTAACCATACTGGCCACTCGTCAAGAATATGTGTTATGGTAGGTACCTACCGAGTTCAGAAATATCCTTTGCTGTGCATAGGTCTCGTTCATATATAATTCAACTTGTGATTCATCTCTTTCCTTTATGGAAGAAACCGATTTGAGCCAGTCCTTTTTAGAATCTAAAGTTTCAAGATCCACATTACAGGGATCACTGGGTTGCCATTCCTTACAGCCTGCACTCAAATTTCTGATGACTCTAGATTTCTTTCTTGATCCTAAGGTATCGTCACGTATACCTGTTTTTTTATTCGGCCTTTGGAGATAATGAACTCTTTCTTCAATTTTTTTAAAAATTGTGTGGTAGCCTGTTCCAATTAGTTCTTTTGCATCAGCATCTCTATCATATAGTTGTGGAAATTTGTCACACAAATCCCGTGAAACCTCTCTGTAAGCTGATCTTGATGCTACTTTTGATTCTTGGAAGAGTTCATCTGTTACAGTTCTCACGATAGTGTTGACATCGGTATTAGAAATCGGTTCACAATCATGTAATTTTGTCAAAAGCGTCAATGGAAGTTGGTCATAGGGAATGTCAAACGCAAAGCTATTTAAGCTTGTGTCGCTGTTATTGCTAACTGTGCTTGTCGTTGGTGAATTAGGAGCCATGATTGTAGACGCTGTTGCTGTGCGACTTTGATTATCGCTTTGATCAGGTTCCCAACTATCCCCTATAAGTAAAACCTCATTTTGGAGTTCTTTGAGAGCTACATTGTCTTCTATTTCTGTGCCATCCATCAAAAAAATCTTAGATCCGTGTATATTACTTTCATTTGCTGTAATATATATATGTCGCCGCAGGAGTCTCTATCTGCTAAGATTTAATCTAATTAATAACACTCGTAAACTATTCCATGATAATATTGATGAACCTGCCATCTCTGCTTTGGCAGTTGGCATTAACAAATAAGGCGCCTTCACATTACGTCGCAAGCAGTGCGGCAGCAGCGCGGCAGCCATGCGATAGCAGCGGATGCCTTCTCATTACAAATACAGCCGCGCGACTAAGGGTGGCCAGTTCATTGCTACAATGGACTCCAAAGAGGAAACATCACTGTTGCTCCTGCTTTTGTTGGTTCTCCTTCAGCGCCATCGACGTCGCATTCATAAAAAGAAAATAATTTTCTGGATTCATCCTTTGTTTCGAAATCGACATGTGAATAGTGATTATGTAAAGGTGCGTATAAATTAAGCGCGGCAGCCGCGCGAGCCAATGTTCGATCAGAGTTGACGTTCATTTGCCGCGCAAGCCAATATGTAGATATAAATTTAGTTGGACGTGAAAGCCGCGCGCGGCAAGCGATCCATCACGAACAGACCGCGGCGGATAGTCAGACCAGTTCACTCTTGTAAACCTGCGAGTATGGACGCGTGCGGTCAGGTGGCTGCCGCTTTCATTGTGATTCACCATCTTATTTGAAAAAAAAAATAAAAGAAAAAGGCGTTGGTGGATGAAAAAATTATATCTAAATAGATCGCTATATGGCGTGAAACTTCTGGAAGACATAAGATATGAAGCCGTTGAAGACACTATAAAAAATTTTACGCGAGTGTCAACTACAGAGTTCGAATTAATAAAAATTAGCACTAACCAGATTTTCTGATCTTGAATCAGTATCGGTATCTACTTCTGTATTTGAATCTGGCTGATAATCTTTATCTTTAACTGAATCATCACTATTGCTTAAATATAGGTCATCATCTAACATTCTGACACAGACTGGGCTATTATGTACTGTTATGAAAGAATGACATGCTTCATCTTCATGATGTAAATCTAATTGGTAACTTTCAGTTATTAATTCTTCAGTTAATATTGACACAGATTCTTCTGAAATATTAACCTCTCAAGTGCCGCGCACAATAGCGGTAATCTCCCCTCCCGCCCCTCGCAGTTACGTCATCGCGCGTGTCAAGTGTCCGCGCCCACAATTTATTTATTTATTTATTTATTTATTTTATTTGGCTCTTCAACAATGAGTACACTATTACATTTTTGCATACAGTACAACCTTAAGTCTAAGTGCCCCATCACTTAAAGAAGAGCACCACATGCACTATATTTTTGCGTACACACAATGAGAAAAAGAGAAAAAAAAAATCAAATGAAAATAACAATTAAAAATAACTTACTGACACAGATTTAAAAGTACAATAAAAATAATTACACACTACAACTCAAAAACATAATATCTACAATTAAATAATAATACATAGGACGATCTCAATTTGAATTTGAATCAGAATTTATGATTCTCTTCAGGGTAGGCACAGATGTGTGAAATAAGTCAATATCATCATCGTATTTTTTGTAAACAGTATACATTCGAGACAACGAGCAATGCTGTCTTAAATTAGTATTGCATTTTGGCATGCAGAACATCCTCAATAATGCTTATAGCTCGAGTTCTACTAACTCTTATCTCAAACTGTAAACAGTTTCGTGTTCTTGAATAATGAGGCCTTGTGTTACTATATAAACAGTTATTTCATAACTACTCTAGAATTAAAAATATCATAAAGATATGAGAGAACTAGTCGAAAATAGATCTGTTGTCGTATTTTATTTTGTTTTGGTAAAACTACTGAATCAATTTACACGAAACTTTAGAACTAATATAACGAATATACACGTAATATAATGACAGTGTTTTTTTTGGAGTCTTACATACATAATTCTTACAAGATTCCAACTCAAAGTTCTAATAAGTTGAACTGTCATATTGGAATTATGCCGTTCAACGCATGACTTTGTAAACGATCGTCGATCATCTGTGTTATTATGAACAGATATCAATATAAAATGGTTTTAGGATACTACCTATACCTTCTTCAACTGATTTCTAATCATGAATCGAAAAAATATACTACGAATATTGTTGAATACGAAAATAACAAAGAAGAAGGATTTATCCTATCTCCACTCGATAATTTAGGTTTTCAAACTAGAATCTTATTTGGAAACAAACAAGGACAAGGTGCTATATCTATTTCTGTACACACATGCCGTCCAGTCATGGAAAAAATAAGAATTATGTATGTTTCAAGTGGTCGTAAAATTTGGTCTGAATTCAAACATGCTGTAGGGTGGGGAACACACCACTACATTATCGATAATATGTGTACCTATCGAAAATGAAGTCAGTAAGGAAAATAAAAATACTATTTCCATCTACATGTTTTATTTATATATACCAAAGATACTGTGCAAGTTATTCACATAATAATTAAAAAAAAAAGTTTTCACATAAAAATAAAAATAAAAATTAGAGGAAACATAATTCTTGTACATAAAAAGTTATTTATTCGCATACATATCTAACAACCTAACACAATCATTTACCGATCGTTTTTATTTTTGTATTTTTTTTTTACCTCATATACTTTATAGTTATTGGCATAATGCGTTACTCAATAGAGAATATACAAGGAATAAAAATCTGTATTAATTACTTTTACATAGGGGTAAAAATATTTGGGTGGACACAATTCTTTTACAAACAAAACACATAAACACCTCATATAGTAACAAAATAAAAGTGATTTGTATAATGAGTTACGCAATAGGAATTTTTCAAGAAATAAAAACTATTACTTTTACATAGGGGTAAAAATATTTGGGTGGACATAATTCTTATACAAACAAAACACATAAACACCTCATATAGTAACAAAATAAAAGTGATTTGTATAATGAGTTATGCAATAGGGAATTGACAAGAAATAAAAACTATTACTTTTACATAGGGGTAAAAATATTTGGGTGGACATAATTCTTATACAAACAAAACACATAAACACCTCATATAGTAACAAAATAAAAGTGATTTGCATAATGAGTTACGCAATAGGAATTTTTCAAGAAATAAAAACTATTACTTTTACATAGGGGTAAAAATATTTGGGTGGACATAATTCTTATACATACAAAACACATAAACACCTCATATAGTAACAAAATAAAAGTGATTTGTATAATGAGTTATGCAATAGGGCATTTTCAAGAAATAAAAACTATTACTTTTACATAGGGGTAAAAATATTTGGGTGGACATAATTCTTATACAAACAAAACACATAAACACCTCATATAGTAACAAAATAAAAGTGATTTGTATAATGAGTTATGCAATAGGGAATTGACAAGAAATAAAAACTATTACTTTTACATAGGGGTAAAAATATTTGGGTGGACATAATTCTTATACAAACAAAACACATAAACACCTCATATAGTAACAAAATAAAAGTGATTTGTATAATGAGTTATGCAATAGGGAATTGACAAGAAATAAAAACTATTACTTTTACATAGGGGTAAAAATATTTGGGTGGACATAATTCTTATACAAACGAAACACATAAACACCTCATATAGTAACAATAGGGAATATGCATGAAATAAACAAAATAAAAGTGATGGCATAATATGTGATAAGCAACAGTCTATGTGGCAAACAAAACATAAGATAATTGAACAAAAAATGACATGCATATTCCCTATTACGTGAGTCCCAATGGACACGCATGCACCCACACATACATACATAGCGTTTAGACAATAAAGAGTGGTATGACCCAGAAAACGGAGTGATTCTACTAGCGACTTTGTGGAAAGAATAAAAGGTATACTGGAAGTCTGTCATGTAAGTCTGTCATAAGTCAAGGAAAGAAAAAAAAGCTCAAAATGGAGAAGACTAGAGGGAACTATGGTAAAGCGCGAAACAAGGTGTAAAAAGTAGTGCTTGGCGCTATGGTGACCTAAGACTCCTTTCTAGTATTAATAGGGTATGGTTTATGGTAAAAGTTAAAGTCTTGAGTCGTAAGAGAGATAGCTATATATTAAATCACTACAACACTTAATTACAAGACAATGGTTATGGTAATGGTAATGGTAATGGTTTTTGAGAACGCGGTGTCTCTAACGAGATCTGAACACGAACTGGCCCACATTTTGGTGGACGAGCGAACGTGCATACTTGCGTTCGATGCAATTATGCATTTTCGCTTAGTGTTCGATTTAAACTCGAACACAAGGCTCTATGCAAAGTGGAACACCACAAATACTGCACCAGTAGGAGGTACGCTTATCTCGCACCTCGGGGTTGCTACCGCACAAGCGGCAACGCCGACGACATACAGCCCCTTTCGAGTTAAGCGTGGTAATGCGGGTTGCGAAGTGACGCTCCACTGGTGTTTCGGGCTGGCCAAATACGCTAGCACCCGCAGCGCTTGGACCCGGTCTGGGTGCACCAACACCAGCAGCTGTCGGGATACTGCGTTTTGGCATGTATTTGTGGTGTTTTTGGAGTATCTGATCGACTAACTCCAACCGAAAAACTAGGTGTTCTTTAGAAGTAGCGGTAGAAGCCGCTAAATGAATTCGTGAATTTAAAATTGAGCAGTTGAGAAGGCGTTTCAAGACCTTTCTATTCCATTTCTGGCACCTTTTTCTTTCCAACAGGTATGGTTCCAGCATTTGATCTTTACGATCAACGCCTCCCATACCCTTGTTGTAGTCCAAAATGACTTGGGGCTTAAATTGAGCTTCGCGATAAGGTCTTGGCTCCATCCGGTCTTGTTGAACGCCATGGTAGGTTGAGATAGTGCAAATCTTGCGCTTCTTATCCTGATAGGCCATGACAACGATATCGCCAGCGTGACGAGCGACTATCTGACCGTCTTTCAGACGGCACTGCGATATGAGTGGAGGAACATTGCTACGGTTGACGCGCAATGTACCTACACAATCGGTTTTATGTGCCTTCAGAAATCGGGCCAGACAGGGGCTATTAAACCAATTGTCTAAGTAAAGAGTATACCCTTTGTTGAGGAGAGGATGTATGAGCTTAAGGACAGTCGCCGTGCTTTTCAGCAGCGTCGACGGGTAAGTGGGATCGTAGGTAGTTCCAGTACCGAGGTACACAAAGAAAGACCAAAGGTAGCCAGTGGATGACTCGCACAGTTCGAAGGTTTTAACTCCGAACTTGGCTGCCTTGGTCTTGATGTACTGGCGGAATATGAGGTTACCTTTCCACAAAGTCAGGGATTCATCAATGCAGATATTCTGGGATGGGACATAGGCTTCCTGGAAGCGTGAATTTAAATGTTCTAAAATGGGGCCAAAAGAAAAAAGTCTGTCGGAATTGTCAGTCAGTCTGTTACTATTGTCATTGAAATGAAGAGCGCGGCAGAGGTTGTAATAACGGTTACGGGATAGTCGGTGCCGAGCTAGTATACTGAAAATTCAAAGCCCAACACCTCACACAAAATAAAAGCAATATACATAATAATAATAATAAAAAAACGCTTCGTAACACACCATTCAGACATACAAACCTAAACTCAACAACGGACACTTCTGTCATATATAATATCTGTGAATAACTATGATAAATTGCCGGAAGATAACAAAATCTAATTGTAATAACTGACTAAACACCTATTTTGTATCAAAACAATACAATGTCAAGTCTATGCAACAGATCTCATTCATCATCATGCAGTCCGAGGATAGTCGGTGCCGAGCTAGTATACTGAAAATTCAAAACCCAACACCTCACACAAAATGACAACAATATACATGCAGACAAGACATGCTACATACAAACCTGAACTCGACAACAGATACTTCTGTGATTATTTGTAATTGTAATAACTGACAAAATACAATGTCAAGTCTATGCGTTCTGTCTCAATGTCTCACTGATTTGTCTCATTACAGCAGATTCAGTAATTTAATCAAGACGGTGAAAAAAAATTACCTCATAAGCCGGTTCCTCTAATTCATCGAGGAATTCCGGCTCACCGTATACCTCTAACTCGTCCAACTCATCCTCAGACAAGTCCACCTCAAGGTACTCCTGTCTAATGCCCTCGTCCTCCGAGTCGCTCTCGCGGAGCAGCTCCTCGAAGTCGCAGGGCACCTCGCCACCTCCGACGTTCCAAGACATTTCTGAAATAAAAAATAATTTGTTTTTTTTTTTCTGAACCCATACTGTGCCACTGCTGGGCAAAGGCCTCCCAGAAATATTTTACTTCATAAAAAAATAAAATGAAGTTTTCGATACTATCGATAACTTTTGTCGATATGACCTACGGCCTAGTGGTCGTTGCGGCCATGTTTGAATTTGGCAGTTATGAAATACGTAAACAACATGAGAAAAAACCGAAATATGAGTAATAATAGAATAAATACACCAGGAGGTTCACTAATGTTTTACCAAAAGTCCATTGACAAATTTTCATTTTACAACCAACGTTTCGTATACTATTTATTTCGCAAACAACTTATTCCGCAAATGTTTTATTTTAAAAATATTCGTTTTACAAACATTTATTTGGCAAATACTTCTTTTATCAAATGCATTAGATGATATTTATTCATTTATAAATTTTTCGTTTTTTACTTATATACGTTTGGACAAATCACGTTTAAACAAAATAATTTACAGGCTAGTATTTTTTGTATTACTCTTTTTTAAGAAAAAAAATAAGGAAATGCATAGTTTTTTCATAACATGCAAACGGGCATACTCCATGCATGCAGCAAGCAAGCAGCAAGAAAGCAGCAAGCAAGCAGCAGGTATTTAGAAAGCATGCAGCAAGCAAGCAGCAAGCATGCAGCAAAGGAGCAGCAACGCCAGCAAGCATGCAGCAAGCATGTAGCAAGCATGCAGCAAGCATGCAGCAAGCATGCAGCAAGCATGCAGCAAGCATGCAGCATGCATGCAACCAACAAGCAGCAAGCATGCAGCATGCATGCAACCAACAAGCAGCAAGCATGCAGTATGCAAACATGCAGCATGCAACATGCAGCAGGCATGGTTTCTGTCACGGCTCCGGTGCTGCGGGGCTCCGGCGGTCACACGCGAGCTTATCGTCGCAGAGGGTTTCAACGCTCACCACCGCAGCTTCGGCTTGCTGGCCGGCTGAAGCCGGCCAGCCTCAGCCGCGGCGGCGAGTGTTAAAGCCACCTGCTCCTCAGCTCGCGGCCCGCCTCGCCCCTCCGCGCCTACGCGGGCTTAAATTACACTCTAGGGGTAGGGCAGAAAAGACTACGTGGAGTCGGTTCTGCAGCGATTCATTTCTGTCACAAAATTTGTGCATAGAGGAAACCAAATTCATTTATTTTCTTTTTTTTTTAAATGGCACAGTCAATTTGTGTAACGTCTTTATTTCAAACGTAGTTTTATGAGATAAAACGAAAAAATAATGAATTGTTTGTCAAATAATACGTTATTAAATAAAAGTTTATGTGATAATTATTTTGCGAAGTGAATTATTTGTTAAACTTGTTGTTGTATACTGATGAAATGACAAATAATGTGTTTTCTAATCGTTGCTTGTCAAGTAAAAGTTTGTGAATTAATGTTTGGTGATCTGACTGGTCACCACACCAGGAATATATGAAATTATGAATTATCATTAGTTCTAATATTTTTAAAATACGGCTGCGTGATGCCATTGTCGAATAAACCTATATAATAGCTTTTTTCACTTATTAATTACGTTAACAAAACTGTAAGTCATATCAGGAACGTCAGTCACGTTGCGTTCTAATTTCATTACGTTCAGAAACAAACTATCCTATTTGGACTTAGGATGTTTTCGTTTCACACAATTGAGCGACACAAAAGCATAAGTCCAGATGAGATCGTTTACCTCTGAAGTGATTCGGACTTAAAACATATTACCGAATTCGAAAGTTTTTAGTTTTTTCTTATTGGACTTAAAATAGTATGCCACTAAGTATCGATAAAAGATTGTTACAATGGCATTATAAAATGAATTTAGAAAAAAATGGACTTAGGATAGTTTACCTCCGGTATACAGTTATATAATCGTGGATATACACCTTTACGTTCGCTCCACCACAGCAGTCGGATTTTGGGGAACGAGACAAGCTATTTCGGCGTCAAATTCATCCCAAATAGAGCCAGATTCACCAGGCTGTGAAGATGTCGACTGTGGAACTGGTAATTCTTGTCTCATGGGTTCGGTCTGCGCCAATTCTCAATTTTAGAGCTGATGCAGCTCTATCAAAGTTGCGAGGATCACTAAACCCGCTTTTCTTAAATCTTGGATCTAATATTGTGGCCTCACAAAGAAGTACATTTTGTTCAAATCGTGAATTCATTTGCGATTTCAGGGGATTAAGTAGGCTTTCAATTTTTTCGTTGTTGGTGGAGTATTTATTAAGTGTTCTGTTTATTTATTTACAATAAACTATATATTTTGAAGAAGACACATATTCTTCGCCACTAACTTCAACAGAGACATCGTAAAATGTTTTTAAAACTTAAGTCGCTTTTTGAATAACAGACCAGTCCTCTTGCGTAAATTCAAGTCTGGCCGCATTATTGCTAGCGTGGCTATTAGAGGATCTTTTACTCTAAGAAATCGCATGAGCATGTCGTAGGTAGAATTCCAACGTGTTGCTACGTCCTGCTTTAGTTTTAATGGAGAGATATTCATTTGTTCTTCGATCTCCATTAATTTCTTTTTTGCTGGAATACTTCGATTAAAATATTCGACGATAGCCTTAACCCTATTCACGGTGTCACATATTGTACTACCAAATTAATGGTGTGCGCATAGCAAGATATTGAGCGCCAGCCGCCTAACCGAACAGCACTTAAAATATTTGCGGCATTGTCGCTGACTACTGCATTGACGTACCCGTGTATATTCCACTCGATGAACTTTGCTTCTAAGAAGTCTTTGAGATTCACACTTGTATGTCTTTCTTGGAATTCGATACAACCAATCATGACTGTGCATACCTTGTGCGTTTCAGTATCAATGAAGTGCGCGGTGATGGCAATGCAACCGTCGTTCACAATTGACGTCCAAGCGTCAGTCGTTACAGAAACAGCAACTGCTTTTGCTAATTGTTTTTTAGCCGCTTCCAATATTTTTTTACAAACTTTTGGAAGCAAACTTTCTGAAAGAGTTTTCCGGGTCGGCAAGGTATACCCGGGATTCAACATTTCTACAAACTTCCGGAACTCAACTTCATCAACCATTCGAAGCGCGTGGTACCCTTTGGCAATCATTCTAACTAATTGTGCGTCAAGCTGTTGCATTCGATTCCTAGGAAGAGTTTTTTTTGATTGAATGTAGTCTGCCATAGAAGGAGCTGTCAGCAGACCCATTGGTTTATTAGCTAATCTCATTGATGATAACTCACTGGTGGCAGTCTCAACTTGTGCTGCACTTGCACTGGTTGAAGGACTCGGCTCTGCATCCATATCAACATTGTCGACACGACGCTCGGGTGCAGTTGCAACTGTTGCAGACTGTCTACTGCTGTTGATTCCTATCGTAGGATGGATTGCTTTCATATGACGGCTCAGGCTTCCTATTGAGCTCGTAGAAATTGCCAGTATACGCGAACAGTAACCACATTTCGCCTTTTTGGTAGGCACAACTTCTTCGAAGTGATTCCAAAGAGGACTTATTTTAGTTGCCATTATCCTTAACCTTTAAGCAAACGCGGCGCTGTGTAAGACTTATCAAAGATGTTAAAATGGATTTAGCTTACGTTTAGAAATAGTTTTAATGTATGATAAATTAAATATAAAAAAAAACATAGTGTATATGTTTTTTTCTGGTGGGAATATATTTCCCTGTGTTTGGTTAGGATATGTTTTGTTTCGATGGTGGGAAATTATTACCCTATATCCTTTACTGCAATGCCTAGTTGTGCTGCATGACTAGTTGTTGCCCTTGACTTTACTTGGTTTTTGAATAATTAAGAAAAAAACAAAATCATAGAAATTAGGATATTTATTATTGCACAAAAAGTAATAATCACATAATGGAAACAAAACAGGAGAGAATCATACATTGGTTACATGGCCAGTTTCAATAAGATGAAATTTTTTAAAGCACCCTTGAGCACATAATGCAATGTCGCATTTGCAGCATTTAATATTCGTTATCTTTTCTTTAGCTTTTGTGCTACAAAAGCGACATCTTTTATAAGAATTATCTTTTGTTAGTAAGTGTTCACCTACGTTCCTAAGGCGGATTTCGTCCGGTACGCCAAAATTACCTCCTTTTTTGTTTTTAAACTGAACCGATGTGCGTGTTTTGGTCGTATGACCATCTATCAAGGCACGGGCCAACTTCAGCCGAAAATCCCTATGCAAGTGAACCGTAGCTGGATGTATTGTTGTATATAGACGTAGGAAAACGTATTTGCTGTAAGCCTCAAAACATGAAATGTTCACCAGAGCCAAAAAACTTTTTTGAAATTAGAAAAAAATTCATTACTCATAGACTATACATCGTAGAAACATGATTTTAAAAACGTATTTTTATTTTTCTTCATATTACATGTTGGCTATAAAGATATCTCTCTAACTCAATTATTACCAGTGTTTTTGTGGCTTACAACAAACAAATTATTTTTTACAGATCTCTAAAACGCTGTAACCTTAGGGAATTTTCTATGGCAACAAAATATTTAAATTATGTTAATAACTATAAAATAATGTAAATGACATACTTATTTTTTTAAGTAAAGCTATAAAGACGTAAGCCATAGTGAAGAATTATCTTGCATTGATGTTATTGATTTAACTGAATAGAGTGGGAAAAATGTTTTACGAATAAAAGGCAGTTAGTTAGCTGTATTTATTTAATTTGTACTTTCAAAACATAATTATAATAAACACTGCTTTGTGTTACAAACCTTATTAGTATAACGAGTCAATAAAATCAAATTATAAGTAGAAATCAACAAAATTATTAATAAAAAAAAACATCTAGTAGGTAGGTACTTGAGATCAAAATCAAAAAAAAAAAACAGAAATAGAAAAAAGGTCGATCTTCAATCCTCTTCATCAGTATCTGGCAAGCGGTCCACTGTTTTATTATTATGTTCTAGGTCCAGAAATTCTTTTGCGTAATTAGATGGAATTATTTTTTTTAAAACAAGATTTTTCAGATCCTTATATTTTTGGGAAGAAATCGGTAATTTCACCTTATATAAATTTTCCTTCAGTTTGGTGTTACCCATATCTCCCAGTGGAATTTCGAAACATTCAGCATCAGCTGCCATAGATCTTTTGATAAACATCACGTTTGGCTTTTTCTTTTTGAAAACTACAACACTTATCGTAGAAATATGCAGATTTAAATTCTTTTTAAATAATTTATTAACGATGTCATTAAAACCCATGAAAAAGTTTCCATCTCGTACATGAACTTCATAGGGAAACGGGTTTTTTCTAGCAATTTCCATGATCGTCGGCCACTGAGAAGGTGCCCACACAGTTGATTTTCTAACCGCACGCTCTATAGTTGCATGCATACTATCCACTGGCATGTACGTATGACCTGGGGTTAGATAATTTATTTGAATGACCTCTAAGTTTTCGCATTTAGACAGTGCATAACGTAACATGGCTAGTACGATTTTATTCTTGTTTTGGCCAAAACAAGAGTCGCAATAGAGTAGTAATGTCCTTATGTTGCCTCTTTTGTCAATGTTATTTGTAATATAATTGAACAAACAACTTGATAACTCGTTTGCTCCTCTGTGAGCATCGGTTTCTGTCCAAACATTGCAAAAACCATTTCGGGTTCCACTCTCATAAATTGTGAAATTATAAACAGCAATTTTGCGTGAATAGTATAAAGACATATTATTTGTACCATGTGGAGTGTTCAATACTTTTTGTAGGTCAAAACTTGCGCAAACAATGCTTCTGTCTTTTTCATGTAAATTTTGGTGAAACAGGAATCTTTTTTGAGAATCATCTTTGTCTTTTAAGTGTTTGTTTATTTTATCCATCTCTTCTTCTGTAAGTACATCATATGATTTATAAGAACATATTGAACATTTGTCTTTTTTGGGTATGTGGAATGCAATATTAAAGTTATTTTTAAAGTATGCCGAAAACACTTTAAGTGACATAGGTTTCTGATCATCTTCTCTACACTTCTCAGCATAAATGGAGTACAAGTTTGTAATGTTTGTTAATTCCTCTGGTAAGTATGACCGTTTACTATCCTTTCTACAATAGTGAGAAGGCAACAAAGGCAAGCTATAAATAAAAGCTTTGGCAAACTCAATAACTTCTGCAGGAGTTTTATTATGTGAAGTGTGTTTACCTCGTTGGTCAAGTTTTGCAAAGCCTTCATCTGACGCAGTGTTGCCACTGCACCTCGGTCAAATTCCACACACATACCTCCCTGATTACACACAATTACACACCAAACAGACCGCCAAGTTTGCAGATTAAATAATAATTCATATAGTGTTATTTGATAAACATAGAGCCATCTTTAAAAATTAGTTTTTGCAAGAACTAGATCACAATTTTCAAAATTATTTTACTTTCAGATAGGCAATTAGAAGGGTTATGATTTGGGTAGAATTAATATAGTTATATTAAATTCTTGAGCCAATTAAGGTGAAAGTGTCAGGGTAGCCCGCGAAATTCATATTTTCTTACGTTCTTTGCAATTTGCAGGCCAGTGGTAGGTTTTATGAAGTTGAAAATATCGTTCGCGACTGTAAAACATGTGTAGTTACAGAATTAAAATCCTCAAAATCCCAAACCTCTAAGTTTATATAAGTCGAGGAACGATTTTTTCAACGTCATTGTCGTTCCTAGACTTTTGTGAGCTTGGAGGGTTATATTGACGATTTCGATGATCATAATTCACACGTCACTACACACGTCTTACAGTCGCGAACGATTTTTTTAACAACATACAAACTAGCACTGGCCTGCAAATTGCAAAAAACGTAAGAAAATTTGATTTTAGCGGGCTAAGCTGACGCTTACCCCTTAATCATTGCAACTTACAATACAAATTCACCGATCGATTAAAAAAATCAAAATAAACCAAAGACTAAAACAATCTATTAGATTAAAGGACAGAATTTCAAAAGTTCAAACACCACAGATAAGTAAAATATGATGGTTACAAAGAACTGTCATCTCAGGTATAATGCAACCATTTTAAGATGTTTCGCATTATGTACAGTTTTGTACGTGTTAAGTTACCCACGATATTTGACTGTATTATTATCATTGCAACGCTCGTTTACCTAACCGAGCTAGAACAAGTTGTAGTGACTGAAACCAATTGTAATTGTACACAATTACACACATATGCTTATTACACACGGGTTACACACGATAAGCCTATATTACCCACAAAATGTGTAATTACACACAAAACGGCAACACTGATCTGACGAATTTTCGGCTGTATATAGAATAAATCTTTGTGAGACATTAAGAGTTGCAATCAAAAATTGTTGACAAACT
Organism: Xestia ashworthii; assembly: GCA_950022955.1. Classification (NCBI taxonomy): domain Eukaryota; kingdom Metazoa; phylum Arthropoda; class Insecta; order Lepidoptera; family Noctuidae; genus Xestia; species Xestia ashworthii. The sequence goes on from OX465569.1 coordinate 16,624,984, forward strand.
TGTCTCCTCGACTCACCTTCATTTATGTAATAACTGTATGTCACGCAGCGTCTAGAAGTAGCTGGCGAATCGAACTTACTGCGTCTAACACTTCTTTTTACTGTCGCTTGAGCAACCCAGTCTCTGCGTCTTTGCTGACTTTCAAGCCCCCAAAAATATGTAAATAAAGCACTACGGCGTTCTTCACTAATTTCAGAACAATTATTTTGGCATGCCTTTCCAACACAAGGATTTTCCTTCATTTTTTTTTCTTCTATGATTTTTCCCTTTGCGTTGGTGTAGCTTTCGCCTTTCAGTTTATTTTTATAGTTGCGTAATTTAATTTGTTTCTTTGTTTTACCTTTTTCAATATTTATAGTCTCAGATACATTTTCTGTGTTTTTCTTCTTCAGTCTTTTCTTATTTTTGTTCTTTTTCACTTTAGTTTTCTCTTCTGCTTCACTAGACTCATCATTCAATTCATCCCAACTGTCAGAATCTTCAGATGGATATGCTTCATTTAGTAAAATAGTATCTGCGGAATCTTCTTCATCTACAAAATCTAGGTAAGATATATTAAAATTTAATTTGCGTTTTGATTTTCGAAGTTGTGATTGTTCAATTTTTCCACTGTTGTCAGGATACGTTAGATCTTTTGCATGAATAGTGTTTTGTGTCGTGTTCTGATGTTGCAGATATGAGTTACTAGTTCCAGGTACTGGAGAATCATAATATTTTGAGTGGCTCCTTTCTCGGCTCTTGTAATTGTGACAAATGTCTTTATTCGAATAACCAGGACAGCTATTACCATCAGTATCATATGACGTGCTTTGGGGGACTAAATCATCAACATCTGCAGCATTAGCATCCAACGGTACGCTTCGGGGGACACTCACGGCGCGGCGTTGGTGAAGATCAGTTAAAGTATTAATATATACAGGGTCGACATCACACGACGTGCTTCGGGGGACACTCACAGCGCGGCGGCGGTGAAGATCAGGTAAGGTATTAACAGATACAGTGTCAGCATCAAACGGCGTGCTTCGGGGGACGCTTACAGCGCGGCAGTGAAGATCAGGTAAAGTATTAACAGGTACAGTGTCAGCATCAAACGGCGTGCTTCGGGGGACGCTTACAGCGCGGCAGTGAAGATCAGGTAAAGTATTAACAGGTACAGTATCAGCATCAAACGGCGTGCTTCGGGGGACGCTTACAGCGCGGCAGTGAAGATCAGGTAAAGTATTAACAGGTACAGTGTCTGCATAACACGGCGCGCTTTTGGGGTCGCTCACAGCGTGGTGGTAGTGAGCATCAGGTAAATCATTACACACAGGTATATCGTCAACATTATCTGGCGTTCTTTGAAGGACACTCAATATGTCAGCTTTTGAATAATCTGGCGCGTTGTCATCGTCAAGTAAGTGACCATTTCTATCTATTGATATATCTTGTTCACGATCAACAGTTACAGTCACCATATAGGATGAATGGTCAAAGTGTGATGGCGAGTAATTAAAAGATTCGCTATTGTCTATTTTGCACGGTGTCATTTGCTTCATAACTTCTTTAGTAGCTTGAAGATAAGTGTTTGGACTACGAAATGTAGGAGTTCGTTTTTCATAAAATGACCTTTTATTACTATCTGGTGTAGATGACAATACTGGGACGCTTACACCCTCAGTGTGAGTGCAAGTTTCGATTTGTGTACCTTGTTTGTAAATAATTTCACTCAAAATCTGAATTTTTGGCTTTTCTTTTCCAAGTCATCATTTTTGGATTTTAGCTCATCTATCCACTGTCTTCGCTTCGCCATCTCGCCTGCAAAAACATTATTAAATATAATTGAAAAATTACAATACTTTTTCCCATTTTATAGACCTTGAACCTACTAATTAGACAATGAACTGTAATTGTAGATGAAGACTGATCATAATAATATCAATTAAGAAAATTTTCATACGTATAGGAAAAATTATTAAACAAAATTATAGGAAAGGTACAGGTTTTTTTTGTCGGTGGCCAAAACCCATCGAGATGACATGCTCCGTCCTTGAGCGAAAAACCAACCCCGTTCCTTCGTTGCCTTTCATACCGGGGCCGTGCTTTCCTTTTCAGAAATCAACCCCTGACCTTTGTAGGCTTCGACCTTGCTGGGCTGCTGACAACTCTCTAAGGTTCGCGGGAATAGTGCGCGCCGTCGACGACTTGGGTTCTGTCCGTACAGTTACCGGACGGTCGGACAGTGAGCTACCTATTGCTCACCGTCCGCAAGACCGCGCCTACGGTGGCATCGGCAATCGGGATCGGAATCCCGGCGGCGGCAACGGTGGCGGCTGAGGCATAAGCGCCATTGCCTTATGCGGTCGGCTTCCTGGACGGCCGCCTGCCACCCCTCCTCGCTCCGGACCATGGTTTGAACCAAGCCGCGGCGCGAGAGATTGCCGCCGCCAATCGCCCCCACCAGGACACGGCGATACTCTGCCCAAGCGGGGCACACCTCTACCGTGTGTTCCACCGTGTCCTCCGGGTGGTCCACAGGAAAGGTACAGTATAATTGACATTAACAACATAATCGACCCATATTCATCCCACTCCTGGGCAATAAAAATCACCAATAATTACAAGTACAATAACTTGTTTGGTCGTCAGACAACAATCGATAACCCCGATAGTGCACCCTTGCATTACCCTAATAATAAATAATACTACCTACCAACTTAAAATAATTTTGGTGTAACGTTGGTCATTATTATTTCAATATCAAGACTTCACGTCTAACTGTCTAAGGTATATCAATCAAAAACACTAACGACAAAAAAAAATACTACAAAAGAAATTAAATAATATGGCATTGTGTATTCGTGTTTCTCTTTCATACATTAAATTAAACCAAATACCAATAGGTACCTAATAACGAAACTTTAAATTTTGAATAAATGCTCTAATAATACGTATTATAATTACTAATAATTTATAGAAACACAAATTATACATACCTTGTACTATAAATCACTAACTAATACACAATAACCGCTAAAACCAGCACAGATTGCAACAAACAACAGTATCTAATGACGCGCGTGGACCGAATGCGGGCTGTGACTTGATGTAAACATGGCGGTGCAGCGAACACTGGGTTGCAACCAATAGCGTATCAGTATTCGTTGACAAGTATTTATTCCAATTAAAACGTTGTAAGTATAACGTAATTGCTATTTAATTTCCGTCAAAAATGTGTTATTTTGAATTGTTTGAAAAATAAATGCTGTTTATTTGTAGTAACTGACTATTAGTTATGAAATACTTACTGATAAAAGTAGTAAATATCTCTGTCGTCTAATAGATAAACCACTAAAATGATGTAAGTGTTGGCATTCAAAAAAACTTATCCTGCCAAAATAGCGTAAGCCTCTGTTTAAAAGATTTGCTGACGGCAAGAATGGCGTAAGCAACAAATGCACCAAAAATACTCGATTTTGGTAGACTTACGACGAAAAAGGCACTAATATTGTTCAAAAAACTGATGACGTAAGTGATATTTTTTTCGTCGTAAAAATATGAGACCCAGACCAATCGACGCAGTATTTTATCTGATAAAAATGATGTAAAAAACGTAATTTCGATTTTTTTGAGGCTTACAGCAAATACGTTTTCCTACGTCGATATGTAATGTAAGCATTGATCACACTCGCATCTAACATAAATAAGAACAATCTCATCCAAAATTTTCTGGACTTTCTGTTTATAGGGTAAGATAATCTGAAATGATCGACTCCACCCATAGTAAGCGCATACGATGCTATAGCTGTGGGGATTAACGTATCTTTTCTAGTCCCATCTTTTTGGGTACGTTTCACAAACATAGTATCTCTCGGATCATGAGCAGTAGTCAAGACAGTACTACACGTGAGTACCATTTTATTGCAGATATTGGTCCTGCGGTCAGTGCTGCAAATTCGTTTGCTGCATAAATGCCATTAGTAAACAAATCATCCATTAAATTGCATCCGGTAAAAAAATTATCAAATGCAATTAACGTATTTGGTGGTACATTTTGGCATAGTCTCCATACCACATTATACCCAAGACCTTCATTTTCAGTAGAATCTCCTTTACCAGCATACACCTCAAATTGATACAGGTACCCAGTTACTGCATCACAACGGGCCCAGATTTTATAACCTCTTTTCACCGATTTCTTCGACATGTATTGTTTAAGACAACTTCGTCCCTTAAATTTCACCATGCACTCATCAATAGACTGTCTACTGGAATTTGATGTTTGTTTTTGAAACACGTCATTCAAGGTGTCAATAAGAGTTCGCAATTTGTACAACTTATCATGGTTGGGTGAAGATCTTGATGGTTCTTCTGCGTTGTTTCTGAGATGTAAATTTTCTGTAAGCTTTTTAAATCTTCTAATCGGGAAAACATCGCTAATTTCTTGATTATTATAAAATCTATCACTGGACCATAAAGTTCCATATCGGGAAGGAGGTTCAGGCCCATCATTATTAATACCCCAAAATACGCTTTTATCTCTTGAGATGTGACATCTTTCCAATTTTTTTATTGTTTCTGTGCAGCATATCTATTAGTTTCTACTACTATGGATTCTATGATGCTCTCAGGAAAAAAGTTGTAAAATATATTTATAGGCTGCGTTTTATGTGTGTATATAGATTGAGGCACAATTTTTTGGTCGAAATTGGGTAGCGTGTGAAGTTTCCGAACGATTTTCCATTCCCTGGGCGGTGAGTTTCTTGATCTGTTAGAAGATATTAAAGGCCTCGTACGTTGCGTGAAATCAGAACTAGTAAACGCATCGTTTGAAGTACTAGGATACACTGGTGACTGAGAAAATATTAAATTGGATGCTGTAGATGTAGAAGGAATATCGGATGATTTAGGGTGAGATGTAGGTAAACTAGATGTAGTAGACATCAGCGCTGGCCCTCTTTCGGTTGGAAAACTGTAAACTTGGGTCTGGTCTATAGTTGTAGTTAGTGATGATGATAATTTGTTACGGTTTGGCAATGGTAGTATTGAAGAAATATTGGTTATTTTTGAGTTGCTAGTTGCTGTAAGTACAGATGATTGTGAGCCCGATGCTGAATGAACTGCGGTGTGTCTGAATGGTAGATTTATAGATGATAATATTTTTACAGAGGATGACGTAGATTGAACAGGTACAGATATTGGTTTTGAAATTGAGGGAGGCACAGCTGAAGTTATTTCTGATCCTGTAGTTGTAGTTGATACTTCCAAGAAAGGTAAGTCTATTTGAGGTGGTGTGGATGGCTGTTCAAGTTGTACTATTCTAGCTAGTGTGTTTGGTACCAGAGATTCAGGTGTTTTAGTATGTGACGCCGAAATATTTTGTTCTTCTAATGTGTTCAAGAGTATACTCGACGATGTTGGTTCATTCAGTTCAATGTCTTCATCCTCTATAGGCGGTATCCCAAATAACTGTTCTAATCGCTTCTCAATTTCATCATATGTATTATTTTCAGAATCTTTCAAGTAAGAAGATGATCCGCTCATGACCTCATCCTTAGACTCGGTATCAATGTCTGATAAATCTGACAAATTATCTACTATTTTCTGTAATTTTTCTGTTTCGGAAACATTTATTGTCTTCTTTCTTTTCATTTTAGATTGCAACGACATTTTGAAACTCTTTACGTTCCTAAAAATAACAGTAATGATTTCAATATTCTTTGTTATTATTTTTATTTTAAAATAAAAATTTGAACAAAAAAAACAGAATCAACATTTTATATATATTGATAAAACAATGAACGCGAAAGGGATATAGGGAATTGAGTTATTTCATTTTAATTGTGTGTAATATGTTGTTTTGACACCACTAATTATTATTATTTGTATGCCTTCGGGTAAAATGTAGCGAACTGACCATCTTATTATAACATCCTATTGTATAGAAACCTACATTTACGAATAAATTTGATTTGATTTTTTTGATTTGATTGGATTTTTTAATTTCCCACTTAGTATTTACCGAAATGGATATAGGGAAATTATTTCCCACCTAGTTTAGACATAGAAAACTAGCACGGAGCTTTCTTTTTATACACTGTTTATACCATAAATATATCAGAAATATAGTCTACTTACAGAAATAAGGACAGTTACGTACTTATAAGAATTTTTCTGCTCGTTAGACAAAAAACACTTCACAACAATCCTAATTTAGAGCTAAATTGACGGAAAAAACGGACCTCGAAGTTTGAACTGACTTTGACGTTTAAGGCATGTGACATTTATTAAGACACACTGTCTTAATAAATGTCACCATGTGCCAGAAATTAAAAGAAATATGGTATAGTTTTTGATGGATCGAAATAATTTGAAGTGTCGATTATCGATTAATTATAAAATACCAAAATGTAGATCACTGTCGGGTGGGAAATAATTTCCCTATGTTTGATTAAGGGTAAACCAGCAACCTACCTAATATTATGTACACACACTTGAATTTTTGTTAATGTTAATTTACAGTTTTTAAAATCACTATTGATATTTATTTACACTTGACTCACACACAGTACTTATTTATTTTTATTAATATTTATTTACACTTGACTCACACACAGTACTTATTTTATAAGTAGCTACTTCGCTAAGAATTTATTTGCGTTTGTTTAAATGTAGACAGTCTTGACCGCACAAAACGTAAACAAGCTGTTTTAAAATATTAACGAACGAAAGTTCCAAGCGAGTACAACTACATCAACTCAACGTTCGATAACACAGAATTAAAACCTTACTTCAGAATTAAACCCTTAGTTCAAAACACGATGACCATACCGTAAAGTCACTGAAAGTTCGACTGATAAATTAAATTACAATAATACTTTTTAGCGCGAGAAATAGGATTTAAAGCATTGCACTATTGCAGGCATTAGGAACGGGGCGGTGTCAAATACATTTAAACCTTATTGCATGAGGAATACTTTCAAAGTTGCATTGGATATCGGGCGTCCAGAGTCTACGAGTCCGGCGCGGCCCTTCGACTCGGCGGGCGCCTCGGCAGCGGCGTGCGAGAATGAGAGGGAACAAGTGTGCAATGCGTTACAGACATAGTTGGAACCCTGCCGAATAGGGCCGAACGAACATTACGAACAACGAAATAACCGATCAAGAACAGTGCGCCGCGCCGCGCGCAGTCATTAAAGTGCGCGCAAGATAAGTCTGCGCGCGACTGGTGGCGTGCTTAATGTTGCCAGACTAACTAGATAGAATATTTTTTCCTTTATTTGAAGGAAAAAATATTCTAGTTTTTTTTTTTAAATCAATACTAACTTTTTATAAAAAATAATTCAAGTTTATTATTTAGGAATAAGTTATTGCCACTAGCATAAAAAAGAAACTTCATGAGATTATTGTAAATCTTTTATTGAATATCTTACAGTGCTATTAAATTTGGAATATGAATGGTCCTGCAGTGGGTTAATACCTTCCATTGGACAATCTTCATCGGTGTCCATGTCTGAGTCTTCATCAGAAGAGTCTGAAGTGTCGCCGGTAACATTAATAATAAATTTGTCCATTTCCGTATCCAGTAGCCTGTCCGATTCGAAGTACTGGTCTTCTATTTTTTCTACATGTAGACACACATTAAGCCATTCTTCTGTCGTTACTGTGCTGAATGCCGCCTCAGTAATCGAAGCTATTTCGCTAGTAGCTTGATTGACATTTTTCTCTGCAATATGCCTCTTTACAATTGCCCAAATCTTCTCGATTGGATTTAAATCGCAGTGGTATGGCGGTAAACGCAGAACTTCATGTCCATGTTCATTTAACATTTTTTCCACTTCATACTGTGGATCACGTTTGTGCCTTTTAATTAATTCGTATAATTGTGCTTTTGTCCAGCAATCAGCGACTTCAATGTCATTTTTCGTAAGCCACTCTTGTAGCTCTGCTTTTCTATTGCCCATTGTAGGGGCCCTATTTATTTGTGTGCAGTGGTATGACGCATTGTCCATCACTACAATGCAATTCGGTGGTAGATTTGGTACATTTTTTCTCTCATCCATCGCATAAAGTTTACAGCATTCATATCGTCATGATAGTCACTCGATTTTGATTTCGATTTGAATATTAACAGTCCGTTTTCAACAAATCCAGTTTTACCTCCAGCATGAGCTATAATCCATCTTGCGCCAACGCTATCAGAAGCAAGAATACCAGGCTCTTTCTCCGATTGCCAACATTTTTCGAGGTGGTATGAAGCATGGATATATGTTTCATCAAGATAAATGACAGGTCGATTTTGTTCCTGACGATTCTTGCGTAGCCTCAAGATATATTTTGCTCTCCAAGCTGCAATATCACTGCGTTCTATTAAAACTTTTCGTTTAGACTGGCATTTTTTGCATTTAAAACCCAAAGTCTTTAAAATACTCCTCAACGATGTTCTGCCATATTTAAAATCAATATCTGCTTTCAATTCCAACCAAAGTTTATTAATGGTAGGAATCTCCTTCTTCACGACGTAAAACGATTGAATTTTATGTCTTATAGCGCACCTATAAAAATCGTCTAATTCAGCAATTTTTTTCTTCCGGTTCCTATTTTTTCCTGGGGTCACAATCTTTGAAGATGAAGCTGCTGCTACATTACCCTCTTGCGTTATTTGGGTGATGGTACGTTTGGAAACGCCTAAAACAAAATAACAATAATTATATTACGTGATGCCGATACCGGTCCAGTTGGTCGGTCTAGTACAAAAGTGTTGATTTTTTTTATTGTAATGGTATCCCTAAAACGTACCTGTCAAATAAGCAACGCGGGCTGTAACCTTGGAAAACGGTACCGTAGGCTCGTTATTGTCGCGTTCTTCTTCACAAGCACGTTTGACCTTCAGGATAATATCTCTACCAGCACTTTTAATCACTTTCGGCATAATCGTAGCGATTATTTACTTATAAAACGAATAAAAACACGGAACACAGCACAATCTCTTGACACCTGACATGAAGGACAAGATGGCGGCCAACGATTAGTTCCGATTTTGGCCGCGCGCAGACTTATCTTGCGCGCACTCTACTTGCGCTATGGTAATGTGATGTGTCATGCTTAATTTGGTCGAGTAATATGTAATGTTATATTACTCGGTCGGGTAATATTACGCGTAATGTATCAATCGCATTACTTACACATGTCTACCCCTCAGTCGGCCAGCTGTCGCCAAAGCGAGTCGACGTCGCTCGTCGGAGCGCGCGCCGCGTGGCGAGTCGTAAATTTAGTGCTATGTCTTACACAAATGAACAGTGGACCGAAATGGTACGGCTTTACGCCATCGCGGGTGATAAATAACCTGTACGAGGCTCGTAGGATGTATGCAGAAATCAGATTCTCGAGTGCTCAACAACCTAAAATGTGTGAATTTTGAACAGTAGGTAAGTTAGTAGATATTCAATCTGTCTAAGACGACCCACTGACCTCTGCGTAAATTTAATCGGTGATTTTTAACTGTACGTACATAAAATTGTGATGAACTTTTTAAATACGCCAAAATACCTACTCAGTAGTTTGGATTACTTTTCATTTTCTTTGTTGTCACATCAAAGTTACATTTAGACTTGTCACGCAACACGTAAGGTAGGTATTTTGCCAGGAAAAGTTGCATTTATCAGGTAATGTTAGGAGAATTCTGTAAGTAGATAGATGCGTCGACGGGCGGGCAGCAATTACGTCAGTCGTGCCGTCGAGCTAGCCATGATTTCGGGGACATCATCGGATAATATTTTTTTTTTTTTTTAAAGAAAATCCCTTATCCTGTTTTTGAACTCGGTCCTATACTTTTTTATTTATGTCAACTACCCATGGTTTGAGTGACAACGGTGTTCACACTAACACCCTGTATAATTAAGCATATATCTGAGATTACTTTCGACCTAATGTAAAGTCAAAAAGCCGTAGGATTTGGTTAAAATCTTACTAAAAGTTACATGCGGACAGGAAAAGTTACATTAGCCCCCTGTTGGGGTAAATGCGACTATTTAAACGAACTCATTGATTTTTGTAACAAATCTGCTGACAATCGCAGTACATGTTACCCAGTGTGAAATTTACGCAGTCATATTCTCCGAGTTGAACCAGTAGAGTCCCGATCAAACTAAAAGTATGATTCGTAATTTTTGGGGCTAATGTGACTATTTTCTATAGAGTTAGTGTTGTGTTGACGTAAAAAATATCGATAAATTGTGTAATGTGTAGGCAATCCATCGATACTGATAGGTACCTACCTACCTAAGAAATATAAAACCAAACTTCTTTTTTATTTTTTATTCGCCAATCATCACTTAAAAAAATAAAAGTTTCAGTCACTTCTACATAATACAAAAATTTCTAAGAACATAAAAAATAGTATCAAATAATTTAAAATATAGAAGGCATTTTTTTTCTTCCAAATTGCAATATTAAGTTTGTATTTACTTTGAAGTAGGTATACACGAGAGATCCTTAAATAAGTAGAGTAATTAATAATTAATTATAAAGACCAATACAAAAATAATAGGAACCTATACTTTGGTTGAACTTCACTTTACTTATACTAAATCAATGGCACACATTTATCACATTTTCATATGAGATCCTAAAAAGTGACTTTTTGCTTAATTCTAAATACAGCTTGATACACAACAAAAAAACTTTTTTGCAAAAAAATAGAACCGACTTCAAAAAAGTAACAATATCTATCAAATCAATAATTAAGATTTATCATCTATGATTATACGAAACGTGTTTTTTTCGTTTGTATGATTTCAGCCCTGTAACTACAATTTTATCATCTGATATGTCTTGTACACGACATACGTATTTGTAAGTCTTTTTGCCCTGCGCAGAACTAAATTTCGTTAAAATAAAAGTGCCTTCTGGAAATTTTGGGACCTGAGTTTCTTCCAAAAATGATGACATAGGCATAGACGTGGTTGTTATTTCCTTTGAAGCCATTAAAAAGAAAATTGCTCATAGGTTTCATCAGCAATGTCTAAATCATCGGTAAGTTCTGCAGTAAGTACGCTTTCCCAAAATTATTATTTTGGTTAAATACTGTGGTTAAATAGGGGTTCGGGCCGAATGCATTTAGTTCACAATTTCGCGGGTACCTACTATACCTACCCATACTACTTATCTTAGAAACTTTGAACTAACTTGATATTTGACTTGTTTTAGACGGTCCGAAATTATATTAAGAAAAAAGAAAAGAGCTATTCAAAAGAAAAGCTTCTAGAGGCACTCGAGTTGGTTAAAAACAAAACGATAAATAGTTATGAGGCAGCAAAAACGTTTGATATTCCGAGATCGACTATAATTTCACATTTATATGGCACACGTGGTCAAAAACAAGTAAACCCTGGAATGAAGACTGTATTTTCACATGATATGGAGCAAAAAATGGCTTCGTATTTGCATACTTTAGAAAAGTATGGCTTTCCTCTAACTAAAAAAGAAGTTAAAGCATTAGTATCGGAATACGTCGTAAGAAACGGATGGATAACTCCATTTAAGAATAATATTCCTGAAGATGATTGGTTTCGTCGCTTTTGCAAAAGAAATAACCTATCATTAAAAAAACCACAATCAGTCGAAATATCTAGAAGAAAAGCCTGCAATCCGTTTACCATTTATGAATACTTTGATTTATTGAAAAAAGCTATAAATGAATTGGGCCTGGCCGAGAAACCTGAACGCGACTATAATCTAGACGAAACCAGTTTTTGTAATGATCCTTCAAAGAGTAAAGTGCTTGGTCAAAGAGGGTATAGTTCTACCAGAACAACTAGTTCCCCTCGGCGTGATAACACGAGTGTCTTATTGGCAACTAATGCACGTGGCGATAAGTCCCACCACTCATCATTTTTCAAGGAAAATACCTGTGGAACGAGTGGTGTTACAAAAATGATACTGTGAAAACAGCATGCGCAGTCAGCCAAAAGGGCTGGATGGAAACATCAATTTTCGAGAAATACTTTACAAATCTATTTTTACCTGCGATCGGAAATGAGCGACCAGTTCTACTAATTTATGATGGCCACTCCACACACGTCGATTTAAAAGTGATAGAACTCGCCATTTCGGAAAATGTTACTATTTTGAAGTTACCACCGCATTCTTCGCATATTCTTCAACCACTAGATGTGAGTGGAATGAAGCCCATGAAAGATGCCCATAAATGAAGAGAATTTTAACGTATCATTTGAAGAACTTCTGTTAACTTCATTAGCTCGCAATGATCCTCCAAAAAATAAAAAAATAAATGCGTGACGAGAGGTGCGGAGATACTAACTTTTAAGGAAGTTATTGAGAGAATAGAAAAGGAACAAGAAGAAAAAGAAACCAAAAAAAGATGATAAACAAAAAAGGATAAAGAAACAAAAATTGAAAAGCAAAATAAAAAGAGAAAGAGAGGTATTAAAAGAAATATTAAAATAAAAAAGAACCATTGTGAAACTGACAGCAACAGAAGTTGTTCCTATCAATCGGATGATAATAAATCAGATGAAGACGCTAACACTTTTTGGGAAAGCGTACTTACTGCAGAACTTACCGATGATTTAGACATTGCTGATGAAACCTATGAGCAATTTTCTTTTTAATGGCTTCAAAGGAAATAACAACCACGTCTATGCCTATGTCATCATTTTTGGAAGAAACTCAGGTCCCAAAATTTCCAGAAGGCACTTTTATTTTAACGAAATTTAGTTCTGCGCAGGGCAAAAAGACTTACAAATACGTATGTCGTGTACAAGACATATCAGATGATAAAATTTTAGTTACAGGGCTGAAATCATACAAACGAAAAAAACCCGTTTCGTATAATCAGAGATGATAAATCTTAATTATTGATTTGATAGATATTGTTACTTTTTTGAAGTCGGTTCTATTTTTTTGCAAAAAAGTTTTTTTTGTTGTGTATCAAGCTGTATACAAAGCGTCTACTAGTGTTAAATAATATTTCTTTTCCATACTAAATAAGTCGATAAATATTTCCTGAAAAGGAGCATCCTGTGTTTGTGTTAATTGCAAAATCGGTTTTATGGGTTTTCTTTCGTATTTCATTTGTTTACAGGGCTCACACATATTTATTACTGCTGCTACGGTATCTTGCATGTTTTCCCAATAATAATTTCGACGAATCCTAACTATTGTTTCTTTAATTCCTCTATGGCATGTCTTTCCTTCGTGATGCTTTAATATAACAGCCTTTTGTTCTTTCTCATCCTCTACATATATTACTCTATCAGTGCACTCAAAGAATTCTACTGAATCTTTCTTGAAAATTTCTATAATAACTTTAGTAAATAACCTTCTATGTATTTCGCTCTCAAAGTATATAAAATATTTTCGTTTGGGTGTAATATACTCTTTTAAAAATTGTTTGATTAATTCTTCGTTATCTAATGGGAGAAATACTTCTAAGACTTTTTGGTTCTTTCTAGACAAATTTTGAACTTGTAATTTATTTTGAAACCAGGAAAACACAAATATTTGGTTTGGTTTAGTGTCAATTGCCTCTCTTAAGATTGGCATCCCAGATGAGTCTGGTTCTATATTGGAGGCTACCGTATCTGTTCCACTACTACTGGTTATTGAAGGAATAGGGAAATTTTCTTGAAATAAGTCTTCTGTAGTCGATCACCATTCTGTATTTTACCTCACCAGAAGCATCAGGTTTTTTGGGCACAAGATGAACTGGTGAACTCCAGGGAGAAAAGGATTCCTGGATTACGTTATCTTTTAAAAGTTTTTCGACTTGTCTATTGATTTCTGCTGCCTGAGCAGGGGCTTGTCTATATGGTTTAGTATAAATTGGATCTTCATTTTTTGTTCTAATGCAATGTTTTACCTGATTAGTAAAACTTAAAGGTTGGTTAATTTGGTCACAATAAAATATATCTCTGAATTCTTCACATAACTTTTGTATACATGCCTTTTCTTCGTCATTCATGTGGTCTAGTCGTAATTTAGTTAGATTTTCGCACAATAATTGGTCAGTCTCTATTTTTAAATTGTCTATAGAATTAACAAGGCATTCTTTTTCATTATATTCAGACACTACAAAAGGCTTTGTGACACATATTTCTACATATTTATCTGATGCATTTTGTATGACGGTTGTAGCATAAGCATTAATACATTTCACAAGAGCGGTAGGCATCCGCACTCCTTTATAAAATTCAATGTAATTTAGTATTCCTTCACCATTTATTATATTAGTTGGTATTTTTGCTCGAATTTCTGTTCGCGGAGGAAGTTCTACAACATGTATAACGTTAATATCCGAATCTAGACAGATAGGTATTTCCGCAGTCTTCGTTATTAGAACACGTCTTTTTAGATCTATAACGGCTTCTAATTGCTTTAAAAGATCATTTCCTATCAACCCATCGTATAGTGAATCAACGTTATATACGTAAAATTTATGATAATCTGTACTTTGAAATATAGAGAATAGGGGAATTTGTATTACATGACTATGTTTACTTGAGGCATGTGTGCTAACTACTTCGAATGGTTCGTATGAAATATAATTATGAAAATATTGATTTGCTTTTTTAGGATGTATAAATGAACGAGTGCTACCCGTGTCGATCATGAATTTGCCTTCTATTTCCGGTATGTATATATGTGGTAACTTTAATTTTAAAGTATTACAGTTTAGAGTTATTATTTCAGGTGTTGCTCTATGGAGGCCCGTATACAAAAATTTTCCACCTGTGGGTTGGATTCAGCCGTCTGGTTACCATTATCATTATTTTCTAACTCTATCTTTGGATTTTCAGTTTCCGAGTCTATCGGAGAAGTATTTTCTTCGCAAGGAAAAACATCATAGTAATATCCCTCGAAATTTGTAAAATAATCATCATTATAAGGATACAGTTCTAATTCATTAAGAGGAAAACCTTGCTGAGGTGATCTTTGCGGAGCAGTTCTCATAGTAACATCTGCGTTGTTTGGTTGAGGTTTATTTTGTGTGTTTTGTTGTGGAATCGTATTACCATAACGATTATTACTATCGAATCGTTGTGGAAGCATTGGTAACATTTGTTGATAGCCAGGGGGTCTATAACCGAAATTAGGTCGATATCCAAACGGAAGTTGCATTGGCATAAAGTTTTGTTTATTCATACCAAATTGGCCTTGGAATGGATGGGGATGCGGCAAGTTAAAAGGCCTATTCGGCGGGATTCCGAAATTAAATTTGGGTGTTGCACCAAAATTATTTTTAAATGGTTGATTTTGTTGCATCATCGGAAGTCTGAAGCCCGTAGGCTGTTGAGGTAAACCAAATTTAAAAGATTGCTGAGGTGCCGTTGTTAAAGTAAGCTGTGGTTTCGAATTATGGTTAGAGTTTAGCATTTTACCTCGCATTTGATACTGCTCATAGAAATTAATTTCTTCTAAAACTATGGACAAGGCCTCTTCCAAGGTCTGTGGTTTTTTAAGACGCACTATACGTACCATATTTTCAGGTAAATTGTATAAAAATACCTGTAGGGCTGTATTATTATATAATTCTGTTTATGAGCCTTCCACTCTCAACGATGTGCAGCAGCAGACATCCGATGATGCTAAGAATAGTCGTCTCATTAGCAACATTGTGATCAGTGTTGAACAAGTACATAGTGCATTGAAATCCTTGGATTGTTCTAAAGGCCCAGGACCCGATGGTATACCACCACTTTTTCTTAAAAATACCGCTGACACTTTAAGTCTCCCACTATATATTATTTATAATAAATGTTTGAGCCAAGGAATTTTCCCAGAAGTTTGGAAACGAGCTAATGTCACCCCTGTCATGGGGTCTCAACTAGAACAAATTATAAATAGTCTTGAAAAAAGACAATAGATGGCAGCATAGGTAGCAGTAATGAAATTAACAATCACTAAAATGCGTTATACGGTAGATTTTGGAAGAAATAAGATTAGAAAAAATCAAAAGTTCCTTGTTTAACGCTAATCTATCTATTTACGCTCATAAATCACGTTATTTCAACAAAATATATAAAGAAAGCCTTTTACTTAATTCGTACCCCTATATTGATAAAGTTGTCAAAAGTCAGCCATCTGTGAATCATTTTCGTTAGAGCTGTTTGCAATAGATGGCGTTTTACTCAATTTATCACATTCAATATTACCACAATCGTAACTGATTTACGTTTAGTTGTTTCATTTTAATTAAATTTAAACTTTAAAACAACATGAATGTATTCTGTTTAGAGAAATATAAAAAATCTTTTAACATTTCCAAGGTAAATAATAATATACTTTTCTCATTTTATTAAACTCGGAACTACTTCTTACATAACACGAAACGTTCTACACGTAGGTAGTTACTCTGTCTGTCAATGTCAATTCATGACTCCATCTCATCCGACATCACGAGCGAAAGGGATAGACGCTGTGATGAGCAGTAAGGAGCTAGTGCGCGTACACAAAAGTCACATACACAGAGTACTTTTATATATGTCACATACGCACTCCTGACCACAGAACATAATTATATACTCTAGCCTCCTGACCCTGAGTGAGGCATACATGCGCGACTTCATTGAATTGACAGCGCGGGCGGCCGTGTGATTCATGTTTGAATGACAACATGTGCTCAAACAAATTGGTGTTAGAACTTAGGATTATCACTGTGTGAAACGTAATAAATATGCACCCAATTTACCTAGTTGTTGTTATGAATGGTCAAGCTCCTACATACCTAACTTACCTGCGACTTTGCCCACGTGACAATGAGTTCTCTTGCTAAAGCGTGAACATTATTATACGTCGAATAATGTAGGTAGATATTGTTATTATCAACAAATAATTTCATTGATTAGATTTTTTTTCTTTGATGTGACTGTGAGGCTGGTTGTTGGTTCATCAAATAATAAAATGTGTTATTTTGTAAATTGTTTAAGTATTGGCTGTTTATTTACAATAGCGGTCAATAGTACAATAAGCGTTGACAATAATCTCTTAGTATACAGTTATCAACAATACATTGTGTAACCACAGGGACTAGGCGGAGGACTTGCCCACAATATTTGCTTCACGTAGGTTCTTGGCGACATTTATTTATTCATTAAAACTTTATGTACAAAAACGGACTGAGGCGGATGCCTTGGGCATTTTCTACATTTGCAGTACGTATTGATATATCCACAAAGCACCTAAAAAAAGAAAGGTAGGTATATGTCACCGGACGACAACAAACTCCTATTACTTATAAAATACCTAAAACTTGAGAGATTATAAATTGTGATGATCGGTAAGAAGATACATTTTTTACTAAAACATTGGTATGAAAATAAGTAAAAATCTTGCTGGACATTACACACAGCGTCATCTAGTGCCACACTAAGCAACGAGGCTTGTGTCGTGGTCACCAGGTAGTTGACGAACAAAAAGTATCTATGTACATAGATACTTTTTGTTTGTAAATACATACTTATCGTACATATTGACATCCATGACTCGGAACAAAATAATGTACATGCTCATCACAAAAACATTTGCTCCTACCGGGATTCGAACCCTGGGACTCTAAGAACGTAAGGCAGTCTCACTACCGCTACGGCATTCGTATCGTCATTTAAGGCGATTACACGAGCTAAACGCGAGTTTTATAATTACTAAAAGTATATGATTCACTGCTATAAACAAGACCAGAAAAATATATGATATTCTTCAGGATATATGCTAGCATGATACTGTGTTGAAAACATAATACAATTAATTTGGCTCGATAAAAAGAAATCACGAACTTACCTCTAAAAAGATCTTTCAAACAATAAAAAACATACTAATATGCATGCGATCATTCTGATTTTTTGGCAAATAATTCTACAAGCAATATATTAGCATGATACTGTTTTAGTTTTTTAATCCAATCAATAGTTTTTTTGTAAATCGATCGAAACCACTCATTTCGCGCTATTTGGCCCGCAGTGGCTGACGTAACAACCACTTTGTAGTGCGAGCTGATTAGAACTTTATTCTAACAGCATTTCAAACGAAGTTTGAACCACCACAAATAGAGTTGCTAATTTAACTCGTCTAAGCGCCTTAATTAGGTTTACACGAAAAACAACTTACGATTCAGAAAAAGTCATTGTTGCAGGAATAGTTTCTTTATTTGCATTTGATGTAGGCAGTCGGTACTTTATAATTCTAAAATGCGCTTGAAACTTTAGAATAGGAATGACGACAGTATCAAAAAATACAAATCTATTTAGTCCGCCAGTTAAAGTATTTTAAAATATTGGACACATATATTTTTTTTTGTAAATCATAGAATATTCACAAAGATAATATAATAAAGATCTTAACTTAATAAAGAAATATCGGGTTCCATAGTTCAAGCCATGCCTACCTACGATAGCAAACAAAACCAGTTACATGCACAGCACGCGCGGGTTCGGAAACCAAGCATGTGTGCACCCACACACTGCGCACACACACGCGCTGCGTGCCTCCCGTCTTCTCCACTGACCGCAGGGAGGCAACTTGCAGCGAAATGCAATGAGATTTACAACTAAACCGGGCGCGCGTTTCCTATGCAGACTTTTGGTAGTCTGGATATCATGAAAAATCTATGAATGTATCTGTTCAAACTAAAGTTATTTGAAATTTTTAATAACTAATCTATCCCTGTATGGTTTCGCTTTTTTTTCGTTTTCATGTTAAATACGCCCAAAGATGATACGCTCATAACTTCCAAACCAATAACTTTTTTCCAATTCTGCTTCCATACAGGGCTAATAATGTCAAGAATAGAACATTCTAATAAGATGTAGCCAAAAATATATTATTAAGTAAATTTAAACAATAAAATATCGTGTTACGTTTGTTTAGGTTGTCTTAGCCAATTGAAACAGTAGTTAGTAGCATAATAATAATGCATATACGATAATTCAAAGCCAAAACACTCACCGATTTAAACTGAAATTTAATTAACTTACTTTACGAAATTTGGTTACGCATTTCTCTACTATGCTGTAAAATAATCAAACTAATACGTAAAAAACATTATTTGACATGAATCTTCCAACCGGGTCAAAACGATTGACAAATAGAAAAATAAACCATATTAGCAATATTTCATTAGTCAGTCGACATTTTCTATTTTTGTAACCCCAATATGTCTTGTAGTCGATATATATCGCGAACGATATTTTCATCAATATACTACCTAGCACTGACCTGCAAATTCCAAAAAACGTAAGGAAACTTTGAATGTCGCGGGCCCTCTGACGCTTTCACCTTAATTAATCTAATCCCATTGAATTACTTTTTCATGAATAAGATATTCAATGGGATTGTATTGATGATTTAATTACTTATAATTCTGTAAATAGATACGTGTTATGGATTTACTGCAACGAATCATAATTATTTTGGTCTGAGCCTACAGGCTCAGACCAAAATAATTATGATTCTTTAAAAAGGTAAAGCCGCGAGACGTAATTTGACGGGCCTCACTTTGCTGTTCGCAGAGTTTCAACTTTCCCTTTTTATTTACATATATGTCTTACAGTCTCGAGCGATATTTTCATCAACATACAAACTAGTACTGGCCAAATTGCAAAAAACGTAAGAAAATTTGAATTTCGCGGGCTTCCCTGGAGCATCCACCTTAAGTATTAAAATACTCAAAAACACATGAAGAAGCATTCGCTGCAGCGTGAATATTGCTAACTCACTCACACAAAGGAAAATGTTTCGCCTACATTTTTTGTTGTATTGTTATTATCTACTCGTTCTTGAACGCACGGCGATGGTAAGAATCTATATAAAACAGCGCCATCTAGTACATGCAATGCCACTTAGTATCGAAACAACCCAGTATCGAGGTGAACTCCTAGATGGCGTTGTAAAACTCCAATCTGTGGCAATTAGTGATACGCTGGTGCTGTCATCTGTTGTATAATGGAGGAAGGAATATAACCGGAGCAATAACCTGACTTAGGGAGGTGTCATTTCTTTGTATGGGATTGGGTATCTGTACGAAGTATTATAATATCTGTGCCCCTGTCCATAAATCTGGTCCAAAACATGAAGTTGAGAACTACCGTCCTATTTCCATTTTGCCAATCTTGTCAAAGGTTTTCGAGAGACTTGTCCACAATCAGCTGTATCCGATTATGCATGATCAGATCATTAAGCAACAGCATGGGTTCGTCAAGAAAAGATCTACAACTACTAACTTAATTGAATACACCGATTATTTATTTAATAATTTAGACAGACGTGTACAGGTAGACTCTATTTATACTGATTTCCGTAAAGCCTTTGACAAGGTCG
Organism: Xestia ashworthii; assembly: GCA_950022955.1. Classification (NCBI taxonomy): domain Eukaryota; kingdom Metazoa; phylum Arthropoda; class Insecta; order Lepidoptera; family Noctuidae; genus Xestia; species Xestia ashworthii. The sequence continues at coordinate 16,645,297 of OX465569.1, forward strand.
ATCATAAATTACTTTTATACAAATTAGCATTTAACGGCATTCGTGGGGATTTGTTTCGTTGGTTCACTTCCTATGTTACAAATAGAACGCAAAAAGTGGTAGTTAATGGTTTCCATTCCAAATCCATAACTGTTTCATCAGGGGTGCCTCAAGGTTCGATTCTGGGTCCTTTGTTATTTATTATATTTATTAATGATATTGACATGTGCTTTCTTAACTCTAATTTCTTGCTTTACGCGGATGACCTTAAAGTCTTTAGACCCATCAAAACAATGCTTGACTGTCAACTGCTTCAACAAGACCTCAATCGTCTTGCAGATTATTGCACTAAAAACAAACTCCAACTTAGTATTTCTAAATGTTGTTGTATTAGTTTTACTAAAAATAAAAATGTATTTAAATATCCCTATGCAATACACAATGTAACTCTGGCAAGGGAGACTTGTATCCGCGACCTAGGAATATTACTTGACAACAAACTGCACTTGGATGCACATGTTAATAAAATTGTTAATAATGCATATCGCATGTACGGCTTTGTGATGAGATCGGCCACAGAATTTAAGCACCCTAGTACATATTTATATCTGTATCGATCATTAGTTAGGTCTCAATTAGAATATGCAGTACCTGTGTGGAACCCCTACTACAATAAATACATCGAGTGTATAGAAAGCATTCAACGTAAATTTTTAAAGTCTATGCATTATCGCTGCTTTAAGAGTTGCTATCTCCCTTATAGTGAGTTACTTAAAAAATTTAATCTGCTTTCTTTGAGTTCAAGGCGTACATTTCTTGAAACTACATTTTTATATGACTTATGCAATAACTCGTATGATTGCTTAGACATTAGTAACAAGTTGTGTTATATAGTTCCCAGAACATGCCGGGGACGCGAGGTGCGCGCACGACCTGTATTTGCTACTACTACCAGTCGTACAAACGCCGGCTTGCGTGCTCCTCTTCGTCGCCTTGCGAGCAATTTTAATAAGAATTTCTGCAGTTTGGATCTGTTTGCTTTACCGCAAGGAAAGTTTAGACTCATGTTACTTAACATATTGAAAAATTAGTATTACATTGTTGTTGTTCCACCTTTGCGGCACTATTGGCTTTAGGTTATGTATTGTTGATACTTTACTACTATCACTGTTCTTATTTTTATTGTTTACAACGCTAATCTTAAAATTTAACAAATTGTCTCATTGTGTATCTGTGGAGAACGTGGTTGATTTCACATTTGTATCATTTTTGTACCTTATCTTTTTTTAATTCTTAATGTGTAATTGTTTGTTTTCCCAAATAAATAAAATAAAATAAAATATGGCAGTCTTACTTACTCGTGAGTTTGTGTCATTGATTTGATTAACTTTTGATAATAGAACAGACTTTACTGATTGAATCCGTGCGCAAAAATCTGTGTGACTTTCATTATTTTTAATTTTTAATGTCTCTAATTCTATGGCCAGACATTCTTCGCTTCGTGGATCACCAAAGTGTATCTCAAACAATTCTTTGAAATCCGCCCACGTCCGGATGTCTACGCGCTCGCTTATCAGCGCTGCTGCGTCGCCCGTTAAACGGCTAGTCACAACATACATTAAATATTCTTCTTGTACTTCGGATGATTTAAATTTGTCAATTATGTATTCACATGTACGCAAAAACAAATTCAGATGGCGTTTATTGCCATCAAAACTTGGGAGAATTTTATATAATTCGTTGGGAATGAGTTTCACTTCCGTCATTTCGGCGGTAATTTGTACCAAGTTTTTACGTTAAAATTAACACTATGAACTCTACTTGTTTATTACAATAATTATAACTAGTTACCTATGATTATTAATTATATCTTAGAACTCAATAAAATTATGTTATCTGAAATGTTACCTACAATGTAAAACTCTATTATTATTCTATCACTCTATTTATTTTCATTATTTTACTATCTCATGTATTTTTACATTAGACACTTATAATTAATTTAAGAAAACCATATAACAGTCAAAATGGAAAATGTCCAATTCCAAGTTAACAAGGGGTATGATGGATCTGAGGTATAAGAAAGGAGCCAGCACCAGCCTGCCTCGCCCATCATCAGCTCTCGTCTCCAAGTCACGTCGCTGACAATATTTGTTTGGTTCGTTGGACCACTTCGCCGTACACCACGCGTACCGTTGTGAAGATCGGAAAAGTCTATTCGCGAAAAATCACTAGTTAACGCGGGACAGCTTCCTCAGTGATCCGACCCGGCTGCGCCAGTCAGGATTGGGAGCGTCTTAGACGAGATTTTTGAAATAAAATTAATAATTTGATTAATTACTATTTAATATGTGACAACGTGTTTACAGATTCGGATGCGCACACGGAGTGAGTTCCTAAGAGCTAAACTTAAAATCTAGACATAACAACTTTATCTCTCCAGGAATGACGCAAGCACCGCGATGCAGTCCCGCTCTTATGCTGACATACGCACAATTCGTATTGGCGGTGGTGCTTCCATAACTAGATGCACAATCCTCCTCAATGTTACAAGATTCAGCTGAATGATTTTGTCCACATTTAAAACATCTTGGCTCTGCAGCCCTACATTGTAATTTTGTATGTCCGTACCTACAGCATCTGAAACACTGAATGGTGGGGTACACATACAGGAAAAGTTTTTAACCACTGCGTAAATTTTTTTTGGTAGCTCAGTGTTAGTAATAGAACACATTCCCATTTTTAGTTTTAATTTTTTTTTTTTAAATTTTTCCATCTTGTCCCATTTTAAAATAAGCATAACATGGACATAATTTAATTGTAATACTGTGAATGAAAACGCGCTGGCTGCTGACGTACGATGTGTCCTAAGCCCATGAAAGTATGAAGGAAAAATTGGAATTCCGTTTACAAATAACATATCACAGCCTAAACTTAAAAAAGTAGCGCGAAACGGCGGTCAGTAACCGTCAGCGCATAGGTAGGTAAGTTTACGTCGGCGCCGTCGCATCGAGCGAGCGCACCTACAAAACTCAGCTGATCTCAGCTTGCCGGTTGGGCGACCGGTCGACGCGTGAGTCGGTCGACCGGGCGCCCGACTGGCAAGCGACCATAAAATAAGTTTATAGGTAAATAAGTCTCGTAAGCGATAACTTTATTTTTTACTACTAACACATATCAAAATAAAAAATACGTGTCTATTAAAATACATTCAAGTTTATCATGTCAAAATTTGCGCACTGGTTAAAAACTTTTCCTGTATATGTCAACATTTAATGCATTATAGCACATGAATATTCTCTTTGGTAGAACTTGTCCATCAAAAGTTATAACAATGGATTCTGAAGGTTTCCAAACTGGACTACCGTTAAACTGCACTTTATAATTTAACCTCCGAATTTTAATGACCTTTCCACACCCAACTGGTGTAGAAATATTTGCTTCAATTTCATCGAATGACCATTCTGAAGGAACACCACGCACAATACCCATTCTAGTTACATTGAAAGTCGGGATAAAGGCTTTGAAACCATTAGTACTTAATAAGTTAGATTTAAAAAAATCATTTGCATCATGGAAAGTCATAAATGCAACTGCACACTTATTGCGGCCTATCCTTTTAATGCTTCCATTAATTATATTTTTAAATCCTCCCCGTTTCATAAAGTTTCCAAACGCAATGGGATGTAATACAGTTCCACTATTAGGTAACTCGGTGATGCGCTGTACATGTATCAAATAAGGAGATACATCGGAATGTATGTACTCCCTCCTACCAACCGGCTCAAAACTTGCTTGACTAGGCTTTGACTGTGACTCAAGTTGGGATGACGCTTGGTTACTATGGGTATTTTCAAGAACAGTCTCTTGGGGATTACAATTACAATCCATTATACTGATTTCATTCTGGCCATGACCTTTTCTGCTGCGTTTGCGTATTTTACAAGATTTGCAGATTCTCCTGCGTTTACGCGAAGATTTTTCACTACTGTCAGTGGCCACTGAACCATCAGTGTCCATGCCACTTTTATCTATAACATTAACATTCTGTGACATGATAGTCACATAGTTTGCGACATCCTCGGGGGGATTTAGGCCGCCGCCTAAATCCCCCTGCAAGTTATTAGGGGGGTTGTTCATACAACCCGGACTTATGGACTAAACATACAAATAAGTATAAAAGTCTTACCAAATATGCACCTACGAACACTACTACAAATATATACAATTATTATACAAAATTATATACAAAAATAAGACTCAACTGATCCGTTTTACAATAAAAATTAAATTTCAAGAATTTGAAACAACCGCGCGCAACCGAAGTTTCCCGCCTTTTTGTCATTCATAGTTACTATTTGATGAATCTATTTTAATGTGAAAGCCGGTTCAATAGTGTTTTGAAAAGTGATTTATCCTCAGGAAGTGTTACTGAAGAGTTCAGTGACGAAGTACAAATGAAGGGAAGACTCCTTCTACAAATCGCAAGCCAAAATCATTCGAACAAACTCCAATGAACATAACACTTGAAAAACATTGAGATCAATATTGGAAACCTCACAGCTATCAACGTATGCTCACAGGTAAATGCTAGGTACAAAAAAAACAACGTAACAATATCGATATTCGCCATCACTGGTATTTTCGTTTTTATACAAACACGAAGGGGCTATTGTAACTAAAAAAAACTAGTCGCAATAACCCCGCAACGACATAAGCTGAGGCTAATGTAACTATTACATTATCTTACGAAATATAAGTTAGAACGTTAAAAACATAAGTGTATAGAGTACTTACCTTTACCTTTTCTTCGTTTCTGCATAAAAACTTGTTTAAATGGCACGAAAAGTATTTTTTTTTGTTAAAAGTTTGACAGCACACTCGTCACCAAACACGTAGTCAAAATGGCGACTAACAATAAAGCTCTGTAAGTCAAACAGTATTCATCCCTGACGCCATCTGTTTATTATAGGTTAAACTATGACTTCTCCAGGCCCATAGATGGCAGTGTATTTAAAAAAACACGAGAATGGAAGATATCGCTGTTGGTTGCTTTAGCCTAGGGTTGCCATCACCTAAATTGTCGGCCCCGGACTAAGACTTCAAAAACCCCGGACATTTGGGTAAAATCATATTTTTTCCCCGGACGCCCTAGAAAAATATATTATTGAAGTTGAAAGTAAAAACAAAGATAATGTTTAATTATGGTTTTTATTTACTGATAACATTATGGAGCTTTATAACATGTTTAATAGAATAGTCTTTTTCTATAAATTTAATCAACATAACAAAAACAATAAAAAGAAATACTTATCCATAGGAGAAAAGAGATCGTGCTTTTTAGCACTCAATTAAACAAATTATAAAATTATCTTTATAATAATCTAGTTATACAAGGCTAGGTACCTATCTCAAGTAAAATTTTCTATTCTAATAATCGTACCTAATACGACTTTAAACATTATAGTGGCAATCAAACGAGATCAATTGAACCTAACTTAAAATAAACAAATAGGTAACGACAGCAAGATCAAGTTTTTTTCTCATTATTTTGGTACAACGACCATACAGCCTCTAGACTCCTAATAACAGGCGACCGATGTCTGTCAACACATAAGGGGTATAAATCTTATAGCCGTCGTCACTCACCGAGTTCGAATTAGTTTCGACCACTCCTGTGAGCCGCAAACACTTCCGCATTACTCCTTTAAAAAATCGAGAAAATAGACATAATATGGCCCCGTGTATAATACGTTGGTGTGATAAAGAAAGCCGGACTTCAAGTTTCCTGAAAGACGGTATCACATTTCATCGGTAATTTAAAAGTTCCATAATCTAAATTAGATTAAATTTCTGACAATATTTATCGGAGTTCATCTTATACTGGTCATACTGGATGTCTTTTATGATTGCGTCCCTTTCTTTTGAAAGTACTTTTTTCTCTATCTCTTTTCCTCGATGTTACGTTACCATAATTAGTGATGTTCCAAATCGTACGACCATCTCTGTTGTCGATAAAGCAAAAAATAAAACCTATAACTATTTATTTATGAAAAAAACATATTTTTAATAATTAAAAATTACAACATTTGTTTATTTATTAATATGTTCACGGTATTTTACCGAAGATTGTTTTATCCCTATGAAAAACCGTCGCCGCCTACTAAGTTCATATAAGTTCAGATATTTTACCTACATGATTCAATCGTAATTAGAATAAAGAAGGTAATTTAATGCAAGTAAAGTATGTAAAATATATTTTATTATGCCTACAGTTAAAAAATATCGATACTTTCTTGTTTGATTTAAAACTGTCCCATCCCTAGTGAAATGCAATGACCTTGAATTGGCCAATCAGAACGCAGTACCCCGTCCCCCTCGCGTACTTCGTACCTCAGCGAGTTGACAGAATAGTTTTCGTGCGTTAGATCGTGTATTAGGCGTCTATAGGCTGTATGGTCGTTGTTTTGGTATTTATCAGTCTTCCCAATTTGAGCTAAAACATCGTTCTTTTCCAATAGGAATTTGTAAAATTCAACACAACTATAGTCTTTAAAATTATACTTAATTTAATCAGTGATGAAACTGTTTGAGCGCTTAGCGCGTTCCTTTCCTTCGTCCACTGCTGCGTGACCAGTGAAAATATTCTTTCTACATTTGCATTGTGAGCAGGAATGCAGAAAAAATATTGTGCAATTTTCAGCATTTCAGTATATACAAACGCATTAGGCTTTTAAAAATTTTATCCACAGCTGGTTTGCACTTAAAAGCTTATCTTCATCACTAAGAGTCATGCTAAAAGCTTTTAAATTCACCCATTCGTCTATCATCTTAGTGTCGCCAATTTCAATGTTGATTTCTTTCAGAAATTCAACTGTTTCTGCAACAACAGCCCATGGAGTACTTTCAGTGATGGTAGGTAGAATCATCCAGTTGAATTTGTCAAAGTCCTGCAATGGCTTTTCCCACTTTTCTATGTAAGACTTCATATCGCTGTAGAAACCAATGCTGTTTTTTTAAACTCGGTTTTCGTGTCTTCATGGTCTTGTTTGTTCAAAATACTCTGTACTTTTAAAGGCACAAAGTTCTCTTTTATTCTGTCTTCTAACGTTTTTTTCAGAGAGGTCAATATGTTTCTGGTTTCAATAACAGAATTATCACATTTCTCCAGCTTTTCAATTTTTCCGTGGAAAACGTGCATTACTGAGCGAATAAGAAATAAGTACGCTTCTGATAGTGGGTCTTCGAAAAACTTTTTGATCAAAACGGGTGGTCTATCCACGCTTTCAAAATAATCATTCAACGGCTTATACATTTTCAAAAGCCTTTCTATGGCGGGAAAAAGGCTTAGCCATCGTGTTTTGGAGTGAAATAATAGCTGCTTGTATTCCGTTTCAGCTACTGTGCAGAAATCCTTCAGTGCTTCTGTGCGAACAGTGTAAATCGAGAAGAAATTATAAATTTTAAGAATCATTAATTCTACGTCAATAGGAAGTTGGTCACATCCGTGGTGCACAGCATTGTGAAGTATATGGGCAGAACATCCAACGCCAACGATATGAGGTTTAAGTTTCCCTTTCAGTTTATGGAAAACATTATTAGTCCCTGCTCTACTGTTTCCGCCAAAGTTTGTGTTGCAGTTGTCGCCGGAAAACGCTACACACTTTGACAGAAGACCATGCTCTCGCAGCTGTTTCAAAATAATGTCAACTATTGTATCAGATGTCTCATTTTCTGTGCATTCTATTTCAAGGAGCTTCGATGTGATCCCTTTTTTCTTATCGAAATATTGAATTACGATAGGAAACATTTTTGTGCTTCCGTGATTACTAGCATCGGTAGATACACATGAATTCTACATCTTGTAGATCACTTTTGATATCGGCAATCGATAATGGGCTTAAAACGTTGTTGACAATAGCTGTAGCTTTCGTGCGATTGCATGTCAAATTTTTTGCCGTATTTGACTCCGAAAACAGTACTCGGTTCAGCGAATTACTACAATCCAAAGAATTAAATGACATGTGGTGACTAACAATGTGGTAAGCCATTGCACCTTCTGCTGCTCGAATAAGATTTTCCTCTGAGCTAGGTCTAGTTTTGGCATAAAAATGTAGAGATATTTGAACTGCTGGCTTGACCTTTCGAGTTCGATTTGTGTTTTTGTGTGTTTAAGTGGTCATTTATATCGGAAACACCCTTATTTGCAATCGAAATGTTCGTTGAACAAATTGTGCAGACTACTTCCCAGTCATGTTTTCCTCTTTTCAGCATCGGCTATTTGTTTTGCAAATCGCTATTAAATGTGCATTTACGTTTTGGCATTTTGTATCTGAGAACAAGAAATTGCAGGTAAATACAATCAAAATGGTGACTAGTTAAAATCTTATTGATTAAAAGGTAAACTTACGTATTTATAGCTGAACCGCAATCTGTATTCGATGTTGTATTTGCGGCAGGACCGCGCGAAACACTACTGCGGAGTACGCTGGCTCGCGTGCGACTGCAGGGCTGTGGTGCGGGAGGAGGGAACGCCGGCCGCGGGGTAGTGGCGCGGCGCAGCGGGAGCGCGAACTTATGAGTATGTCTGTGGCGTTGGCGAATCACGCGCGCACCCGTGTGAGTGACTTGAGCCGCTCACGCTCACGGTGAGCGTGGAGAAGCAGAGGCGCACTATGCACGCGACTGGCGTTATTAAATTAGTTGTGAGCTAAGATTTTTACTGTCAGTTTATCGATCGTCATAGTTAACCAATCGGGTAACCCCGCACACAATAAATGTCCGGGTTTTACCCGGACACTTATTGGGTAAATCCCCCCGGACCATTATTTGGACCATTAAAAAATATGTAATAACAGTAGTCTACAAAATTTGCACTTTTAAAAGTATTCTTTTGGTGATGCAGATTTTTTTATTATTTATTTTGATACGCTAAATACGAAAATAGTAATTATATTTTAAAATTACTTTCCATTTTTACCGACTTCAAAAAAAAAGGAGGTTATCAATTCGACCCGTATGTATGTAATACTGCCAGTTTTCGTATATGTTAGTCTATATCAGCGTCTGAACAAATGTGCCAAATTTCAAAAGTGTATGTATGTATGTTTTTATATTTGTGTTCGCATATCTCCGAAACTATAAGTCCGATTTAAGTAATTCTTTTTTTGTTGTACTAGGTATTGTTCAACTTAGGGAATACTGCAAGTTTCATCAAAATCGGTTCAGTAGTTTTTGAGATAGGGAATTTTTGCCTACTTGGATTGTAGATTTACAAAGTCGATTCTATGTTTGTTCGCGATTATCTCGCGTTAGCCTGAACCGATTTTGATGCGGTTTTCAGAAAAGTGTTTTTTACATTGTAGGGATGGTTTTAGTATATAACAATTTGATTGGTATTGTATTACCACATACAGGGACAAACATAAGAGAAGAGAACCAGAAGAGCGAAATGTTTGTTTGGCATTTAGACTGGAGAGGATCGACCTCTATGGACAGAATTCATTCTCAAGGATGATAATTTCTGGGCAAACAAAATGGAGGAAAAATTGTGCATATATTACACAGAATTTCTACTTCCCGAACTGGTTGATCCCAGGTTCCCACGAAATCAGAAAATAGATTACTTAATATTGTGTTCAATGAAGGTAGAATTGTTAAATTTGGAAAATGACAAATATCGTAAAAACTAAAACTAATAAATGACTTTTCTTTACAATTCGTATTTAGCATAGGGAAACATGTAAAAATTAGTTAAAACTACATGTATAGAATACTTTTTCAGTGTAGACTAGTGTAACCGATTAAAACTCGTTAAATTGCATTTCCCTAACAAACGTAGATTCTTCATTTCTTTTTTTTTTCTTCTGTACTGCATTCATTGGAGCTTGACGTCACTTCTTCATTTTCTTTTTCTACAGTTTTTTGTTTTTTTTTTGTGGCTTGCTGGATTTATCGTCGCTTTCAATATTCATACATTTTCGCTTTTCTTTTATAGTGTTTTCTAGAATCGCGTCTTGAATAAATTGGGGATCTCGTATTTTTTGGTTTCGTGGGAACCTGGGATCAACTAGTTCGGGAAGCAAACATTCTGTATAAAATATGTACAATTTTTCCTTCATTTTGTTTGCCCAGAAATCATCATCTTTTAGAATGAATTCTGTCCATAGAGGCCGATCCTCTCCAGTCCAAATGGCAAACAAACATTTCGCTCTTCTGGTTATATGTATTTGTCCCTGTATTTGGTAATACCAATCGTGCGATTTGTTTATGACCATCTCTCCTTTATTAATTTTATAAAATGTCCTTTATTAAATTTATTCTCTACAGCTTCTCTGACAGTATTATTGAAAGCTGTAATAGGGCATTTAATGTCCACTATGGTATTGGCTCCAATCAAGCCATCCGGTGTGGCTCCAAGATAATGGACTTCTTCGTCTATGAAAAGCCCACACGGTTCAATCTGCACATTTAGGGTTGGACCTCATCTGGCAGCACGGAATCGCATTTGTTCCGCCTGTGCTACCACGTGCTGCAGTATGCTGCCGCATGCGAACGCGCGCTGTCGCATTCCGCAGACAAAAAAGGCGATCGCACGCGTCAGCATGCTGCAGCATGGGTGGTGTTCGGTCTAAAACCAGGGGCAAGCTGTGACCGAACAGTCCGCGATTCACGGAGACAAATTAAATCAAATTGCCCTTATGAAGTAAATTCACTTACCTGGTGCCGGTGAGCTGAAGGGGATGACCAGTCCTTGATCAAGCCAGGTCTGCAAGGATGTATGTAAATGTGTGTGTGTAAGTGTAAAGTGATGCGTGGTCGAGTGACTTGCCAGATCCGACTGTGATTCAACAGACGCTGCCCCGGCAGCGTATAATTGGTCGGGATGAAGCACAATAATAGTTCAACTGCACCAATGTCCACTTCAATGATCACTCTACGCGGGTTCAAACCTCAAAATCGGCGCGGATGATTAACAAATATACCCGTGGTTTTTCTCAAACGGGGATTTTTAGTCCAATCAAACTGAATCACAACCAAAGTCTTGCAACCAAAGGGGGATTAATTTCAATTTCTCAATTATCTCAATCAAACAACAAAAAAAAACAATGTGATCTCGTAAGTAAGCAAAAAACAAGTTAGAAGCGTCAAGCCATGACAGTTGACGTAACAGTGGCAGTTCAAACGTCAAACAAACTGTCAGATGCTCGGACGACAAGGGATGCGTTCGGAAACACGCATGGTACGAAACAGGTGGCATACTGCCGCGTTCTTTCATGATCAGTTTAGTTTCAAGCGCGAGATGGATAGGACCACGGAAGAGAGAGCAGTGATTCTAGCGTGTATTTTGCAAGAAATGCAAAATCAAAATAATAAAAAGAAACGCATTCGCAAAATAAAACGGAGATACTGGGTTCATCCTTTTTGGAAGCAGAGAGCGGTTCATGGACAATATGTTACGCATTTTACAGATTTAGTAACATATCCAGATAGTTTCGTAGATTATTATGGAATGACTTTAAATGATTTTAATGAATTAGTTGACCTACTGCAGCCTACTCTTCAAAAGCAAAACACAAAGTCCCGGAAGTGCATCTCAGTGAAACAAAGATTGTGTGTTTGTCTAAAGTAAGTAAAATACACTGTTATTAATTAATCCTTTAATCAAATCTGAGAAACAATTAACAACTTTTTCTTTATAATCACAACTACAATAAGTAAACGCTTTTCTCCTCAAATAACAATATCACAAGTTTAGTCATACATGGGAAACAACAACAATAATTTAATAATCACAACTTCAATATCAAATAAGTGTTTGATGTAGATTTACACATAATTTTGCCATTTTCTTAGTAGATAGAATCATCAAACTGTTCATTGTGTGTCGACGACAACGTGGCTGTAGTTTGTGTATACCCTTCCAACGACGTCGTTATAGTTGGTGTATACCCTTCCAACGACGTCGTTGTAGTTGGTGTATATCTCGCAGAAGACGTCGTTGCAGTGGATGCATACCCCATAGACGACGTCGTTGTACTCGCTATATTACTAGTATAACCATAGCTTGAAAAATGAGGAGTACTAGGGTGATAAGTCTTGTACGAAGTAAGGCAGATTTCGCATTACTTACAATTTCAAAAAAAAAATTCTTCTCTTCCAGTTGTATTACTAAAGGAAATGTTTTGACCGTTTGTGTCATACTTAAGAAAAACATTGTTATGGGATCATTAGTTTCCTTGGCCTTGTTGCTCTTTAAATAATTATCTAATACTTTTGCTAGACTTTGTTCTCCTGTATATGACTCGCTTGATCTACTACGATTGTTTGTTTGATGTGTACTTGAATCATAAGCTGTAGTTTCAGTTGACTGACTCTCATTATCTGTTAAGTCTTGCGCTTGTGGTGGAGACGTTGGTGATAAGTTTGTAACTGTGGCTCTGTCCTTATAATTTTTATTTAAAAATGAAAGAATGTTTTCATATTTTATAGGTCGAGTCACTGTTGCCGCAGAGCCACTCCTGGGAGTTTGTGTTTTTTTAAGCCTTCCTATAGTTTTCTCTAATTCTGGTCCACTTTTTTTTGCAATCTTCAACTGAAAATAAAATTGTAGGCAAGTAGGCACATTTATATGATTGTTAAGACACTCTAATTTTCTTGCAGGTATTTATTTTATGGAAACAGTCTGAAATCAATAAATAGCATATGATTATCGAATGGGGAAGGAAACTGCTCGTCAAATTGTAGTAGACACATGTCAAGCATTACGGATATATTATCGCCGATAGTAGTACAGGCTCCAACTACAGAAGATTGGAAAGCAATAGAAGACAAATTTGCAACAATTTGGAACTTTCCTAATTGATATAATATAATAACATGAGTGCGATTGTGGTTAGAGAAAATTTTAAAAGATATTTTAATACCGATATTGGAAGTCTAACTTCAGGCAGTACGAGAGGGTACATATGACATGATAAACTAAAAATTACGCGTTTATCAGTATTGCAGTAATAGATTGGACTATCAATTACTATATCTTGACCTAGGGAAATAAATAGTCTTACGACTGTGTCTAGCATAAATAATATGTATCTATTAGAATAATAAATACATTTCTCTTTAATATGTGTGTTTACCTACAAATTTTAATAAATAAATCGAATTCATAAAAATACTTACCCCTGAGACTTATTTTTCCCTATTTCTTCCCAAGCATTCTCTTTACGGTGTTGGTCACTGTATTCCGCCGACTCCATGTCATAAAGACAAGGATATTTCTGCACTAAAACTATCAAATTTTCGTCAGTCATTGTTATTTCCATCCGTATGGCATGAATGAACAGGCTGCACTGAGCTGACGAGCGGCCGCGTGCGCCATTGTACGATAGAGTGAGACAGCATGCGATAGCAAGTGATCGGCGGTGAAAGGATGCGTTAGCATGCTATCGCGCGCTTCAGCGTTCCGGAGTCTCCCTGCCGACCATTGCATTTTGTCCGTGATGCCGATCGCCTCGAGGATTCCGCCGCGTGCTATCGCATTATGATTTTTGTCTCGGTCTAGCAAATGGCAGTTCTAAGCGACAGAAAGAGAAAGGGCGACGGAAAAAGGCGATTCCGTGCTGTCAGATGAGGTCCAACCCTTAGTTGTCTTGCTAGCTGATCCAGAGCTTTTTTTCCATTTTCTTTTCCATGTTTTATTGAATTGATATGTGATATCGTTTTCTTATAAAGCATGTCTTTTATAAGATTTGAGCAACTAATATTCTTACGTCTTTTCACCACTCTACCAAAATTTGAAGCAGTTCATAGGCTTCGCCTAAGCTCTTACCAATCAGAACAAGAGCTTTGTAGAACAGTATCTCGCTCAATTTTTTGTCTTTCTTTTTTAGTTTTTAAAACTTTGCAAGAAGGTATCTTTTTCTTTTTCTAAGATTTCAGTAGGCATATCAGGTTTTTCACAGTCTTTCCCATAATTTTGATCCCCAGTTTTTGTAAATAACACTGTTTTTTTTCTGCAATATTTTCTTAATGCTTTCATGTGTTTTATTCTTCTGTCTTCTAACTTTCTCACACTTCCTCGTGGACTACGCCCTGCGATAGATTTATACACAGTTGTCAGCACTTTGTGTGTATTAAAAGAAACTAATGCAGCATGGCACCTAGCTTGGTAAGAGCCACTCTTGCTGAAGTTAATTCTTTTACCACCGACGAGCTTGGCTATAATGCTGTTATAGCGCTCAACATTGTTACTGTCAATGTCGTGTAACAAGCTAGGCGCATGTGCTGCCACGTATGACATTATCAAATCAATTTTGGACCATAATGTACTGGTGAAAAAGTCTTTAGTAACATCGGAAGGCTGTTCACTACCCACAGAATTACAAAAATAAGGTTTGCATCTTGTGTGATCATCAAACGCGTGATGATGAGCTAGCAGTATGTTGGTGTAAAGTGGTTCTATTTTACACCGTCTTTCAGATTCGGTTTCTGCTTTATGAGCGTATATGATTTTTCGGATGCACCTTCTTAAGAGTTGTAATAATAAAAAAATAAAAATAAAATATTTATATGTGAAGAAGCTAGTTAAAAGGAAACAATTGAATAAAAAGTGTGTGCTCTAAAAAAATAAGTTTTAAAGTGAATTTCGGGCGGCAGAGTACACACCATGCTTACGGATAGTTGGAGCAGCAGGCATTAAAAACCATTAATCTGCTAGCGGGGGGCATCAATAAAAGTCGACCATAGAAGTAAAAAAAAATCTAACTTTATTGCCCGTAGGCTGCTGGGCTTAAAATTAACACAATTGAAGATTTCTTCCTAGGAGTAAAATTATAGGTTAAGAAACTCCTTTTATATTGTTAAGAGCGAATATTTAAAAAAGAAAAGGTCAGGTGAGAAGAGGGTCATTATTGCACTTTTAGAATGGAGTTAAAAAAATATACAAAGGGCGGAAAAACCAGCCCACAACACATGATCATCCTTGGTCTTCACAACTTAGGCGTACGTCCCAGGTGAGTTTGGTAGGAGTCACGCGTCAAGATTTTAAATGGGTGAAAGGAAACACCTCATTGGGCTGAAAATATGAACAATTTTGTTAGGTGAGCGTACTATCCAAATAAAATATGGCGACGTACGCCTTCGAGAATTTCTATCAAATTTACTACTTACTGTTTCCTTCGAAATACAAAGGGCTGTCCTCTCCGTGCAGGGCACCAAAATAAAATCAAATCTTTCCCAATGTTCCAAAGGAGCTACAAGATTGAGGATCATAAGATCCCAAGAATCTACCGAAGAGCGTCAGGAGAGACTTGATGCTGTTCGAGAACACCAGGCTGCAACTTGCTCCGTGGAAACCTCTTCGGATCGCGAAGCACGCCTGCGTTCTTAGCGTATTTACGCATCTACATCCAGATCTCTAGAGACCAGTGAAGAATAGATGCGCGACTGGCTGACCGTGAACGTCATGCATTGTGTCGCGAGTCGGAGACGTTCACGGATAGAGAACTGCGCTTGAGTACCAAGCGTATCTACGCATCGACTTCTAGATCTCTAGAGACAAGTTGGGAAACGTGATGCGCGACTGTCCGCTGATCGTGAGCGACATGCATTGTCTCGCGAATCGGAAACGTTTACCGATACAGAATCACGCTTGAGTTCTCAGTGTATTCGCACATCTACTAACAGGTCTTTTGAAACGAGTGATGAACGTGATGCGCGACTAACTGCTGCTAGAGATTATCATACATTGCCCCGAACACGCACACAACAAAATATTCATAATCAGTTATAAAGTGAGAGAGAAAGAATTGCTGGAGTACGGCATGAAGAGACAGAAGAAGAGCGCAACGAACGTTTGAATTCTGATCTAATTCGACATTGTCTGAACAGAATGTCGATATCATCTGAAGAATCGGATGTGTCTCAAGATATAGCCGTAGGGCATGGCGACCTTCCTTGGGTTGATATGGAACGGAGTGCATTTACGTATACTCCTATGATTGAATACGCCACATATTATGGTTCAAAATTGTACTTTTTGTGAAGCTGTTAAATGGCGAAAAGAAACAAACGGTATGTGTTGCTCAGATGGGAAAGATCCGTTTTTCCCTTCCCCGGGCTCTTAGAATTCGACATCAGACGTTTCAGATCTTCGATTTTGACGACTTCGTTGTCGCTGGCATAAGCAACAGGATCCGCGTACGAAGTCGCGGGCAGAAGCTAGTATATTATAAATTTTATTTAATTGTTCAATATGGCTATTAAAGTCAGAATTTATACAAATTAAATCATCTAAGTAACAAAATACAGAATTATCATACTCTGGTCCAAAAAGTTTATCTACCAGTCTCTGCAGCTCAGCCGGTGCATTGGTGAGACCGAATGGCATGCGAACAAATTCATACAGGCCTTTTCCAGGAACCACAAAAGCAGTCTTCTCACGGGAGGATTTTTCAAGTGCAATTTGCAAAAAAGCTTTAGAAAGATCTATTGTATTAATGTACTTAGCACCTCTAAGGTTATCTAATATTCTAGAAGTATAAGGAAGGGGATAAGAATCCTTAATTGTTACAGAATTTAATCGTCTTGAATCTAAACACAATCTAGTACCTCCATCCTTCTTTTCTACCGCCAAAACAGGTGAACACCAAGGAGACTTAGAGGGTTGAATAATGCCTTCTTTTAGTAAAACTTCTACTTCATCAAAAAGTTCTTTTTGTTTAGCAGGACTCAAAGGCCAATATCTTAGTTTAAAAGGTTCACTAGTAACGTTAATTTTATGTTCAACTAAATGAGTGAGTCCCAAACCTCTTTTCTCATAAGAAATGTCTTCGAACAAAGCAATAGTGCTATTTAATTTCTGATTCTCTGAAGCAGAAAGTTCAGAAATAGGAGTAACAGAACAAACTTGTATTTTATTATCTTGAGTATCTTTAACAAGTGTAATGTTTCTCCACAAATCTCTAGCTATTTTAAATTTAATCCAAAAGTCAAAGCCTAAAATAATTGGTGGGTTAAAAGAAGGAATAATCAATCAAAAATTCTATTATCTTAGTGATATTATCACAAGTTACTGGCAAATGCATGGCGCCAATAATTCTCCGAGAGGTGCCATCTGCTATAGAAGCAGAACCACAAGTAGGTCTAATTTTAAAACCTGACTGCAAAAATTGTTCATGAATATCTGAGCCTAAAACACATTTAGTGGAACCGCTGTCCAACAAGCCTGAAAAAATTTGGTTTCGAACATTAAATTCCAAAAAGGGTCTAGCATCACTTTGTTTTGTAAAAAGAATAGGAGCTGAACGGTAAATGCTAAAAAAGGTATTTAAATAATCCAACCAGCTTGAAAAATCTTAGTCACGAGTAATTTCATCCGGCTTGTGACTTCTAATTATTTTTCCACACATCGAGGCACACGAAGTTTTATCAAAAACGTGGGCTCGATGCAACCGAATTAGTTTTTTGACTCTTGCGAGCTTTCAACAGCCGAATTACAAACGTCACAAGTCTTAGAAGTGACCCCTGCCTTCTGTCACTTAAAACGAACAATACCCGGCATGGATTTGCAATTTTTATAAGAATGTCCAGGTTTTTTTACATTTCAAACAAGTTAAATCTTTAGAAACTGCATTTACTTTAACTGCAGGTTTAACCTCTTTGATGGGTTTTCTGTCTACAACAACTTCCAGTTCTTTTGCAAGTTCTAGAAATTGTTCAATTGAATCAATCTGCCTAAGAAACAAAAAAGGTGTATAAATTGGTAACATATTGTGTTTTATGGCGTTAACTAAAGTTTGGTCAAACATAGGTTCTGAAAGGCGACTAGCCATATCAGAAATCTCAGTGATGAAATCAGGAAGCGACTCAGACGGTTTCTGTTTTCTGGTGCGGAGCTCATTCTCTAAGAAGTAATCAAAGTCAGGTTTATCAAAACGTTTTAAAAGAGCAAGCTTAAGTGCATGCCAAGAAGGAATACGAATTCGTACAGATCTAAACCATTTCAGTGCTATGCCATCAAGCAAATCTGAAAAAGAAGCAACAAGCAAGTTTTCATTGAATTTTTTATAAAGAAAATATTCTTCTATCTGAGTAATAAATTCCCGAACACAAGATTTACCGATAAACTATTCTACTTTTCTTCAAGTCAGGCAATTTAGAGACAGGAGGAAAGTTTTTTCGAATATTTTCATTCACAAGCGCATTCAAGGAATTAAACGAAGGCAACGCTTGAGCCGTAAAAGCCGAAGAAGAGGGAGCGATTCTCGAGTCAAAGGGATTGTTAACATCTGTGACATTAACCATCTCATGAACTTTCTCAGCAGCATTCATATCAGCAGCAGTACCCGTATCAAGATCACCCGATTCCTGAAGCGGCAGAAACTGAACTCCCTTGTCCATGATTAACAAAACAGCAAGTCGATTAACAGGCGAAAAGCAAGAACGAAACGGCAAAAAGTTTTAAAATGATCAAAGATTTGTAAATAAATTCTCATGTTTGAGGTTATTAACGGCTTTGTGATGAGGTGGTTTACACCCTGTATAAGGGACCAGTGACTGCGTTTTTATCATCCAATCCATATACGTTTATACTTATAGCAGGATTTATCTTTTCGAAGGTTTTAATATCATCATACGATGGAGGAAATGATAGACCATTAATATTTAAGACTGATGAAAAAGTTGTGTAGGAACTTGTTCTGCAAACATTACATTTTGCCGGATATAATGCTGCAACAACACACCACAAAAAACAATACTTAGTTATCATGGTTTTTAATATCTAAGAAACTTCTCGTTTTTTGTATAACATGCGGCAAATCTATGTAAGTACCGTCTTTTAAAGGAGAATATTTGTTTATATTAATTTCCAGGTGACTTATACAGAAACAAGACCAACCAGATTCACAGTGTTGGAATTCTGAGAGTTTCCTCTCAAATGTGTTTATTGTATTCAAATAAAATTCATGTTTATCAGTATTTTTATATATAATGTTAAATTCTGTGTTAAATGACTTAAGCTGTTGCTCACCAGATTTTGTGGGAGACTAAAGTAAGCATAAAGCTCGAAGTTTAATTTAACACAATTATGTTTAATTGGACAATCATTTAGTTTTATGACTTGATGCTGATTATCCATTAGGAATTTCTCAGGTGTAAGGTACTCCATCGATGGATTCAGTTTGTAACTTATTATTCTCATTCTAAAAGCCGTAGCAATAATATCAATATTTTCATATTTGGTAATTAATATGCAATTAGATTTGTGTAAATTCGTTCTCACATGATAGTGATATTCATTTTTTGATATTTCAATATGACATTTTTCACAATTCATGATATCCTTATAATTTGTTATTTTTTCCAGGAATTGGTGAAACTATAAGAAAACAAAACAGTGAATTTTTAATAATTGAATATATTTCTTTAATACATCATAATATAAAACTAAAAAAAAAAACATTAAAACAGAATACTAGTACATAAAAATCATTTCGTAATATTGAGATAATGATTAAAATTAAATGTCTTACATAAGCAAGTAACTTATGTAAAAAAATAGTATATTTTGTAGTAATTAGATATTTATAATGGAATACTAATATTTTAGTAATAGTTGCTAACAAATGTTGGTGGACTTTACAAATTCTTTTCTAGTTGCCATAATAAAATTAGTCAGGTGTTGCCATGCATCTGTGTTTTCAGATGTTTGGTTTTTCACAGTAACTATTGCTTGGCGCCATCTGTTAATTGGTTGAACGTTTTTAATTTCATCGCACCGGTACACTTTTAAATCTATACAGTGCGTACCGGGCTTATGCTCATACGTCTGCCGCGAATGACCGTTAGCAAGGCGCCGAGTTAAATACGAAGTTAGTTGAATTGGAGCTTTACCGGGAACAGCGACATCTTCTTTCTCGTCATCTTCACTGTCAGTCCCGAAGAGGTCGTAAGCTGTAGCCTTCTTTGGTGGTATTGGCTTGAAGTACGGCTTCTTCGGAGCTGGCCGCGGGTGTTTCCGTTTTCATCCCAAGTTTTCATCCCAGGAGTTAAAAATAATAATAATTATTCCGCTTTCAACCCGCAACAAAAATGGACTCCGTTTTCAACCCACGGCATAGTACATAACTGTTTAGTAACTTATGTAAGTAACGTTAGCAGACAAACAAACTTTGTTAGAAAAATCTTTATTCATAATTAACACAACTAAGTCTTTAGAATATTGATATCTAGAAAATCACAGATTCGTACTATTATCAATTCTACATTTAAAAAAATCACAGATTGTAAGTATTATTCATCCTACATCTAAAAAATCACAAATGGTAATTATTATCAATTCTACGTCTAAAAAAATCACAGATTGTAAGTATTATTCATCCTACATCTAAAAAATCACAAATGGTAATTATTATCAATTCTACGTCTAAAAAAATCACAGATTGTAAGTATTATTCATCCTACATCTAAAAAATCACAAATGGTAATTATTATCAATTCTACGTCTAAAAAAATCACAGATTGTAAGTATTATTCATCCATCCTACATCTAAAAAATCACAAATGGTAATTATTATCAATTCTACGTCTAAAAAAATCACAGATTGTAAGTATTATTCATCCTACATCTAAAAAATCACAAATGGTAATTATTATCAATTCTACGTCTAAAAAAATCACAGATTGTAAGTATTATTCATCCTACATCTAAAAAATCACAAATGGTAATTATTATCAATTCTACGTCTAAAAAAATCACAGATTGTAAGTATTATTCATCCTACATCTAAAAAATCACAAACTATTATCAATAAATTCTACTTCTAAAAAAATAACAGATTGTAACTATTACCAATTACATATACATCTAAAAATCACTGATCGTAACTATTACCAATTACTTATGTATTTAAAAATCACAGACCGTAACTATTACAAATTATACATATAAAATCACAGATTTAAATTATAGCTTTATGATTTACATATGAAAATTATCAAATAATTTACAATAAATTAAAAAGTAAATGGTACTAATTTCTCCAGACAGTGTCCGATGCTAATTTTACCACAAGAAAGATCACTTAATGCTGAATTAATTATTTTCTCTCTCTCCAAAACATCATTGTTACGTGGCCTTGATGATGAAACTTGTCCAGTAATACGCGTGTTTTGTAACTTGGCATCTTTATTTATAATTGTGAGGAATTGGAGCATATTGAGAGTCTTCTTTTTTGCCACATAGCGGTTTAGGGTTGCATGCCAGCTTTCTAGTGCATTTGTAGTTCGGTGTCTTCTATTATTTGCGGACCACAATGTTGGGGGATATTTACCACCATTCATATATGTTTGGACAACATAGTCATTAAATTTAACAATATTGTTTAAGGTGGGACAGTCTTCCATAATATATAGGAAGGCATCATCAATCATTTCCTGAGGTATTAAAGGTAACGTAAGTATTAAACCCACATGTTTTTTCAAATAGTTTTTTTTTGTTAGATCAAGCTTTTTGGCTTTTTTGTGTATTGATTGACAAAAGTGAAAATAACAAGCTCTTGTCTTCGTTTCTGGCGAAACAATTTTTAAAGCGTTTATGGCTGCCGGCTCAAAATCTGTCAGAAACTCTAAAGGTTTCCAGGTTGGTATTTGCGATTTGATAAGTTGGAAGAGTGTTACATATGTTGATTTCTTTTTGTTTAAAAGAAGACAGTAAACAAGTGGTGTGATACCTGTTGTAGTGTCTGTGCTGCCCATGTCACCATGAATGACATATAGCTGCATAAATGGTCGTATGCAACATTTAAATGTTCCGTCTCCAAAAAACATTGCAAGTTTACTCATTCGATCTCTAGCTTCATGTGTAGCGAACGCAATTATTCTATTATTGCTATCTTCGTAATCAAACAGTAAAAAATCTTTGAAGGTGTTCGGTATTTCTACTTCACTTTTGTTCTTAAATACTAATTTAGAAACATTTTGACTTCTGTTTCGGGCATCGAAAAATGCTGTTTTCACACTTGAGAACTTGGGGATTTCTTCTACTAAATCTAACCCTTGATCTTTTATTAATAAAACTTCATCTTCGTAGATCTGTTGAATAGGGCGACCATCGGCAGATTTGACTTGTTCTTTTATTTTCTTCATAGAGTTTTTAATTAAAAGTTTGTTATAATTAGCATGGCAATTACTATTGTGTCCACTTCTATTAATAATTTCACTGTCCATTGTTTTTATAATGCCAAAGCAAGAAGGCGCTTTCGCACATCGCCATATTATGGAATTGTCCTTATTCACTCTTTTTTTATGGAATTCTCTACCACCACACACTAACACTGGCTTGTTTCTTTTTGACAGGGTAAAATAAACTTCGGAATCAATGTTTTTACTGGTACTTGGACCTGGATTTTGCATTTTAACTGCTTTAATATCACTTTCACAGCAACTATGCTCCTGTCGATCACTTACGACTAACTAACAGATAAGAGAAACAAAGGGTATAACAGATTAGCAATATTCTTTAGAAATATTGCTTTCTCTTTCACTCCCTCTCCGGCTGAATGAAATAAACATAGTGTCTGTGCCTGTGTGTGTGTGTATGCGCGTCTGTGCCAAGGAAGTGACGGGGGTGGGACGTCGTAAATAAGTACCTATTCATCAAATTATAAGTATACAAAGTTTAAATAGTTTAAGATTATTTTTCTGTTTGTACAAAAAAACAATTATAAACTGCAGTGGGTAGAAACCGGAATATATTTTAGGTAGAATACGGAAAAAACAACTATTATTATGATTGTGGGTAGAACACGGACTAAGATTTGGGTAGAAAACGGAATAAAATATTCGTGGGATGAAAACTTGGGATGAAAACGGAAACACCCCTGGCCGCGACGTACTCGGCGCCGGACTTGCTCTCGATGGCGAATGTGATGCAGCCCGCGCTGCCGCCTCCGGCTCCTTCGTTTGAGTTGGCACCTGCTTCCTTTTATTCGTCTTTTTCGCGACTGGAGGTTGCACTTCGTCATCAGACGGGAAGAGAGTCTCTGCGTTCTCTAGCGACCTGAAATAATATATAATTAATTTAATAATTATGCTATTTAATCAATTCATAAGCAGGATTCAAACCTGCAATACTGGTTGTCCGTGCCGATACACTAGAATAGTGTATACATATCATACATTACAAGAATGAATATTAGAATAATAACATAGAATATATCATTATGCCTCCATTTCCTGGGTATCGAACCCAATATCTCATGCTCAATAGGGAACTCCTTAAGCCGGGTCCAGACGTGTGTAACCCGTAATGTAAGATTACGTGTAATTTAGCATCAACTGTGTGGACGGCACACGAACTCAAAGCGAATTGTGAACGCGAAAATATTTCAAAAGCTGTTTCCACTCAGTTGCTACGAACATGCCGAATAGGAAGGTCGTGATAGCTGGTGCGGCTTTTATTTTCATGTATTTACTAACTGAAGACCGCAAAAGTCGGAAGCGTCGATGGTGGAAAACTAATTAAAAGAAGATCTTCTTTACTTGTGGAACTAAAATCTCAACATATAAGTGGTCAATATAAAAACTTTACCCGGATGTCACCTACTGACTTCGAATATTTGTTAACAATCATTGCGCCTAAAATATCAAGACAAGACACTATAATGAGATCTGCAATGTCGCCGCAAGATAGACTGGCTCTAACACTAAGATTTTTGGCAACAGGACACCTTCAGAATTTCAAAACAGTCAATGTCTTGCATTGTACCAGAAGTTTGTGAAGCGATTATAAAATCATTGAAAGAAAACATTAAGGTGAGTTTTACATATTTTTATTTATTTATTAAAATAACAAATTAAGCTATTGTATTAAGTAGGGTAAGCAAAATTAAAATTATTCCAAAATTAAAATTAGAAAGTTAAATCAAATTGTATCTTCAAATCATGTAAATTTATTCACAAAATCTACATCTTCATATGAAGTTTGAGATAATTCTGAGGGAACAGGTGAAGCATATGGAGCAGTAGGCCAACTTGTCTGATTCTGACCTGTTGAAAACCCTGCACGGTGCTCGCTGCACGGCATTTTTAGTACTTCTGTTATATTGTTGCATCTTGCTGCATATAAAATTTGAAAAGAAAAGGGTTTCACTGTCAAAATTGTTTGGATTATTGTTTCGGGGTTCAGGAGTAGGACTAGAAGCAGCACTCTTAAGCAGGCCAAGAGCCTCCGAAAGCATACCCATTTTTTTATTTTCGTCTGATTTCTTTTTTTTGGGGGCCTGACCAGTTGGTGATATAAATTCTGAACTGTTATCATTTTCTACACTTGTAGATGCACTCTGTTCCGGTTCATTTGTAATCTGTAATTAATTACAGATTAAAAAATTCATAGATTAAAAAATTCAAAGAAATTCATTGTTTCAGCTGCCAAAAACAGAGTCAGAATGGAACCAGATCTCAAACAGATTTGATGAATTGTGGAATTTTCCCCATTGTGCCGGAGCCATGGACGGTAAATATGTCATTCTCGAGGCTCCGGTACATAGTGGCACAGAATATCGTAACTACAAATCGAATTTCAGTATAGTGATGTTTGCTTTAGTAGACGCGGAATATAATTATAAATTTCTGGATGTCGGATGTCAAGGCCGCATTTCAGATGGTGGAATTTTTAAAGCTGAATTATATAAAAAACTAGAAAATAATTCGTTAAGATTGCCTGCACCTGAAGCACTGCAAGGTAGAAACAAAGTAGTACCATATGTTTTTGTAGGAGACTCTGCCTTCCCTTTACAAAACAATATAATGAAACCCTATCCAGGAAAATACCACAAGGGATCGCCGCGAAGAATTTTTAATTAACGGTTAAGCAGAGCTCGCAGGATTGTAGAAAATGTATTTGGTATCACAGCATCTGTGTTCAGAGTTCTACGAAAACCTATGCTCCTTCAGCCCAAAACCGTGGAGACTATAGTCATGGCTAGGGAATGCAATCTCGCGAGATTGAGGATCGGACGAGATCTCGCGAGATTATGAAAATCAATCTCGCGAGATCTCGGCAATTTCGAGATCTCGCGAGATTGGTATTAAGAGTATCAATTTTTGCAAATAATTTCACTAATAAAATAGATATAGAACTCCCGGGACATTGAAAGAAAAAGAACCATAGGTATTTTGAAATCAACATTTATTTTTACGAAGTCAAAAAGATTAATTAACAAAAATAATAGAATTTGAGTTGAGATCAATCAAATCAATGGCTCATTTCGCCAAACTAAAAAGAGAAATACAAATAGAATATAAAGTGAACACCAAATAAAAACAATCAAATTAGGAACATTAGCAACATCTCGCTATACAATTATTTACAAACTGTTTTGGAAGTAGCTTCTTAGAAAGCACAACGTATTTTAGGTATCGTCACCTAACCTACACCTTATTTTGCAGGCTAGATAGCCAGCCGCTGAGAATGCCCTTTCAGATTCCACACTTGTTGGTACTATAGTTGTGAGGCAGTTATCAGCGAACTGCAAAAGTTCTCCTTTAGACCCCCCGGACTCGTATAGATTCATTTCCTTCTTCAACAATTGGTCCAGCGAAATCTTTGCTTTCCTAGGGTCTTTGCAGGAAGTTATTGCTTCCTCCAGTTCTTCTTGCAAAGAAAGCTTGCCTGCTTCATTCAGAGTCTGGGAAAGGGATGAGAGGGGTTCATCATCCTCATCAGGGGTGGCAGTAGCAGCAGGCACAGGTGATGTTGATGTGACTGACTCAGTCCGTTTTATACCATGCTGCGAATGCAGGCGCTGTATTAATGCTTTAAGTTCAGTGCGAACTACACTTTTCGGAAGTAATTTAAAGGTTTCATCTCTCGCAAACTCTTCTTTATCTTCTTGGTACTTAGCTGGGTTTCTTAAATATAACAAGCATGCCGTTAAATTCGTCCGACGCTCAGCAATGCGGTTTCTCAAGAAATCAGTTAGTTTTTCTGCCAATGGAGTTTTTAGCTCTTCCAGTTTACGAATCATAAACCTAAGTGTTTTCTCAGCAGTAGCCAAGTCGGTATCTCGACGACATAGCACCTTCACTGCCAGCTTAACGGGTTCAAATACCTTGTCTAAGTTCGCTAAAACCGCATGTTCTTCTGCATTCAAATAGTAGTTTGGGTTAACTTCCAGGCCAAGATCGATTAAAGCTTTGCTGACACATAGTTTGATTCTATTGAATGTAGAAATCATGTCAGCTAGGCTCGACCATCGTGTCTTACAGTCAAGTTGTAATTTTATATCTTGTCCAAATTCTTGTTTTACGTATATTTGCAAAGTGTCATTTTTAGTCGGTGATCTTTTAAAAAGTTTCACCACGTTTCTAACTTTCTCAATGATACCCGCATATTCTTCATTTAGGTCCACTTCTATTCTTGGTATAGAGCAATAAAAAGCTTCATCTTCGGAGTCTGTGCAGGGCATTTCGTCTATTTCATCAGAAATCTCAACGTCGTTTTCGTCATTTTCTGATTCTATTTCAGGCTGCTCATCAACATTAGTTGGTCTTTTATAAATAGTATCGATTATGCCAAGCTGGATTCCATGGGCATAGCAGAGCTGATGTAAAGGCGTTATCAATCGACCCAACTTTTTCATCACACTGGCCCCATCTGTAGTAATATTGACAATATCTTTTTCTAGAATAAGTCCAAATTCGGATAACTTTGTGTTCAAAATACTGACCCCACTCTCAGCAGGCATACTTCCATAGACGCGAATCAGCCCCAAGTTCCAGAAAAAATTATTCCCATGTACATTTACATTCATGTATCGCTTGTTCATAGAAGAAGTCCACTCATCGAATGTAAGCGTAAATCTGTGATCATTCTCCTTTAGCTGAGCCAGTTCACGCTTTATTTTCATTTTTAATGTCATGCCATAGTTCATAACTATAGATTTAATTGTGTTTGGAGACTTGGGACCCGAAGAATTGAACAGGTCTCTGATATCTTTAGACGAGCAAAATACACGGAATGGTAGACTGTCTTTTGCCACCATTCTTGATATTCTTTTTTCCATAGAAGTATCTTCAGGTTCAGACAAAACGAAGTGATCAGTTATTTTTTGCCTCTTTTCGCTCACTGGTGGCGCTGGTGCCGATGTTTCTGGTGATTCCGTGCTACCACTCGAAGTTGAGGTGGTTGCTGTACCTACTTCCATGTTTTGAACAGTAGACGATGGTCCTGGCAATCGCGGCAATTCCACATTCTTCGTTTTGGTGTCTATTTGATGGATAGATTTTAAATGCACATGTAATCCACGCGGAGATCGATCTTTGGTTTTCAGAATCTTCTTACAAAGTTTACACTTGGCACTCAATCCATTTTCTGCTCTTGAAAAGTATTTCCATACTACCGACACACTTCTATAGTCCTTATAAACTATATTCGCCGACATAGTCCGTTATTAAATACTTCGTGAATCACAAACAACTTTTTCGTATTTTTTTAAGCGACAATAGCACTATAACTCAATTAATTCAATCAAGGATTGACAACAACTGACAACAAAATCTGGTAAGTAAACAAACGCACGCACGCCGCAGGTTCAAATTTCAACCAATCACACGCATCGAAATTTGAGTGAGCGAGACCTGCCGCCCGCGCACCGAAACCGATCGGAGTTCGTTCCGTCCGTGTCGGTCGTGTCAGTTCGCGCGCTGCTGCGCGTCAAATAGGACGTTTTCATGCTCGAGTTCAATCTCGCGAGATCTCGCCCATTTTTAGGCCGAGATTAATCTCGCAGAAAAGGGCCGAGATCTCGCGAGAACGAGATTGCATTCCCTAGTCATGGCTCTTGCACACTTGCATAATTTTTTGAGAAACACGGATTCATCTAAAAACTTGTATGCAACCCCTGGCTCACTTGAAAGCGACCAAAACGGAAGATTATGTGAAGGTAGTTGGCGGAGAGATTGTGAAATGTCATCTTTACTTCCATTGAATAATGTACCTAGAAGAGCTGCCTCAACGGCAAAACAAATTAGGGATGAGTTTAATGACTATTTTATGAACGAGGGTACAGTTTCTTGGCAGAATACATATTGTTAAGTTTTTTTTATCAAGTCGAAGGAAACTAGTCCAATGCAGTTACCTCTGTGTTGCGTCGCGTCGTTTCCTTGGATTATTTCGATCTCCTAAAAATGCCAGCGCCTCGTAAGCAAACCATGTAGGTACTTTTGTACGTTTCATCCCCACCTGTAAAATAAATTACAATAAATAAACAATACAATAGAATATAGTACATATATGTATAGTAAAATATAGTAATATAGTGGGTATACAATAGAAGTAATAATTGTACTAATAGCAAGTAAGTGATAATACCTAAGTAAAAACTAAATTAATAAATAAAAGTGTGTAATAATTATGTAAAGCAACAGAAATTTATAATAAAACATACCTTTTCCGGAACTATGGCTCTTCTTTACTTTTCCTTTTTCTCTTCGATGTGAAGCAAGCAAACTAATCATTTTGTTTTTGCATTCTTCTACATCTCTTTCCAATGAATGAGCAATATCACTCCAAGCATCGTGTTTCAGATTTTTTTATAGTATTGCGGGTTTTTTGGATTCCAAATAACAGGTTTTTCTTGATACAAACTAATAAGTTCAAGCGATTGTTCGTCACTCCACATCATGAATGTATATACGACACAACCGTCACGAACGCCGTCCAAACGAGCACTGCGAGCGTCTTTGTGTTCGCGCGAAAAACCGACAGCCGATGGATCAACCCCGAGCGCCGCGCGAGCGTTACATGTAATGCTCGTAGTGCCGTCCACACGTAGAATTCGTGTTACATTACACGGTGGATTACATTACACGTTACACTCGTCTGGACCTGGCTTTAGACGAGTGCTAGTAATCTCGACTAGCACTCGTCTAAAGGTGGGTACAGATTGGTGCAATGTAACATGTAATGTAATATTCTGCCTTACATTGCATGTTCCCTGCTGCCTTGGACGTGTGGCGCGCGCGGTACGCGCATTGACTACGAATCAGAACGAGAACATCTGTTCCCGCATTACGTTACAAACACTAGCCCTCGTCACACGTGTTCTTTTCTTTGCCCACATCACTCTACTTAAGTGGATATACTTACGAATCATGGAGTCTGAAGACAGCCTTCTTGCTCTGACGATTATCAGTGCTTCATTGTTAATCATTCATCAACTTTTAAAAGAACGCCAAAGACCCCGACGTTGGTGGCGCACAGAATTATATAAACGGAGAGAAGGCAGAGAACTGCTTACAGATATGAATTTCCAGGCTATAAGTGGCCAATACAAAAGTTTTACGAGGATGACGCCAACAGAATGTCGAAAATATTCAAATTTAAGAGCTCCAATTTCAGCCCAAGATAGACTAGCGATTACTCTTCGATTTTTAAGCTCCGGGGACTCTTACACAAGTCTACAGTATACATTTAGAGTATCTTAACAATCTATAAGTGGAATTGTTCCTGAAGTGTGCTCTGCTATAATTGAAGAATTAAAACATTAAGGTACGTATAATCAAAATCTTTATTTTTCTTTGTTAACTTAATTAAATCAGTAAAATCATCTATAGAAGAGTGCTGTGAGTCTTGTGAAGAGACCGACAAAGGCTGCTGGTTGATTGAGTAGTAAGCAGCGTCTACATTTTCTGCTGTGGTATATACGTAGGATACTGAAGTTGAGGGACGATTGGAGTATGGTTCTGTATATGCATTTGGTTGATGTTGCCAAGATTCATAATATCCCCTGTCGGCTTTCATAATAATTTCAAATATTGCGTGTTCAACCGAAGTCCTAGTCTGAGAGGAATAGTTACTCATTTTAGCTCCTATAAATGAAACAAAACTTTTTGTTAAGTCAGGAATGCTTGATGAACTGTCCAATTTCTGTGCAGTTGTTTTCAATATCCCCACTACATCGGTAAGAACATTGTTTTCGTCTCTTCTGGATCGTTTCGCTTCCTGTAGACCATGCTCATTTGGTGGTGCTGGAGGGGTGAACTCATGTTGCGTGGCTTCGGTGGCATTATTTTTGGAGACAGCGTTAAATGGACTCCTGGAAATAATTATAATGATTTAAGTATTTTTTTTAAGGTACCCACGACTGCCAACGCCTAGGTTGAAGATAAGCAAGGAGTTTGAAGACCGGTGGAACTTCCCACACTGTATAGGGGCATTAGACTGGAAGCACGTTTTACTTCAAGCCCCTATTAAAAGCGGAACCGAGTTTTATAATTATAAACAAAATTTTAGCATCGTTTTGTTTGCTCTAGTTGATGCAGACTATAATTTTCTATTCGTAGACGTAGGTTGTCAAGGGAGGATTTCTGATGGCGGAGTTTTCAAAGATACCCAATTATACACACATCAACACGGTCTATATTCTACCATTTTTTAATAATGGTTAAGGTACTTAGATTAAAATTTCAGGATTTTATGGAAAAAAATGAAGCATAGACGGAAACCGTATATGAATTAACTTTTAATTTGTGAGTAAAAACTGAAAAGAATAGAAAAATCATTTAATTTGTGTTTATAAACTTGAAGTTAGTAGTCTGAGAAAGCGCCCATGATGTTCATACATAACACATCGGCAACGATTCGGCATGCTTAGAACAAGGTTGTCAATGTCTTGCTGCGGAATATTGTCCCATGTCCTTCTGAGGTGCGCAAAAAGTTGATCTTCTGTAGCCAGATTTTCAGGAACTTCCTTCAGAGCTCTTCTTTGCAGCATATCCCACGCATGCTCAATGGGATTTAGATCTGGCGATTGAGCAGGCCAGTCTAAGGCCCTAACATTATGTGGATGTAACCAAGCTGCTACCGTTCTCGCCAGTCGCCATGTATGCCCGGGCATTGTCGTGCATGAGCAGGAAATCTTGCCCCATTTGTGTTCTGTGGGGCAAGATTACGGGCCCCAGCACCTGTTGGACGTATCGTTCTGCCGTCATATTGCCCCGCACCCAAACGAGATCCGTCCGTCCTTCAAGACGAATTCCTGCCCAAGCCATAATTGTTCCTCCTTGGTATGAGTGAACTTCCTGAGGGTTCTGGAGACGGCTCCATCGTCCAGGAACTCGCCAAACACGCGTCCTTCGTGAATCTGGATGGAAGCCCAACCTGGATTCATCCGTGAACAGCACATTGGACCATTGCTCACGGCCCCAGTCCACGTGGTTCCGTACCCATTCTAATCGTCGTCCACGATTGCCTCTCCGTAAAGGTGGGACCCGGAGTGGTCTACGAGAGCGTAGATTGCTTTCATGTAGTCGCCTTCTTACAGTTTGGTCACTCACAAGTACTTGGTGTTCCACTCGCAGCCTTTGGACCAATTGAGTCGCCGTTGCATTTGGTTGAGCTCGCGCAGTAATTTGCAAAAATCGGTCTTGTCTGGGGGTAGTGATGCGACTTGGCCCCCGGTGCCTCTACGCTACTTCACTTGTGGCACGATAGCGTGTCCACAATCTTGAAATTACATTTTGATGGGTCCCTATGGCCTCAGCAACATTACGCTGAACAGATCCAGCTTCCAGCATTCCCACAGCTCGTAACATCTCCGCCCTCGTCAAATGTCGGCGTTGCATGGCTACAATACCTCAATTTTAACTTTATCTTTCGTTTAAAAATGAAAAAAAAACTGTAACTAAACGTAATTCGTATTGTTTTATAAATTTCGCACAAATGAAAATTCCCTCTCCTATACATCAAGACATTTTTATGCCACCGCAACAAAAGAATTTTCAAAAATTTGAATTTGGAATTAGTCTGAGATAAATTACAAACAAATCGGTGTATTAAAGATTCCAATGCGGCCAGTACTTTTCGAGTTATTTAATTGAGTATGAAATATCCCTAGACCATGTTGATGTGTGTATAATAAGATAGAGAATCGAACATTAGACCTGCCAGAGTCACGTCCCCTATCCGATAGAAATGTTTCTATACCATATTTTTTTTAGGCGATAGTGCGTTTGCTTTAAGTGAATACTTGATGAAGCCATATGCTGGAATACATCCAAAGGGTTCATCGAAGAGAATATTTAATTATAGATTAAGCAGAGTTAGACGGGTTGTTGAAAACGTATTTGGCATCGTATCGTCTGTGTTCAGAGTTTTAAGAAAACCAATGCTTTTACAACCCGATAAAGCTGAATTGGTAGTTATGGCAATCACTCTTTTACACAATTATTTAAAACGTCACTCTACAAACGTACAAGGAAGATGGAAATTTAAATGAAGGTACGTGGAGGCAAAATAATAATAACATCACATCAATACTGCCTGTAAGAAATATCCCTAGACGATCACCTGCGCATCTTAATGCTATCAGAGACGAATTAGCTAATTATTTTATGAATGAAGGAAAGGTTTCTTGGCAAGACAGATGCTCGTAGTTTAAATCTTACCGTATTTTTTCTCTTGGTGTGTTTCTATCGTCTAAGAACTTTAAAGCATTGTAGGCAAACCATCGACTTGTGTATGTGTCCGAAGTACCTGCAATAAAACACACATACATTAATACACTTTTATTTATTTACTAGCTTTACTTTAATTATTGACCTATACTATACATATACTGCACATAATTCTTTTAATAATACTCGTAAACTATGTTATTTAATGCATAATAACAATACTATTCTAGCTCCTACAAAACGTCGTCAATAGAACCATTCCTTAAGGCAATCTTTGGGGAAGGCTAGCAGTAGACTTCTTTAGTCTGATAGTCACGATGAGTACTCCTTCAAGGATTAAATAGTTACTTATACAAATACCTAACATACTGGATATTTCTTTGTTCAGATGGCTGTATGACCACCAATACCCAAGACCCATCGCAAACTGTGACAATTGAAATAGGTAAGCACTAATTAATAAGACTAATAACACACTAACACTAATTAATAAGACTGCCTCGTTGGTCTAGTGGTCGCAAGCGCGACTGCTGAGCGTGGGGTCCTGGGTTCGATTCCCAGGTCGGGCAGTGTTATTTGGTTTTTCCATCAGGAATTTCTCAGTAACAGCCCGGAGTCTAGATTTGTGCCCGTTTGATGGCAATAGGCTCGCCCCCTATTACATGAGACTTAAACATAACTGGCGAAATGTGGGTGTACTATACACCTCTGCCTATCCCTTCAGGGATACAGGCGTGATGTTATGTTTAAACACTAATTTAAAATATCTATGAGGCAAAGAGATTGATGTAGGTATGTATTTTTGAATGAATAAAACTTTATTTTTTTAAATATATAAATAAATCTCCCGCAAGTAACAATTACCTATTATTGTAATAACGAATGATTAAGACTGATAATGCTGTTGAACCTACTGTGATTAGTGAATGTGATAATAGCAAATAATTAAAACTGTAAAGCGCTTATTATACTATTCAATTTTAAGGAAACCAATTTAGGAAGTAGGAAGGTGTAATCGCAGTTAGGAGTCCAATTTAGAACTACACACTATTTAGGATCCTAAATTGGTTACCTTAAAACTGGATGACTGACTCGTTGGTCTAGTGGTCGCAAGCGCGACTGCTGAGCGTGGGGTCCTGGGTTCGATTCCCAGGTCGGGCAAAATGTTACTGGGTTTTTTCATCAGGAATTTCTCAGTAACAGCCCAGAGTCTGGATTTGTGCTCGGTTGATGGCAATTGGCTCGCCCCCTATTACATGGGACTTAAACATAACTGGCAAAATGTGGGTGAACTATACACCTCTGCCGAAACTTTCGGGGGATACAGGTGTGATGTTATGTTATGTTAAAACTGGATAGTATAATACGTACTTTGATGCCGTTGTGTTGTGAACCTACTGTAAGTAGTGATTGTGATTTAATTAGAGTGTAACTACCTACTATTATAATAGCAAATAATTAAGACTGTTAATGCCGTTGTGTTGTGAACCTACTGTAAGCAGTAATTGTGATTTGATTAGTAACTACCTTCTACACTCTGTTCCAAAAATTACGGGTCAGTCACAAAAATTGAAATACCTCCAGAACTGTAAAAGTTAGATCAATGAAATAAAAAACAGAATAAATACTTTTTAGTTGCTCTTCTAATAGCAT
This sequence comes from Xestia ashworthii, assembly GCA_950022955.1. Classification (NCBI taxonomy): domain Eukaryota; kingdom Metazoa; phylum Arthropoda; class Insecta; order Lepidoptera; family Noctuidae; genus Xestia; species Xestia ashworthii. Next base: position 16,679,389 of record OX465569.1, read on the forward strand.
ATTATTTAAACTGGTTGATGAAAAAAACGTCATTAGAAAAACAAAATTTAAAAAAATGACTATTTTTTAAAACAAAATTTTTGTTTCATGTCATTATGGATGCTTTCCATTTCTATTCTGTCACAAAAAAAAATATCGTGAACGTCTTCCACGTGCATAATTATTATTCTGTGAGGTGTAGCATGGCAGTCACGCTAAAGGAATGTACCAGAATTCTAACTTTTTTGGAACTTGGGCGGAGCCAGCGTGAAACAGCCAGAAACATTGGTGTATCTTTGTCGACTGTTCAGCGGGTAGTCCAGCGGTACCAAGAGACCGGATCACACCTTAGAAGACCAGGAAATGGCAGACCAAGATGCACAACGGCCAGGGAAGACAAACAACTGGTGGCTACAATGCTCCGAAATCGTTTTCAAACTGCTGTTGGTCTAAAAACTCACTTTATTCGCTTTGGAGGTGGCAATTTAAGCGCTCAAACAGTAAGAAGACGTCTCTGAAGCAAATTCTAAACCATTGAGGCCCGCAAATGGCCCCAAACTGGAACGGGGACATCGAATTGCAAGACAGAGATACGTGCGCGAGCACCTAAACTGGACACTAGACGATTGGTCTAGCTAAGGTAATGTTCACGGACGAGTCTAAATTCATGCTTTATAAGCATGATGGTAGGCAGTTGGTGTACAGAATACCAGGAGAGCGCTTTCATCAAGCGTGTGTGGAGGAAAAAGTGGCGTACGGTGGAGGCTCCGTACAAGTTTGTGCTGGGATTTCTGCTGAGGCCCGCACCGAGCTGGTACTCATTTAAAATGGAACTCTAAATGCAGAGAGGTACGTGGAAGAGATCCTCAATGAACATGTAGGTCCTTTCATGGCCAGGATGGACCGGATGAATCTCGATTTGAGCACACCATTGCAGCGCTCTATGGTAGCTCTTGTTTTTTTTAATGCCTCATTGTAGCGGTGCTCAGGGGTCCCTACTTCAGGTGCTGACAATGGTGTGAGGCACCATGGGCGTAGGGCATAACCACTGTCACCTGCAATTATGTAGAACCAAAAAAATATAAGTTTAAACTGACATGGTCATGAACAATAATAAAAGACCATGTTTATTATTTATTTTGAGTTCCCGATATTTCGGCACATTCCCGATATTTTATCAGTGAACATGGCGCTTGCAACATTTCCAAAATATTGGGAACTCAAAATAATTAATAAATAAACATGGTAAATATCCCATATTTAGTACTTTTAATAAATAAAATATACTTGTAGCCCTTGTAGGCAGTATTTAGTTTGATTGGTTTTGCTTTGCACATACCTATTAAGTGGTAATTTGTGCGGCCCTGATTATATAGGGATTGCATCAATGTAATTACATTAGAGATATTCCAGATGTGGGAATCATGTGTGCTTCCAGGGAATAAACTATTCACATTTATTATTTTTAGTTTTGCATCACAAATCTGAAAAAAAAAATATTTTGTCCATATCCTACGAGTACATAATAAAAATAATTGTAAAAAAATTGCCTACTTAGACAAATTGTTGGTGCTTACCAATTGGGTGTTAATAGAGTGGTAATTTTTCCTATTTACATTACTCCTCTCGTCACATATTGTTACTGCAGGTGGCACAATAGCTACATGACAATCAATGCACCCGATGATGCCCGGGAACTCATATAGATTGTAAAAACTGAAAAATTGGTTTGTTGTTTATTATAATTTAAAATAGTAGGTACATAAAAAACCAGTTAAATAAAATAATTCACAATAATGTATAAACCATTTTAAAAATAATGTAGCTAGGTAAGTACAAATATAATCATCCACAGCCCGACTTCACCCACTGCTGGGCATAGCGGCGGCATAGGTCTCTCTATTTGTGCCAATCTCCAAACTACAAATATAGGTATTAGGTATAAATTTTATGAACTCACTCTCTCACATTAGAGTACATTTCTCGAAAGTTTCTTGGAAATCGAACCCACTCGTTGGAAACTAATGGATCATTAAGTGCTACAACCACCTCTTGAATGCATCTTGAAGCGGAGGGTTGTGACACATTAATGACCCAATTATTTCTCACAGGAGATTGATAGGATCCAGTGGCGAAAAAGTTTAGAGCGCACAGAACCTAAAACATACATCGAATTTAGGGGTATGCATAAAATTTAAAATATTGGAAACATTATTAGGTTATAAATATGATATAATGCTCCTACATGTGGATTCTTACTTTTGTTTTGAGGTCTATTTGTTTTTGTAGAAGCAGCGGCCCCAGCATGTTCATAAGATCCACACAAAGGTCTTTGGTCAGGCGGAAGTTTTTGTTTTAATAAAGCATCATATCAATAAAGCGTCCCATGGATCCATTCTCCATTGGGCTCGTCGTCGTGGCGGTGCTGCCTTTGCTATTTCAGCCTCCTCGATTAGGTCTACTACAAATGCCGCAACAAATTCGTCCACAGACATTTTCACCGTTTTAAGTTTTAACAAACAAACAACCTCAATACTCAACTCAATAATTTCTGTTCGTATTTTGTATTTCGTTCTAAAATTTCAATCGATATGTCACTATCGAGTGCTCCTGATCACTCGATGCATGTCTAACGCTTTGCCATTTATATTTATCTATAGTGACTTCTCGAGAATAGGGAAATTTGCATTCAATCGATATTTTGACAGTTTTTGCGATATTTATCGAATGTGATATTATATCTACTGCTCGAGAATCGCCACCCTGGGACCGCCCCTGTGGAACATCGGTTACGACTGGGTGCTGCGCGCGGACCTCTCCTGTGCCAGCACCAGGGTGTCGTCTGCGTAGCAAACGACGCTGACACCACTAGGGAGGTCCGCGCGCAGCACCCAGTCGTAACCGATGTTCCACAGGGGCGGTCCCAGAACCGATCCCTGTGGGACACCGCACGACATCTCTCGCCGGTTCCATTCTCCGCAGCGACTGGGGTAGATGACGGCCCTGTCCGTCGGGTAGTCCCCGACCACACGACGGAGGTGGGTCGGCACACGGTGATACCGGAGTGCCTCCCTGATGCAGCTCCAGGGCAAGGAGTTGAAGGCGTTGGCGATGTCGAGTGACACCGCCAAGACGACTCTGCCCCGGGATATAGCGTCGTGAGGGCTCTCACGCGCATGATGGCGTCCACCGTTGAGCGGACCAAACTGGTTCTCCGCAAGTTTCGGCCCCATCATCCCCTCAAGGTGCTCGGCGAGGCGGTTTGCAATCACTCTCTCAAAGAGCTTGCCCACCTCGTCGAGCAGCACAATGGGCCGAAATGCGGACGGAGAGTCCGCAGGGCGCCCCGGCTTCTGGATGAGGACCAGCTTCCCCGTCTTCCAGCGAAGCGGGAACTGGGAAAAAATCGAACATACGTCTCTTCAGTATTATTTGGCAATAAACCATAAATCATAGGGCAAATATTTGTATTTTCATTAGATCCTAAATCTAAATGTAAACTGAAAAGTTGATAGAATGGTTATGGTGCACATTTAAAGGTACCGTCACCAAAATATCGTCCCGCTGGATTAGCTCGAATGACTCTTCTGGCGGTTTTTGTACAAAATATCAAAATTTTGTCGCTTCCACCATCATCACAAACCAAAAAATCTTTAGCTAATACCTCAGGTATATGGACCAGGGTTGTTACGGATGCAAAAATTTAGACATCCACGGATGCAGATGCGGATTATTAGAAGTTCACATCCGCGGATGCGGATTTGATGCGGATGCGGATGAGATGCGGATGCGATGCGGATGAGATGCGGATGCGATGCGGATGCGGATTTTAAAAGGATAATTATTCAAATTTTAAATGAATAAATGACTGAAAATCAATTTAATTTTAACTTTTTATTTATTTAATCATATTTTTAGAACAAAATTAAACAAGTTTTACTTATGACACAACAGAATTTTAAGCTACGAGTTCCATAATAAAAAAAAATTGTTTAATAATTAAACTTAAAACTTGGTGAATTATATTTATTCCGACTTCTCCGGATCAGTTTTGTCTATTGTAAAATAAGTCCAGATATTGCTTTTTATTGGTGGCGACATTTCACTTAATATTTATATCAAAATATTCATTAAACACGCAAAAAACGATGAAGTACACAGTAAACACTCACTGTAGGTAACTATACTTTTTGTTTTTTTTTTTTTTATAAAAAGCTTTCCTGGTCTTTACAGGACCTATTTAGGACCTATTTACCTATTTAAGGTTATCCTTAAATTGTTTAAATTCTGGAATGTAATCTAAATACTCGTACTTTGAACCTTTGTTCTTTAATGTTTCAATTTTTTTTTTCATGTGTGTGTCGTATCGAACCCAAATCGTCGCATACTTCCTTCTTGCAGTTATTTTTGGCAATAAACACCTCATTTGCTTTTGGTTGTGCTAAACATGTGTGTGTACTTTTACGAATTATATTTTTTCTTTCATTGTGTATAGTCACCGACGCGCTGTATTCAGTACGCTTGATGCACCACGAGTTTGTTGTATTATTTTTATTTCGATCATTTACCGTTTATCGGTAACCTTCAAACAAAACCGTTTCATTTCCTTTTTGATTTTGTTCGAAATGCAACACTTCATCACCTTCCATTATAACACGATTAACAATAACACACAAAACCGAATTGTGATATCATCCAGAAGGAAGAAACTGTGGTTTTCCCTTTAATGCGCTATTTATATTACATGTATTTCCGTAGTAAATTCACATAACGTGCTATTCAACTTTATTTTTAGACGTTGGTTGAAAAGAAAAAAAATATTTTTCAATCGAAAATTTGAAAGTACCCTCAACGTTGTCATTATATTAACAAAGATATTAACAAAGAACAGAACAGGGAAAAATAAACTCATACCGGGCATTAAATGTAAAATATTCGTAACTTACTGTAACTTAAAATGTTAGGGTCGCGCCACATCTACCTACGGAACGGATGACGCCGAACGTTCGGTTGAATACGTTCGTAGTGTTTTTCAAGTTCAATTTTGCTGCATAACGCGTCGACTGATGTGTCATAGGGAACTTGTAAAACACTGCGAGCGTATTCTACCGCAAGTTCGGCGCCATACGTTCCGCACCGTACGTTCCGCAGATGTGGTGCGACCTCAGGACTCTGTAGTTCAGGCTTCTTCTGCATAAGTCCAATGTGTTGAAAGAGGATTTTAGAATAATGACGGGACACGTCAGTGTGTCAGTATCCTTCTTATTGTTTACTTTCAGCATGGATACACTCTTGGTCCATCAGAATCTGGAAGTAAATTTTGGTAGCGGATGATTCATCATCAGAACCCAGACGTACACTGCTGGAATACTACTGTAGGCGCGCCACAGCGCTGTTACAATGCGCTGTTTTCTTCACGACACCTCGGCGGTCCGTCGCCGCCAGGTGAGACCTCCGGTTACCCAGAGGAGGCCCGGCGGGAGACAACCAGCGACAGAGGTGCTTACGGTGTACCTACAGTGAGACTGCTGGGATTGCGTCCGCCACCCCTTTTATAATGAAAATAATCTTCAGAGCCTTTCCATATATTTTTCTTCCAAAATCCTTTAATGATTTGAAGTTGATGTTCAACTGCCAGTCATTAAACCAGCCGGTATATTCAGTCGTTAAAAACGCATTAAAACCTCCACAATAGAATTTGAGAGAGTGCTAACTTATTTTATAAATGTAAGGAATAATAATCTATAAAATACAATATTTGAGCTAACAAATTCCTAAAACTAAATTAAATTAAGCATATAAACCAAAAGTAGCCTTCAAAGACTAAGCCAGTAAGAAGCCCTACTTAAAAAAACTGAGACTTCACAAAAAAAACTGTCAAAGAATAAAAATATTAGTTAAAACAGTTCTTGTGAAGCAGACACAGTTACTGAAAACTACGGCATTAATTATTTTAACACCTTTTACAGATTCAACGTAAGGTACTTGAGTTATGCTAATAATTCATTATTATCTTAGTTCTTCGTTTACATTCAAATATAAAAGCTAATAGTTGGGGTAAAAACTGGAGTTAGAGTGAGAACCAGAATAAAAAATCCCTCCGGCCAGCCGCAGCCCGGCTAGCATGGGCAGGGGATAAAAATTTTATCCACCGGTTATTTCCACTTTTGTTTGAATTTTGTCCCTTGTCAGTGGAAATAACCGGTGGATAAAATTTTATCCCCTGCCCATGCTAGCCGGGCAGGAGGAGGTAGATTTCGAAGAAGGTGCTGGAGCGTCCGACTATTGAAAATTTGTATAAAGAGTTGTACTTATGTGTACAATCTACAAAAAAAAATGTGATTTCAAAATCGTTGTCCTGTAATGGAAAGTTTACCCTTTTTAAATTCTCTCATAAGAGTTTAGCATGGAAATGCCCTCAAATGTTTAGTTATAATTTTTTATTTCGAAAACTATAAGTTTTATCGCTAAACTTTGAAGGTAACAATTGTAAAGTAAACAATTTGCTTCCAAAAAAAAATATTTGCGACGCTCAAAATGTTTACTGTTTCGGAGATATGATTTTTTTTCGCAAAAAATTTGGAATTTTCAACCCCCTCCCCAATTTAGGGGTTGCATCAAAAAAGTTTTAATTTAAAGATGTCCGTATTTGTACTCAGAATGATAAAAATGAGAAACAGTTCAAAAAATTTCCATAGGAAAAAAGTTATGGCCAAAAAACTGATTTTAGAAAAACCGCCGCCGATCGCCGCTACGAGGACACGACGGTGCTCCGCCCACGCAGGGCAGACTTCCACCGTGTGCTCCACCGTGTCCTCCGGTCGATCCTCGCAGTGGAGGCACCCTGCGTTTCCTCCCGCCCGATTCGGTGCAGGTACCTCCCGAAACATCCGTGTCCGGTGAGGACCTGCGTCAGGCGGAAGGTGAGGACGCCGTGGCGCCTCTCCAGCCACTCCTCAAAGAGCAGCTTAAGAATGAAAATAGAAGCGACAGTTAGACTAACGGGAAGAGACAGAGCAAAAAGATTGAGTGCGCTTTTTTAGGCTCCTTTCTTGCACGCAGTAAGAGAGAAAATTGAGAGTAACAGAAAGAGTGAAAGACAAAGTGAAAAGATTAAGTGCGCCGATCAGAGTAAGGTGTGAGATAAAGTAATAGTGAAAGTAAAAGACAGAGAAAGTCATAGTCTAATGTTCACTAAGACTGCCTGTTGGCGCGTTTACGCCTTGTGCTCAATTACAGGAGGCGAGAATAGAATAGAAGAGAGATAAATAAAATACAGTGGACTGAATGATCTGGTGTAATCCAGGATACAAGAGTTTTACAAGGTAGTTTCTTCGTCGTGGTAAAATTTTGAAGTGAGACGGCGGTCGGCGCGCATGTCCGCGCTCCCGCCCGCGCCGCCCGCGCGGCCTTCAGCCGCCGCTGTCGCCCGATGCTGCTGCCGCCACCCGCGCGCCTCCTCAGCCGCCGCTGTCGCCCGATGCTGCTGCCGCCACCCGCGTGCCTCCTCAGCCACCGCGCGCCACCAGGCGCGAGTAGGCATGCCGTGCGTAGACACTGCCATTTTGATACGCTCTCTTTCTAATTGTTCACTCGTTTTTTCCTAATTCGACCTTTTTGTTAACTTGAACCTTTAAGCAAAACATATTTTGTCCGTCTGTTCGAATTGAAATATTTTCATAAAAATCTACTTTTCTATTTATATCATGTTGTTATTATACGGCATTCTTGAGTAATTAAAATTTGTCATACATTAAATCATCAAGACATACTAAGGATAATTAAATATAAAAAGTTGCGTGTAATTATTCTAAAAAGCTTTAAAACTACATTAACATTAATGACGAAAACATCACAAGGAACTGATTATAAAATGTAGGGAGGTAGCCTAGAAAAACGCTAGAAAGCATATTGCAAATGTGACACCTAAAGAAAACTTTCAAGCCGAGTCAAAATGTAAATCCCTTTTGAATTGAGACTTTTTGTTAAATTTACCTATATGTTGAAATGGTACCTACCTATAAAACTTATATTATTAAAGAACTTAATAAAAAAGAAAATGAATTGCATATTGAAGCACTTGTCCTCGCATGGTACTGAAAACAGTTACATTTTGATCTAAGTATACATTTTTTAGTATGCTTATTTTACTTCACAACTTCACCGTAAACTAAAAATGCGAGATTGATATTCGGCCTCCACTGCCCGTCTCTCGTCTCAGCCATAGTATAAAAAAAGACAAGTAGGATATCTTCATATAAACGCACCGCGCGCGGCTTGTATGTGTGCGTCATACTATCTTTACGTCGCCGCACGCACACTCTAACAAATTCTCGACCCGTGTCTTACTGCCGCCAGTCGAGGCTTGCATTCCGCACAAAGTTCGCGCGTCATGGCTTAAAGGCATCCGTAAATAAATTAAAAATGGGTGATTATCGCAGGAGAACCTATTGCTGTGTAACCCTACACTATTATATACATTACAGTAACATACCTATTGCTGTCTAAAAATAACAGGAAAGGTTAGCAAGTCGCTTATTCTAACATATTATAATTTATTATTGATGATGAGATACCTAGTTACTTTTATGTTGTAGGTATTAGTCTTCTATTAGACAGACGAAGTAGGCAGGTCTACTTTCCCACTAGAATGTTAGGTACTTGATCTGACAATAGATTCTTTGACTTTGTTTACGTTGACTTGTGCCAATTTCTCAGTATTTTAGGTAGGTATAATCACTAAATCCCTACTTGCAGTTATAAAATACGTAATTTAAAATGATTGACGAATAGGGTAGACGACAAAAGACAACATTTTATGTCGTAAATAAGTATTTTTTTGATGGTATCTTATTGGAATCTTCAAAGTATTATGATGAATTAGCATCATCACAATTATAAAGTCCAATAAGACCAAGAAAAATGTACTTAATTTAAAGTTTTGTATCACATATTTACGTAACTTGAAAAGATGATTTTTTGTTAGTTAAAATATGACGTTGAAATTAGTGTAAAAACGTTGGACTTGGCTTAAAACCGATATCCATGCAAAAATCATGTAAATCGGTCCAGTAGTTTAAGAAATATAAGGTAAAACAAATTTTATAGTAAACATTGTGTTCATCGCAAATTTCACACTCTTTGTTGTAGATTTTTTTTTTGATAATAGTCTAAGACATCGTTTTTTGGTGGTTTTACGATGTTTTTTTATATAATATTTTAGTAACTTTACTCCACCACATTTTATATACCTACATACCTAATGTAGGTATATAAAATGTGCTTTGCATTTCAGATGCCTTCAGTGGCTGCGCTTAATTGACCAACAAGTTTTTATTGTAAGATTTTAACTTAATACACCTTCACGACCCGTACTATTCAATCCATTCATCAGAACAATGTTTTGAATGCATTACATTGCGTTACAATCGTTTGAAAGATAGACCCATCCAAAATGTGGTCCCCCCCCCCCTCTACATTTTAAAATTAGAGAGTAAAAAAAAATATGCTGTAGATCTCAATGAAAACCAGACAACACATTTGTAGGCACTGAATTTAAATTTAGCTAAAAGTGACAACCCTGAGACAGGCAAGTACGGTAGGTAATTATAACGCGGATTGAGCTGTAGATGCACTGCTGCTCCTGTTTATACTATGTCTCAGTCAAGCCAATCAGATCGGCTCCGCCTGAAAATGAAATCAAACGCAAAGTAATCGGTTTCATTGGTTGTCATGAGCAGGACGCTCGCTTATTGGTCGATAGCATGGCGTCGGGTCAATGTCCGCTAAATGTCGTTTCATGCGTTTCGCGCCTTTCCTCAAGTCGCCAGCTTACACATCTGTTTCCCATCTTACCAGATATTTCGAAAAAGGTCGCTTCAACGTACGATTTATTTGCTTTTTGAGTGTCGTCTTGTTATTCAATACTAAATTCAATAGATTTTTATTTTCTAAGTGATTTGGGGTCCTGCTTATCTTTTGTTTCTAAATAAATTCTTTACATGGATATTTCAATAAGCAGTTTTTGACAAGGGTTGAAATTTATGTATGGCTATAAAGTGTGTTAGTTATTTCTTCCGTATGCGCAAAAGAAATAAAAGTTGTGCTAAAGAATTTATACCGAGACATTGAAATAAACGTGCTACATCTACATTCGGATTTTGGTGGTTGTTTTTGCCGGAGGCGTCAACGGCGTGACTATTAAATAGAAAATATCTATTATTGCTCTTCCAAAATGACACGGTGGAATTTTGACCAGTGAACAGGAAGTTCATGGTATTTTCGATGTAACACGTTAACAAAATTATTTTTTAGGTTTTCGATGGAATCAAAAAAATTTTGTTCATTTGATGGATAAAGTCCATTTGTTACCCACGTTATATTTATATTTGCCGAATAATTTAGAATTTTGACATGGGGAGGCAACTCCTCGGGGTTTAAAAAACACCTCTCCCGTCGGACGTGGGGTATTGCGATATAGAATATCGCCAAATGGGAGGATTATTATTATCTATAACAGACGTTGTGAATGTCTCGCGGTTCTTAACACATGAATAAGTGGACGCAATAATATGTATACGCCTTGTATAACATATATTCCAAATAAAATGCTTTAACAACGAAAATAGGTTTTAATCATAATTTTAGAATACAGTGAAGCGGACGGGAAAAATGGAGTGTGTCGGGTTGCTAGCCCTACCTTTTCAATCACACTATTAAAATTGGTGTTACCAGTAATTTAAACATTTTCATAGATCACAATATACTACAATACTCCCCCTTTACAAATTCAAACGTTGAGGTGCTTTTCTCTGTCTATCAGAACGCCTCAAAGTTTGATTCTCATTACTACATGAAACAACGGGTTGATTAACAGGTAAGTTTTTGGATGTACTGTTACAAGTTCTTGCATCCTGGTAAGTATTTGAAATGTGTGGGCTAACTTCAGCGACTTTATTAAAACTTTCGGGTATGATATTAATATTATCATTTACTTCTTGCAATATCTCTGAAATTGGCTCATTTACAACATTAGATTTCTCATTAGGAACTATTTGCTTATCATAATTGTTATCTCTTAAATCTTTAGCATTTTGCAATAAACTATCATCTACTACAGAACTGGTTTCATTTAAATCTTCCTTCTGGTCTTGAGGCCAAGAACTTATAATCTGGTCTAAATGACGTTTCCAAATTAAATTCTCTTCTAAAACTCTACATAAATAAGTTCTTTGTCCCAATACCTCATCAATCACACATTTAACAAATTTCTTTTTATTAGGATTCCTATTAGTCCCTACAGTAAACATTACTCAAAACTGGATCCTTTCTAGTTTCTGAACGAACTAAATTTAAATCTATAATATTCTGATCTTCAATAAAATTAATGTAATCACATTCTTTCTTGTTATTATCTGAGACAGTTGACGGTAACGGCAATCTTGACATACAATCTGCTTTAACATTTTCATTCTCATTTTCTTTATCATTTTCTATGTTTCTATGTTTTTTTTTTTTTTGTATTTTCTATTTTTTTTACAAATATAATGACCATCTTTGCAGACAACCTGCTGCCATTTGTGGTAAACTCTTGTGTTCACCAAACAATGCTAATAATGGTTTGTGATCAGATAATAACTCAAACTTTCTACCAATTAAATATTGATAGAATTTTTGCACTGCCCAATAAATTGCAAGCGCTTCTTTATGAATCATGGAATAACTCTTCTCAGCCTTTGAGAAAACTCTAGAAATAAAACTAATCGGTCTGTCTGACCCATCTGGCAAAATGTGGCTTAAAACTGCCCCTATTCCATTTTGTGAAGCATCACAAGCTAACCGTAAAGGCATATCTCTACTGTAATGAATTAAAACATTATCAGAAATAATATCCTTCTTAATTGTATGGAAACTCTTTTGACATTCTCTATTCCAATAAAATTTATAATTTTTCTGTAATAAATCATATAAAGGCTTTAGTTTTATAGACAAATTGTGAATGAATTTACCATAGTAATTTACCATTCCTAGCTATGAACGAACTTCTGAAACATTCTTAGGCGCAGGTGCATTAACAACAGAGTCAACCTTTGACATATCTTTGGATAATCCACTCTTTGAAATAAAATGTCCTAAATATTTTATTTTAGGTTGCATAAATTCACATTTACTTTTATTCAAACGAATACCTGCCTCTTTGAATCTTCTTAAAACTTCCTTTAAATTCTCTAAATGTTCAACATCATTGGTACCTGTGACTAGGACGTCATCAATAAAATTTACAACACCTCGAGCCCTTAACAATACTTTCTCAAGTTTGTTTTGAAAAATAGCACTAGCAGGCTTTGTACCATATGGCAATCTATTGACTCGGTATATCCCTTTTGGTGTTGACCAAGCTAAGAGTTCACTACTCTCCTTACTTAAACACAAATGATTAAATGCATTTCTTAAATCTAATTTTGAAAATGATGTACCACCTTGTAATGCAGTAAATATGTCCTCAATTCTAGGTAAAGGATGGTTAACATCTTTAATATGTTTATTTACAGTAACTTTGTAATTTGCACATAACCTTATTTTATTATTTTCCTTTAAAACTGGAACTAAAGGTGTCCCCCATTGGGACGTTTCTGCTTTTGTAATAACACCTTCTTTCTCTAATCTAATTAATTCAGATTCAACCTGTTTTTTAAAAGCATGAGGTACTTGCCTCGGTTTGTGAAAAATAGGCTTTACATCTTTATCAATTAACTCTAATGTAATTTCCTCGCCTTTAATAATACCTAACTCACTTTTAAATAATACCTCAAATTCCTGTAACAATAATTGCAATTTCTCTTCTGTACTTTGCACATAGTTAATTTGTAAAAGTTTTGAAATATCTAAATTAAATTTCTGAATTAAGTCTCTACCAAATAAAATTTTACAACCATTTTTAACAATTACAATACTACAATTCACCTCTTTATCTTTTAATTTAACTCTACAGTTTATTTCTCCCACTGGTTTTAAAATATGACCATTATATGTTTTTAATTCAATCTCTGAATTTTCTAACCTTATGTGAGAAAATTTTGACAAATAAATGTTTTCAGGTAAACATGAAATTGCAGCACCGGTGTCCAGTTCCATTTGGACCGGTTTGTTATCAATACAACATTTAATTAATATTGGTAAAACATAGTTAACATTTTTCTCTATTGCAAAGATATCAATAGAATTATTGAAAGAGTCTTCATTTACCTCTACATTATGAGTTTGACCCTTACTCTTACATACAATGGCTAGGTGTCCAATTTTCATACATATTTTACATCTATGTGACTTAAATTTACATTTTGAAAAATTATGGTTTGGTTTACCGCAATGAATGCATTTTAATAACGATGACTCACCATCCTGTTTCTTCTCATTCTTTTTAAATGTTTTGTGGGAACTTTTATTCGTCTTGTCATGTCCATACTGAGCTACTTGATGTACTTCCTGCACCTCCTTCAAAGCCATTTCCTTGTTCAGTGCTATATCTACTAAAAATGTCACAGACTTGGAAACATCTTGTTCACATAATTTTTCCTGGATTGGTCCTGGACGCAGACTCGTAACGAATTTATCCTTAACACGTTCTTCAAAAGTATTCGTAAAATTGCATCCCGCAGCAAATTCTCTGACACGATCATACCATTTGGCTACACTCTCCCCTTCCAATTGTTGTAATTTTTCAAATTGAATTCTTTTTCTAAAATGCGAAATTCTTTTCTCGAACCTTAATTTTAATAAATTCTGCAGCTCCAAATATGACAACTCCTTGGGCATCTTCGGATAACACATATTCTTTAGAATTTTGTATACATCCTCGTGAAGACTTATTAATAATATTGAGCATCTTTTTTCAATCTTCGTCTCATTTGCTTCAAAATACTGTTCAATTCTTTCCAAAAAACATAAGATATCGCCATCTTGTTTGAAAGCGTCTATACGAAAATCGTTGGCCATGTTTCAGCCGTAAAAATGTACCTTCTATGTTTCGGATTTCTGCTTTATCCTCGTCGCCATTTAATATGTATACGCCTTGTATAACATATATTCCAAATAAAATGCTTTAACAATGAAAATAGGTTTTAATCATAATTTTAGAATACAGTGAAGCGGACGGGAAAAATGGAGTGTGTCGGGTTGCCCTATCTTTTCAATTACACTATTAAAATTGGTGTTACCAGTAATTTAAACATTTTCATAGATCACAATATACTACACGCAATACATGACATTGCGACGCACTGAACGCCCTTACCCTTGAACCTTATTCCACCTTGATGAGTTGTCCCTGCTGAATTGCACTTCACTCCCGCCGCTCCATCGGCAGCATCCGCTGAGGGTGGAATGAGATTTGCACTTACCTGACCCGATGTGGATGCACTGCTAGTGCGTTGACCACGACGTACCTTCTTCGGACGACCGACGTTGCGAAGCATGACGATGATGGCGAAACTTCTATGGATAAAATTATTAAAATACGTTTACAAAATGTCATTTTTTGTGCTGTTGACGATTGAAAAGTTTCATTGACTGGACGCAACTCTGGATGTACATTCAAATTATGGTCACTGTGAACTTAGCATCTCAAGTATTAGCATCTCACCAAATAACTTGAGTTCTACTTGCATCCAGCATAGTTCCACTGTTCCTGATAGTTTATAACGATTGTTCAATTCATTTGCCCTGAAAAATCCATTTTTGAAAATGAGATGCCAACTTCACATATGACATCGCAGCATCTCATCATATTAAAGGTTTTTCAGAATCGAGGAGTTGTTTGAAACATAGTTCTATACCTCCTGATTGATTGTGACAATAGTTCTGTTGCTTTACCGTCAAAATAGCAATTTTGAAAATGAGATGCTAACTTCACATAAGACGTCATAGCATCTCACAGTATTTTCAATGTTTTAACACCGAGGAATTTTATTAAGCATAGTTCTGTATATACACCCTGATTGATTTTAAGCATAGTTCCAACAATTTGCCGCCAAAGTCGCGACCCCACCGCGATTTCGAACGTGAGATGCTACCTTCCTATATGACGTCATAGCATCTCACAGTATTTACAGTGTTTAACACCGAGGAGTTGTATTAAGCATAGTTCTATACACCCTGATTGATTTTAAGCATAGTTCCGTCAATTTGCCGCCAAAGTCGACACCCCAACGCGATTTCGAACGTATAAAATATATGGTTACCGTTAACTGACAGTTCGCCCCAGCATCTCAGCTGTTTTTATTACCAATGCTATAAATACGCCTACTTCTGCTGTAGGACACACCACACTACAAGTTTTAGCGAAAAAACAAAAAAAAAAATATGGTGACCGTTTACTGACAGTTCTGACCAGCATCTCAACCGTTTCCGTTACCTACGCTATAAATAAGTCCAATACTGCAGTATTCAAAACACACCACACTAAAAATTTTAGCGAGAAAAACGAAAAGCCGTGTCAGGTTAGCTTTGGTTACCATTAACCGACAGTTCTGCCCAGCATCTCAGCTGTTTTCATTACCAATGTTATAAATACGCATACTACTGCGGTATAACGCTTTCAGGACACACCACACTACAAGTATTAGCGAAAAACCAAAAAAAAAATATGGTGACTGTTTACTGACAGTTCTGACCAGCATCTCAGCCGTTTTGGTTACTTACGCTGTAAATACATTTACTACTGCAGTAGGACAGACCACTTCTACAAGTTTTAGCGAGAAAAATCAAAACCCATGTCAGGTTAGCTTTGGTAACCGTTAACTGACAGTTTGGCCCATCTAACCTCATCATCATCATCTCAGCCGAAAGACGTCCACTGCTGGACATAGGCCTCCCCCAAGTGTCGCCACATTGACCGGTCCCTTGCGACTCGCATCCACCGGATTCCCGCAACCTTCACCAGGTCATCGGTCCACCTAGTGGGAGGTCTTCCAACGCATCGTCTTCCGGTTCGCGGTCGCCACTCCAGAACTTTTCGGCCCCATCGGCCATCCGTTCTGCGAGCAATGTGCCCTGCCCACTGCCACTTAAGTTTAGCAATTCTTCGGGCTACGTCGGTGACCTTGGTTCTCTTGCGGATGTCTTCATTTCTGATTCGATCACGCAAGGAAACTCCGAGCATAGCCCTCTCCATTGCCCTTTGGGTGACTTTAAGCCTTTTGATAAGGCCCATTGTGAGCGACCACGTTTCGGTCCCGTATGTTATCACTGGCAACACACACTGGTCATAGACTTTCGTCTTGAGACACTGCGGTAAGTTGGACGAGAAGATACCGCGCAGCTTCCCGAACGCTGCCCAGCCGAGTCGGATTCAACGATTGACCTCTTTCTCGAAGTTAGACCTACCTAACTGGACCGTTTGTCCTAGGTATACATAATCGTCTACAATTTCGAGTGTAGAGTCTCCGATCTTGATAGGAATGGGTGTGACATAGGCATTCAACATGACCTTCGTCTTGTCCATGTTCATTTTTAGACCCACTCTTTCGGAAGCTCTACTTAGGTCATCGAGCATTGTACTGAGGTCCTCCATGGTCTCAGCCATGACCACAATATCGTCGGCAAACCGAAGGTGAGTGATGTACTCGCCATTGACGTTGATGCCTAGCCCTCTCCAGTCCAGAACCTTGAAAACATCCTCCAGTGCAGCGGTGAACAGTTTCGGAGATATGACGTCTCCCTGTCTTACACCTCGCTGCAGAAGGATAGGTTCCGAGGGTTGGTCCTGAAGTCGGACTGACATGGTGGCGTTTTTGTACAAACACTTCAACACCTCGATGTACCGATAGTCAATTTGGCACCGTTGGAGAGACTGCAGTACAGCCCAGGTTTCGATCGAATCAAAGGCTTTTTCGTAGTCCACAAACGCTAAGCAGAGAGGCAAGTTATACTCTTCGGTCTTCTGTATAACCTGCCGAAGCGTATGTATGTGGTCCACGGTGCTAAAGCCTTTTCGGAAGCCGGCTTGTTCGGGTGGCTGGAAATCGTCAAACCTGCGCGCGAGACGATTCGTGATGACTCTTGAAAACAACTTGTAGACATGGCTTAGAAGTGAGATGGGCCTGTAATTCTTCAACCGGGCATTGTCACCCTTCTTGAAGAAGAGTACCACCACACCCCTGCACCATGCCTGTGGCGTTTTCCCCTCGAGTACGACGGAATTAAACAGCTTCTGAAGGGCCTTAAGTACCGGTTTTCCACCCGCCTTCAGGAGTTCGGCCGTTATTCCGTCATCACCCGGTGCCTTGTTGTTTTTGAGCTGTTTCAGAGCCATCCTAATCTCGTACAGGCTGAAGTCCGGGATGTCTTCGGTATAGTGTCGGGTTAGTCTAGCTCTTGGGTCGTTTGCTAGGTCCACAATGGGTTTGCTGGTTGACGTGTACAACTGTCCATAGAAGCTCTCGATCTCCTTCAGTAGCTCCGGTTTGGCGGATAAGATCCTGCCATCGTCGGTCTTCAGTTTCGTGAGCTGGCTCTGCCCAATAGCCAGAAAATACTTTGGAGCCTTTGTTCCGCTCGATTGCGTCTTTAATACGCTCGGTATTAAAGCGGCGGAGGTCGCTCTTTAAGGATTTAGAGATCTGTCTATTGAGCTGCCGGTATTTCGACGCCTCATCTGAAGACTGCAGGATCATCTCACGCCGCTCCTTCATGAGCTCGAGAGTTTGATCGGAGAACTTATACCCGGTCGTATGGACAGTTTCCACGAACCCATCGTTGTATTCGTCCACTGAGCCGCCTAGGCACTCGAAACGGTTCTGGAGTTCGAGCTGAAAGCTCTCGGGGTTTTGGATTTGGATATGTGCTGGACGGAGCGTAGACTTCATCAGTCGAGACCTTTCAAGCTTGATATTGATGTTCAATGTGCCTCTTACCATGCGGTGATCGCTCCCGGTTTTCACCGAATTGATCACAGAGACATCATTGAACATTTGCTTCTTGGTTGACATGATGAAGTCAATCTCGTTTTTTGTTGCACCATCTGGGCTCTGCCAGGTCCACTTCCTGTGCTCACGCTTTTTGAAGAAGGAGTTCATCATATAGAGGCCCTCCTTCTCCATAAAACTAGCCAGTTGGTGGCCCTGGTGGTTCCGACGTCCAACTCCAAATTGCCCCACCTGCAGCTCATCCCCGTCTCGTTTGCCAAGTTTCGCGTTGAAGTCCCCCATGACAACGGTGAAGTGAGTTTTGAAACCATGCATGGCTTTAGAGATATCCTCATACATGGTCTCCACTTCGTCGTCGGGGTGTGCCGAGGTCGGGGCGTAGACCTGTATGACCTTCAGCGAATATCTTGAGGATATTCTGAGTATAAGGTACGCCACCCTGGTCGACACACTCTCGATCTTCACCACGTTGTTCACAAGGGACTTGTGGACGATAAACCCAACACCACCCAGGGACTGGCGGTCACCCTCTCGATCTTCACCACGTTGTTCACAAGGGACTTGTGGACGATAAACCCAACACCACCCAGGGACTGGCGGTCACCCTCTCGGAAATAAAGCAGGTTGCCGGATTTTAGGATTATCGTGTCCTCCCCCTCTCTTCGGACTTCAGACAATCCCACAATACTCCATCGCAGCCTGCTCAATTCCTCTTCGAGCTCCGCTACCTTCTCGTCGGTCCGGAGTGTGCGCGTGTTGTAAGTTGCCAGGTCCAGTCGTTGGTGTTGGCAGCCGGATCCCATCCGGGGATTCTTCGCACCCCTTGCCACGCCATAACCTCGACCGCTGCCGTAGTCGAGGGTAGACGGGCTGCCGGGTACTAGGGGCCATTTATTTAATGCGGTGTCCATTTCGGGGGTTTTGCCATAATCGCCACGCTTGGCAGGCGGGTTGGCGATCGCAGTACGGTTGTTACAAAAGCACAGAGAACGCTGCTGCCCATTCTCTGGTAAGTCCCTTAGTCGCCTTTTACGACACCCACGGGAAGATATGGGATGGTGCTATTCTTTACGTCCGGCACCATACGGACGATCTAACCTAACCTCTTTGTATCTGAAGAAATCAGATGAGATGCTGGGTCGAACATGGTTACAGATTATATAATAGTTCTATACATGGTCCTTGGTGGAACTATTTAAAAGACTATATCTGTCTTTTTCGTTTTTTTGCCAGAACAATTGCCGTGTCGCGTTGAAACGGTAGATATTTGTTGCTTTGCACATATTTGTCGTCTATCTCTCAAAATCATCTGAGATGCTGAGTGAAACTGTAAAAAAGTCATAGTCATGGCTCATAGCATATCGACATTTAAATGTATTTTGTTTGTGTTTTTGCATGGTCTTGAACTTGACTTGACATGTGACATTCACTAGTACCTACGAGTATCACTAGTCCAGTCTTTTTAAGGTGCAATTGACAGCGCTGTAGTATTTTTTATTTTCTTACTCTTAGCATTACCCAGATCCAATGGCGAGGACGTGGTAAGGCATGGATCCTTTTTTTGAATAGTTGGTTCCGTACCCAAAGGGTAAAAACTGGACCCTATTACTAAGACTCCGCTGTCCGTCTGTCCGTCTGTCTGTCTGTCTGTCACCAGGCTGTATCTCATAAACCATGATAGCTAGACAGCTTGTGTATTTCTTCACAGGATGTGTATTTCTGTTGCCGCTATAACAAAAAAATACTAAAAACAGAATAAAATTAATATTTAAGGGTGGCTACCATACAACAAACGTGATTTTTTACCTGTCTTTTGCTCGATATTAATAAATTAAAATAAAATAAATATTTATGGGGGGCTCCCATACAACAAACGTGATTTTTTGCGGTTTTGTCTAATGTTGTATAGATAATGGTACGGAACCCTTCGTGCGCGAGTCCGACTCGCACTTGGCCGGTTTTAAATATTTTTTATATTTAAGAGTTTCCTAAGTACATGGGTTTTTTTCGTTTTTAATTTTTTAACATGATTTTGGTTCTGGTAGTATTGATTTTGATTAAATATTGTTCATAAATATTTTTGTTTTTACGCTTGGTACACCCTCACTAACGTTTAACGGTAACGTTGTTTTCGTTGTTTTAAGTTTTTTGTTTTGTTTTTAATAGTTGTTTGTTGTTTCGTATTTTATAGTTTTTTTTTGTATTTCATAGTTTTTTGTGATTTTTGTTACTTTTTATATGAATATTTTTCTCGGTATGTTTTATTCGTTTTTAATTGATTATTATGATTTTGGCGTGATAAAGGTAATATTGATTTTGATTAAATAATGTTCGTAAATATTTTTGTTTTAACGCTTGATACACCCCACCAACGCTTGAAACGGTAACGTTTTGATTTCATTGTTTTATTTTTTTGTTGTTTTGTGTTTTAATAGTTTGTTGTTTTGTATTTTATAGTGTTTTGTTATTTCGTATTTTATAGTTTTTTTGTTATTTTTTTATTTAATTTTTTCTCAGTGAGTATGTATTTTTCGTTTTACATTTTTGTAATGAATTTGGCGTGATAAGATAGTATTGATTTTGATTAAATATTGTTCGTAAATTCTTTTGTTTTAACGCTTGATACACCCCACCAACGCTTAACGATAACGTTTTGTTTTCATTGTATTCATTTTTGTTGTTTTGTGTTATAGTTTTTTTTTGCTGTTTTGTATTTTATAGTTTTTTTGTTACTTTTTTCTTTTTTTTTCTTTTACGGCTTATTTAATGATTGATGAAATACCCGTATTTTTAATGCTCTTTGCCCGCGTACGTATACACCACCAGATGTGGCTTTACATTTTTATTGGGCACCACGCTTACGCGAGTATGGTGCATATCATCATACTCGTGCCAATACACTCCCGATTTAACGTAACCTACGTAGTGACCAGGGATATAGTGCACTAGGCCGGCTAGACGATATATAGTTACCTGATGCTGGTTTAGCCTTCCAGGGCAATGCAGATTGTACCCATTGTTGACGCTGTTCGGGGGTCATATTTTGTTGAGATACAAAGTTTTGTGGGGGAACAATAAAGCCGGGTACAAATGGGTTTACTGCATTACGGATAGGGTTATTATTTCCTGGTTGTTTAGAAAACTCCTTTGGCTTTGCTTGTGACGTTGAAGGATTACTATTAAGGTGATTGCTCTATTATAAGAAAGCCTAGCCTCTTCTTGTCTAGCCGCTATGATAGCTGCTTTAAAGGTGTCTGGTTTAGCGATTCGAACGCCCAACGAGACGTGGAAGTCTAACTGGTATATATACTGTTCAATAACCATCTTTTCGTAATATGATTTATTACCGTGCTCCCCTACGGAGTACAGAGTATCCAACAGCTCACGGAGGCGTTTGCCGAAGCTTTTAGCGTCTTCTGTCTTAGACTTACGCACTCGCGTTAGCTCCTGCATTACTTGTATTTCGTTCCGTGGTTCGCCAAGGCGTCTAATTAACGCGTTCTTAATTGATAGCCATGAGTCTAAGTAGCCTTCGTACGCTATTGCATCTACGGCTGGACCACTGAGCCTACTTTTAATTAAACAAATGAATGCTGGGTGCGAACGATCTGCCTCAGTAGTTAACTGTAATAAGCTTTCTACTTCCCTAATATAATAATTAAGTAGTTTAGGATTGCCATCATATCTTGGCATTAAATCTGCAATTAGTTTGTACGGTTTGTAGTTAGCATCATAATCCCTGAGCGACATTGTTTTTCTGTAGCTTGACTGCCTAGTGGCACTTAGATTAACATAAAATACACAAATTAGAATAAGGCAGGAAATCGAGCAAGGACACTTGGTAAAATAAGTGCTCTCACCAAAGTAGCCACTGTATCTCCTGTCGAGTCGAGTCACCGCCAACGCAGCTTTCTCCAATTCTCCGGAGCTTTATCCCGATGACCGTAGAGGTGTCCGACCGCGCGATAGGTTCTTTGTAGGTTGGATAGAACGATTTGAGAACCGTCGCTCTTAAGATGAAGAGTTGGATTCGATCTTAGAGCGTCGCGAATCCGTACGGCTGCGCCAGTTATGTTTCGGCGGTCGGTATTTAAGTTAAAAAAATATTTATTTATTACAATATTAATTTAATTATAAAAATACAGGATATTAAGCCGGTTGCTGATGCAAGACTGAATACAATGCAAAGAAAAATAATTCTGTTGAATTTACGTTAAATGCATAGTTGCAATACGACGCATGCTGGCGGTGGCTGCAAGCTCAGCGTAAACGCGTGTTACGATGAGTTAACTCATGCAAATCTTCTTTTCCACACACCAAATGTCCTTTCAACTGTGTTTCTGGTCTTGACTTGTGCTTCATTATAATGTCTCTCCGCATTTGTAGCTGGATTTAAATTTGGCGTCATCATGTATCTTCCACAAGGATAAGCACTGTCTCCCAGGAGGTGACCATCTATCTCATTGTTATCCAGTCGCGCTCGCAGGAATGAGATGATAAACGGTACTGTCATGTGTTGATCCATGCCAGCGAGCATCTATATCACGGATTTGTAACTTTGCATCACACACAACTTGTACATTAATAGAAAAAAAAACCTTTTCTATTTCTAAATAGTTCTGCTTCCTCAACTCCAGGAGATTGAATTGGTATGTGGGATCCATCTACACAACCAATTACATTTGGAAATCCAGCTATGTTAAAAAATTGTGCCTTGACTTCTCCGGTCATCAAAATTTGGCATACCTATATATCTTGTAGCTAGCTTTGCTATTTCCTTGCTTACTTTAAACACTACTCTTGATACAGAGGTTTTGTGAACGTTTATGTCATCACCAATGACCACTTGGAAAGTACCTGTAGCGTAAAATCTTAATGCGATAAAAATTTGTTCCTAAACAGACAGTGTATATTTGCGATGCGTAACAGGAGCTAGAGCAGGGCTAATAATATCACTTAGGTGTATCACAGTGTTCTTATCGAAGCGGTATCTCAATTGAAATTCTTCATCCGTAAACATTTCGAAAGGATTTCTTTTACGTCTTAAGTTTCTGGGTACTGATATATTAAAAATTAACTCCATTACTTCCAAATCAGACCCTGATGAGCTGCTCGTATTCATTATGCTAACACGAACTAACACTGATTGTTCTTTTCTTTGAATATTTAACCGACTTTTAATATTTAGCTTTTACTGGCAATTTAATACAATAATAACACGTTACAAGTAGGCACATATAACCTAAAAGTTGGCGTAGTTTGAGAAATGAAACGTCTTTATAGTTATGGAACCGATAAACGCCGCAAATTGGTCAGTTAAGTTGACCTCAGTTTAAACGGAGTTTAACTTACATCGCGGTGTTCGAAAACGCACTCTCACAAGTTATCGAACCAATAGCGCTAAGGAATAGATAAACCACCATTAAAAGTTCCTCAAAAACCGGGCATTAGCGGCACCGATCAGAGCGGCAATGTCACAATTCCAGCTACTGAGAATTCGAACTTCGGCGCGTTCGCAGTTTCAAAATTATTGCGAAATTTGAAGGACTGGGGTTTGTCAAACCCCACCTGGTGCACGGAGGGTTAATATGATGAGATGCTGCGATGTCATATGTGAAATTGGCATCTCATTTTCAAAATTGGATTTTTCAGGGCAAATGAATTGAACAATCGTTATAAACTATCAGGAACTGTGGAACTATGCTGGATGAGAGCAGAACTCAAGTTATTTGGTGAGATGCTAAGTTCACAGTGACCAAATTATGCTTGTCGTTTTAATAAATGAACAATATGGCTGTTTGGGGTTCGGTCGGGATTGCTTTAATATCGAAGTAAACTGCCTTAGACTCAAAGATAATATTTAATTAGCACCGTATGACTGTACACGACATGATTCAGGTTGAATATGGAAAGCGAAAGAGTGCTTCGTCATTCCATAGACAATAACATTATATTTTTAACCATAGACTACAACATGCCCCTTTTTAAAAGAGAGCTGTCAGACTGACATTGACATTACAATTATTTGACAGATGACTTAATCCAAGTTAAACACAACCATAACAATTTACATTGAAGAATTAAGATTTTTAAAATACATTTCATTATAAACATTACTAATATAATTATACAATAATATCATAGTAAGAGTAAGTGAGTGCTTGCCAATAATACAGTAAAAATACAATTTGCATTTGAATTAAATTGTGATAATATTATTGTGAACTTGTATTATTTTCTATGTATTAAATCTTATAAATCAAGTCTTTGTGTTTTCTTTAACAATCTTCCCCTAGAGCTATATTGTTTTTCAGCATTTACAGCCTCATCATTACATGGTAATGGAGATTGTTCTACACTACTTGGTATATTTAATTCATTTGGACTTTGAAGTAAGTTCTCTAAGTTTCTACGTTGAGAAGACATTGGACTTTCATTATCAAATTCGTTATAGTCATGTAGACTTTCAGGTGAAACTAATGTTTCATCGATATCAACAAATATAGGTGACTTTACTATGTTTTCTGACTGGTTTTCTGACTGACAAGAATGATTTGACTCTATAGATAAGAATGAATCTGACTCATTGTTCAGTTCCTGATTTTGTAAACTTGACTCAGGACTTGACTCATGATAAGTGAAGATAAATGTATAACTATCATCCTCCTTTTCTGAAAATTTTGACTTGTTTAGTTCATTATTTAATTGACTAGGACTAGGACTATCCTTAAAGTTGACTTTTTTGTTATTATTTTGAGAGACATTTTTCTGACTTGACGTTTGACTTTCTGACTTGAACCTAAAACGAATATGCTGACTATTCCTACGGTAAGTATTATTATTATAATCTTTGACAATAAATGATCTTGGATATTTGGTTTTAGACATAATAGTACCTTTTGTCCATATAATATCCTTAGGATTTTTCTTAAAATAAATATTGTCATTTATTTGAAAATCCAGATAATTTTTACAGTTTTTGTCATAATAAAACTTGGTTTTTTGACTTTTTTCTTGTTTCTTTTTGTTATGTTCCGAATGCTTTACAATCTTAGGTCGTAAGTGACTAATTTTGTTAGGTAGCTGAGATCTTAACGTTCTAGACATTAAAAGCTGTGCTGGAGAGCTTAAATTTCCTCTCGGTGTATTTCTATATTGCAAAAGACCTAAGTGAGGATCAGATCCAGAATCATCACTTTTCCTTAGTATATTTTTTATTATTTTTACTGAGACTTCTGCTAAGCCGTTGGATCTTGGAAAATTTGGACTTGAGATAATGTGTTCAACGTCCCATTCATGCAAAAATTTTCTAAAATCATTGGAGTTGTATGGCGGTCCTCCATCTGAAACTAGTTGCATTGGAATGCCATGACGTGCAAAAATAGATTTTAGGTGTGCGACAACATTAGATGTTCGACTGTCTTTATTTAAATTTGCTATTTCAATGTAGTTAGAATAGTAATCTACTACCAATAAGTATTTCTTATCTTTATATTCAAATAAGTCGGTAGCTAGTTTTTGCCATGGAAATAAAGGTTTTTCATGAGTTAACATTGGTTGTTTTGATTTATTTGCAGAATAAATTGAACATGTTTCGCATTGTCTAACTTTACTTTCAATATTTTGATTAATATTTGGCCAATAAACTACATTTCTTGCTAAGTTTTTTGTTTTTTCAATCCCTTGGTGACCCTCATGTAATATATTTAATATTTCTGTACGCATTGTCTGAGGTATGATAACAGAATTGTTTTTGAAAATTATATCATTAATTACATGAATTTCCTCTTTTATGTTCCAGTAAGGCAATGTTAAACTATGACAATGTTCTTTACATTTAGGCCATCCATTTTTATAATATTCTATTATTTTTTGAGAAACTAAATCTTGTTTAGTGTGTCTTGTAATTTTCTCAAGTTTTTCTGGAGAAATGGCTAAATTAGAGGTTAACAAATTTATGTGAATATTAATATTTGAATCTAAATCTTCCAAACTGACTAATTCTTGGTTAAATTTATCATCTTTGAGGATAACACGAGATAATGTATCAGAAACATACATCTCTGATCTTTTTGTATAAGACACAATAAGATTATAAGCTTGTAAAGTGATCATCATACGTTGTAATCTTGTTGGTACTTCTGACAAGGGTTTTTTGAATAATGTGACTAAAGGTTGGTGATCTGTTTCAACTTGAATAGGTTTTCCATATATGTATTGGTGGAATTTTTTACACCCAAATACTATAGCATATAGTTCTTTTTCAATCTGTGCATAATTAATTTGACTTTTGTTTAATGACTTTGAAGCATAAGCAATCGGATTTTTGTCATGTAAAATAACTGCACCTACTGCATTTTGTGACGAATCGACTGACAATCTAATTGGTTTTTTCATATCATAATGGACTAAGACTGGATATTGACATAACATTGACTTTAATTTTTTGAATTGTGTTTCATGTTGTTCTAACCATTGCCACTGATTATGTTTTTTGAGCAATTCTCTCAGCAAAGAAGTTTCTTCTGCGAGATTTGGTATATAGGAACCTAAATAATTGACCATTCCTAAAAATCTTTGCAGTTCTTTGACATTACTTGGACTTGGCATTTTCGAAATTGCTTCTACTTTTGACTGGTCAGGTGATACACCTTTTTTATTGAAAATGTGTCCTACATAGCATATTTCAGACAAACCAAAATGACATTTGGATTTATTGAACTTCAAATTGACTTCCGACGCTCGTTTGAATAACGATTCTAGTCTTTCATTGTGCTCTTCAATAGTAGACCCATAAACAAGTATATCGTCTACAAATATAATTATACCTGTTAAATCTCCGAATAATTGATTCATTGTCCTATGGAAAATTTCACCACTAGAGTTGATTCCGTATGGCAGTCTTAGAAATTTGTATCGACCGTATGGAGTGTTGAACGTACAAAGTTCACTACTTTCCTCGTCTAAACATATAGTCCAATAGCCTGAACTTGCATCTAATTTTGAAAAAATTGATGCACCTGCAACTTTAGATCTAAGATCATTGAATGTTGGATACGGGAAATGAGGACGTTTAATAGCCGTGTTTAAGTTTCTAGGATCAAGACATATTCTCAGTTTACCATTTGGTTTTTCGACTAAGACAATTGAGTTTACCCATTTAGTTGGCTTATCGACTTTTTCTATGACCTGTAGTTCTTCCATATATTCTAATTCTTCTTTAAGACGTTTCTCTAATGAATAAGGTATTCTTCTGACTGGGCAGACTTTAGGTGGAACACTACTATCAATGTCTAGATGAGCTTTATATGGTAGACAACCTAGACCCTCGAATGTTTTAGCAAACTTGGAAATAATTTCTTGTACTGACCTTTGCTGGATTCCATATATTCTTTTCACAATACCTAATTTTTCACATGAATTCCAACCCAATATTGTTTTACATTCACATTCAACAATAACAAAATAGAGTTTTGTGGTTATTCCGTTTTCAAATTTACAGTTAAGAATACATGTACCTAAATTTGGCACTAATTGTCCTGAAAAGGAAAAAAGTTTATTATTTGTTCTTGAAATATTAATATTTGAGTGAGAACTGGACATAATTTTATCTAACATTTTCTTGCTTATGACATTTGTATCTGCACCTGTATCAATTTGACATATAAGTTTGACATTATTACAATAAACATTTATTTGCCAATTTTTTGTAGATTCACAATTTTGAACTGAATTTATGACAAAATTATTAGAAAAATCTTTTGACATTGGCTGTTCATAAGAAATATTACTAACTTTATGGTCTGATTTCCTGAAAAAACAAAATTTAGCAAAGTGTCCTTGTTTTTTACAATTATTACAGGTTTTTTCCTGTGCTGGGCATTTATATCTGTGAATTTGTCCACATCTGGTACAATTCCTGTCTGATGATTTATTCCTGTTGCTTGACTGATTTCTTCCATGACTATTGTTTCTCCCATGACTATTTTTATGATGTCTCGAATTACTTCGGTAGGGTGTTCGACTTCTATTTTTATAATTTTGTTTTTGCTCTTTGATCCCTTGAATATTCTCCTTTTTAATTTCTTGGTTGTTTAATTTATTTGATCTTTCTTGAGACAATTCTAGACTTTTTGCTATTTTCATCACCTTTTCAACTGTAAGATTTTCTTCCTGTAAGAGTCTTTCTTTTATGTGTGTGCTAATCATGCCTATTACGAGCATGTCCTTGATCAATTCTTCTTTCAAATTACCAAATTCACATGTGGTAGCCTGGTTGTTCAATATGGTCAAATATTCATCCAAAGATTCTTCGGTTTTTTGGACTCTTGTGAAAAAATTATACCTTTCTACTGTTATGTTTAAAAGAGGACTGAATTTTTCGTCGAATTTCTTTAGGATGTCATCTAACTTTGTTGTATTTCGATCTATATTGAAACTATTAAAAATTTCTATTCCGTCATCACCAATAGCATTTAGGAAAATTGCTGTCCTTTTCGAATCCGTTACTTTTGATAAATCATTAGCATCCATAAAAATTTCAAATCTAAGTTTCCATTTTTTCCATTTTTCTGCCACGTTATCGCCATTTTGTATGATAAACGGTTTCAATTGCACAAAGAACGCTTTGTCCGCCATGTTGGTGACTTGGATGACTTGACTTTTTTACTTACAGTTTTCTCGACTTTTATTGGCTTTTTCGTTTTCCTTTTAATTTAATATGACACCAATTCTGACACCATGTTTGGGGTTCGGTCGGGATTGCTTTAATATCGAAGTAAACTGCCTTAGACTCAAAGATAATATTTAATTAGCACCGTATGACTGTACACGACATGATTCAGGTTGAATATGGAAAGCGAAAGAGTGCTTCGTCATTCCATAGACAATAACATTATATTTTTAACCATAGACTACAACAATGGCAAGCGACATTTCGAAAATCTGTGAATGCAGATTTATTTGTTTTTTATCACTGTTAATCAAAGATTTTGAATTTTTTTTTAACTAACGATTCCGTATAGTCCATAACACTATCAATAGCGTCTTTAACGATGTATTTTGAATTTATTATCCGTTCTTACTATCACTATTACTGTCACTGGTATTGTTATTGCAGAGATCGATAACTGATATTTTTATCAGTTTTATCACACGTCGATGCAGTTTACTCATCACGAAAGATTTTGTTGGCTGTTTCTTATGAGAAAGCTTTTCTCGACGTTGTCGTTTGGATTTTATTTCCTTCGTATGTTGACTGCAGTGCGGAGACTCGTTGTTAATCATCTCTGATGGTCCTTCGTAAGGATTCTGAGCGTACTGGCTATATACAATTTCTAAATCGCAAATCTAAAAATGAAATTCTGATCTGTAAATAACAACATAAGTAGGTACTCATAATTTTTTTTTTTTAATAATCAAAAACAGTAATTAGTCAATGAATGAAAGGTTTATTTTAATAATCAGAAACAATAATTACTAAATGAATTATGATAGGTTTATTACTCGATATTGGTATTATCGTAGTGATAGGAGAACGTTCACGAATGTGTGCTAATTTTTGTTCCATGAATAGTTTTGCCATTTGAAACTTGACTAAAGCTTGTCTTTCTGCCGAGATTTTTTTTATAGTCTTAGCATATCCAAGGCAAATGTGATCTATATCATCATAGTTTGGTTTCAAAGCACTTCGGTTTTTAAGGTAATTTAATACTGAAGACGAGGATGATTCAACGTTTGGAGAAACATGTCTTTGTGTAGAATTTCTGGACCTGGCTCGTGAACTAACCGTAGAAGTGTTAACCGATGAAGGAGTAGAACGATTATCAAAACTTGTTTCACTTTCTAATATAAGACGTGATGTGGAAAGCTCATTCAATGCTGACGCTCTTGATATTTCATTATCTATTGTATATGCGATAGTGTTTTGGATTTCCGTAGAGCTGAACGTAGGAGCAGAGTTAGTAAAAGGTGCATTCAAGTTTGGGGGTGAAAGGACAATAAACGTAGTCTCAGTAGTCCCTATTGTTGGTGATGGCTCATGTAAAATCTCCTGCGTTAAGAGCGAATTTTCAAATTTTCAGAGATTGTTTGTGTATCATTTAAGTAGGGGGGGGGGGGGGACATTTGAATCCGTGGGGGTTATTATTATTATTATTAATTGAAGATAACGCTTAAATATGGACATCTGATTTGCCCATGGCCAAGTTCTGTACCGGTCCCGGTCCAATTGCTTTGCTATTTGCCCTGTATGAGTTTGTTCGGATCTTAGGTGCTTGGTGTAAGTTTTTCCATCTCTTTTTCAAATTTTCACCTGTAAATGATAAGTAAAATTAAATTTTTGTTACAGATATTTAGCAACTGGGAGATACCTACAAAACTATCGCACATAGTTTTAGAGACGGGTTTTCTACTGTTAGCTCTATTATAAAAGAAGTGTGCACAGCTATTTGGGACAAATTACAACCAGAATACATGCCTGAGCCAACAGAAGAAATTTGGGAAGCTTTTGTACGAGACTACAACAATCTTTGGGGGTTTCCTAATTGCTTGGGCTCCATCGATGGCAAGCACGTAACAATTAAATGTCCAAAGAATAATGGATCTGATCATTTTTCATATTTAAAAAAGTTTTCAATAGTTCTGATGGCAATAGGCTTGTTTCCACCATCAATAAATTGCAAATCTATTTAGTCCGTCAGTTAGAGTATTAGAAAATAATAGACACGTATTTTTTGTTTTTGTAAATCAACGAATATTGACAAAGATAAAACGCATCAAAACTCGGGAGTGGGGGCACGTGACGTGAGTACTCACTAAGAATCATACCGAACAGTGACGTATTGGGAATTTTAAAAGCGTCGTATCTTCGTCAATTTTGTTTTATGTGACAAAAGAAAAAATACGGGTCAAATATTTTTTGAATCATACCGAACAGTGACGTATTGGGAATTTTAATATCTTCGTCAATTTTGTTTTATGTGACAAAAGAAAAAATACGGGTCTAATATCTTTTGATAATCTAAGTGACGGACTAATTAGATTTTTTCAGTTTACAAGCCTATAGTAGACCCACATTATAAATTTATTATAATTGATGTTGGAGCATACGGAAAAAACAGTGACGGTCGTTGTTGAGACCGCTACTCTCAACACCGCCGCGCGCCGCGCGCCAGCGGCAGTGAACGAGGGGTGCGGGGACAGCGGGGAGTCAGCCGGCCGACGGCCGAGCGCGGGCCCCCGCGCCACACCAGTCAGCTGTTGCACGCCTCCACGCACGGCTGCGCTTACGCGTTTTCTTAGCGTCTTATTTCTTTTTTACTATTTCCAATCGACCGTTGTAATTTAATTCTTAGCTTCAATATATTTTGTTATACAGTCCACTTCATATTTCATTTTGCTCCACCACGACCTATCGTCGCCAACAGTCGTATTTTCGAAGAATCAGCTGTAGGCCGTCGCTTAGAACAAAGAACAATAAATGTCCCACAAAACAGACCATTGCCTGGTTGCCAGGAATTACTTCCTTGTGTACTAATAGGAGATGAAGCATTTGCTTTAAGTCCATATTTGATGCGTCCTTTTCCATATCGGCAATGAAGAGACGACCTCAGATTAACTAATTATAATAAACGAATCTGCCGAGCAAGGCGAGTAGTTGAAAATGCTTTCGGAATACTAGCTCAAAAATGGCGAATTTTCCACAGACCCATGGAGGCAAAAAGGTCAACGCTCACTTAAATTGTAAAAGCTGCGTGCATTTTGCACAATTATTCGAGATCAAACATGCTAAATGTGCACAGTGACAACACTCTTTTGACACCAGTAACTGAACAGTCAAATGCCTTCACAGCAATGCAAAATATAAATCATAGAAGTACTAACTATGCTTTCAATATTCGTGAACAATATGTGAGATATTTCAATCCATAAGGCTTTGTATAGAAACTCTTATAATTAATATTCTGTTACTTTATGTGGGAAACGAATAAATATCGTTTTATGGTAAAGTGTATTTTTTATCGTAGGTAACCTAACCTAAATAAAATTGCTAAATAAACATAATATTAGTACTTACCACTTATTCCATGTCTCCTTCCTATTTCGTCCCACACCTGCTCCTTTTTTCTATTATTCTTATAATCAGAATGAGATTGTGGTTCACAAATACCCATTGTATCATATAACAATGGGTATTTGTGGACCGCATTTATAATTTGTTCCGGTTCCATACTTTATAAACTAAAAAACACAGTTTTTCTCAACAAATAAAAAGCTGCGTGCAGCGTCCAAACGTAACAAGCGCGATCTGATCGCCACCGCTGCATGCAGACGCTGCACCGGACGCCGCGGCCAAACAGAGGACGCCTCGATGTGAACACGTCGCTACAAGTTCGTACACAACAACTGATCGCTACCGTGCACGCCACCGCCACCGCGGACGCGAATTGAACGCGTTGGTTTGGCCCTACCTTAAGTTCGAAGGAAATTAGATTTATTTAATTCCATCGAGCCGACTCGATGCGAGCCTTCGAGTTGTGAGTTTTGCGGTCCACACGATAATTTTTACTCGATTTGGAGTAAAACTATCGAGTAATACCGATAGTGAGTACTGACCATTAAGTTTTGCATGGGAACCCTATGTTATATATGTTGTTGGAATCGTTATAAAATAAGCTATCAGATTTTGAACGGATTTTTTCAGTTAAGTCTTGTAATATATTGTTAATTTTACTTTGAAATCAGCGTGAGCAACACCCCACTTTATCGCCAGAATGCTGTTAGGGCTGGCACGGACTCTGGAGCGCAAGGCGGCGCACCGCTTGCGCAAGATGGCATGGAAACAGAATTACTTGCTTTAGACGAAGAAGAAGAAGAGAATCGAGGAAAGAAAAGAAAATTGGTACATGAAGCATGGAAATTAAGAGAATCTGAAGGAGAATTCGTGACATTATACAAAGAATTATTTAAAGACGAAAGAATTTGTTAAAATTGAATATTTTAAAATGTCGGAAAGCTGGTTTAATATTCTCCTTCAGAAGCTAGGAAATAAATTAGTAAAGAAAGATACTCGTTGGAGGAAGGCTATATCTCCTAGAGAGCGGCTAGCAATTTGTCTAAGGTAGGTAAACCAGATTTTATTAACTTTATTTTTACCTTTTTGGAGGTAGGAACAGTCGACAACATATCAGTGAACACATTTTTTTGCAGTGCAGATGTATCCATCCACTGACAGGTGTGTTAAGGATAATTCTGAAAATATGTATTTAAATCAGTTTTATTACTTCGTATGTGGGCACATAAACACATCATACTTTTAACACTTTGTTAAGTTCTAGAGCATTATCATTCGTTAACTGTATAGTTCATAACAAATTGCTGCACATCACTATGTTGAAGGTATGATTTTGTGGGATCTACTATATTAGCCAATCCAGTAGAGTCAAGAATAGATTGCGATGTGAGATTTGTATTTGTTGGTTCAGTTGCAATATCTCTTGGATATAATGGTACATTTTGCTCTGTCATCATCTTCATCTCATATTTTTGCACAGTAGTAAATATTTCAGTCTTAGCCAAATTTAAGTAATATTGATTCAAATTCTTCAGTGTGGGTGCAATACCATTTAAAAAAGCATCAACTGGGTGCTCGATGCGTTCAGCTTTTTCTTGATTTTTTTGAAGAACATATTCCAATCATGAAGATGCCGAGGATGGTTTTGGTGTGCATTTTGTCGAACCTTTTCTCTTTCTTAAAGTAGATGTAGTAGATGGAGACGACAGTGATGGTGGTGATGGAGTGGATACATGGCTTGGTGATGGTGTGGGTGTGCGGACGTACAGTGGTGATGCAGTAGACACATGGCTTGGTGATGGTGTGGGAGTGTGGACGCACTGTGGTGATGGAGTGAATACGTAGCTTGGTGATGGAATGGATGCTTCGTTACTAGCGACAATGGGTATATCAGGTGAAATGGATACGGTATTTCGAGGCTCGTTGGTTTCGTAGTCAGAATTTTCTTTTTCTGGTTCTACACTTTGTACTGTCGGTCGTTCATTGAAATATTTTTTCAAAAAATGTAATTGTTCATAGTACTTGTATAATTTAACATTGGTCTTCTTTTGTCCACTTTTAGTTTCCGTTTTCTTCAACGATTTTCGATAGTTGTCTCTTATGTTATTCCACCATGTTTTGCATGTTGAACCTGCAATGAAAATAATATTATACATAGATTTATTTGTTCCAGGTATCTAACAACAGGGGATTCTCTGAAGACAATTTCATTTAGTTACCGCTTGGGCCACAGCATAGCATATTCCATAGTTATGGAAACATGCAAGATAATAAAGGAAACTCTGATGAGTGAAATGCTACCTTTGCCTACAGAAGATAAATGGAAAATTATTGCCAATGACTTTAAATTGTTGTGGAATTTCCCTAACTGTGTCGGAGCACTGGATGGTAAGCACATAACAATTCAGGCTCCCTCGAACAGTGGATCTCTATATTTTAATTACAAGAAAACATTTTCAATTGTTTTGATGGCCCTTGTGGACGCGAACTATAACTTTATTGTCGTTGATGTTGGGTCTTATGGCAAAAACAGTGATGGTGGCATTTTTGCAAATTCCAACCTAGGAAAAAGACTACAGCAAGGAACTAGGTATACCTGGAAATTCTCCGTTGCCAGGAACATTAATAGAAACACCACACGTGATTGTGGGAGATGAAGCATTTCCTCTCAAAACATATTTAATGCGACCTTATCCAGGGCAAAATTTGAATGACGACAAGGGCATTTTTAATTATCGTTTATCAAGAGCAAGAAGAATTGTTGAAAATACTTTCGGTATATTAACACAAAAGTTTAGAATATACAATAGACGGATCCAAACTAACCCAGAAAATGTAGATATTATAGTACCCGCTACTTGTATTTTACATAACTTCATCAAATATTTCAATCCAAATACAACACATGCATCAGATTATGAGGGTAATCAACCTCATACAAGCAGTTTACTGGAAACTGTGCAACCTCAAGGCGGAAACGCCACAGCGGGCGCATTTCACGTTAGAGAAGTATTCAAAAATTATTTTATTTCTGAGGCAGGATCAGTACCCTGGCAAGAAGATAAAATATGATTTGTACTTTGTCTATTAAAATAAAGCAACTTACTTGCACTGTTTTATTTTATTTTAAAACTAGCGGCCCATCTCGACTTCTCACATGTTGTATTTCAAATGCAACAACAATTTAATCTTTTTGCGTCGGATTACTATAAAATCTACTATTTTTTTAAATCGGTCCAGTAGTTTGTAGGTTCAAACACATAGACAAAAATCTAATCTTTCCTCTTTACAATAGCACTCTAGATAAGTAAATTTTGACTTACCGTCTTCATTCATTTGTGTTCCTATTTTCTTCCACAAATTGTTTTTGTATTTTGTATCCATATACTTTGCATGAGATAAATCATACAAAACAGTATTCTCACGAACTAATTCAA
The DNA here is from genome assembly GCA_950022955.1 of Xestia ashworthii. NCBI lineage: Eukaryota > Metazoa > Arthropoda > Insecta > Lepidoptera > Noctuidae > Xestia > Xestia ashworthii. The sequence continues at coordinate 16,714,803 of OX465569.1, forward strand.
TCAACACCTCGTCCTCCATTTTGCTTTCGATGCAGCGGCGTCAGTGATCCGTGATAAAATATCGTCGTCGCCGATCACGTCCGTGATGGCCGGTGCCGGCACTGACACTGACGGTACTGAGACGACACTGACAGTAACAAGTGTGAATACATCCATAGAGAATGTTTGAATGAATAATTATAACTGATGCGGTACTGTGCCGGAACTGTGGGCTCACTGATATGTGTGAATCGACATTTAATCTTCTGTTATCAAGTGCCCAAGGTATTTAAACATCTCCACCCTTTTGAGAGGTGTACCATTAAGTGAGACTGTGGGTACATACGATGGACACTTGGTACCAGACTTAAAAACCATCAGCTCACTCTTACCGGCATTGTATTTCAGACAGTGATCTGCAGCATACCGTTCACACACCCTCAATAAGTCCCTCAAACCACTGATTGACGGACTCAGCAGCACCATGTCCTCTGCGTAACTTAAATTATTGACGCTGACGCCGTCTATTCGACATCCAACACGCATGCTGCTCAGCTCACCAATCAGGGTATTTATGTACAAATTAAAAAGCTTCGGTGAGGTCAACCCGCCCTGTCTAACCCCACATTGTAGCCCATACACGTCCGACCTGGCATCACCCCATCTAACTGTATTAAGCTGACCCAAGTACCAGCTTCTAAATATACGTATAAGATCCCTAGGTACATTGGCCCCCTCTAGTTTCTTCCACAGGATTTCATAATTTACTAAATCAAAAGCCCGTGAAAAATCCAGGAAACACGTATATATTGGAGTCTTCCTTGATGTGTAATATTGGACGGTATGCTTTAGGCTTAGAATAGCACTCTCGGTCGACAGCCCAGGCCTGAACCCAAACTGTGCATCGTGCAATTGTAGGTATTGATCCAATTGCATGCTAAGCAAACCATCAAGCACTTTGGAGATCACTGTTGCTAAAGAAATGGGCTTGTAATTGGACAATGCAGATATGTCTCCACTTTTCGCCTTTAATATGGGAACGACCTCGGTCTTTGTCATTTGAGGTGACAAGTAAGAGTGTGACACACAGAGAGTAAAACATTGCCAGCACGCGCGACAGATGAGGCCCAGCATGTTGAAGATGTTCGATGCTAAGGCCATCGAATCCTGGTGATTTTCCACGCTTCATGCCTTGAATGAAACGAGCAACTTGTTTTGCATTGAACTTTAGCGTGTACTCCTCCCCCTCGACTGCCTTAGCATCGAACATCGAATCAACAGAACTCAGTGACGACTTCACAGAAAAATGATCTCTAAACAGGTTCGCAATAGTTTAAGTGTATAATAATGGAAAGACTCATCTATCAAATCACAGAAAATTCATAAAATCAGTTGATTGTGAACACTTGGTTTTTATTTCCCTGTAAGAAGCAGGCAAACATGCAAACGAGCATACATCTGTAAGAAGCAGGCAAACATGCAAACAAGCATATATCGTGCATGTAACAAGCATGCAGTATGCAAGCAAGGATGAAGCATGTAAGCAAGCATGCAGCATGCAAGCAAGCATGCACCATGCATGCAGCAGGCATGCAAACATCTGAACAAGCATATACCATGCATACAGCAAACATGCAGCAGCATGCAAACAAGCATGCAGCATGCAAACAAGCATGCAGCAATCATGCAGCATGCAAGCAAGCATGCAGTATGCAACATGCAGCAGGCATGGTTTCTGTCACGGCTCCGGCCCTGCGGGGCTACGGCGGTCCCACGCGAGCTTATCGTCGCAGATGGGTTTAACGCTCACCACCGAGTGTTACAAACACCTGCTCTTCAAGTCGCGGCCAGCCTCGCCACTCCGCGCCTACGCGATTTTAAATTACACTCTAGGGGTAGGGCATACAAGACTACTTGGAGTCGGTTTTGGAGCGATTCGTTTCTGTCACTAACTTTTCTAGCACAATATATTGACATTTTAAGATAATATTTTAATTTTAAATTAAGGTTAAAAATGCTATTTTGTGGCATTGAAATATGGCAATAATGCCAAATAAAATTATTCCAAATGAAATTCTGCAATCTTCATAGTATGCCAAGTGAAATTATATCAAATAATCGTCGTTCTAAATAAACATTATTCTAATCGAAATTATGCTAAATTTGAACACTGCCAAAGGTAATTATGTCAAAAAAAAAATCAGCCATCTAAAAGTATGCCATTCCAAATTCGGACATATAAACATTCAGCCAAACAATAAGTATATTTAAATAAAATATGCCTTTATATTCGTTTAAAAAAAATTATGCCAAGTGTGTTATGCTAAATGAATTTCGGAACAACAAGATTCTGGCAGATAGATGGAACCCAGTGTATTCTTCGTCGCTTCCAAGATCTCCATGAATAGAATATAATTGGACAACTGGCACAGGGCAACATTTAAACGTCCCATCACATTCATAAACTTAAATTTTTGCCATTTGCGCTGGCTGATTTGGATGGGCCAAAATAATTATTCGGGTATTAGACTCGTCTTTATAATCATACAGTACAAAATCTCGGAATTGTAAAGGGATTTCTACTTCATCTACTGATTTGCACTTTATTTTAGACATATCAGCTTCCTTGTTTCTTGTTTTATACAATTTTGTTTTCGTGTTTTGAAATGATGGGATATTTTTCACAAAATTCTGTTCAGCTTCAGAGAATTGGGATTTAAATGTGTTATAAATCCTTGGTATTGGGGTGAAATCAGACTTTAATACCGTTTCTCGTAAATTATTCAGTTCCTTCGCCATCAAGTTCTTTACTTCATCGGGCTATGCTTTTTCTCATTGGAAATATTGCCATCCTGCAGAGACAGCAATAAATCAATACAAATACTGATTGACTGACTATAACTAAAAAAACAATGTAGATGCTTAAAACATACCTTAATTTGCAAAGATCCACTGCATTCTTTAACCTTCATACATCTCCAATGGCTCCATCCATTTTTATTCTCCCGTTTCTTAGTGTACTGGTAACCAGCTCTCAGCAAAACCAAACCACCATTTCTTTTTATAAACGTCAGCCCTCCTGGGTTTCCCGAAGATGTTGAAGGCTGATTATCAGCTTCATCAGCCATTTCTGTGATAAACATATTGAATACCAAAAACACAATTTTCGGACACCAGTAGCTTCGCACGTTCTGAGAAAATTTAAAATGAGTCAAAAAAAACACTGGTATAAAACGTCTTAGTCGAACAAGACGTGTAAAAATGAGTTATTTAAGTTTTAAAAGTGAAATTGATTAAAATTCTTTTCTTTGATTTTCCGCATACCTTTTACCTTTTTTTTCCTTTTTACAAAATCAAAAACATTTTTCATAACTTAGTCTATAACTTTTCAATAAGATTTATACCATTTTAGAGAGCTGATAAGACAAGGATATTTTTCTAGTATTTTTTACATCTGGCGTAGTATTATTTTTTTTCACTATACAACATTTTTTATGACGGCATGGCAAAAATTATATCGGCATGAAAAAAAATGTTTCATAAGTGATTTTTCTTAAAGGTGTACGATTATTTTAACTTTTAGTTATTTCAAAAGGTTTGCTGCATCGTCAGCTATTTTAATAACTTACATTTCAGTACATGCGCGCCGTAAATTGTTTTTAAATTGGCTTTAAATGATTAAATCTGGGATATTTCATAAAAAACTAAAAATCGACCTAACTCAAAAACCACTGAATTTCGGTAGAACATTTGGTGGCTTAATTTCTTGCATTATAACCCTACTATAACGTCCTGCAAGGAATACGTCGAATTACCAGTAACCCTGTATGTGTCGTCTAGAATCTAACTCAGCTAAATCCAGAAAGCCAAATTTTTCAATAATAAACTTTTTTCCTCTTTATATGTTACTTAAGTAATTTTCTGTTGTTAATTTGGAATAAAATAAGTAAGACCGATTATAATAATTAAATACATTAATTTGTTCTTAGTCTCGGAAATATAAATGAATTTGTGGCAAAATAAAAACTTTTTTTGCAAAAAATAAAACCGACTTCAAAAAAAAAACAAAAAGTTAAAAATAACTTTAGCTTCTGAAGTCGGTGACCTTTGTTTGATTGATTTATTTTTTTTGTCACCGAGTTCAGAAGCTAAAGTTATTTTTAACTTTTTGTTTTTTTTTTTGCAAAAAAAGTTTTTATTTTTCAATTTTTAGTGGTTCACATGTGCTTGGTACACATGGAAAGTGCATACCGTTACAATTACAACAAGCCCAAACACGACTAGGATACATTGTCTCATTGTGGAGTTCCGTGACTCTTGGCTTCATCATCCGATCTGATGGTAGAATGGTTCTCATCAAACGCAAGTGCTTCATTTGTTGCAGAAAATACCAAAATCGCTGTACGTTATCCTATAAAATTTGAAGAGTTCCCTCGATTTCGCCAAGATTCCATCATCAGATCCCGACTTGTTGGCTATGGGACCAACTTGGAAGTATACCCTTTCAAACAAAAAAAGAATTTTTCAAATCGGTTCAGGCGTCTTCGAATAATCGGTGAACCTACATAAAAAAAAAAAAAATACATACAGTCGAATAGAGAACTTCCTCCTTTTTGGAAGTCGGTTAAAAATAAGGACGTGGCGGGTTTTGATATTGAGATATGGATCTGGCGGTTTTTGATACACAAGAGTGATGGATGTGGCGGATATTGGTATGTAGGCGCCTTTCATATTTATTACATGTATTTAATAGGTATTTATGTCTACAAGATATTTATTTATAACTTACACTAAAACATTGATACACGTATTTATTTACACAAATAATATCACAAATATCGAAATGATATTAATCGGTTGGTCGATGTCGATATCGATACTTACGCGTTCATCGACACGCTGGACATCACTAGCGTACGTAAAGATAACGGGATTCACCGGCCGCGCGGGGCGGCGCGGGGGCACGGAATATTCCATGTGCCGGCTGCGCGGGCGCACTTGAGTGACCAGTGGTTACACCTTCGCGACGCGGAGCGCACGCTTCTTCGCTCGCTGATTTTGCCGCCGCGATCTTTTACGCTTGCTTATGTTATAAACTATCATTTTCATTTCTCATCTTGAACTCTTTCTATCCATCTATTTCTTCATCTACGAACTCTTAACTGTGCTATTGTGCTTTGTGCTTACGCCTACCCTATTGTGCCTTCTGTATTGCTTTGTGTTGGGAGCTGTGAACTTTGGACAATATGCCAAATTGATTGTGAGTCTGGACGTTTAATTTATTACACCGTACACCCAACCATACTGGTGACCCCGCTAAGGACATGGATGGGGAATTGTTTAAAGATGCACAAGAAAAGGCCACGTTGCCCGGCACTAGTGTTGAGCCCGGCATGTCGATAGAAAACGGAGTACTCAAGGTGAGCGCCCGTATTCCAGGCTTCTGGCCCGAAGAACCCGAAATTTGGTTTGCTCAAATTGAAGGCCAGTTCGCCTTAGCCGGAATTACAAGCGATACGACCAAATTTAATTATGTCATCGGGCAAATTGAGAACCGGCACGCCAAGGAGGTCAAAGATTTGATCATTAAGCCACCGGCCACAAATAAATATGAGAAGCTGAAGACGGAACTGATCAGGAGGCTCAGTACTTCGAACGAGAAGAAGATCCAGCAGTTGCTAATGCATGAGGAGCTCGGGGATCGTAGGCCATCCCAGTTCCTCCGCCATCTTCAAGGACTCGCCAACTCCGAGGTTCCAGATGACTTCCTGAAGACCCTATGGACAGGCCGACTTCCCGTCTCCATCCAGACGGTGCTAGCAGGCCAACCCAGTTCCAGATCATTGGAGGACCTGGCTGATCTAGCTGATCGGGTGCACGACATCGTTCCGGCAGCCCCGGCGGTTGCCGCCGTCAACGCTGCAGCCCCTGCACCCAACTCAGCCAACGCTGATCTGGCCAGGGAAGTCGCCGGGCTACGCAAGCAGTTCCAGAGGATGATATCTGGGCGGAACAGCAGGTCTCGTTCCCGTGCTTCGAGAAACACTCGAAATTCTTCGAGGCAGCGCTCTCAATCCAACTACCGCAAGCACCCGCTTTGCTGGTACCACGGGAAGTTTGGAGACAAGGCTGCCAAGTGTGTCCGGCCATGTGACTTCAAGGCGGAAAACATCCAGGGCGGTCGCTAATGGCGGCTGACGATTGCCCTTCATCTGCTTCTGGTCGCCTCTACGTCACTGACCAATCTTCGAAGACGCAGTTCCTGGTCGACACAGGGAGCGATCTCTGCGTTTTCCCGCGGTCAGCGCTTCGTGATCGTCGTGCGAAGACAAAGTATAGTTTGTGTGCTGCTAACGGTACTAATATAGCCACCTACGGCTGTATAAATTTAAATTTAGATTTTGGGTTGCGTAGAACTTTTAAATGGCGTTTCACCGTGGCGGATGTAACGAAGCCTATCATAGGTGTAGATTTTTTAAATTATTTCAGCCTTGCCGTAGATTGTCGCCATAAGCGCCTTATAGACACATTGTTCGCGCCTGCTCAAATTTTTAGAGCAATTCATCACATTTGTGTTTTGCGTCTACAGCATTTTTTTTCTGTTTGTTTAACTGACACATTCACTTTTGTGAGGTAGACCGACCAGAAAACTTTTGTACTCATCATTTTGGCTCCGCTAATGAAAATTCAAAAATTATTCCATATTATACAACTATCAAGTTATCAACGAGTTTTTCTTAAAGAAATTCCAATATTGTGCTCAAACAATAAATTGGCGACCGTGACAGGACATTTCAAGAAATTCAGTAACTTAGTACACGAGTTGCGTCATACTCGGCGATACGAAGGTTACAAGAAGAACGAAAATTGGAAGCTACAAGAATACAAGCAGTCAGCCTGGTCTTCCGTGCCAACGATTCAGCTAAAGATCGTATCGGAAATCCATCAAGACATCAATATCACAAGTTAAGTGCCTTCCTTTGTTCCGTTCTACCTCACCTAAGTACAACCAATTTCCAAATTCCATACATAATCCGTTCTAAATTACCTCTATTCCATTAACTAGCCTCTATTAGTGCTATATTCCTTAATTTTATAGGTTTTATCATGACCAATAAGTACATAGGTAAAGGTACCTACATATAAAATTATATTGCCCTTTTTCTAATTTCCCGTTCTTGTTCAGTAACTTCATTTGCAAAATAACATACACAAAAGTAAATACATTTTTATCTTAATTGTCATACTCCCACCCCGATATATTCGGTATTTTCCCTATATTTAAGCGATTTGCCGAAATTTTCAGGTGTTATCCTGTGTCCAAATCGCACCTGCAGCCATCCCTGCCGGTGTGCTGAGTGAGGCACCGCAGCCAGCTGAAACCAGGCTCCCAGGGGATTCCACCGAAAGGAGGAGCGTGAGAGTATCATTATTTTATTTCTTTTCCGAATCAGTTTGGACATTGTCGATAATAATATATTCAAGCTCCAGTGGGTTGAAGCTTGGTACTAAACATTTGATTCACTTACTTAGCTTAGTTTATATTTGATTACTGTTCAAAATGACGCATGAGGAAAAATCCTCTGCAACGGTGTCTTTAAGAGAATTACTAGTAAAACGTAGTTCAATGAAAGGACAAATTACAAAATTTAGAAATTATTTAGATAAAATTAGTAAATTACCTGAGTTATCAAATATAGACCTTGCGGAATTGAATTTAAGATTAAATAAGTTTCAAGGATTATCGACAAGGTTTGATCATTTGCAGACAGAGATTGAAGTTTTAAATGCTCCAAATATTGAAGTAGAAATTGATGAGCGAGAACGCATTGAACAAGACATAGTTCAAAATATAGCCATAGCCAAGACGGAACTACAACAATATAGTAGTGATGATGATGGTAAGCGCCGTCAGTCTATCCTTGTAAATGCGGACTCGGATTATCAAAACTTGAGTTTTAGATTGCCTCAAATACAAATTTCGAAGTTCGATGGATCACACTTCCGCTGGCTCGAATTTCGGGACACATTTCTTAGTTTGATTCATAAAAATGAGCGCATTCAAGATATACATAAGTTTCATTACTTAGTTTCTTACCTGGATGGCGACGCTGCACGTGTTATATCAAACCTCGAAGTGTCGTCGGCTAATTACCAGGCGGCTTGGAAACAGGTTTGTGAGCGATACGATAACAAAAGGATTCTCATGAATCATCACCTAGACTCCTTAATAAATATTCAACCTATCACGCGTGAGTCAGATAAGTCTCTTCGGTGTTTGGTTGATAACGTCACTAAAAATCTAAGAGCATTAAAGAGTTTAGGTCTACCTACAGACCACTGGGACATGTTGCTTATATTTATTTTATTGCTTAAATTGGATAGTCGTACCATACTAAAATGGGAAGAATATCGCAACACAATAGATTGCGTGAATGACGTGCCCACTTTGGAGCAATTTAATAAATTTTTAATTGACCGCGCTAATGTACTAGAATCATTTAATCAAAATAAATCTATAACCAACAATAATTCTAAATCACAACAAAATCCACGTCCCTCGGCTAATCAATCAAATCACAATAAATCCTCTTCTAATAAACCAAGCCGTAATCAAAGTACCAATGTCTTGGCATCCACTTCACAAGTTCGTAATAATACTTCAACTGTTTATTTATGTGTAGTATGCGATGGAAATCATAGGATTTATGATTGTCCAACCTTTAAGTCAAAATCCATTCAAGAGAAAATGTCATGCATATCCAAATATAAATTATGTACAAATTGCCTGCGCCAAGGTCATCCTGCCACTGAGTGCGGCATGGGGTCGTGTCGGCATTGCAACCAAAGGCATAATACTCTGCTTCACGATCCTAGCGTATCAGCTAACTGTAACATAACAAACGCAAATAACGATACTAAAGGGGAAACCGTAGTGGCTTTCTCTCAACAAAATAATGGTCATGTATTTTTGTCTACGGCTATTATAGAAGTGTACAATCCTCTAAATAACAAAACCGAAAGGGTTCGCGCGCTGTTAGATAGTGGCAGCCAATCTACTTTCATCACAAAATCCCTGCAACAAAAATTAGGTTTAATGTGTAATACTATAAATGCATTAAACGTTATAGGAATAGGAAATAATAAATGTGACATAGTATCAGAAAGTTGTGTTACTCACCTAAAATCAATCCATGGTACTTACCAAGTTAAGTTGTCTTGTTATGTTCTCAGTCAACTTACCGGAGACATTCCAAAGATTTCCGTCGATACACATCATCTGAAAATACCAAAGGGTATTATATTAGCTGATCCTAAATTCAATGAACCTGCGTCCATTGAGATGCTCATTGGTGCAGACATCTTCTGGGACATACTAGTCAGCGGACAACGCTCCCTAGGTCCAAATAATCCTAAATTACAAAATTCTAAATTAGGTTGGCTTATAGCCGGCCCTATCAATGTACAAAAATACAATCAAAATATTCAATGCAATCATGCAATCGTTTCGAACAACAACTTGGATGAAATGCTCACTAAATTCTGGGAACTTGAGAATCTACCCCAAAGAAAGATTCTCAGTCCCAACGAAATAGCATGTGAAAAACATTTTCACAAAACCACTACTCGGTTGAGTAATGGCAGATTTAGAGTGAAGTTACCACTAAAGGATTCACCTGACTGCCTCGGTGATTCTTATAACCTAGCTAAAAAACGTTTCAAAAATCTCGAAAAAAGATTTAGAAAAAATCCGACACTAAAGTCACATTACGTAGAATTTATACGTGAATATTCAAACCTAGGACATCTTTCAGTGTCACCTATTGCAATACCAAATCCTTCATATTTTTTATGTCATCATGCTGTTTTCAAAGAGGACAGTGAGTCCACCAAGATTCGCGTAGTTTTTGACGGTTCAACTCCTACAACTTCTGGCTACTCTCTAAATGACATCTTAATGGTTGGGCCTAATCTGCAGAATTCTCTATTCTCCATTCTAATTAGAGCACGTCAATATAAGTACATTTTGACTGGAGACATAGCTAAAATGTATAGACAAATTGCTATGGATCCAAATGATTGTGATCTTCAACTAATATTATGGAGAGAAGACGAGTCGCATCCTATTCAAACTTTGCGTTTAGATACTGTCACTTACGGTACTGCAAGTGCCAGCTATCTTAGCACTAGATGTCTGTGGCAGGTAGGAGAAGAGTGTGATGACGAATCAATTAAAACTATAATACAAAATGACTTCTTCGTCGACGACGTCATTACAGGCTCAGATGATGAAGATCAACTAATATACATCCAACAGGCACTGTCTACTGCTTTAAATGCAGCTTGTCTTCCCCTGCGAAAATACAAAACTAATTTACCTAAATTATGTCATAATATTGAAATGAATACAAAGGAAAAACTTACCTTGAGTGAATCCTCCAGTACTCTTGGTCTGGGGTGGGATCCAAGTGATGACACGTTCCATTTTCCTGTAAAAACTAACAATTTGGATAGCACAATTACAAAAAGATTTATAATGTCGCAATCACTTCGTATTTTTGATCCACTCGGGTTATTAAGCCCATGCATAATTCAATCTAAAATACTAATTCAAAGGTTGTGGATCAAGGGAATTGATTGGGATCAGCCTGTACCTGACGATATACAGGAAGGCTGGAATGAAATCTCAAAAAACTTACCGTTACTTGCGGATCTTCATATTCCACGTAAAGTAATTGGTGACTCACCAAAGTCCATAGAACTGCATTCGTTCAGCGACGCCTCTCAAGTTGCCTACGGATCTTGTATATACATGAGAACGCTGAACGAAAACGATGAGGTGACAGTGAGGTTACTATGTTCAAAATCCAAGGTTGCTCCTATAAAGCCCATGACTATACCTCGCCTCGAGCTTTGTGCGGCGTTGTTATCAGCCAAACTATGTCGATCTGTTACCGACTCTCTAAGACTTAGTCCTACAAAAATTACGCATTGGTGTGATGCTAATATCGTATTATGCTGGATAAACAGTGACCCAAGTAAACTAAAAACCTTTGTGGCTAATAGAATAACTGAAATTTTAGATCTTACCAATCGCAAGGATTGGCGTCATGTTCCCACCGACGTTAATCCCGCTGACCTAATTTCTCGAGGCGTAAACGCTAATCACCTTCACGACAATTTGATGTGGTGGCAAGGCCCCTCGTTTTTATACAACGATGAAACAAACTGGCCAAAACTGCATCAAAATCAAAACATTGAGTTACCTGAAGTAAAGAGTCACTATATTGATTTACCTGATTCTACATTTGATTTCAAGGTATTTTCAAAATTTTCTAAATTACAAAGAACTTTTGCATACGTTTTACGATTTTTACACAACTCAAAACCATCAAATACACTCAATCGCTTATTTGGCCCTTTATCAGTGCATGAATTAAATAATTCCTTTATTTCCATTTGTCGAGTTGCACAAAAACAATCTTTTCCCCTTGAATATAAAAGAATTCAATCGAAATTATCACTATTGCCTAAATCAAAATTATTGTGCTTATCTCCTTTCTTTGAAACCACAACTAATCTAATAAGAGTTGGGGGGAGATTACATAATTCCAATTATTCATTTAATAAAAAACATCCAATACTGTTGGATTCTTCTCATTATGTAACAAAACTTTATTTTGTACACGAACACTTGCGAAATTTACATGCTGGTCCGCAATTATTGATGGCATCGATCAGAGAAACTGTGTGGCCTTTAAATGGAAGAAGGTTAGCTAGAAGCGTTGTAAAGCAATGTGTTACTTGCGTGCGTGTTCGTGGGCAAACCTTATCCCCAAAAATGGGTAACTTACCAACAAATCGTGTGTCCGTTGACTTTCCGTTTAAATCTGTTGGAGTTGACTACGCCGGTCCCTTTCTTATATTAAATCACAAAGGACGTGGTGCTAGATTAATAAAATGCTACTTATGTCTATTTATTTGTTTGCGTTTTAAATGCGTTCATTTAGAACCAGTCAGCGACTTGACTAAAGAGGCTTTTATTATGACATTTCGTCGATTTGTTGCCCGCCGTGGCAAGCCAGCGGAGGTTTGCTCTGACAACGGACGAAATTTCGTTGCCGCTGCTAAGGAGCTAAGCAATTTTCTAAAATTAAATAGTGAATCTCTTTCTCAGTTTGCAACAGGAGAAGGAATCAAATTTTCATTTATACCTGCTTACAGCCCTCACTTCGGTGGAATTTGGGAGGCTGGAATCAAGGCTGCTAAATATCATGTCAAAAGAGTCATGGGAAATTCCCATCTTTCTTTCGAAGAATTAGGTACTTTATTCGCACAAGTAGAGGCAGTTCTGAATAGTCGCCCTTTGTGCCCAATGTCTTCATCCCCTGACGATTTCCTATCCTTATCCCCAGGGCACTTCCTGATTGGCAGACCACTCAACGCGTTGCCAACACCAGTTCAAGACGATTGGAACACCACCCATCGAAACCGGTACGCACGTCTTGAGCAAATAAGGCAAGACTTCTGGAAGCGCTGGCAAAAGGAATACATCTCCGAACTGCATCAACGCACCAAATGGAAGACTGACGCTAAGAAGTTAAACATCGGAGATCTGGTCATTTTACAAGAAGACAATACACCACCACTCAACTGGCGCCTCGGACGTGTTGCCAGACTTTTCCCTGGACCAGACGGCATATCTCGAGTCGCAGACATCAACACAGCAAGAGGCTGCGTGCGTCGATCTCTAGTTCGCCTGTGCCCTCTTCCTACTGGTGAAGATTTTCAAGGTTGAAGCTCTCCATCCTTCAACGGGGGGAGCTTATGTTCGCGCCTGCTCAAATTTTTAGAGCAATTCATCACATTTGTGTTTTGCGTCTACAGCATTTTTTTTCTGTTTGTTTAACTGACACATTCACTTTTGTGAGGTAGACCGACCAGAAAACTTTTGTACTCATCATTTTGGCTCCGCTAATGAAAATTCAAAAATTATTCCATATTATACAACTATCAAGTTATCAACGAGTTTTTCTTAAAGAAATTCCAATATTGTGCTCAAACACACATCAACTACTGTAACAGCTGTAGCTTCATTAGCAAATTGTAATGATGTTTTTTCCGTTAAGGTCGTGACCGGTGACACCCGTTATCATAAAATACTAGCCGAGTTTCCCGAAATCACGCGACCAGCTGGCAAATATCATACAACACCACACAACACTTTACACCACATACGCACGACACCAGGCCCCCCAGTAAGCTCCACCCCTCGTCGTCTAGCCCCAGATAAGCTCAAGATTGCACAACGGGAATTCGAGTCAATGCTGGCCAATGGCACAGCTAGACCCTCCGAGAGCCCGTGGTCGTCACCGTTGCATCTGGCGCCGAAGAAAAACAACGGCTGGCGTCCCTGTGGTGACTACCGTCAGCTGAACGCCCGCACCGTGCCTGACAGGTATCCGATCAGGCATATTCACGACTTTGCTCATAGTATAGCTGGGTGTAAAGTCTTTAGTACTCTAGACCTTGAAAAAGCCTATAATCAGATACCTGTCAGCCCGGACGACATTCCTAAGACCGCCATTACAACTCCATTTGGCTTATTCGAATTTCCTTTTATGACTTTCGGTCTTAGGAATGCGGGCCAGACTTTTCAGCGGTTTGTGGACGAGATGACGAGAGGCCTAGATTTCGTTTACTGTTATTTGGACGACTATTTAATTTTTTCAAGGAGCGAAGCAGAGCACGAACATCACCTGCGCGAGATTTTTAAACGGCTCAAAGAGTATGGCATGTTGGTGAACACCTCGAAATGCGTTTTCGGTGTCAGCGAGGTAACTTTTTTAGGCTACTGCATTTCTGAAAGCGGTACTAGGCCACTTGAATCCAAGGTGCAGGCGGTTAAGGACTTTCCTCCGCCTACGAACGTCCGGCAACTAAGAGGTTTTCTGGGAATGCTTAATTTTTATAGGAGATTCCTGCCCCAAGCAGCTGAGATCCAGGCCCCATTGCATGCCCTTTTAACAGGATCTGTTAAAGGAACGCAGCCGATTACCCTTACAGGAGAGACTTTAGCAGCGTTCGAGGCATGCAAGGATAGTCTCTCTAATGCCGCTTTGTTAGCCCATCCTGACTGTTCCGCGAAGCTTGCAGTAGTTACTGACGCCTCAGATAAAGCTATGGGAGCAGTACTACAGCAATTTAAGGACAATGCTTGGCAACCGTTGGCATTTTTCTCCAAGAAATTAAGTACTTCCCAGAGTAAGTACTCGCCATATGACCGGGAGCTGTTGGCCATTTATGAGGCCATTAAGTATTTTCGGCATATGCTGGAAGCAAGGCATTTTATAGTCTATACTGACCATAAGCCGATCAGTTTTGCCTTCCACGAACGGAAGAAGAACTGCTCGCCCAGGCAGTATAGACACCTTGACTTCATCTCCCAGTTCACCACAGACATTCGACACATATCCGGCAAGGATAATGTGGTTGCTGACACATTGTCACGTATTGAGGAACTGGGAGACCCAGTGAGCCTTGAAAATATGGCCCAAGGTCAGTCTTCTGACCCAGAACTGCAGAAGATTCTTGCCGAAGGTTCCTCTTTGAAGTTGCAGGAACTTTATGTCCCTGGAAGCCGAACTCCATTGTACTGCGACGTCAGTACGTCAACTTCCAGGCCTTATGTTCCCAAGGGTTTACGGAGGCAGGTATTTGAAAGCCTGCATTCCCTAAGTCACCCTGGCGCAAACGCGTCGGCCAGATTAGTTGCCGAGCGGTTCGTTTGGCCAGGCGTGCGTAAAGATGGTAGGGACTGGTCGCGCGCTTGTGTACCATGTCAGAGGTCTAAAGTCAACCGCCACGTGACTTCCCCTCTTGGCACTTATACTTTACCGCGTGCGCGCTTCACCCAGATCCATATCGACCTAGTAGGCCCACTTCCGCATTCTCAAGGCTATCGGTATTGTCTAACAGCTGTGGATAGATTTACCCGCTGGCCAGAAGCAATACCAATACCTGACATCACGGCAGAAACGGTCGCGAAAGCCCTTTTATCCACATGGATTTCTCGGTTTGGCTGTCCGACGGATATAATAACGGACCGCGGCCGGCAATTTGAGTCGGCCCTGTTCCAGTTTTTATCAAAAATAGCTGGATTTCAACACAAGCGGACAACAGCTTATCATCCGGCATGTAACGGCTTAGTTGAGCGGTTCCACCGGCAACTAAAAGCCGCAATCATTTGCCATGCTAATGACAGGTGGACCGAGTCGTTGCCGTGGGTCTTGCTGGGCGTGAGATCTGCCTTCAAAGAGGACCTTCAAGCCTCTTCAGCAGAACTGGTGTATGGCGAGTCCCTCAGGTTGCCCGGAGAGTTCTTTGAGCCCATTTCCAGTGGTACTACGGATATTTCTGAATTTACCGCAAGACTCAGAAATTTTGCCGAGAAGTTAAGACCCGTACCCGCTTCCCGCCATTGCAGGACTAAAGTTTTTATTTATAAGGAGCTCGACACTTGCGATCACGTTTACCTCCGCGAGGACGCATTGCGGGGTTCTCTCCAGCCTGCCTACTCTGGGCCCCATAAGGTTATTTCTAGGGGGGACAAGGTATTTAAAATTATTGTCAAAAATAAAGAAATGACAGTTTCGATCGACCGACTTAAGCCCGCATTTATATTGTCTGTCCAAGACAATGAACCTCCACCAGGTGAATTACCAGGTTATGTTACACGTTCTGGCCGTCGCGTAAAGTTTACAGACTTTTATCGCCCTTGACGGTCTCTGGAGGGGGGTGGTGTAGGCTCCTTTCATATTTATTACATGTATTTAATAGGTATTTATGTCTACAAGATATTTATTTATAACTTACACTAAAACATTGATACACGTATTTATTTACACAAATAATATCACAAATATCGAAATGATATTAATCGGTTGGTCGATGTCGATATCGATACTTACGCGTTCATCGACACGCTGGACATCACTAGCGTACGTAAAGATAACGGGATTCACCGGCCGCGCGGGGCGGCGCGGGGGCACGGAATATTCCATGTGCCGGCTGCGCGGGCGCACTTGAGTGACCAGTGGTTACACCTTCGCGACGCGGAGCGCACGCTTCTTCGCTCGCTGATTTTGCCGCCGCGATCTTTTACGCTTGCTTATGTTATAAACTATCATTTTCATTTCTCATCTTGAACTCTTTCTATCCATCTATTTCTTCATCTACGAACTCTTAACTGTGCTATTGTGCTTTGTGCTTACGCCTACCCTATTGTGCCTTCTGTATTGCTTTGTGTTGGGAGCTGTGAACTTTGGACAATATGCCAAATTGATTGTGAGTCTGGACGTTTAATTTATTACACCGTACACCCAACCATAGGTACTCACGACCCCATAGTCTCAATGATTGTACAGGATGTTCTAAAAAGTAATAAAACATTGTTTTAATATGTAATGTAAGAAGTACGTTTATTAACAGTAATAACATAAACTATTTAAATGTTGAACCAAATTATACGAAATTACGAAATTTTCATTTTCTTCCAATGGAACACATTGCAGATCCTCATATTCTTCAAAATTGTCATTGCTTTCTTCAATGTCTTTGTAATATTTTAAAATGTCCAGAGCTCTCCAATCTTCACCATAATGTTTTTTCAGAAGGTTAGTGACATCTTTTATTTTGCTTTGGTTCACTTTATTACCTTTTCGTATGATTGCGGGCTTGATTTCTGAACATCTTTTTCCTCGTTTAGTCACATATTTTGCTCTATTAAATTCTTTCCGATAATTTTCTTCTCCTTGAACGCTCACATTTTGCCGTCCCTTCTTCATTATAAATCGTTTAGATGGATTAAATCTACGGTTTAAGAAATTTAAATCTAAAGTGCCAACTCCCTGGAGGTTTGATGACCAAAATGAAAAACCAAAAACCAAACCAAAAATTTGCATGTCATTATTTTATGATTGAATATCACCATGAATATTGAATATAACCATTCGATTAAGAACTTTTGTAACCATATTTATCGGCAAATAAATCATTGACTTTGACTTAGACTTTGAATTATAAACTTCAACATCTTCTCCTAAATGGTAAACAGTCGCATGTTTTTTGAAAACATCCACATTATCTTGTGGATCGCATATTATGGACTGTTTTTTGGTTTCTTTTTCAATCTGTGCGAATATTCTATCTGGTGGTAAGAAACTGTGGCCAACCATAGGAAAAACGATTTCAATCGACCCGATTGGCGTAGTGGTAGTGACGCTGCCTTACGTTCTTAGGGTCCTGGGTTCGAATCCCGGTAGGAGCAAATGTTTGTGTGATGAGCACGGACATTTGTTTCCGAGTCATGGATGTTTATATGTATAATAAGTATGTATTTACAAACAAAAAAAGTATATATGTAGTATATCAACTATCTAGTGTCCACGACACAAGCCTTGCTTAGTGTGGCACTAGGTGGCGCTGTGTGTTAATGTCCAGCGATATTTATTTATTTATTTATTTATAATCCTGTTTACTTGCGGTGGTGCATATGAAAAGTGCCATTTAGTGCACATACCCACAAGAGTGGTGTTTTTATTTTGGCCCCCGCAGCCGTCAGCAAAAAGTTTCAATTTGTTTTTATTTTCTGGAATATCCAGTGTAGTCAATTTATGAAATACAGCACTTGCTATTTCGTTAGACGATTTTTAATGCTCATTTTCGCACCAGTAATAGGAATGCACGTTATTCGTTGTCAAAGCGGATTTAGAAGTGCCAACGACGATAGTAAAGTTATACATATTATATTGTCGGCTAAAATAAGCTGCTTGATCCGGCAATTTTGGCAGTGCGCAATTTTTTTGGCAGTCGAATGATAGTAATATAGTATCTTCAGGCTCAGTTTTTAATAGGTTGTAAAATGCCTTGGCTTTTAATGTATGTATTCGTTTCTGTTTGAAATTGTTGTTTATCCTGACTTGTAGTGGCAGTGTCAATTTTTCTTGTCAGCTCAGAGCACCGAGAGCATGTATCCTTCAGGGGCGAACCAAAACCAATATTATACTTTCTATTGAAAATATTCCTAAAATAAGACTGTTTTACTTGCAAGTGAGGTGTACCTTGAACTTTATCTTGATATAATTTCCATAATTTTTTTATGTTTAATTCTGGTGGTAAATACAATCTTACCGCCGATTTAGCTCTACAATATTGTGGTTCAGCTGCTTCGAATGATTCAATAAATGTTTGCACACTTGCTTGTTTTTCCCCGTAAAGTGCTATTTTGTGGCTGCCACCACGATTTTCTTTGGCGATACCGCCTCCATCTTTAAAAGATCTTTGAATAACTCCTGTGACTCTATCTTTTCCTATCGTTAGTATTCCTAAAAATGTATTTTTGCACACTCTAACCTGTTTGTGAGGGTTTTGTATAGTTATATAGTATTCAACGCTTAAATTTTTTGATTGATTTATCAGTCTGGTCTTACACATTTGTTGAAACGACAGTGTTGTAGTTGTCTTGATCTATTTTAATTTTTTAATTTGAAAAACTTGCGGTGCGTACGTGCTTTATCTTGCGTTTTTAATGTCGAACAGGTAAAAGTTGTATTATTTTATTTTGGAGCACTTGGAAAGCGTTTTGAAGAATATCTGAAATAAAAAAATAAAAAATGAAACTCAAGCAACGGCTAAATAGGTACTCTTAAAAAGCGGCCAAGTGCGAGTTGGACTCGGTTTAATACAGGAGGTAGGTACTAATATTATCGAGCAAAACAGAAAAATAACAAAAATAAATACGTTTTAAGTAGGGGTTTCTGTGAAAATTTCAACTGTCTACCTATTACGGATTATGAGATACAGCCCGCTGATAGACAGACGGACAGCGGCAAAATCACGCTTCTAGTAGGGGAGCCCCATTTAATTTTATTTGTTGCTATAGCGGTAACAGAAATACAAATTCTGTGAAAACTTCAACTGTCTAGCTATTACGGATCATGAGATACAGCCCGCTGACGGAGAGACCTTGGTTACCCTTCGGGTTCGGAACCCTAAAAAGTAACACTACGCAAAACGCAATTTCGTTATCTACTTTAATTTCGGACACAAACGATACTAGTGACTAAAAATGCACAATAATAACAACAATACACAAATCATTGTCGACTGTTATGTAAGTAGGTACTTAAAATGACAACATTGTAAACAAACAACCTGTATAGCAAATTCAATAAGAATTTTACTCACAGTTCTCTTCGATTTTTCTCCTTTTTCCAGTTTTCTTTGTTTATACCCCGTTTCCTTTGCATACTCAGGAGCAACGAGTTTAAATTGTTTTGTTAAATCAGCCATTGTTTACTTAATTATTCACAAAAATATAGGACAAAATTACGGATCAAACGCCTTGACGGCCATTGCGAGCTACAACTACGCAATG
This sequence comes from Xestia ashworthii, assembly GCA_950022955.1. Classification (NCBI taxonomy): domain Eukaryota; kingdom Metazoa; phylum Arthropoda; class Insecta; order Lepidoptera; family Noctuidae; genus Xestia; species Xestia ashworthii. The sequence goes on from OX465569.1 coordinate 16,734,220, forward strand.
ACAGTTATCTGTCAAAATAAAACGTTCTGATTGGTTAATGCGGATGTGGCGGCGAGTGATAGTGAGTAGTAATGGATGTAGCGGAGTTTGGAACTAAATCCATTTTTTTCATTCAAATTACTCGGGATGTAGCGGGGTTAGGCCTAGAAGATTTAGTTGGGTTTGTTACAAAACAATTCCATAGAGACCAAATACGTTTTCTTTTTTTAAATGGATGTGGCGGCGTTTGATTCTAGACGACACATATATGTGATGAACAAATATACATAATATAAAACATAAATAGGTATTACTCACACATTAAACTCTAGCTTTGCTTCTTTTTAATTAGGTACCTACCTACTATGATAATACCTATTTAAAAAATAGGAACACACAAGATAAGTTAATAGCAATTTAATTACACTAAAATACTCACTTTATAAAAATATATCACTTTCACTGAGTATGCACTACCAGCCGCAGGCAGGGAAATGTACTGAACTGAGTTGTCTGTCTGAGAACAAGACTTATTTTGCACTAAACTCTGATTGGTTGCTTCGAATTTCAAAACAATAGACAAAAATCGACCCTTTTTCGCAGGTAAAGAGAAATGATTCATTTGAACTACTTATTTGTTAGTTTGGAAAGTTTTAGACTTTTATCATTCAATTACGATAGTATAGTATGTAAATGTTAAAATAAGACGAAAAATTCACGTTTTGGTATTCGTTAGTAATCGATTTTTTATTTAAAAAAAATGTGGTACTCGTTTGGAATACAAAATAAATTCGGAAATAAACTCATGGTATTATGTCTTGGTATTGGATGGGAATAGATCGCTCTGGGCATGTCCTTCAGTACATGCTTGTTCAGATTCGATTTCATCTGTTTGAGACTCCTCAATCGTTCTTTCTTTTGGTGTTTCACAACTGTTTAGTGGTTCAAGTGTACTAGTTAATGCTACTGGTATAGTGATGAAAGAATCATTTAACAGGCTTGAGAAGTTAAGGTCTTCAACATTACCAACTAATTCCTGGGAGAAAATAAAACATTTTGTAATAGTGCTAGGTGTATGTTACAACCTTTATAATAAGTAACACAAATTAAGCCTTCTCTGTGATAGGTGTAACTAATTTCTAGTCACAATTTGAAACTTACATATGTGAGCGGTTTTTTGTTTATTCCATCTTTCAACCCTTGAATATGTGCTTCGAGTATAGCACGATCTCCTATGGCAGAAACGAGAGCATGTATGTGTTCTTTGGATAACGCAAGCAGCGCATCCAACGTTATGCCTTCCTCTAAAACAAAACAGAAATAAATAAACTGACAAACAAATTTTATTAGGATGAATAGTACTTATCCACATAACCTATATAGCCTTTTTTTTTTTTTGGATAGGAAATCATCACATGACTTCTCCCACTCTGGGCGGAGCGGGAGGGAGTATCAGACTTTTACTGACTAAAACCCATCCATGTTCCTTCCTCGCCCTTTATGTTCCGGGGCCGCGGTATCTCAAGTCTCAACCGATATAGCCTAGCACACATATCTTATTTTAAACTTTTAAAGCTTCAACGCTGCACTTCCTCATGCCTACCTACACCACAGGTGCTAGCCTGTTACAGTATAATACATAGTCATCATCATCTGCCTCAACTTGACCCGGCTATGTCGGGTCGGGTAGTGAGAAGAAAGTCCACGACTAGATGAGGAGATTTATGTTTACCTATAATAAAAATCTTTAGATAAATGTGCCTAAATGAACATTTTAATTGTTACCTACCTTTAAACTTCTCTTTGTATTTTGAAAGACCCCAAGAATCCAGATGGTCTTCGACAGATTTATTGCCCATGATGACACGCTTTGCACTCAGGAAAATACTACACACCCCCAAAAATAAAAGTCCAACGGTGTAAGGTCGGGAGACCGTGCCGGCCATGCTGCGGGTCCACCGCGACCTATCACCGTATTCTCTTTGGAGATAAGCCCGCACTTCACTGAAATAATGAGCCGGAGCTCCGTCCTGTTGAAAGTACATACCGGCAAGATAAGACACGGGCACATCTTGTAATAGTCCAGGCACTGCATTTGTTAATAGTTCTAAATAACGTCTACCGGTCAACCTGTCATTAATGAAGATCGACCCAATAACTTCGTCATTAATTATCCCCGCTCATACATTCGCACTAAATCGCACTTGGAAAGCGTCCCTCCGTGTTACGTGTAGGTTGCGACCGCGAGCACTCCACCAATGTTCATTATGAACGTTAAACAGTCCAATTCTTGTGAAGGTGGCTTCGTCACTCCATAAAATGTTTTGATGGAGATTTTCTAACAACCATTCACAAAATTGTCTCCGCGGACGATAGTCGGCGAGCACGATATCTTGCACGGGCTGAAAGTAATAGGGATACATCCCAGACGTGTTCAGTAACTTCCAAATGAAGTACTGGCTCACAATGAACCGCCTGGCTGCCTGTCGGGTGCTGGCCTGAGGATTTTCTTGAAAAAATCGCCGTACCATGCGGTACATGCGCCTTGGGTGTACGGTCTTCCACCACCCCGGGCGTGGGCTGGCACGTGTAAACTTGCGAAGTCCAGAATGTTCTGAGTTATTCTTAGAATTCTTCCCAATGAAGGTGGAATGACATTGGGATATTTTAGCCGAAATTTTCGCTGCGTTTCACGTAGATTTCTTACGTTGTTGTACCACACGATAATATCGAGATACTGTACGTTTGTTAATGGTTGACGACTATGTCGTCTCGTCCTAGGCATTGTTATGGCACAAACACAAGACAACAATACAAATTATTCGCAATACGTAAAGTAGAATTTGCGGAATGCGCGCGCGACCGTGACCTACAAACGTTTTAGGACGACTAATGAACGAAGGAAGGGTGGTGGGCGGGCGGCGCGCGGTCGCTGGGAACTTCCCGGCGGGAAGGGATGTCAGCGCTGGCGCACATGCGAGGTTTGGCAACGTCGCGCGATACTTACATTAGAAAATAGGCAAAATTAGGTAAATGACCGCAGGCTATGAACGGCAACGTTTAATAACATAAGTACTCCACGACGATTATTGAGCACTGCGATGAGTCGGACGAGATTGTTTGATACTTTAATTTTTCTTATTTATTTTGCATATTACTGGAATACCGATAATTCGTACTTAAATAAAGATAATAACATCAATGGACCTTTTGAAAACGATAATCGCGTAATTTTTTTTAACGATTTAGATTGTAGAAAAAACAGTTGATAATTACTATGTTACTGTAACTGAAGCTCCCATTTCATTTTGCCGCATTTATTCAAATTCACACTGTATAGTCTCAGTTATAGGAAATGTAGTCTTGTAATATCAGATTAATTAGCGGTACTTAACTACACGGACACAGAAAAACTTCTAGAAGTCCTAGTTTAAGTTTGTTATCCCCTCGTACTTACTTGTACATACCTTGATTAGTTTTAATGTTTAATGTTTTTGTACCAGTTTTATTTTTGTTATAATTGTTAATAGATTCATTTTATTTTAAAACCTAAGTAAACTATGTACTGTAAAGTGATGGCCTGAAACACAGGTTTAAATAAACCTAGTTGAGGCAGGTCGCTATCGAACATTTGAATTCGAAATTTTCGTTACTTGCAACTGTTAAATATTATGTTGTAGTTATAATTTTATTTACTAGCACTAATTATATGATTGTTTAAGAAATAACACTACTGCACCTAAATGTACACTTTTGTAATATCTACTTTTTAAATAAATTATTCTTTCCTTTATTCAATTTTTAACAAACTCTTTACATTTTTAAACATTAATATAAAAAAACATATAAAAACATTTAAAAATATAAAAAAAATTGTAGCCCACCGGTATCGGGAACAGGGTCCAAGCTACCGGCGGTCAGGGCTCCAGAGAGAGGAACCTCCTAACAATACGAGCCGTGTCCAGGAGTACCGCTTTCTGAATCAAGCCATTGATCCAGCTGCCTAACGAGAGCCTCCTCAGGTATTGGTCGAGGCTCTTGGCGATTAAGCCATGGGCCGACACGACTATCGGCACAATGATCGCCGAGTCCACTTCCCACATGTCGACAACCTCGCGAGCCAAGTCAAGATACTTGATTTGTTTATCTTTCTCGGCTTTCACGAGGTTCTCATCATGCGGGACCGTTATGTCAACAATCATGGCGCGCCGCTCTGATCGATCCATCACCACTATATCAGGCCTATTGGCTATAACAGTCCTGTCAGTGATGATGGATTGATCCCAGTACAGTGTGATACTGCCATTATCGAGAACTGGGTCGGGCACATACCTATAGTAGGGCACTTCCGATTCCACAAGATTGTATTTTAGAGCAAGTTGCTGATGGATAATCCTGGCTACAAGGTTGTGTCTGTGCAAGTATTCTCCGTTAGCTAGACGAGAACACCCGGAGATAATGTGACGGATTGATTCGCCTGGACGGTGGCATGCCCGACATATGTCAACCGTACCGTCCTTCACAATAAATCTCCGGCAGTTATTCGTCATCATAACTTCATCCATAATTGCACAGACAAAACCTTCGGTTTCTCCGAAGAGGTCCCCGGATCGTAGCCAGACACGGACGCTAGAAAATCTACATCGGGCCCATGAAGAGCCCGGTAAAAGCGCCCGTGAAGCTCCTTGCCTTCCCTCCCAGTTCTCTTTAGCCAAGGAGAGCGGGGTGAGGCCCTTGTCCATCGCGACCACATCTCGATGCATCCCCACGTCGGCTGCTAGGAAATATTCCCTGAGACTGCATATCTCACGATTGTGGAGAGTCTTAGCGTTTAAAAAGCCTCGACCCCCACACTTCCGCGGGATATACAGTCTTATTACCGAAGAACGCGGGTGATGCATTCGATATGCCGTCAACAATTTACGGACCTTCGTATCCAGGGCGTCTAGTTCTGTTTGAGTCCATTTGAGTATGCCGAAAGAGTACATCAAAACCGGCATGACCCAACCATTGAAGGCACGCACCTTATTTCCGCCCGATAAAAGACTATTAAATACTTTTTTCAGGCGGCCAAAGAAGCGCTCCTTCAACGATTGCTCCATGTCAGCAACATTGATGCCCAACGCTTCCAACATACCCAAATACTTATAAGTTTCGGTTGCTGAGAGGGATCTAAGATTTATGGAATCTAGAGCTGGGTTCCCACAGATTCCACAATCTCCCCTCGCTTTACATGCATGACCGCACATATGTCCACACCAAATTCCATCCTGATGGCGCTACTAAAGGTTTCAGTTACCTCCAGTAGCTCCATTAGTTGCAAATCGTTGGGGGCAAAGAGTTTCAAGTCATCCATGTAAAGGAGGTGAGATATAATCCGACCATCTGTCCGCAACCGATAGCCTAGACCTGAATCCTCTAGCAGCGTGCTAAGAGGATTCAAGGCTAAGCAGAACCAAAGTGGACTCAAACTATCGCCCTGAAATATACCTCGCTCTATCCTTATCGGCTCGCTATTCCTCTGAATTTGCCGATATCCTGGATAGCGAAGGACTGTCCTCCATTGCCCCATACACGACATCAGGAAAGTGCGCAGAGTTGCATCAACTTTATACAACTCTAGCACCCTCATGAGCCATGTATGTGGCACCGAGTCATAGGCCTTCTTATAGTCTATCCAACATGTCGACAAATCCTTTCGGGAACGACGAACCTGTTGACTAATGGCCATATCAATGAGGAGTAGCTCCTTAGTACCACGACCCATTCCTACATCCATTTTGGGAAGCAGACATTATAGAATTGTCATCTATATTTTTGCTAATTTTAGTTCTCAAAATGGATGTAAGAACTTTATAGACTGTCGGGAGACACGTGATCGGTCTATAATTTTTGGGTTCCGTAGTACTACCCGATTTATGGAGCAGGTGGGTTATACCTGTTGTTAGGAACTCTGGCAGCGACCCCGACTCTAAGACTGACTGGAATAGTGTCGCCAAGCGAGCATGCGACCTTGTAAACCATTTAATCCAGAAGTTGTGCAGCCCATCCGGCCCTGGAGATTTCCAATTAGGCAACGGACGGACTGCACAAGCTACGTCTTGGGGGCTAATATAACCCTATTAAGGGCTTGTCTTGGGGGCTAATAGTAATTGCCCCCATTTCTAGTGCTGGATCGCACGCTCGCTCAACCACCCGAGTCCATTCACCTTCAGCATGGCTGACAGGCACCGACCAGATGCTGCGCCAGAACGAAAACATTGCATAATCATCCGGCAGGCGCGCGTCAGCCACACCTTGGTCCGGTCGCTCCCAAGCCCTATAAACCCACCTTTCATCTCTTTGAAATGTGCGATTCTGAGTGTATCGGCACAGAATAAAAAAGTACAGAAGCTGCACTCCTTTGTTCTTGAAGAGAAAGCCGACATTTAAGTACCTACACTGGGCACGGTCGATCTAAATTGTGCCTTGACGCCCCGCGTTAGCGTCTGTTATTCGGCGTCACGTTGCTTAAAGGTCAATCGGTAGGGCTGGTAGCTAGTACTAAAAATAAATACTACCAACATTTTTGTATTTTAATGTAATAATATTATTTAAAGATTCATAGAAACTTATGAAATTCCAATTGTTTTACTTTAGTATAATGTCTCACATATTTCTTGCCTTCTCTAAAATAACGATTATAAAATTATTAGCAGCATAAATGCGAAATCTAACAAATACAAACTCTGATCAGATGCATGGACATGGAGCAATATTTTTTATTAAACTGACTGATTGTAAGTAGGGTAGGGGCTAATATCCTTGTATCGGTCATAAGGTCTTACTAGTTATTATTTCAAGCAAGTTCGAACCTAAGTAGAATATCAAACAACAGCAAGTGCAGTTCATCTAATTGAGTTATGAGCGTTGGCCTTGAATTTATTTTTCTCACACTCGCTTTTTTTAGACCTCATAAACCGCTACGGGAACTAGCATACCTACCCTACATATTATACTTAAGTAAGTAAGTGTCTAATATGAATATAGGTAGGTAAGCAGCAAAACTGGCAACACGATGGATCTCGTCAACTCTCAAAGGAGCTCTGCGGGCCAAAATATAAAAAAAAAATTTTACGTGATTCATATTATGTTCTGCTTAAGCGGCCATTTTAGACCCCCTGGTATTCCGTAATCAATGCTAGTAGGTAGGTAACTATAACATGGTATAACCATACAAAAATTGTCAATCCATTCTGTTCCAAGTTATTTTCGCTTTTTACTGTTTGAACCTACTAACTCTACCTACCTAACTTCTTGTTATTAACGTTTACTGCACTGAACTATGAGTTTCTTTTAAATTGCTAATTGCAATCAGCTGGTAAATAAAAAAAGGACATTTTGTTTCTACATTTATTATATGTATTTAAGCATCCATACACGAAACAGTTTATCCGGCTTGTCATTTTTACTAAGAATGATTAATGATCAATAAATCAGTCAGTAAACTAACACGAAGCACAAGTAGGTCGCGACGCCAGCGACCAGTCGAAAGAGCGAGAAAAATTAACGCGACGTACGCACGGCACGAGCGCGACAGCCCCACTGAACTTGCACTCATTGAGTGCGCGGAGCGGTAGGTAGTTATCTCATGCCTACACACGGAGTGAGAGAGCTCTGGTATCGGTCCACCCGCCGCTTATACCTACGAATACGGCTTGCCCATGCATACACTTTCTGCTTCAGGAAGTCGATGCGCTCTGTGACACGGGATATGTAGTCTCGAGGTATATAGTATTTTCATGTTTCAGACACTCTATACTTATGAAAAAATATAGTATTTAGACACTATAGGTACTTACACTTTTTACTATCATTCATATTCATTATCCTTGTATATTCTTTGTACATCTAAGTCGCGCTTTGGCAGTAACTATTTTAGCTCGCGTTAGTTTCAATCTAGAACGATGTTTTAACATCGATTTTAGCTGAAATAAAAAATAATTTTTCAATGTTTACTTTTTTGACATTACGTCAATTGTCAAGCTGTCAGTTACTTTTCCTCTACTTTTAATTTTCTTACTGGCCTAGGCCTATGAAGGTTTCTTTTGATTTATATAATTTTATTTTATTTTATCAATATATTAGCTCAAATAATGTATTTTAGAGTTAATTACGATTGTTTACTAAATAACAGTATCTTATCTTACTTTTATAAAATTAATTAGCACGCTCACAGAATTCTTCGAGGAAGTTTTTTACTGTATAATACTGGTCGTTTTAAATACAGGCAACTCACATTTTTGATTTTAAAATCAAAATAATCTAGAGAGAATGAAAGAACTAAAATAAAACAACTGATGTGGAAAAACTGAACAAAAAAAGAATTTTTGGGTATAAAAGGGCATTCCTGACACATTTCAAGTCAGTCTACTACGGGATCTGAAGTGTGTCTGAAGTTAGATACTTCTATTTAATAAGTCTCACTGAATTCACGGTGAAGTTCGCCCTCTGAAGAGCTGTATCTTGGTGGCGCTGACGCCCTGACGCGCCCCAAGTCTTGAAGCTGGACCTGGAAGCTGTACTCCACGCTCTCTACAGAGCTGGACCAGGAGGTTGCTCCCAAAGGCGCTGATACCTGACGCGCCCTGAAGCCGAACTGGAAGCTGTTGCCTCTACAAAGCTGGACCAGGAAGTTGCCGATCCTGAAGCCTGACCTGGAAGCTGTACTCCACGTTGTCTAAAGAGCTGGACCCTGAAAAATACCTGCCAAGTATTGTGAACTTCCTCTAACATTTTTTCTGTGAAGCGTGATAGATATAGGACTTTTATTTAAATAAATTAATTGTTTGTGTTACTTTTTTTTTTTTTTGGATAAGTAATACGACAGGTACCAGTCCCCGAGAACGCTCGCCTCACCAAACGCATCACCCTAGGGCGAGTATTGCCCTCCCTGAAGCAGATCAATTTGCCGATGAGTGCTCTGGCCCCATCAATACGTTTTTCAATCCTGTACTGCCATGCCGGTACGGCTGGTTTTGGTCGTGTAGCTCTGTCATCAGAAAATTTGACATGAGCTACACGACATGCCGCTACGGCCGCACAATACAGGATCGAGTGAACATCGGTGAGGTCTTCGCAGTTATCAAAATAATTTGACAACTGCGAATCCAGAACAGCCACCAGCATTTTATTTTTGTTATGCATAGGCAAATTTATGGATGACTCGTATTTGGTTTGTTCAAATAATATCTGTAAATTGTTAAAATGCAAAAAAAATAACTAACAGTAGGTAGGTAATTCACACTAATATTATAAATGCGAAAGTTTAGATGTATGTATGGATGTTTGTCACGCCAAACTCCTACTAGAAACTAGTACTTACCAAAAGGTAAAATCTTCAAAAAACCCAGCATTAAGAAGGTTATGTATAATTCGTTGGTCAGAAGCCACCTCGAGTATTGCAGTGTGGTCTGGTCACCTGAGTATAAGGTCCACATCAAGCGCATTGAACGGCTGCAAAAACGGTTCTTGTGGCATCTTACCTATTCGAATAATATGGGGAAAGAGCTCAATTCGTACCAAGAGCGGCTGGAGTATTTTGGGATGGTATCGCTGGACAAACGCAGGATAATGCTGGATTTGGTTTTCCTGAAGAAGCTAGTAACGGGCTCTCTGAACTGTCCCGATTTGCTCAGTAGGGTATTATTCCACGTGCCACGTAATCTGCCAAGAAGTTCTAATAGGAGACTTTTCTGTATGCCAAGATGTCATAAAGCCTTGTATTCATTAGGCAACATTTGTTGATAAACTGTTTGTGACGTGTTTATCACCAAGTTTACCGTAAACACTGTTTCTGAAACATGACCGTCCACACTTGTCAGTTGTTGCTAGGATGTCGCCCGAGGAGGTAGTGATGCTCTGTGCTGCTTACATAATAATTCATAAGAGTGCTACTAGAAAAAAAAAGAAGAAAAGGTGGTGGATTCGGAATTATCTCTTAAATAGAAGTTACGTACTTCATGACCTTCGTGAATTTGATGGGTCTTTTCAGAATTTCATCAGAATGACAACATCTGATTTTGAAATGTTATTGAGACTGATTGGACCAGCAATAACAAGACAGGAAACGAAATTTCGGCGTCCTATTGAGCCCCAGAGAAGACTAGCAATAACCTTGAGATTTCTTGCAACGGGTGACTCATATGGCTCACTGTCTTATACTTTTAAAGTATCAAAACAATTAATCAGCAAGATCATACCAGAAGTTTGTCAGGAATTGACAAATGTTTTGAAGGACTATGTAAAGGTGAGTAAAATAAAATAAATTCAAATCAGTCAAGTATTTATCAAATATTTAAATCAAATCACATCAATTTATTGTGTGTCATCTTCCAAATGGGAAACTATTTCGTCAATATTGCTAAAGTGTAACTCGTCACCAGTTACAGTTTGGACTTGGGGTTCTGGTGTCTGTGTTGGGGTAGGTGCATCGAAGGATGTCGACGTTGATGATGCGGTGCGGTATCCGTCACCATAGCCGTGCCATCCATCTCCATAGCCATGATATCCACCGAAATAATTATGATCAAAATTGCCCATTCTCGCTTGTAGCAATATATTATTTATGTAATACTTGGCCTGTAAAAGTGCTCTTTGGTTTTTCACATTTTTTAATTCAGATGCCACAAATTTCAAATTCGTCTTTTGGTTTTGATTCCTCCATCTTCTTTTTAGCACTTTTCATAATTTCATACGCTTCATTGACAGTCTCGTCACAATTCCTTTTTTTAGAGTTGTTCGACTGTGGAAGCGGCGGCGATGGCAGCGGTGGTGGTGGTGGCGGTAGCAGTTGTGATGTTGGCGGTAGCGGCGGCACAGATAACGGTGGATTTGACGACTGCGTTGAGGCACTGCCATCCTGTAAACCATTGTTTTTTACATTTATTACAGGTTCCGTGTACTGAACAAGAATGGAAAAACAAGGCCCGCCAGTTCGAATTATTATGGAATTTCCCTCATTGTATCGGGGCCATTGATGGAAAACATATTGTTATTGAAGCACCATTTAACTCTGGCAGTGATTTTTTCAACTATAAAGAACAATTCAGCATTGTACTACTGGCAATAGTTGACGCAAATTACAACTTTATGTATGCGAATTGTGGTGCTAAAGGCAGATCTTCCGACAGTGGAGTATTTCAGGAAACTCCATTTTACGATGCAATGACACAAAACAATTTGAATATTCCACAGCCTCAACCAATTTCACCAAATGGTCCGAATCTACCTTATGTAATAGTAGGGGACAGCGCATTTGCCTTATCCGAAAATATTATGAAACCTTATCCTGGTACTCACAATCGTGGAACTATAAAGCGCATTTATAACTACCGCCTTTCCAGATCAAGAAGGATAGTAGAAAATGTGTTTGGCATATTATGTGCTGTCTTTCGCGTTTTCAGAAAAGCCATACCTCTTAAGCCTGCTACTTGTGAAATTATAACAATGACATGTGTATATTTACATAACTTTTTAAGGCGCAATAAACAGTCTCGAGCTATATATACTCCACCCGGAACATTTGATTATGAAGACTCGGATTATAACATTATAGAAGGTTCTTGGCGAAGAGATATCGACCCTCACAGCAGCATGTTGGATTTACAAACTATTGCAAGACATCCACCACTACCTGCCATGGTCGTAAGAGATACATTTGCTGAATATTTCATCAGTCCAGAAGGTAGTGTGCCATGGCAAAATTCTCATGCATAATAAAATAGTACCTACGTACCTATTTTTTTCCAAATAAAGTTCTGATGATAATATTGAGTTTTGTGTTTAATTTCAAACAAATCTTTAGGCTACCTAGATACATCTTTGTTTAACATTCCTCATTAACTTACAATAATAATATTTTCACATTTTGCATTAGGTAATTAAAAAGTTCGTAGAACAAAAACATCAAAAATTCTGGTTGTTTACATGTTCACTATACTAATTCTTAATTATCTCCTAAACGCGTGGACCTATTTATATGATTCAAACGAACAAAATGGTTTTAGACCTAGACCTTTCATTTGACATCAAAATCGTTAAGATATCTCAACAACAAAAAATAAACATTTTCAAGTTGCTCTCGTAATTATCTAACATGTATGAAACGCGTAACAATTGTTTTAAAAACTATCTTGTTAAACGTTAAATTTATTTTAAACTGGGTCTAATTCAATAAAAAAGGAATATGATTTTATTTCTGAACAACACGATAATCTAAAATACTCAAGTAGGTAGCTAAGCAAATAATAAAAAGATGTAGGTAGGTACTCACTATTCCCATTGTATCCGATGTTCCAGACGTCGTTGCACCACGTAATAAAAATTGTAGCGGATCATACCACTGCCATCTGCTTTTTATCACTTCCTCTGCGCCGCTTCCAGTTCTTTTTGATGACTTAAGTTTTTTCTTTTCACGAGAAAATTGTGAGCGTAGAGTATGCATCTTCGTTTCCACTTCCTTTTGCGACATATTCAATTCTGCAGCAATATCGGCCCAAGCATCATTTTTTTTTAATTTATCTTTATAATCTCTATTTGAAGAATCCCAAAGTACATGATGCTGTTGATAAAGCTCTATGAGCATCGAAACCTGGTTGTTTGACCACACTACTTCCATGTTAAATAAACTCGCGCAACACACGTCCACACCTGTTGACTTTTGCTCATAAACAAGATGTTTCGGCTTGCTCTCCATTCGATTGGGGAGCACGGCAACATGTTTCATAAACAATGTTTCATCATATTTGTTTATGAACTGTTTATAAACTGTTTCCAGAGATGATGAAACACTGTTTATAAACTGTTTAAAAACAGTGTTTATCAACAAATGTTGCCTAATGAATACAAGGCTTAACTTAAGGCAATTCTGTCCACTATCAAGGATGTATGCTGCATACAAAGAGTATGAAGGGGACATTGATCTATTAACTCTTCGTTACGTACTCTAAAAAAAGTCACCCTTGCCACTTAATGGATCTCTACTCTAATCAAACATTTACATAATCTTATACAACATTTTTTTTTATCTACAGGGTGTAAACCACCTCATCACGAAGCCGTCAACCAAGCATTCAGTACATCAAACTAAGTAACTTTACGCAAAAAATATTGCTGGGAAACGACTTTCTTTTTTGGGGTGAAAAATCATGTTAAGTGGTATAACTCAATGTAACGCACTCAAAACATTGTGCTTATGGATGGATTGGATAGTACGGGGGTCGTGGAGGTCTTTAAAGTAAAAATTTTACATCAAAAACTTGTATTTAAAAAAAAAACGTGTAAAAAAGTTGAAACTTTGACCCCCAAAATCTCCGTAACTAGAACTAGGTATGGTGTAGAACAAAAAAATTATCGCAATGATGAGGAGAACAAGTGCCTTTCGGCTTCGTTAAGAGGTTTTTTACACCCTTTATAATAAAATAATTCAAACTATAGTAAAATAATTTAGTCTATAATAAAACAATTTAATTAATTCAAATTCAAATTTAATTTACTCTAATTTAATTTATTCAATTTTGTTTTCTAATTTAATCCATTCTAATTTAATTTAATCCATGTCATTTATTTTAATTTAAATATTTAAGTGTAACTTGCATATTTTTCCAAACTATGTGTTTATTGTTTTAATTAATGATTTAATTGTATATTTATCTCCGCATAATGTAGTGCATGCTGTGCTTTTCTATAAGTGATGAGGCGCTTAGACTTAAGTTTATGATATTGTAACAGTGTACTCATTGTTGAGAAGCCATATTGTACGGGCATTAGCTCCGCATACTGAGATGTATTCTGTAGTTGGACGAATCACCCGGGATGTGTACAGGAAAATAAACTCACTGTTTTGTGTCCGATAATGATTGACAATTTATTAGGTAAAACAACAAATTATATAATACCAAAAGTAGGTTGGCTTGTGGCGGGCGTAATAACCTAGTCAGCGAATGTACATAAATCGGTGAAATAGCAACTGCTTATTCAGGTAAAAACTAAAACAATATCATGTGGCGGTGCTCGTACATCCTGCCGACTATAAGAGTACAATGTAAAGAAAGTTATTAGAAGGTTCTATGTTCGTCGCTAACTGTTATTGGCGACGTTTCGCGATCCACCTTGTTGCTGTTAGGAAGATGTCTGGTGACCTCTTCTAGTTCCGGGGTGTCTGCCTTTGCTTGTCCTTCCGTAGGAAGATCCCGTTCAGTACGACTTGGGACCATCTCAATTTCTTCCTTGTGCGCCTGCGTTGCTGTTCTGTTTCCTTGAGGTAGACGGAGACAGCGTGCTTTAATTTGGACGTGTACCCATATGCTGAATATTGCTGCACAGGTTATCATACAGCCGTACAGGACGTAGTGATGTTGCTCCGCCTCCACGGAATAAACCATTTGTATGTCCTGTTGTTCTTTAACCAGCTCAATTTTTCTCTTAAGACTCTTTAGTTGTTCTTCATGTGTTTCAAGTTCCATATTTGTTATATTTGTAATTTGACTATTGCTTGTTAATAGTTCCTTTAGGTTTATCTCTGGTACGTAGATCTCTTGCTCATTTCCTAATTCCATGGTGCTTTGCATTTTGTAATGTGCATGAATCAGATGTTTATCGCCGCGCATCATGCAACCTGTCGCTAAGGTAATGATGCCTGTATTTTGTAGTGTAGTATATGTCGGTCTGGTCTATGGGGCCCTGTAGCACGCCATGATACATTTCGAACTCGTTCCAGTGCGCCTGGAGGGTATCCAGTCTGCCCCGGATGTATGTTGCGGTTTTGCGGTCAGGGCCATCTTTTCCAGAGTTGACACTAATTTTCCGGATGCCCTCTGCGAAGATTTCCTGCCGCTTGAGAAGTTTTTGTTGCCTGGCGTCCATAATTGTTGCACGAGTATGTATGCGTGTTGTGGATGGACGTTAGCTTTGTTGACTTCACTGTTGAATTGTTGTATGTAGTTCCCGAACCACCAAATTTTGATGTTTCCCGCGGCGATCGCAGGTTCCGAAGGAATCTCTCCGTACGATATTGTGCGCCTTCTCAATCTGACTGGGGCGATCCGCTTGTGGAAGACCAGTCAGACCGATTCGCTATCGTAAGTAGAAACACTTCGTACCTGTGCGACTTGCAGGACTGTTTGCTCCAGTAGTGGCGATCCGGCTCGAAAGACCAAAAATGTACGGGCATTAGCTCCGCACACTGAGATGTATTCTGTAGTTGGACGAATCATGTGTACAGGAAAATAAACTCACTTTTTTGTGTCCGATAATAATTGACAATTTATTAGGTAAAACAACAAATTATATAATACCAAAAGTAGGTGACTTGTGGCGGGCGTAATAACCTAGTCGGCGAATGTACATAAATCGGTGACATAGCAACTGCTTGTTCAGGTAAAAACTAAAACAATTAATATCATGTGGCGATGCTCGTACACATATAATTAATAAATAAAGGTATCCCGTCGGTTTCTGTAGAGCAGGGTATTCATTGAAATATTCAGATATTAGCATGTTCTTAGATATTTTTAAACGTGTGTTCGTTGTGTCAGTCCACTTTTGTTCGACGATCGACCAAGGCTCACTTGAGTTTTTCAGCCATTGAAGTTTTTCTAGAGTTTCTTCCTGCTCATCGTTAATTAGACCCTCTGGTAGGCTAATTACTGGTGAGGAAAGCGGTGTCTTTGATGAAGATGATTCGGCAGATATTCTTCGCCGTTTTTCTATCACAACAGTCTCTGTATATTTCCTTTTAAAGTTGTGTATTTGGTCAGGCAACTTTCCTGCAAGCCTGTTGATGAGGCCGCGTGACGAGTCCACAATTTTGCTATGAAAATATACTGTTCTCTTTTCATGCGGAAATACTTTTACAATTTCATGTGTCCAATTTGCATACATGGAAGTTCTGATCACTGCTTCCGGGAGTGAACTTAATATATCGTCCCCGTAGTTGGAAAATTAAATAACTCTGATTTTGTAGTTCTGAGATAAACGCGATTTAGTGTTTTCTTTTTCAGTTAATGTACATTTGTTAAAAAATGTGATACAATTTTACCGTCGGTAATTTGATATTTTGTGGACCTGATTACCTTTTACATTATGCTTTCATGTAAAATAAAAGTTGTTTTATGATATGATATGAAAAGTACAATAAAATTTAGAAAAAGCGTATTGTAATCAGATACTTATCTTACCACAAACTTAAAAAAATAAACAAAATTACACCAATTATAACAAGTGGAAACAAATTAACTTAAAGTATTCTTTCAAATCAAAACAGAAAATAATTTGAACCCAAAAAATACCATTATGGCTCTAAAATCAGACCTAATTATAAAAGACGTACTCAAGTAGTAAGTAAAAAAACTATGAAAAACTTAAAATAGATATCAATTAGAACTAAAAAACATAAGTTTGTATCAAACCAAAACATAATTAAAACAGTACTATAATCCTATTCTGTGTTAAAACTCAAAAAATTAAAATTGTTTGCACCTAAGCCATAGGTCAGTACTCAACTAAAAAATGAACACCAAAACAAAGGTACAGCAAAACTCAATTCAACTAAAAATATTTCGTAATAAGGTACGAGTAAGTAAAACACAACTTAAATAAAACTCAAAACTCAAAAAATAATATGACACTAATCAGGTGCATTGAGTACACCAATCAACAACTTATTCTAATATCAATTTACTTAGAACTAAAAATACTTTCATAACAAAATAAAACATAATTTAAATTCAAAACAATTGAAATGGCTGTACCTAATCAGTACTTAAATGTAAACTTGTAAAAAAGACATAAACATAGGTACCCATTCATTCAAACACAGCGTAAATCCCTTCAAAGTTAGAGTGAACAGGCTCCTTCTGGGTAAGCTCGCTCCATCGTAGACTTTGTCTCTGTCATCTCTGACCAAGACTAGAGTCAAGAGCAAACACATCACAAAAAAAGTATAATTTAAAATTAAATAACAACTGTATTAAAAAACATGACTCTAAAAATAAACATTACGTTAATTAAACAATGTAAAAACCTTATTGTAAAATCATTTTACTCATGCTGTTAGGGTTTAAAAGTTTAGTTTAGTTTTCAGCAATATGTAGAGCAAGGGGCCAAAATAAGCTTACTCATCGACTTCAGATGAATCAGTGGAGCGTGATGGACCCTGGTCTTTGTTTGAACATGGTAAACTTCCGTACCAGCCGTGAAGCTCTTTAGGAATTATATTTTCACCACTCCCGCACGAAAGAAGTGTCTTTCCTCTACTAAAACAGTGAGGAAAGTTGGTTTTTCCTCACTGTTTGAACAGTGAGGAAAGTAATGATCGCGTTCCGAAGCTAACCTTGCCCGATTTTTTGTATGTAAAATTTTAAAGATATTTTAAAAAATAAATAATTTTATGCTTAGAATAGAAATATTTATAAGTTAAGATTAATGTTTTTATAATATTTATCAAATTATTGCAAGTGTGTAAGTTCAGAAACATTAAAAAAGTTTAATAAAATATTGAAAAAATTACATCGTCAAATTTAGGATTCTAATTTTTGAACGCACTCAAAGAAAGAAGTACATTTGAGCGCGAAAATTCTAAGTTTTGTTTACGTGCGATTTTGATTACCTACTAAAAAAATGAGTGATTCTAGTGAGGAAGGTTTAACTCCAAAAGAGTTAAAAAACCTTGTTTCAAATGCCGAACTAAGTTTTTTGCCCAAAAAATCGAAGGAAAGATATCTTAAAACGTTCGATACATTCAATCAATGGAGACTTTCAAAAAATGCGAAAACTTTCTCCGAAACGGTTTTGCTGTCTTATTTCATGGAAATTTGATACACAAAGCAACCCAGCACATTGTGGAGTATGTATTCTATGATAAAATTAGTATTGGTAACGAAACATAACCTAAATATAAAAGAATATCATAAGCTGATTTCATTTCTTAAAATACAGTTTTCTGGGTTCAAAAGCAAGAAATCAAAAGTTTTTACGGCAAATCAAGTTGAGAAATTTTTAAACGATGCCCCAGATGATACTTTTCTCGGATTAAAAGTAAGTTAAAGTTTAATATTTTGTATTTCCTACAATTTTTCACTCTGGTTAAAATAACTTGCTTGGCTTTTGCTAGTTCTGCTAAAATTTCACAGATGGCGCTGATTTAATTATTTTGCAAAACTTATTACAAATAAAATTACATTGTTTCAGGTATGTTTGATTATTGGAATATGTGGAGCTTGTCGTTCTTCAGAAATGTTAAATCTGCGCATTCAAGACGTAGAGAAACACTCAGAAAAATTACTGCTCATAAAATTACTTGAAACGAAGACCAAAATTAATAGATCTTTTGTGATAAGGGAAGAATACTGCGCTATTATCAATAAATACATTGCTTTACGACCTGACAAAATCAAAACCGACCGTCTTTTTCTGCAACATTTGAATGGGAAGTGCAAGAGACAGCCCATGGGCATTAATAAAAATGGCGAAGTGCCAAAGAAAATTGCGCAATTTTTAAATCATGAAGATGTACACCTCTACACGGGACACTGTCTAAGAAGGACGTCGGCAACTCTTTTGTCCGATTCGGGAGCAGATCTTACATCATTAAAACGACACGGTGGCTGGCGGTCTAACACAGTCGCCGAAAGTTATATTGAAGATTCAATAGAAAATAAAACAAAAATCTGCAACAGTATAATAAAATCAATAAACCTCAAACCATCAAGTAGATATTTGTCGCCCCAGCCGTCAACATCAAGGGGAGGTGGTGAAATGGAACCTACAGATTTTTGGACGAAGCCGTCTACGACGACGTCGGCTAATGTTGCGGCAGAAGATATTGTCAATGCCCCACCTCAGGCCCCTTCTAATGATACAGGAATATCAAACACTCAAAGGAATAGTAATAAAACAACGATAAATGTACCCAATTAAAACGTTACTTTTAACTTGAATAATTGCAGTAATTTTACATTTCATTTTTAAATTATTTTCATGAATAACAGCTCTTTTTATTTTATAATAAAGAATTATTTTGATTTGCTTTGTGACTATTTAATTTATTTACCTATGATGACTGAATACTTTCTTGCTGGGAGTGCAAGTGGTGAAAAGTTTTGTATGCAACATGTGAGCAAGTTCATTTGCTATTCGTTTTGTTGAGTCTTTCGCTTACTCAGGATTGAAATTTAAAATCACTCGCTGCGCTCGTGATTCTATTTTTCAATCCTTCGTTCGCTCAAGACTCAAAATCAAAACTCATAGGGAAAACGAACTTTCCTCACTTGTTGGATAAATAACTATTTTCTTACAGAGCTGTAAATGATCTTTCTTTTCTTGTTTTGTTTTGTTATAGGAAGACATTGTTTACATGCCCGGGGAAGATCTTCATTATTTATATTTTGCATTTCAGAGTTTGGAGTTCTCCTAGTCGGTCTCCCTGGTTTACAAAGAGCATTTAGTAAGTTATATGGCCCATCGTAATCGTATCTGTATTTAATACGATTAAAACCAGGTAATTATTTTTCAAATCTAAGACATTTTATTTTCAACCAGCACACTTTCTCCCCATTCTCCGCTATAGTTTTGTTTTTAATTATTTTCGAAGCAAGTGCTTTTACATCAATCATGTCTTGATATGATAATTCAGTTACATTACATGGAGTTACATTTTTATTTTGTCTTTTTGATCTTGCCCGTAGCATAATTCCCTTCCAATCTATTATAGAATACGTGTCTGTGTACCTTTTTTTCTTTTTCTATGGCACTATGCATTGAATCTACTTCCATAAAACTATGACCACTTTCTAGATACTTCTGTTCTAATACTTTGATTGTCTCATGCGTATGTACTAAGTACAATAAAAATGCTGCTATGTACTGATTTCGGTTTTGTCCCGAGCACGTGTCGGAATAAATGGTGACGTGCGTTAAAACCTCGGGGAGATTCTTAATCCATAAATGAATAGCAGATGCTATTTCAACACTGCCTTTTTGCCGTTTATTTCCGTTCAGATCATACAGTGAGCGTGGTTCTGTGGAGGTTTAAACTCATAAATAGATAAATTATATAAATTTAATTTTCTGGAATAATACATTAGACTATCTGCAGTCGATGGAATCTGCAGTAGACTTTGCAAGTCCATGGTGACACACAAATATGATTCATCTTCTCCCGACTTCTTTTTATCCAGCTCTTTAGGTCTATAAGATGCCTCTTTTCGCTCTATATGTTGAGTATACTCATTTTGAATATTTACATTAGTTTTATCTTTTTTGTAATTGTTACAAATGCTACATTGATCCTTCTTGGGGTGATAGAACGCTAAATTGTATTCTGTACCAAACACTTTCTTATAAATGTTTAATTTTACTGGCACATGATTGCTTTCTTTCATTTTCTGCACATACAAATCATACATTTTTGATATTGACAAGGTAGGTTCTAAGTATTTCCTGGTTGTTTTTTTTCTACAGTAATGGGAATCAATTACAGGAAAACTTTCAATGTGATTTTTTACCTCTTGTATCTGTTCTCTAGGAGTTTTGTTTGCAGGCGCTTGTCTGCCACGATTATCCATTATGTAAATACAC
The DNA here is from genome assembly GCA_950022955.1 of Xestia ashworthii. Lineage (NCBI taxonomy): Eukaryota > Metazoa > Arthropoda > Insecta > Lepidoptera > Noctuidae > Xestia > Xestia ashworthii. The sequence continues at coordinate 16,754,815 of OX465569.1, forward strand.
CATGATCATCCACATGTTTTACTGTAGTTTCGATTGGACCAGTAGAAATTCAAAGAGTGGACATAAAATAGTTCTTGCATACTCGTTCAAATACAGTCTTATTTTTATAGAAACCGTATTCTCTGCTAGAACTTCTTTGTTTTTCGATCGCTACAGATTTTCATGTAGTCTGCACTGGCTTAATGATGATGCGCTTAAGCAAAAACTCTTTTTGCAGCTTAAAATCTTGTATAGACCAATAGGATTTACAAAGTTTCTCACGCTCGTTTTGTGTAAACTTTTCTGTGCATTTCTGGCGACAATTTTGGCTGCATTTAGGACTTTTAGGTAGTTAAGCTGCAAGAAACTTTCCAGTTTTACTCTTATATGGCAAACATTTTCGTTTCTTCTCCAACTCTTTATTTCTTTTCCAGTTGGTTTGATTAGTATTTTTCCATCTTTAATTTTGTTTGCCTAGTATCTTATAATTAATCATTATCTAGTTGTAGAAGAAATAGATAACATCAAGTATTTATAAATTAAGTACGTTATATCAGAATTCTGAATAGCAGAATTAAATAAATAGAGTTATTTAGTTTTCCTAGAACTTAGTTAGTTTTGTGAAAGAATTTTGAAGTTGAGGAAAAATTCAACAACTCATGTTATTTAATTTATTTGACATTCAACTTATCATTGACCACAGTTATTGATTTATTTACTGAGTTATTTATTTTTCCTTTAAAAAAGTAGTGTTTGTCTGAAGATATTTATTATTCCATCTGTCGTACAAAAATGGCTATATTTTTGGAACGGAATAAGATACGAAAACGCCTGTAAGGCTCAAATATGCGGCATGTTTTAGGTGTTTTGAAAATAGGGAAAAGTCAATATCGCCAAAATCGGACTTATTTAATTTTCCAACTACGGGGACGTTCTAAGGTGTTAAAAAATTAACTGCAAGAATTTCGTGTACGTACTCGGTATCAAAAAACAAACATATTCCAAAAAAAAAAAAAATTACTTACGCGCGCCCGCGCAGCCTCGTGTGAATAATGCCGTTTACGTTTTCTAATCGGGAGTATCTAGACATGGTAGTGTGCTACATCATGACCGGTGAAAGTTTAATCGCAGCACGTAACCGGTACCGTGAACTGTATGGTGACCAACGACGAGTGCCTGCTATCCAAACCACCCTGGGGGTCTACCAGCGCTTGCTAGACTATGGCCAGTTCCGTCCTCGTCAACCAGATGCCGGCCGGCCACGGTTACCCCGGTGACATTGAAGATCGAGTGTTGGACTACTTCAATGATAATCCACACGCGAGCACACGTGACGCAGGTAGGGTTACCAGGCCTAAAACTGTAAAATCCTGTCTGACATGTATAAAAATCCTGATTTTGAAAAAAAAGTCCGGTCTCGCACCTGTTTTGAATAAAAATAGTATTAAAGTACGCTTTTATTTACTTTTTTACTAAAGTATTTATTTTTTTACAGCTACAGTTTTTATTTTATATTCATTATGTACAATATTTACATACTACATCTAAAACTATATATAATTACAAAAATAAAACTAAACGTACAACTATTAAACTATAAACTATTTATTTAGGTACTTATATTACTTAGACCCATATTTTTGGTTGCTAGCAACCGCATGCAATAAGTTGTTTTTTCCAGCTATTTCGCAATAAAATTGTTCACACGTCACGTGTTTATAGTTATAGTTATATTGCGTAAGCAATATGGCTCTCACTGACTCCACTGTAAGTCTGTTTCTCTTGTAGTGTATGTAGATATCACACTACAAGTTGCCTCATGCGCGCACGTCGCTCGGTTATAAGTACCGGTCCGAGTGGTGGGGCGGTCAGTCGTTGTCAGACAGTCGGCCGGAGCGGTGGCGCGCTGGTGAGTCAACTAGTGTTGTTAAAAGTGCATATTTTACATTGGCGACGAGGATAAACCTATGGAATGCAAGTGTAATAATAGTGTTAAAATAACCTAAATAAGGGAGGAATACTAAAGTGTGCGACACTATCATTTTAGTTCCTTAACTATGCCAAAACAGCTTACCTATTAAGTTCAATCATCATATTTAAATCATTGTGTTATTACAACTACGCAACAAATGTTATAATTCAAGTAGGTAACCAAAACATTTTATAAATAACGGGGCGACGGCAGTCTTATAAAGCTGTCGTACGCTTGAATGTGTTACGACTCATTAGATCGGAATGCAGATGCATTGCCAACAGTTTTTAGAAACGATTAATTTGATTTTTATTGGTATTATGTATCTATTGCTAAACTGACTAATAACGAGGTTTACTGGTTTCCTTTGTGGGGTGCAAATAATCACAATCACTTTTATAAAACTCACCAGTGATAACAATATTATGTGTGATGTGTGTACGTGATTCAAAACATAATGAGGCTAGTAAGGTAAGCTGGTGTGATACCTTCATGCTTCTATTTCTCAAAGAGATAGGAAGAAGTGTTTGATTGGTGGTTATTTTGGATAATTTCAAAACATAATGAAGCAAGTAAGGCGACGTAGTGTCTAGTCATTTATTTGATACAAAGGAAATAACATAAGTTACTTTTAATTTATTCAGTTTATTAAACAGTTATACTGATCATTAAATTGATATTGGACTAACGATTAACTGTTTGGGTCTAGAGACAACATAAAATACTGAATTTTAAATTGATATCATCACTGTAATGATATGGAAGCAGCATAGGCTGGTAATTTAATTGACACTGTTTGACAATATTCAGGGGAAATATATCGTAAACAATATATATCTATTTGTCTATATAAATAACATGTTTATGAACATACAGAATTATTCCGCATTTATGCTCATAGAAAAATAACAAAATATGAGGGTAAGCGGTCATAATAACAAAACAAATTTATCTAGTAGCTAATCACCATCCAAGCAAATACGGATCCAAACTAAAATGTGAGTGACTGTACTGGATGTGGCAATAGAGGGCAAACATACTAATCAATAATGTGTCCATTATTATTGCTATATTGGCTGGCGCCGTTCATGTTATTGGGATGTTCTTGATTAAGAAGCTGTGACGCTGCCCGACTTATGGGTCGAGCCCGGGACCTAATGCTTAGTTATTTGATTGGTGCAACATTAAATAATAAAACAAAAAGCACATACATTAAATAAACCAATAAGCAGTAGAACATTCCTACTGGTCATTCAAATGACACTTGTGATATAACAGCAATAGCAATAGCAGTAGCATATTCCTACTGGTCATTCAAATGACAGTTGTGAAATAACAGTGATAGCAGTAGCACATCCCTACTGGTCATTCAAATGACAGTTGTGAAATAACAGTGATAGCAGTAGAATGTATCTACTGGTCAAATTGACAAGTCATCAGAGAATGACAGTGATAGCAGTAAAATATATCTACTGGTCAAATTGACAAGTCATCAGAGAATGACGGTGATATTAGTAGCATATACCTTCAGGGCCTCAAGTCTGCTATTATAATAGTGTCAGAATAGTTGATCACTGATTTCATAATGGTCAAGTTATGTCAATTTATGTCAAGTTATGTCAATTTATGTCAAGTTATGTCAAGTTATGTCAAGTTACGTCAAGTTCTGTCAAGTTCTGTCAAGTCCTGTCAAGTTCTGTCAAGTTCTGTCAAGTTCTGGCAAGTTCTGGCAAATTCTGTCAAATTCTGTCAAGTTCTGTTTCTACATAATGACGACAGTCCATTAAAAGAAATGTCATAGAATGGTAATCTCATACATATTGACAAATGTGTGAAAATGTATTACAAATGAAGTATGGCGTGAATAAATGTTCGCATTTAGTAGTAAATTTCGAAAACCATCTGCAGTATGGGTTTTATAATAATGGCAATACGACAATGTCATTAAAACACAATTTTATTATGAGACCATTGACCGACAAATGATCGACCATTGTAAATTTAGTGGATTACGAACTTTAAGCAAAATTACAATGGGATGGATAGGGAATAGTGTTGGAGTGACGAATTTATAAAAATAGCAGACTTGGGCCCCAGGTCATTAAATTGACAGTATTAGAAGTAGAATATACATACTGGTCATTGAATTGACATGTCCATCATGTAATGACGGGAATGGCAGTAGAATATACCTACTGGTCAGAAATGACAGATATTTATTTATTAAGAGCGGTGATGGCCTAGCCAGACATATGTCATGGGTTCGAAACCAGGCCATCATTTTGTGTTATTATACCACTCATCACCAGTGGATGCTCTTTAAATGGTGAAGGAAAACACCGTGAGGAAACCGGCATGTCTTTCGAAGTATTGATTGGTGTTTACTGGTTGTGTGTGGGTTGGGTAGTACGAACCTACATGAAATTGGTGCGTGTACCCTGGAACCGATGCTTCGAAAGACATAGCACACTTGCCACGCACTGTTTGCGCATGGTAGGTCAATGGCATCCATTAAATTGGAAGCAAGGGGCGTCCATTCAATTGCACGTATTGGGCACCGAAGAAAAAAAAAAAGTAAAGTATTGTAAAGTAAGTTATTGTATTGTAAGTACGGTAATATTATACTATCAACGGAAACTCACGAAAACTAAGTTTCTGAAAAATAACAAGAACGTTGTTGCAAAAAAAAAACAAAAAAAAAAAGGTTGAACAAAAAAAAAAAAAAAAAAAGGTTGAACAGCCAAATAAAAATGTTGTAGTTTTTATATACTTAAAGATTGATTTGAAATTGGTAAAAAGGAAACTACGAAAAATTGGGTGATAATAAGGGCACAGTGTTGTAATTAGGTGTGCTGAAATGGGTATCAAACGACTAAGATCGGGGATCAAACGAATCTTGGTATATTTACAAACTGAGGACCATGGTTCTGGGATGGCAGCATTTAAAACATTGATTTTAAACCCACTGCTGGTTCCAGCCAGAGATTGGTCATTAATTTGGTTACCAGCCACAAAACATTGAAGATATGATCAAAGTCAAATAATTCAAAGAAAAAATATTTATTTGCAATAAATATGGTAAGTAAAAAAGGTGGTAAAAATAATATGTACTTAATACTCGTACAATGACACATTTCGCCAAAAAAATTGGCATGCAAACATTAAAGTATTAGATACTAATTCCAACATACATTGATAACTAAATGTGTAGCAAACCTTAAATTAGATAACTAGGACTGTGTTTAAAAGTTAAGATACTAGAAAAAAAAAAATGAAAACAGAAGGAAAATATAATAATTTTAAAATACAAACACAACAACTGTATGTACCGAGGTAAGAGAAATTCTCTCAGTATATGTTACGTTGTAGGAGAATGCTCCTGGATATATGGAATCTGTACCATGCTGCGTCAATATCAAACTTTGTTTTTATAGTCTACACTCATCATAATGAACACTTACAAAAAAAGTTCTTCTGTAAACTATTCGGAGTAATTTTATAAAATCGAAAATGAATAATTTGATACATTGGTTTTGCCTATGACTCGACATATTTGCAGAATACACAGATTATACAAAATACCATAATGAATTAATCTCAACTAAACGGGCGTAAACGTCAGATCAAATGTCAGAAGCTCAGAAGTGTGCCTGCCGGGATTTAGGGATAAGATCGATAAATCCAAATATTTAATGAAAAAATCGACTTTGTGTCAATTAGTAATATCAAACCGAATTGGTGTACTGATTTTACTTGTTTGTTACAGTCATTCAACAAAATAATAAGTAAATATAATAATAAATAAATATCGCTAGAAATAACACACAGCGCCATCTAGTGCTGCGCTGGGCATCGAGGCTTGTGTCGTGGACACTAGATATTTGATATACTACGCAGATACTTTTTGTTTGTAATGAGTCTGAAACAAATGTCCGCGCTCATCACACAAACATTTTCTCCTACCGGGATTCGATCCTTGGACCCTAAGAACATAAGGTAGCCTCACTACCGCTGTGCCATTCGGGTCGTCAAAGAAAAAAAAAAAAGAAAAGAATATGGAAATAGGAAGACGAGGTCATATCATCGTACTGACCCAATGGTTAAAGTAGACCATTAAGTTTTAAAGATATGAAAAGATGTTAAACACTGTTTAACAGCTTCAATCCTACTTTACACTCGGTGGAGATGTTCAAATGTAACTGGGTATAGTCTGAGAAAGTAAAGCATTCTTATTAAAACAAACAAAAAACGGTTTGTCTTGTTTATGGGAGATTGATTGTATACGTAAAATATTAAAAGTAATTTAGTATGATTATCTAACAACTTTGATTCTCTTCTTCTTCTTCTCAGCATCTCAAAGTCCACTGCTGGACATATGCCTCTTGCATGGCTCTCCACGAAGCTCTTGATGCAGCGATTCTAGTCCAGGTCGGCCCTGCAGTCTTTTGATGTCGTCCGACCATCTGGCAGGTGGTCTGCCGGCACTTCTGCTTCCTGTGCGAGGTCTCCAGTGAAGGGTTCTGTACGACCATCTGTTGTCGTCTCTGCGGGAAACATGTCCGGCCCATTGCCATTTTAGTCGAGCAACCCGGGTACCTATGTTGGTAGTTCGGGTGCGTTGGCGAATGTCCTCATTTCGTATTCTGTCTCTCAAAGAGACGCCAAGCATTGCACGTTCCATTGCACTCTGCGCTACTTTCAGGCGGTGAAGTATCCCGAGAGTCAGCGTCCACGTTTCACAAGCATACGTCATCACTGAGAGAACGCATTGGTTGTACACGAGTGTTTTCAGTGTTTGCGGGATTTTAGACTTGAATACATATGCATTCTGCAAGTTTTCCGAAGGCTCCCATCCTAACCGTATTCGTCTTTGTACAACTTTACAATAAATACAATTTGTTGAAAAGGAAGGGATGTAGTGGTTGTGTCAATGCAATAGATATAATGCATTGTCTCATGACACGAGTGGAGGGGGTCACTGTCAATCGTTCAGTTCAGTCGTTCCGACTACGAGACACCGTGAGAGGTAGACGTACACGTAAGCCCTTGCTGCGTGTAATATAAGTGAGTAGTGATAACCGTGATAGTCAACGTTATAGGTAGTAAGCAGGTAGTATTCTTATAGAAATAAAATAAACTAAAATAAGGAAGGGATGTAGTGTATGTAGATATCACACTACAAGTTGCCTCATGCGCGCACGTCGCTCGGTTATAAGTACCGGTCCGAGTGGTGGGGCGGTCAGTCGTTGTCAGACAGTCGGCCGGAGCGGTGGCGCGCTGGTGAGTCAACTAGTGTTGTTAAAAGTGCATATTTTACATCTCTCTTTGGTCCACTGAGAAGTCATGAGAGAAAAGACTCTCTCCACATTTGCGTTGTGTGGCAAAATACTAAAAAAATATTGACAAATCTTCAGAAATTCTGAAACTCTTGAGCTGTCGTTAATTGTATTAAAAAATATACACCATTGCTTTTCAGCGAGCTCGTCATAAAAATCGCTCTGCTTTGTGTTCAAAAAATTCTTAAGCAGGCAGAACTCTTCAAATAGTTTTGCGTCATCTACAGGAATTCCTTTGTCCCTCAAAAACACTAGAGCATCTGTGATTTTTTCAAATTGCAGATCCTTCTTTAAACACATCCATTCGAAGCATTTTAAGGATTGTAAGGGTGTTATCCAAAGGTTTATGCAGTTGATACATTCTTCGTACATTTGTTTTATTTCGCTATTTATCTTCGTTTGATCAGCTGCGGTAATATCGTGTTTCTGAAAAAGTTCTCGTACTTTCAAAGGGATGAAATTTTGCTCGATTTTTAACCGACTTCCAAAAAGGAGGAGGTTCTCTATTCGACTGTATGTATTTTTTTTTTTTTTTTTTTTTTTATGTATGTTACCCGATTACTCGAAGACGCCTAAACCGATTTGAAAAATTCTTTTTTTGTTTGAAAGGGTATACTTCCAAGTTGGTCCCATAGTCGCCAAGTCGGGATCTGATGATGGAATCTTGGCGAAATCGAGGGAACTCTTCAAATTTTATAGGATAACGTACAGCAATTTTTATATTTTCTACAACAAGTGAAGCATTTGCGTTTGATAAGAACCATTCTACCATCAGATCTGATGATGAAGCCGAGAGTCACGGAACTCCATAATGAGACAATGTACCCTAGTCGTGTTTGGGCTTGTTGTAATTGTAACGGTATGCACTTTCCATGTGAACCACTAAAAAGTGAAAAATAAAATCTTTTTTGCAAAAAATAAAACCGACTTCAAAAAGAAAAAGTGAAAAATAACTTTAGCTTCTGAAGTCGGTGACAAAAAAATTAAATCAATCATACAAACGTCACCGACTTCAGAAGCTAAAGTTATTTTTCACTTTTTCTTTTTGAAGTCGGTTTTTTGATTGAGTGACTCTGTCGTTCCATTTAATGCACTGAGGACTTCGGCGATTGAGTTTTTCTCTTTTTCTAGCGAAGCAATCCTTTTGTGAAATATAGCCATTAGAGAATGCAGATAGAATAAGTATATCTCACCAGTTTCATTTTCGAAGAACTTTTTTATCAGTACAGGTACTTTTTCCGTCGTTGTAAAATACTCCTTCAATGGCTCGTATAGTTTGAGAATCCTTTCTATAGCTGGAAAAAGACTAAGCCATCTTGTCTTGCTGTGATAAAGGAGTTTTTCATAGTTTATATCTATGTAGCTGCACAATTCTTTTAGCTTTTCTGTTCTTATAGTGTATACCGAAAAATGATTAAAGATTTTCATCACTAACGATTCAACGTCAATATCTAACAAATCGGTTGCGTGGCGTATTGCATTATGTAAAATATGAGCAGGACATCCGACACCTACTATCTCTTGCTCTAGGTTCCGGTTCAAATGGGTGATAACGTTATTTCCCTCATTTCGTGTAACACCTCCAAAGTTGACATTAGCATTATCACCCGTAAAAGAAACACATTTACCTTTTAAATTGTATTTTTCAAGAGTTGCAAGTATGTAATTTGCAATAGTCAGCGAAGTCTCATTTTCCAAGGATGTTAACTCAAGCATTTTGCTTTCCATGCCAGTCTTCCAATCAAAGTATTGAATGATTATTGGAAATATTTTATCAGCGTTGTGGTTACTGGCATCGGTTGACAATCCAAAAAACACAATGTCTTCTAGTTTTTCAAGAAGAATTTCGATAGTATACGGCGCAATGACATTATTTATAATAAATAGCCTCTGTTTTGGTCCTTGCGCAGTCTAGATTTTTTGCCAAATCAGAATCATGGAATAGTTTTTTTAGTAACTGCGAAGTACAGTCCATACTTTTGTAAGATTGGTGGTGTTTAACTATATGAAAAGCAAGCGTGGCATCAACAGCACCACTTTTGTTACTTTTTTGGGTAATTAAAGTATCAATCTTACTTGTACTGGCGCACAATCGGTTCTTCTTTAAGTGCTTTTCTGTTTTTAAATGTTTTTCATGTCAGCTCCACCTTTGTATCCAATCGACACAAAACTATCACAAATAGTACACTTCACTTCTTGGTCCTTTCTACCCTCAGTAAAAGAAGGATATTTAGATTTTAACGCATCCGTGAATTTACAACGTTTTTTGTGTGCGGACGCCATAATTACGATGCGTGACTGCGACGAGAAATAAACTTTGCGGTCCGTGCTATGCGATCATGCAAGGGAGGGTAGCGGTCGGGGACCGGGGTGCCACGCTGCCCGCGCCCTGCGCCGCGCCCGCACTTACTGTGTGCTTGCGTTCCGGGACTTCCGGGCTCAGTGCGTGCACCGTGCGGCACCCATCGCTTGAGCGGGCGGGAGGACATGCAAGTATGGCAAAAATCCGGTCTGACGTAAAATCCGGGCGGAGTCCGATCTAACACGTAAAAATCCGGTCTTATCCGGTCAGATGGTAACCCTTAAACTTATTCCTAAGTCCCGACCTGCGTCACGCAGGTCGGGACTTAGGAATAAGTCACGTTACTGCGTGGAATGTGCTGCATGAGGAAGGCCAACATCCGTACCACAAGTCTTCACGTCTAGAGCTTGTCTGGTATAAACATTACTGTGGAACAAAATATACACACTGCCAAATAATGCCAAAAAATAAAAAAGAATAAAAACATGCAAATAGATCATCACCCAAAATATGAAAAATAATAAACATAATTTGCTACAGGCTATTTTATATCATGGAAACCAAGATGTTAAAATACAATTATGAAAAAATAAAAATAGAGTAATAATAAAAATAAAGTCTGAAGAAATTTATGTTTTAAAGAAATCCATTGTTAAGCACCTTTTTGCCGACATCACACTTGTTTCAGAAAGATCAAAGTCGAACTGTTTGCACACCTTATTATAATACCCACTCACACGCACAACGTATGAATTTTGTCTATAGTTAGTATTTGCAAATGACACTCGTAATGGTGGATTAAACCGTCTGGACTTGTTTGGAACATTAAGGTAGAAAGTTGACAAAATATCAGAACAATCAATGTCACCACGAAATGTCTTCAACAAAAACACAGTCAGAGATCTCACGACGATTAATCAATGGTAGGAGATGGTATTTCTTACAGAGACTGAGATAGTCACTAGACTGATACGGTACCCTTTGATGAAAGCATAAAAATTTTATAAATCGTTTTTATAAAACAATAACGTCATAAGGTAATAATAACTTTTAAGGTTAGAAAGGTAAAAGTTATAAAACAATCATTACTTACGTTCAGTAGGACTTCTATTTAGAGCCAGTGATATTAATATTATTTTATTAATCCTATTCATTTTTAAGGCTCAAAATCACAAACACAACGACCAAACCGAAATTTAGAGTTTTTTTTCAAAAAACCAAACACGCGCGCGACATGCAACTAACGCGGAACGACGAATACGAATTTAGGCACGAGTCGACTTGTCTCACTATGCTTAATTTTATAAGTAAAGAATTCATATGTAATATGAAGATGACTACACATGACTCCTTTTTACTTTTTAGATTTTGCTCTTTTATGACTAAACTCTATTGGTTTTTGAGATTCACGAAATAAAAATGCGTTATAATTGACTCATGTCTTTTTTACCGTAATACTTCGTATTATTTTCTATCGAACTGTGTAAATAACTCATTTTTCAAAATTTCTGACTCATCCCCTTTTACCTTGACACCACAGATATATTTATAACCTAACCTTAAAACACTTTATATTCCCCTAAAAAGCGTAGTCGACGGAGCCTCGCTTCGCGGGAGCCCTATTTCCGGGTGCAGGGTTTAAAGGAACCTAACTAACCTAACGGGGGGGTGCCCCAAGTCCCGATTATGGGGGCAGAGATACTTCCGTATGTTCAGTTGACAATAATTCGAGACTTTACAATATCGCTAGATAGATACACGTTATATTGTAATATAACGTATTTGACAATTTTACGGTGACATATATACCAGGTAGCACTACATATTCTTCAACTGCCTTCCATCATCCTACAGTGTCTACATACACTATGGACGACCGTGTCATCTGATAGGTATTTTCTCAGATTTTGGACCGCGTTGTTTGTACAAAAATAGTATGTATACTGTGTTGTACAATAATGTTTTGTAGGCTCTAACAACCGGCAATTCATTCAATGTATGTCTTATTAAGATGTCGGTGACTAGTAAGCCGGGCTTCACTAAGTAACACTTCAACCTCTTCATCGAGGCCGTCTAAGATAATGCGCACTTTAATGCGACCACTAGGTACTATACTGCCGTTCCCGAAATCATTGAGGGTGGGTAAATTGATTTTGTCAATCGGAACATTCAGCATTATACTTAAGTCTTCGTTGAGTAAAGTGTATTGACTGCCCAAGTCCACAAATGCCTTGAATGGTTGATTTTCAACTAAAACTTGTTTATAGTATTTATCCACCCCATTCTGTCTACATGCAGTTTTTAAGATACTTTTAGTCGTATTCGTTACAGTCGTTGTCGGCGGAGTACGAGATTCAAAGCGGTTACCGGAAGTATTCTTACAATTCTGGTCTGTGTGTCCAAACCGAAGACACTTCGTGCACTTTATGATAGGTTTTGGGCATGAGGTGACCATGTGGCCAGATTCTTTCTTCGTTCTATCGGGCGAGGGTCGGTTGCAGTCGTGAAGAGACCGTGACTTCAAACCCTGAACCATGATTGTAGGGCAGCGTGGTGCGCAATACTCCGCGCCTCGAGCGCCGCGTTGCACGTCGAGCAATGTCCCGTACGCTTGTGCCGCCAGCCGATTCAGCCAACCCGCAAGAAGACGCCATGATAGCGGCCCAAGCGCAGATGGCGCTCGCTAATGCACAGACAGAGGCCGCTCGACATCTCGGCAATTGTATAATTCGTGTCGCTACCATGTTCGTCGAAGCGATGCAATTGTACAATTTAAATAAATAATAAAACAGTTTTTTCGAAATTGAGTTTTATGAATTCTTTAATTTTAAAAATCATTACATTCATCATTATAGTAGAAATAAAATATTTAAATAAAATGCTTATAACCCTTCAGGTTCAAAAAGTACTCGTACATTTCCATAATGTACAGTCGGGGAACATTCAACAATATCACGCAAAGTATTAAATGATAATTTTTTTTTTTTTTTTTTTTGGATAGGGCATCTCGCAGTTCAGTCTACGAAGACTGGCTTCTGCTTAACCGGGCAAGTCCTGTGGATGCCTTGAATTTAAGGCCTCCAGCCAGGGCAAAAATGACTAAAAACTAAGCGACAGCGCTCTAAGGGCACCCCCTGTGGGGTACGGACCTCGGCTTAGGGAGTCGCTGGGGGCAGCAAAGGGACAGGCTGGATCTGATTGTCTTTATTTAGGGACTGTTTTATTGCTAAAGGCTCAGCATCGCGGGCTGGCTCGGGCAAGGGTCGGGGAGGGATTGACTTGGGATTACGCGCCGGACCTCGGCGGCGAGGTCGGAAGGTCTTCGGTTTGTATTTGTACAATCTACGAACTGTACTGGTATCTTTCCTACTCTCTTGCAAGATAGTGATCGGATCGTCGGGGGTGTATTAAATGATAAATGATATTTATTCAGTAAGTAGGTTTTCTCAAACACTTTTACACGTCATTTTTTTAAAACTAGATGGGGCCGGTGTTTCGTATCTGACTACTCTGAGAAGAAACAGCCGAAACAAACTCAGAGGTCATAGTCTCTTTTAAAGTCCAGACAACCTTGTTCAACTCACATGAGAACTATGCAGATTAGTGTCTGAGATGGTCTTTTGAAGAAAGAACCATACAGATTTGAGTGGACCTGTCCAATCAGTGCAAGCATTTGTCAGTTATCGTGTTGCTCGACTTTTAACTCAAGGAGCTCAACGAAACGACGAACAATACCAAAGAAAGGACATTTGGGTAAGTCGCTTATAGTACTCTGCTTATAGTAACTGCCAGACAGTCGTCGGAAAAAAAAAAAACAAAAAGTGACCCACAAGGTCCTCACATTCACAATAATTAAATAAAATAAATAATAATTTACAATTCAAATTCGAATGTCAACAAAAATACGAAATGTCAAATACACACACATAAAATAAACAAAAATAAAATAAAAATAATAAAATACTGAAATAAGTATTCATGTCAAATCATTAAATGTCATGACAGTCACAAGTAAATATTCATATCAAATAAACACACACATAAAAAATAAAAATAAGTAAAGTAAAAAAAATAATAAAATACTGAACTAAGTATTCATGTCAAATCATTCAATGTCAGTGTATAAAATAAAGGAATCAATAATAAACAAGCGAAGTCCGAAATTTCAACATTCATAGAGCAAATTGGAGCAGCTTAATCCCAAGCCTTTTTATCTTCGAGATAGTAATTAACATGATAGAAGGCTTTCAGGCATAACTTCCGTTTTATTAACGACTAGCGGACGTCCCGCGGTTTCACCCGCATAGTTCCCGTTCCCGTGGGAGTACGGGGATAAAATATATCCTATGTTACTCGTGGATAATGTAGCTTTCGAATGGTGAAAGAATTTTTAAAAACGGTCCAGTAGTTTTTAAGCCTATTCATTACAACCAAACAAACAAACAAACAAAGTTTTCCTCTTTATAATATTAGTGTACATTTGGATTTATTAGGCTTAGTGCTTGATTAAGGCTCGGAAGTTTATTGTAAAAACGTATACATTGGCATTTGAACGTACCCCCTATTTTTGTGAGCCTCGTTGCAGGGATAATAAATTTGTGTTTGTTCCTCGTATTTATGTTGTGGATATCACTGTATTTTTTAAACAAATTAATATTTTTGTGTGCGTACAAAAGGTTTTCATAAATAAACTGAGAGGCCACAGTAAGAATATTAGTCTCTTTAATTTTTTCTCTGAGGGAGTATCTGGGACTTAGTTTATAAATTGAACGAATTGCCCTTTTTTATAAAACAAATATTGTTTGAATATCGGCGGCATTGCCCCACAAGAGAATACCGTACGACATCACGCTATGGAAATAACTAAAGTAAACTAAATTGTCTTGTGATGCTATTTCTAATATTGCTTGCTCCATGTCTTGCACTTTTTATTGATTTTAGCAAAGCATTCGACATGCTCCGTTGTGATACACTCTTTGACAAGTTGTCGCAAAATGGAATACAAGGGCCACTATTGGAACTATTAAAAAATTATCACACCAATAGATACAACACGGTTAAAATACAAAATGAGTACAGTACAAAGCTTCCATTGACGCAAGGAACTGCCCAGGGTTCAATTATAGGTCCGACAGAATACATACTTTATGTAAATGATATGAACAACGTCGTAAATTCAGGTTCTGTTTACCAGTTTGCGGACGACACATGTATATTAGTCGCTAATAAGAACATTCATGACGCTGAGGAATCCCTACAACGTAACTTCGACCTAATGTGTAAATGGGCTCATGACGTAGGATTAGTAATAAATGCAACAAAAACAAAAATTGTTCATGTACATTCATCACACAACAAATGCTCCACTACACCTACAATTATAGCACACGAACACACTTGCCTGCATAGCTCGCCACAGACTTGCAAATGTCCGTTTGTAGAAGTAGTCGATAAACACATGTATATCGGTCTAATGGTCGATAGCCGATTCTGTTGGGGACCGCATAAAGATTACGTATGCAACAAACTGAGGTCGATTCTAGGTAAGTTCAGAATACTGAAATATAAACTGCCTTACAAAACGCTTAGAATGTTATATATGGCCCTAGCAGACTCTGTTATCAACTACGGACTCAGTAGTTACGGGAGAACCTATCATACATACCTGACGGATATTTACAAGTTATAGCTAAGAATATTCAAAGTAATTGCGCCAAAACAATATAACCTTTTTAAATATTGTCAAGTTATGAATGTGTTCAATAAAGTTGATTTTTTCACTCTTACGGAAGTCAATAGACCTGAGCTGCTAACTGAAAGAACAAGACCTGACTTTTTAAGAACGATACCGCATAAAAATAAATACATTCTACCGCCATTCAATAATGTTTACGGGATGAGGGTTGCAGAATATTTAGTACCTTTTTTTCTTAATAAACTGCCAGAGGACTTGCAAGCGATGTATAAAACGAGTTCGAAAAGTTATAAGTATAAATTAAAACGTTTCTTTATACAAAACTTCTCCTAAATTAGGTATGTAGAATTATTATCATCATTAAAAAGTAAGTTTTATAATGTATTGTAGTTGTAACATTTAATAAGTTAAGTATAAGAACGGCTCGCCAGCACGCAGATAAGCCTTAAGAGGTTTTCGATGTGTGGCTAAAACAACCCTGTATTAGATTAAGTTTTTTAGATATTAAATAATAAAAAAAAAAAACATATCCCTGGGAGGATCATCCACTGGCCGCCGTCTGTCTTCAAGTTCCAACTCATCTCCTGATTGCAAGATTTTGTAGAACAACTGCAGCTGCTATAATTTTTGATGCTTTCACTGGGTCATAATGCAAGGTCCGATGCTTGTGCATCGAAATCTTGTCTTCATTACTCCAAAACAATTTTCAATGAGGAATCTTGTTTTAGAATGCGCCAAATTATATCTAGCCTCAGGTCCGCATCACCATATGGGGTCATCGGCCAAGGCAGTTGGGCGTGTCCAGAGTCTCCTAAAAGCCATTCACCAGCTGAAACTCCATGAAGATACTTGGTTTCCAATAATTGGCTCAAACTGGACCCTTGCCACACTGCTGCATCATGTGTTGATCCGGGAAAAGTGTCATTCAAATGAATAATTTCCATTGTTGCATTACATACAAATTGGCAATTAAGACTATAAAAGCCTTTGCGAATAAAAAATAATCTCGCTGGTAAAGTGCCGTGTCTTATGGGCGAACAATGGATATTTAACTGCAGTCTATCAAACCCAAGACTGAAGGAAACCCAGCTATTCGTAAAAACCTCTGTTTGTTTTCTGCCCTCTCCTCTTCGGTCTCCGGAAATACCACCATACCATTCAATAGGACAGTTACAATGGCATCAGTAACTTCTTGTAAGCATTAGTTTACACATCGCTGACTTAAACCTAAATACTGCCCCTGCCCAACCGTTGTTTGGTAGCCGCCATAAATTGTTAGGCTGGAAAAGGAAAATTGTGAGTATAAAACCCGAGTTACTACCCTAGAAAACCAGATTGACCTCCTCGAAAAGAATGCGCGCTGTACAACCATCGAAATACGCAACTTACCTAAACAGGAAATTGAAAACAAAAAAAATCTTCTCCAATATTGTTCAGAACCTCGGCTCAGCACTGGGACTTGAGACACAAATCGAGGGGTCAGAGATAAGAGATATCTACCGCTCAAAGTCAGAAGCCGCATTGTTGTAGTAAATTCTACCTAGTGGTAGAATTTACTACAACAATGCGGAAGGAGGCTGTTATTTCCAAGTAAATTACGTTTAATAAATCTAGACGTGAACTTGAGGAACCACGTCTAAACTTGCAACACATCAACGTTCCGGGTAATTTACGTACATTATTTATTTCTAAATATCTATCAAGCAGAGCAAGAAGGTTGTTTTATGTTGCGCGCCTAAAGGTCAAGGATATAAAGCTTATTGCGGCCTGGACATCTTATGGGAAGGTCTACATCAAGAAAGAAGAAGGGTCACCGCCAGTACGTATTCATGATGAGTCCGATGTAGTGGATCGTTGCAGTGTTGGTTGGTGTTAAAGGAAACTACGAAAACAGACGTTCCGGTGCGCCAACGTTTACGCGGTACGCCCTCACGGCGTCGTGTCTGGTGGGCAACTGCCCGTGGCGAGTGGAAGCGGGATCGCACTAGCTTTTCCTCCCTCGCGCATTTATGTTCCTTGTCACGCGGTGTACGCAACCACCCCGCCATTTTATTAAAATTTAAACGTTACAATGCAATGTTGCTACATAAAAAACAACAAAATAAAATACACACAATTTGACACAATGCAATATCAGAAACTTATAAGAAGACGATAACGAATAAGAAAAATATCGTAATATAAACTAAGTACATTACACAACAGTAGTGAGCCGTCTATCATCGCTAACATCCTGCCCTTCGGTGTCTTCATTACGACCAATGATATTATAAAGTACAGATATGTTACGTTCATAGTAATTTGCGTTGAAATCTGTTCCGCGTAGTACAAAACTGCACACATCACGGATATCTATGGCACACATTGACAAGTTTTACTGACAAGTAGTACAAAAGATACGAAACAACACGCAAGTGAAAGAGATAGCTATAGTTCTAACGATTGCGCTTCAAATGTATCCTTGTGCCATAGGATAACATTTTTATGGCCGTAGAGTGGACACTCGATTGAAGAGTAAGTTATAGGTAAGAAATTAAACATCATTGTTCTGTATTATCTTTAATTATCTGTAAGACTAGTTTGTCTGTGGTAACCCTGGATCACAGGATGTACAAGTATTCAAACTAAAATTGATAACTTATTGATTACTATGTGCACATTAAATAGAAATAAAAGAACTAAACTTATTAATGAATAGTATCTCATTATATATTATAACATGGTGTCAGAAATACTAGAATCAAAGTTCAGAAAATAAATTCTAAGGTCTTCTACTCTTCTAAGATCAAAGATGGCTTCCAAAGAAGAAATGGCGGAGTTAACCGAAGTTGTTCGGAAACAATGTGAACTGCTGAAATTAATGCAGTCACAGTTGCAAATGCAAGGGACTCAACAATCGCGTATTCACATTCCATGGCCGGCGCCTCTCGATGTAGATTCGGGGGATCCGGGAGAAGCTCTAGATTTTTTCAAGACCACGTGGTTAAATTATGCTACAGCCACAGGTCTGAAGGAAGAACAAAGACCTACACTTCTTATTAATGCGATAGGCCATGCTGCCATGAAGAAATACATGCACTTTGGCCTAGACGATAAAGACATGAAAAGTGAGGCTAAAATATTTGAGAAGCTTGAAGAAAAATTAAGGAAGAAACACAACGTCATCTATAGCCGATACATGTTCAACCAAAGATCACAAGCAGAGGGCGAAGACATAGATACTTATATACTGGAGTTAAGAAAGTTAATGAAAACTTGCGAATACAGCAACATTGTAATTGATGAGGTTCTACGAGACAGAATTGTGGTGGGCGTTAGAAATCCGGAAATTAAAAAAGAATTATTACGTATAGATCAACTGGATCTTACCCAAACTATTAAGATTTGTAAATCTGCTGAAGCAACAACTGCACAACTTCAGAATCTGTGTTCCGAACAAGTTTTTGCAAAGATTCACAAACTGGACAAAAAACAGACCAAAGTTGACAGCAAACCTTTACTGTGCAAGTTTTGTGGTGAAAAGCATATATTCAAAAAGAAAATTTGTCCTGCTTGGGGAAAAAAATGTGAAAACTGCCAAGGTAGAAATCATTCCAAAAAAGTTTGTAAAAAAACAAAAATGGTGAGAGAGTTGCATAGAGAAGACTCAGAGGAAGAAGTCAGCGACAACAGCACATACATTTCCAAGATCAGGACAAACCGGCACTCCGGCCACAAAGAAGTGGAACTCTACTTGAAGTTTAGTAAGAACTGGTTGAATGTCTACTGTACGTTAGATACTGGAGCTCATGTCTGTGTTATAGGTGCTGAGCAATACAAAAAACTCTGTAAAAAAGACAGCCTGAAACATTTGCGTGCTACTGATTTAAAATTAAAATGTTTTAATGAAACAGACATAGAAACATTAGGTGTGACTGATGTTGAATGTATACATAAAAATAAAAAGTATGTTATAAACTTTCATGTTGTGAATGTCAGTCATCAACCTCTATTATCAGAATCTGCTTGTGTTGCCTTAGGTTTAATAAAATACTGTAATGCAGTATCAGTGGGCAATGCCAGGGCCATGGAAGCACAAAATATTATAAGCAAGTACTCGGATATTTTTGAAGGTTATGGCGAGTTACCAGGAATTGTTGATCTGGAAATTGATGAAAATGTTCCACCTCGCATTCAGCCGGCACGTCGTATGCCTATGGCTCTCCGAGCACCTCTTAAAGACGAATTGGACAGGTTAGTAAAAGATAATATTATTGTTAAGGAAGAGTCTCATACTGATTGGGTTAATAATATATTAATTGTTCGTAAAGGCAAAAAGTTCCGTATCTGCTTAGACCCTATCCCATTGAATAAGGCTCTCAAAAGACCACACTTTCAATTTACAACGCTAGAAGAGGTTTTACCCGAACTTGGAAAAGCTAAAGTTTTTAGCACAGTGGATGCATTAAAAGGATTTTGGCATGTTAGGCTAAACGAAAGGAGTAGTAAGCTTACTACCTTTTGGACTCCATTTGGTAGATATAGGTGGTTAAGGCTCCCCTTTGGTATTTCTTCTGCGCCAGAAATATTCCAACAAAAGTTATTATCAACACTACATGGTCTTAAGGGTATTGAAGTAATGGCTGACGATATTTTAATATATGGGGTAGGTGATACAACTGAGGATGCAGTAAAAAACCATAACATTAACTTAGAAAACCTTTTAATAAGACTCAGAGAAAATAACTGCAAGCTTAATAAAGATAAATTAAATTTATTACAGAAATCAGTGAAATTTTATGGACACATGTTGACTGATACTGGGCTGAAGGTTGATGAAGAGAAAATCACAGCTATCAAGAATATTGCAATACCTACAAACTCCAAAGATGTATTAAGACTACTAGGAATGGTAACATACCTGAGTAAATTTATTAAAAACTTAAGTTTAAAAGTCACTTCTTTACGAGAATTAACAAAGAAAAATGCTATATGGCAATGGACAGAAAAGGAACAATTAGAATTTGATGAGATTATTTCATCTTTAAGCAGTTTACCAACCCTTAAGTATTATGACATGAATAAACCTTTAGTAGTAGAATCCGATGCCAGTAGTATGGGGCTTGGAGCAGCTCTTTATCAAAATAATGAGGTTGTAGCTTTTGCTTCTAGAACTTTAACCAGTACAGAAAAAAGGTATGCCCAAATTGAAAAAGAAATGTTAGCTGTGGTTTTCGCTTGTTCAAGATTCAGTCAATATATAACTGCAAATACTAATACCATTATAAAAACAGATCATAAACCTTTGATAAATATTTTCAAGAAACCACTAGTAGAAGCTCCAAAAAGATTGCAACTTATGTTAATGATCCTTCAGAGATATGATTTAAAAATAGAATATATAAGTGGAAAAAATAACTTTGTAGCAGATGCACTTTCTAGAGCCCCTACTCCAATACAGGATGACTCTCATTCTTTTAATAATGCTAAACAAATTTTTGAGATTATTAGTAAACATTCTTCAGCAAAATATCTGAAGGTCTCAAACAAGATAATAGAAAGCATAAAGAAAGAAATGGAGAATGATCCAGAGTGTCAAGAGCTCAAAAAATATATTGTAAACGGATTTCCAGATTATATTTCAGATATGCCTGAAAACCTGAGATGGTTCTATAAATTTGCCTCTGATCTGTCTATTCAGGAAGACATAATATTAAAAAATGATCAGATTTTAATTCCCAGGTGCATGAGAAACTACATGTTGCCAAAAATTCATAAAAGTCACAGTGGCGTTGCTAGTTCAATTAAATTAGCTAAGCAAAATATTTTTTGGCCAGGCATGTCTGAAGATATAAAAAACTTTGTAGAAAAATGTAAAATTTGCATAAAATACTCACCATCTCTAACTAGATTCCCAATGTTGTCTCATGACATACCAATGTATCCCTTTCAGTATATCTCTATGGATGTGTTCAATGTAAAACTAAAGTCACAGTCTCTTAATTTCCTTATTACTGCTGACCATTACTCAAACTTTTATGAAATTGATAAACTAAAAAATTTATCTTCTAGTGAAGTTGTTAATATATGTAAAAAGAATTTTGCAAGATATGGTATACCACAAAAAATATGTACAGATGGGGCTACTAATTTTGTTAACAGAGAATTTTCTATGTTTGCTGAAGAATGGGATTTTATCCATGTAACCTCTTCGCCACATTATCCCCAATCTAATGGAATTGCCGAAGCTACAGTAAAATCTGCAAAGAAACTTATTCTTAAATCATATGAGGCCGGTGAAGATTTTTGGATATCTCTGTTACACCAGAGAAATGTACCAAGTGGCGGCGATGATTGTAGTCCTGCACAAAAGTTTCTATCTAGAAAAACTAGGACTTTAATGCCAAATGTACCAGAGCAACTCATTCCTGTATTGATGACTGACATTCCAAAAAGAATTAAAGCCAAAAGAGACAAAAGTAAATGTTACTATGATAAAAAATGTAAACAACCCTTTTCTTTATATATCGGTCAGAATGTGGCGGTACAACTAAGTCCCGAACACACAAACACATGGAAATTAGGATTTGTTGTAGAAAAAGTTAACGAAAGGTCATATAGAGTGAATGTCGATGGGGTAATATATAGGCGAGACTTAACACATATAAAACCATTTAAAGGGGTATTAGAGGAAAATGAGGAAATTACAAACAAAAATAAAGAAAAGAAGAAAACTGGTTTATTAGATAATTTTGTAAATAATGATGTAAATAAAAACAAATCTGTTATGTATGATAATTTTAATACTGATTATGGTTGTGAACTAATTCTGGATAATAATGTGATTCCAAATCCAGATGTTAACCTTGATACAGCTGAGCCAATTTCGAGTCAAAGTCATAGCACTAGACCTGTAAGATCAAGATGTTTACCAGTAAGGCTCAATGACTACACACTGGATTAAATGTGTTTCTATATCTTAATTTAGGGTTAAACTATTTCTTAATTTTCTAATAATAATTGATGTGTTAATTAAGATTAAAGGCATGTAACAAGTGATTATAAAACTTAGTAATAAATAGATAAGTATTGATTGATTGTATTCACATAGACTCATTAATTTGATAAAACAGAGAGGATGTTCTGTATTATCTTTAATTATCTGTAAGACTAGTTTGTCTGTGGTAACCCAGGATCACAGGATGTACAAGTATTCAAACTAAAATTGATAACTTATTGATTACTATGTGCACATTAAATAGAAATAAAAGAACTAAACTTATTAATGAATAGTATCTCATTATATATTATAACAATCATAGAATAGGAAATCGTATTTATTGAATATTTGAATAAAGTACAGTTTTAGATACCTTCAAAAAGATTTAATTTGTTTCTTTTTTGTCTCTTTGAGAGTTTTTGTAATTCAGGGTTATTTTTATGTGCGAAATGGAGACGGATGGTTGTGTATTTATGAATTATGGTTTTAATCAGATGTATGCGATGATTTAATATAGGTGCCTGATGTTTTGAATGTTCTAAAAGTGAGTCAAAAACATTAGAATTCAAAAAAGTTTTTAAAATACGATATTTTAATTTGTCTACGTCTTCGATACTAGCAAAATGTACACCCTTTTCGTTTAGATGAGATTTTATGACAAATTCAGCTTTTAAACACACTGTAAACAAATTTTCTGATGCATAGCACAGGCCTCCCATATCTCTAATTGTAACTAATTTGTGGAACCACAATTTTTCATTTGTATACAATGCGTCAACACAGGTTTCACATTTAATAACTTTTGTCAATTTTCGTGCAATCCAGCCTGATATATATCCAGTTATTTGTTTTATTGATTCTGAACAATTTTCATTATTGAGGATTTCAGCTAGAATAGTAACATTATTTTCTGAACTTTTATCACTAAGTGTCGAAACATCTGAATTTTTTTCATCTACATCGATAGCACGCAGGCCTGAAGAAGAGTTAATATTTAAAACTCCAGACGATGAACAAGTGAGTATAGGAATATATTCTAAAGGAATACAGTTGCCACTAAAGGAACTCCGTAATTCTAAATGATTAAAAATTCGTTTGTACAATGCTTTGAATTGTATGGTATTCGGATTATTATTGTAACCACCTTGACGCCGAATAATACCAAAAAGACTTTCTATATGGTCTTGACTCAATCTGTATGTCGCGATGTACCTTAATGCTGGTGTTGCTGCCATGACATAAGTTATAAAAAGGTGTTTTAAACTCTCAATACAAATTAAGAAACCTAAAAATCCAGTTTTAGATTTGCATTCTACTATTGCTTTTTTTGATATTGTATATACAATTCTTTTTCGTATGATCCGCCTAGTTTTAGTATAAATCCGCAACGACAAAATATATTCCTTGGCTTTTTCTAAAAAATCTAAAATTTGTGTAGCATTAGTTATTTGTTTTATTGATTCTGAACAATTTTCATTATTGAGGATTTCAGCTAGAATAGTAACATTATTTTCTGAACTTTTATCACTAAGTGTAGAAACATCTGAATTTTTTTCATCTACATCGATAGCACGCAGGCCTGAAGAAGAGTTAATATTTAAAACTCCAGACGATGAACAAGTGAGTATAGGAATATATTCTAAAGGAATACAGTTGCCACTAAAGGAACTCCGTAATTCTAAATGATTAAAAATTCGTTTGTACAATGCTTTGAATTGTATGGTATTCGGATTATTATTGTAACCACCTTGACGCCGAATAATACCAAAAAGACTTTCTATATGGTCTTGACTCAATCTGTATGTCGCGATGTACCTTAATGCTGGTGTTGCTGCCATGACATAAGTTATAAAAAGGTGTTTTAAACTCTCAATACAAATTAAGAAACCTAAAAATCCAGTTTTAGATTTGCATTCTACTATTGCTTTTTTTGATATTGTATATACAATTCTTTTTCGTATGATCCGCCTAGTTTTAGTATAAATCCGCAACGACAAAATATATTCCTTGGCTTTTTCTAAAAAATCTAAAATTTGTGTAGCATTAGTTGGACTAATGGGCTTTTTAAAATCATATTTTCCCGAGGACCTAGAGTTAAAAATATCAAATAAATCATTGAAGATAGATATAAACTCTACTGTTGGTTCTGTATCCTTAATTTTAGAAGATATGATTAGTTGGTCACAGAGTTCTAAAGCACGGGCTATACTTCTGCTCAACAGCTGTGTGGCTAATTTAACTTTCATTATTTCGTTTCGGAAGTTTATATGACGCTGAGAGAGTTTATTAGCAAAGTTTAAACCTTGACTGGTTTGAAGCTGATTTAAAGCAGTGATCAATTTCCATCTTATTTCCTTATTATTTCCGAATATAACTTTTTTTGCTTCAAAGGTGTTACGAACCAATTTAATCATATGGCAAGGGTCCAAAATTACAGCTACCTCTATGCCACACTCCGGATGTAAAAAGGTAGTTTTCAATTTATTTGGTTTATTAAGATCACAACCTAAAATAGTAGCAGCAGCTAAGTTACTAGGACACCCGTCAAATGTAACCGCAACAACGTCAACACCTGAATCGTAACATTTACCTATACATGTATTAATTAAATTTGCTCGTGTATCCGCTGATAGACTTTTAACAAAAAAATAACCCACTGTTATCTTCCAACTTTCATTTAGACCGACTAAAATGAATACGTAGACCTGAGTTGCGATTTCGGTATTTAAGTTACAGTCAATGCCAAAATCGACAAGACCGTCAGTTTTCTTACCCGTCCACAAGGTTTGATGTCGAAGCGCCATTTCATCGGCTACAAGGGTACATAACAAACGTTTGCCTGATAAAGAGCTCTTTTTCGTTAAAATATCAAAAGCTGGCTGAGTAAACCCAGGCGAGGATGAAGTATTTTCATACCACTTGGACAACACACGTGGATGTGGCAAAGCGGTATGAAACACACTTCTTACATATTTATAAGCAGCAGAAGAATAAAAATTAAGTGTAAGTGCAAATTTTCTTAGAGCGGCGGGATACTTTACACGATAGGACTTCTTCGATTTCTTTTTTAAATAAATTCTGTTTATTAAATCCATGACTTCGGTTTTTAAATTTAACTGTGAAAATTGTTCTTTTGAAATGTAATCTTTTGTCTTTAAATCTTTTAATATTACTGCGACGCTGGCAATCCTTTTCTTCAATCTTTTATTTTGTTGTGTTAGTTTTTTAATGTTTTTTTGTAACCGTTTTTTTTGGAATATTAATTCACGAACACGTTTTCTAAGCGCCGACTTTCTTGGTGTTTCCAAAATTTCTTCCATCTCCGGCAGACTGACATTGTCTAGACTCGACGGAGAGTTTTGAACAAATTTAATTGTTTGTTTCTGAAAAAATATGCCTATATTAGTACGTATGGAACGGTTAATCACGGATCAAGTATTCATCACATCACTGATGTTTGTATTCAGCTTAGCCCATTATGTTCAAAACTAAAATAGAAATTAATAGTCATTACGTTAATCAAAAAATTTATGATCGAGTCTTAATAAAAATTGTATGACTCCAATACTTGGCGTGTTAACTTTTCGTCAAATCGGAACTTCATACTGGACGAAGTCGCAGGTGGAAAGCAAGTAATAAATAAATAATCAATTTCATGTCACAACTATAGGTTTCATAATGGAATGCCATGTAGCGGTTACATTGTAGGAACCTTTAATGACCAAACAAATTCAACGTGGGCGAAAATGCAAGCAACAGGTAGCTGTTACCTGCATAATGTTTTATAAAATGTTTTAGTTACCTACCTCTATAATTGGAACTGCATTTCTTTTAAGCATTGATAGACCGCATTTCGAAATATATTTGTCAGTAGTTTGGAAATGATTGCTACATATCCTGCTGTTTTTTGATGGTATCCAGTCTGATTCACTTCTTTGTTCACGAACAATTGCGATCCAATCTTGAAGTCGAACCTGATCACTCGGAAACCTAATTCAATAAAAAAAAACAGTTATAATCCTTAATAATCAGTCAAATAAACTTCGGTAAAAAAAATGTAAGACAAAAACAACTTAAAACAAGTCAATGAATATTCGCTTCTGCACTTGTAAACTAATCTATGTCCGCAGCGCACGCGTCCTTATCGCTCTCGCGGCAAAACAAGTTTGCTCTCTCTGTCTTCTTCTTCCTTTGCCTACTTATGGCTCCTGAGCATAATATATTGGCATGTTTGGAAAAATAATTGAAATATAAAAAATAATCTTAATATCTTTGCATACTCACATGTGGTATGAGATTCCTTGTATTTTGTTTACTTTGGAGGTATAATTCGTACACTTTCGAAACACACACGATGGCATTTTTGATAAATAAAATCTAAGGACACGGGTATTACGGTGCGGCACACTTGTTGTAGCGTTCGACTCAGACTAGTTGCAAGGCGTTCCAATTAGCTCAGATTCGAGTCTTCACGACGCGCGCGCCTATAACATATCTGTACTTTATAATATCATTGATTACGACACTCATCACCACTCTGAAGTAAAGCTATTCGCGATGCTGGACGCTTCATGATACCCGTTTTTGTCCTTATGTCTAAGACTCGAACCCGTGCGTCAGGCCTAGGGTATATTGTCTGAACGATGCCCTTCGGCCATACGTTCCGCGGTGAAGCGGGGTCTACCACTACAACAAGATCTCCTACATTCAATTGCGCGCTTTGGCGATTCCACTTTTTACGCGGAGCTAAGGAAGGTAGGACTTCTTTCATCCACCTAGACCAGAGTAAATCTGGGGTAAAGTTATGACGTTCGTTCCCAAGTCGCTTAAGTCAGTAGGCACATAGTGCCACTCGTCAACCTTGCTGAACTCATCAGTTTCCCCGAGTCTATTTGCAATGAAAACTTTATAGGTTCGACCTTGATTCTTAATCCAATACAAAACAGTAGTCGAATCCATCCAAAAATGTACTGAATTCGGTTGCAAACGGTGTTCTTTTTTATGCTGTTAGCTAATTTACACGCTAATACAGCTCCCTGCAACTCTAATCGTAACAGTCCTCTTTTAAGGTATCATGCATTGAAGAAGGATCAAGTAAAGGCTTAGCAATATTTTTCTTAAGTTGTTCATTATTTCTTAAAATGCTTTAAGCGGTATTACTGAATTGGCACATAACAGTGAAGCAAACTTAGCTATTATAGGGTTTGTAACTGATTCAATGTTGAGTGACAATAAGACAATTACATTGAATCTTCTTTTCCAATTGGTATCGTATTACCCAATATTAACTGGGTTGTGGAGGTCAGAGAGGCAGTCGCTCCAAGTAAAATACAGGTAAAAATCTGGTTAGACTGGAAGCCGACCCCAACATAGGTGGGAAAAGGCTTGGCAGATGATGAGGTACTCACCTTTGTCTAGAAGTTGAAGTTGTTCCAGTATATCTTTTACTTCAGGTGCTTTTAGATAGAGCCAACTTGAAAGTTTTTTTTTTATTGTTGGGAATACTTCGAATATTTTATTTCCAGACGATGGCAGTAAGAAGCTCGTGCCCTCGTGGCGTTTTTAAAACTGGGTATTTATTAAGGGTGTACTATGCCAAATCGAATGCCAAATAATCGAATATCAATTGATCGACCACTATATGTCGAACATCTAAATACTCGAACGTTCTTAATATCGAATGGTTAATAAATCGAACATTCAAAATATCGTACACTCAATACATCGAGTGTTCAAAATATCGAATGATTGTTTGATCGAGCGTTCAAGGCATCGCATATTCATTCTATCGAAATATCAATACACTGAATACTTTTTATATAGAATACAAGAAAAACACAAAATTTACTAATAAATCACATTTTAATCTTTAATTATTATCTTTTACAGGTACATTTTAATATTTTGTGTGAATTGCGATTGCACGGAGGAACTCTAATAAATCCATGTTGTTTTTACTGTTTAATATTTTTTCAATCGCATTGTCATCTCTTTTGCCTCTTTTTTGTGGAGTAGGTCTTTCCAATCCCGCGTTTGCCTTTTCAATTGTCCTATTTGTTATAGCTTGCTCCTTAACTAAAAATTCTATGGTAGCATAAAGACCCCTTTTGTGCTTATCAAGCAACGTGTTCCATCTTCTGTGCCATCCTTCAATGTTATTTTGAGTCCTAGGCAAACCCAGTGTATTATTTTGAAACACAGACCACAGTGAAGGTGGAAACATCGGTGCTGAGCGTGCTATAAGTAATTTATTATTTCCCGTCTCACGAGAATTAATATTTCCCCAAACATAATATTTTCCAAACCAGTTGGTGATATCACTTGCCTCGTCGGGTAACACTTCTTCTCTCAATTTATCGAAAGCATCTGGTATCTCATCTTGGTGTAAATAAGCAAGTGCGATAATGTGTCTTAACATGACAGCAAACTCAGCATCTTGGCCATATTTACTTTGCAAACCATTTTGTTGAATTTGACGCCATACATTTTGACCTAAGTGGAATAGACAGCATTTGTGTTGCGCATCAGGAAATTCTTCTTTTACACTATTAATGACCGCCATCTCGAAATCCGTCATTATTACTCGTGGGTTCAATGGGATATCATATTCTAGAGCATATGCCTTTAGTGCTTGAAAAAAATACAAGTAACAATTTAGCGTCTTATTCGTTAGAAACGCATATACTAAAGGTACGTAATAACGATCTGTACCCGTGTCCACCAAACCATGTATACTATATATTTGTTTGAAAAGTATAGGACATGTTGCGAAGGTACCATCCATCACCCAAAGTTGTGATTTATTTAATAGTATTAAATTCGATTTCGTTGCAAATAACATAACACAGTTTTCTTCAAACTTAACCTGACGCCCTAAAAATCTTTCACCATCAACTTTCTGCAATCTATCGGGGATGTTTATATCATCCAAAGTAATCGGTTCCTTTGGCATTTCTTTTCTTCTTGCTCGACGTATAATTTGCGATGCTGCTTTTTTGTTTGGCAGAGCACACGAACTTGATTTTGAAATGTTGGCCTCATTTCGCTGAATAATTTGACTCGGTCTATCAAGCGAGCTGGTAGCATCACTTTTTAGGGAATTCCTAAAACGTAGTTCATCTACCTTACCAGGATCTGGTGCGTGATTATGCTGCGTTGTATAGCTTTCCAACAAATGCTCCTCACTTCCGTGCAATTTTGTTGTTGCAGTACTATTACAATGGTATTTATATTTGTAGGAACAATGCCAGTAGAACTTGTTATTAATATTTTTGTTTATTGCCATTACATAGCCATCCAAAACTAAGACCGACTTGCGTTTTTGGGACAATTCTGGCTTATAATAAGACCCTACAGACATTTTTCACAAAATTCACTTGTAATGCACTACTTAGTCACAATGCTTTCTGCAGATGAACATAGTTTTATTTATGAGGTGAAAACAATATTACAATGTATGAGGGTAGCCTGAAATAAATATGACTTACTTAGTTGTTCGTTCAGAAATATACTTGTTTTTAACGAAAGTTTATGTATTGTAATAAAATTATACATTTAATTTATCTATGATTAATCATTTTATAAAGGTGTTTAAAATCGAATAAAAACAACATCTCCGTGCAATTGCAATTCACACAAAATATTAAAATGTACCTGTAAAAGATAATAATTAAAGATTAAAATGTGATTTATTAGTAAATTTTGTGTTTTTCTTGTATTCTATATAAAAAGTATTCAGTGTATTGATATTTCGATAGAATGAATATGCGATGCCTTGAACGCTCGATCAAACAATCATTCGATATTTTGAACACTCGATGTATTGAGTGTACGATATTTTGAATGTTCGATTTATTAACCATTCGATATTAAGAACGTTCGAGTATTTAGATGTTCGACTTATAGTGGTCGATCAATTGATATTCGATTATTTGGTATTCGATTTGGCATAGTACACCCATTTATTAACGTATGTTGCGACGGTTATTTCTGAAGTCTCTATTTCTCTCAATCTATTTTTGGCTGTTTTATGCCACTTCTCTACCACTGTATGCCAGCCAGGGTTCTGTACAGTTTTGGAGCCATTCAAATCTCATCTTGAATCTGGATGGTGATCTTCATCTGTACCACCTTCTGGAAAGATATATGAATTAATAAAAAATCAATTAAGAATTCCAATTAAGTAATATAATTTAATAAAATAAGTTGCAAGTTATTTAAGTTCTTTACTAGAAAGAGACCAACTTAATATTAAGGAGAAGAACAAAAAAGGGAAAAAGTGTGAAAATATTATCTTTGAATATTCGTAATAAAACCCAAAACCATTAATAACTAGAATACCTACTATACCTACAAGCTGGCCTGATTGATTACCTGTTTCCCTATTTGGGAGGCCCTGGTCCAGCAGTTGGATCACTATGGGCTATTAAAAAAAGCTTGGTAGGTAATTTAAAACTTGCCTGTTTCATCGACTTCTAGTGGCTCGTTGCTGTTATTGTCGCATTTTTTCTTTTTAATAACCATGGCCTCCCTAAGTTCGCGGCGCCTATTGTGTAGGCAATCATATAATTTGCCTTTTGCACATCTTTTTATTTTAAGTTTAGTATCATTAATGTATGGAATGAAGCATGTACTTATATTTTCCTTTTAAAATACTTCAGTTATCTAGTGCTTTTGTAAGTAGTATAGAACTGTCTATTCTATTAGTTGCATCTGATTCCATCAGTTCTTTAATGATCTTATTGGATACTTTTCTTCGCCCATTACTAGATAATTAGTAGGTGGTTTATTTCAAGTCAGTACCTACTTAGTTGATAGTTAGCGCGATGTGCGACATCACGGACTGCGCGACGGAGTAGGTATGTGTAGGTAGTCGGTATCTTCTTAGCATTCTTCATTTACTTGATAATAATTGCCATGATTTCTATATGTGGTATATCTGTTTATTATTTTAAAATGTGAGTAGGCTTTTAACGACAGTTGATTGCCAGCCAATATACGAGTGCAAGTGTAGCTCCGTGTTTAATTGTGATTTTCCCATAAATACATAACATTTGGCGACGATTTCTTATCCACGTGTATAAATAGTGTGTGTGTAAATACGGGAAGTATTTGCAATGCCGGAGAACAGCAATTCGGATAGATCAGAACGAGTAAAATCGAGCATGATGTTTGGTGGCAACCCCTCATTCGATCACCGAAGTCAAGAGTGGAGCATTTTTAAGAGTCGGTTTATCCAGTACTGCACGGCGAACGACATTCAAGACGACACCGATAAGCCTGGAATAAAAAGACGAGCTCTTTTGCTCACTGCATTCGGGGAAGAGACCTACCGCGTGGCGAGAGATTTGGTATTTCCCGACAGTTTAGATACGATCGAGTACTCAAGTTTGTTGGAAAAGTTAAATGTTCATTTTCAATCTAAGAAGAGTACCTTCGCAGAACGTTATAAATTCTATAAATCAGAGCAACGGACAGGCGAAGATCTAGCCGAATGGGCGGCTCGCGTCCGAAATCTAGCACAATTTTGCGGGTTCAGGAGTGAACTAGAAACCGCCTTACTGGACAGGTTCGTCCTAGGTTTGGAAAATACCAAGGAGAAGGAAAAATTGTTTGCTGAAAGTATTGAAACTTTGACATTTAGCAAGGCGTTGGCTCAGAGCGTGCGCTGTGCGCGCGCCGCGCTGCATATGGCGCGACCGGCCACGAGCGGCGTGGAGGCGCTGGGAAACGCGTCAGCGCAGCCTGTGTTTGTGTTACAGTGGCGCGCGGCCCACGGCGGCGACGGCGCCAGCGACAGCGGTTCCGCTTCAGATTCACATGGTGATAACTCGCGAGTGTTCAATTGTGAGGTGTGCAGTTACAAAAATCACACGAAAGATCAGTGCGGTTTTGCTAATTACCAATGTTAAAAGTGCAAAAAAAGAGGTCATTTGAAAAGAATGTGTAAGGCTAAGATCAGTGATAACAATTTTCTAGAAACGGATGACGATGGCGTTGATGTACGTATTCATAATTTATTTAACATAAAAAACACAGTCAAGGACCGACCAATCTCACGAAAAATCTTATTAAATGATAAAAAAATTACATGTGAAATCGATTGTGGTAGTGCTGTCTCTGTCTTGCCCGCCTTTATCTATCAACAGCTGATCGGAGGCGATGACGTAAACTATCAATTAAAACCATGTAAGGCGGTATTTAAGTTTTATACAGGTGTGAGAATTGCCCCGTTAGGTGGTTTATCAGTACCGGTGACATTCGAAGGTTGCACAAATAACATGGTATTTTTTGTTATTAAAACGAATGAAAAGCGATTGCCTCTTTTAGGCCGCGATTTTATGAGATTGTTTAAGTTACATTTATGTAGCAAATTAAATTGTAACAATGTAACGTTAGATTCGACGGACGATATCGCCACCGAGAAAGTGTTAATGGATAAATACTCAAGTTTATTTTCCGGGGAACTAGGGAAGTTTCACAAATATAAAGTTGGCTTAAAAATAAAACCAGATGCAAGTTAAGATTTTACAAGCCCCGGCCTGTACCTTTAGCCCTAAAGCCTAAAATAGAAGAGGAGTTAGATCGATTATTGGCGGCCGGTATAATAGAAAAAGTTGACTATGCGGACGTCGCCACACCTATTGTGCCAGTTTTGAAACCGGATGGCAAGGTTCGGATTTGCGGAGATTTTTCTATAACACTGAATAAAGCATTGTATTTGGACAACTTTACTATACCGCGAATCGAGGACTTGTTTGCCAAGCTCCATGGTGGAGTCGAGTTCAGCAAACTAGATTTGAAATCAGCGTACCTTCAATTGGAACTCGATGACTCCAGGAAATGGTGTGTAATAAATACACATAGGGGATTGTATAGGTACACACGGTAAATCTTCGGTTTGGCAAATGCACCGTTTATATTTCAACGTACAATGGAACAGCTGTAAGGCGACATTGACGGTGTATGTATATACTTAGACGATATTCTGATAACGGCTCCTAATAGGAAATTGCATTTAGAGAGGTTAGAGCAGGTAATGCAGAGGTTGGGGGACCACCCCACAGTGCTTGCGTCCACGTCGCGTCCCCTGGAAACGGCCCAGTTCTGACCACCGTAACGGAGTGGCAGACTGGGTACGGCCAAAGTGCACTGTGCTCTCGTAGCGATTATCCTTGCCTTGAGAACTACGAGTTTGCTGAATATGTCTAAAATAACGCGGAGCGCCTCCGGGCGAAAAGCCAAAGGTCCTTCTCAACCCCGAGGCCCTTCTCAGGGCCAACCCAAAAGCTCTTCTCAGGGCCAACTGAAAGGCCCTTCTCAGGGCCAATCAAAAGGACCTTTTCAGGGCCTCCCCGACGCTCCAGCGTCAGAACAAGCCGCGCGCCGTCTGCGGCAGGCTTTTTGGCGGACGAGTCGTCAGATAACGACTCACTTTTTGGTGTGTCGGACGCGAGCGGCTCTCGGTCAGGGAAGCGGGTCCACCTGAGCGGTGGGTCCGAGGGTTCCCAAGCCTCGGGGTCGAAGGCTAAAAAGCCAACGACCGTGGCCGCGGATACCCACAACGTTGGGCTCGCGGACGCCCAACGCTAGTTGGACCTCGTCCGACGAGCGCAGCTCCAGCTAGAGCTGGAGGAGAAGGTTGCCGCCAAGGAGAAGCGGGCACACGCCACTCAGGCCAAGTACGGGTACGGTGCGTCCCGCGTCCTGTACGCGGACCACTCTCTTGCGGAGCTGGAGAGGATGGCGGAGGAAGACGAGGAGGAGATCGTTGAGGTCGCCTCTAAGTCCTCCAACCTAAAGGGGACCTTCCAAAATGCCCTCAAGAGCCGGGCCGCAAGCTTGCGTGGTGTCGTCGCGGAGCTGGTCCGTCGCAAGACCACCGACGAGACGCGGCAACTGCAGGCGAAGGTAGATCGCCTGCAGTTGGAAGTCAGCCAGCTTCATCAGAAGCTGGCTGAAGCCACGGCCCAGCCACAACAGGCCCGGACGAGCCCTGTGGCAGAAGGCCCCTCCAACCTTGAGGATATCATCACCGCTCCCAGCCGGTCGCAGACGACCGGCAAGGGATAGGGGAAGGGGACAGGGAAAGGGAGAGTAAAAGGAAAGCTGGTCCCCCAAAAACCGCAGCCGTCGTGGTGACACCCACCGCGGAGGCTGCGGAGCGAGGGGAGACATACATGTCGGTTTTGATGCGGGCGCGTGCTAATGCCGATCCCACTCAACTCGGGATTGGCAGCGTATCTTGCCGGCGGACTCAAGCTGGGGCTCGAATATTCGAGTTCCCGGGGGCAGAAGGGAGTGCCCATGCGGACCTCTTCGCAACAAAGCTGCAGGAGGTCATCGCAGACTGCCAAGGTGGCCCGACCGGTCAAGTTGGCGGCCTTAGAAGTGACGGAGTTAGACGACTCCGTAACCAAGGAGGAGGTGTTGGCGGTGGTCGCAGCCATAGGCGGCTGTGGCGCGGTGCAAGGCCGGGACATAAGGCCCGGTCGGTTCGGCATGGGTACCATTCGCCTCGAGTGCCCAATCGCCGCTGCCAAAGCCGTCCTTGCCAAGGGACGGCTGACGGTCGGGTTCAGCTCGGGTGCAGTCCGGGCCCTCGAGGACCAGCCTCTGCGGTGTTTCCGTTGCTTCGGCATCGGACACACCCGGCCCATGTGTCCGTCCACGGTGGATAGGACAGACACATGTAACCGCTGCGGCAAGAACGGCCACAAAGCCGTCTCTTGCGAGGCCGCCACGCCGCACTGCTCGGTGTGTGCCGCCAGTGGCCGCTAGGCAGGCCACGTCATGAAGGGGAGGAACTGCATTCCTCTCCCTAAGCGTGGCAAGGCACAGGCGCCGACCGGGCCTGCTGCTGCTGCCGCTGTCTCCGTCGTTCCTGCGGCGGCTGCGGAGGGGGGTGCGATGTCCGACTGATGGATAGGGTCGAACATCGCATCCTTCAGGCGAACACCTTGGACGGCTTGGTGGCGATGGTGGCGCGGTCTTCCACTGACTCCCCTCCCCTCTCGCTCTCAGAGAGGGGACCGGGATACGTGGCCGCCGCGTGGGGAGACATGGCCCTGGTGGGGGTCTATTTCTCCCCAAACCACCCTGTCACGGAGCGCGAGCGGGAGGACGACCCTCTCGCTGCGCTGCTCCACAGACGAAGAAGGGGTCGGAGAAGGCATCGGCCTCTCCCTCCTCATGGTGGCCACGGGCGGGCGACAGGCACAGGGGTGCCTTCGCCCGCATTGCACCCGTCACCACTTTTGTCAGTCATTCCCGGGCCCCTGTGAGGGGCCCGCCATGAAGGGCAATCGTCGGCGGAGGACTGGACGTAAAGGCTATGCCGGTTTCCCAGTCCCCCGCCACTCGGACGAAGCGGGAATGTCACTGGGTCGTTTTAGTGGGTATACCGGGTCATACCCGGGGAGTCCCACATAACCCTCTCATCCCCCCCGGTGGGAGGGTATGCGTGATGCATTTTTTCCCAGCGTTAAAAAAAAATAAAAAAATAAAAATAAAGGTAATGCAGAGGTTACAAGACGCTGGGTTGCGATTAAAGCACGATAAATGCGAGCTATTTAAAAGATCCGTGGAGTATTTAGGTTATTTAATAGATAAGAATGGTCTCCACAAATCGAATAACAAAATTGAAGCTATCGTAAATTGTAAACCTCCAAGTAACGTAAAGGAATTGAAGTCATTCTTAGGAATGGTAAACTACTATCGGTGTTTTATTCCTAACACATCATCAGTATTAAGTCCGCTAAATGACTTACTAAAAAAAGATGTTAAATGGGTATGGGACAAAATTCATACAGATGCCTTTATGAATATAAAAAAAGAACTGGCATCGGGTCGCGTGCTGGCGCACTACCACCCCGAGTACGTGACGGTGGTGACGTGCGACGCCGGCCCCACCGGCCTGGGTGCTGTGCTCGCGCAGCGCCAGCCCGATGGCTCCGAGCGCGTAGTGGCGTATGCGTCGCGCTCACTGACCAAATCAGAGCTCAACTACGCTCAGATCCAGAAGGAAGCCACATCTATTGTGTTTGCGATAAAAAAATACTAATTATTTATATGGCCGTACGGTTCCTTTTATTTTACGCACGGATCATAAGCCGCTGTTATCCATTTTCGGAAATAAGAAAGGCGTGCCGGTTCTAGCCGCAAATAGACTACAAAGGTATGCTTTGTTTTTATCGGCATATAATTTCAATATTGAATATGTGAAGAGCGACGATAACGTAGCTGATTTTTTGTCTCGTTCCGTGGCCACTCCATTAAACGAGAGTGAAGAGATAGACCGTTCTTTGTATATGTCACCGTAAAATTTTCAAACACGTTATAGGTATTACAATATAACGTACTCTCTAGCGATATTGTAAACTCTCGAAATATTGTCAACTGAACATACGGAAGTATCTCTGCCCCCATAATCGGGACTTGGGGCACCCCCCCGTTAGGTTAGTTAGGTTCCCTTTAAACCCTGCACTCGGAAAGAGGGGCCCCGCGAAGCGGGGCTCCGTCGACTACGCCTTTTAGAGGTGTGGCGGCACATCACTGAAAGCTACGCCCATCCTTATTATTCCTCTGCGAGGTGTCAAGTGGACTTCATACTGACATGACAGTTGGATTTTCTCTAGATGTTCTTGGTGTTTGCCTGATCGATTAAATACAATTCTAGGTGGACGTGTAGTTTATTTTATCACACACGATACTTGTGGAAAACATCAACACAGAGGAATATAAAGTGTTTTAAGGTTAGGTTATATTAATCGGTATTTCTCAGGAATGGTACATTATATTTTCATGAGAGTGGTATTGGGCAAGGGGGACCCCTCCTTCCCTCCACACCGCGTGAGTTGACTACCATCGCATGCATTTCGCGAATAATAATGCGTTTTATTGTAAGCAGTGTGTTCATTTCACAATATTTCGAGAGTTTACAATATCGCTAGAGATATTACAATATTACGTGTTTTACAATTTTACGGTGACATATATAAATTTTGTAGGTGAATCAGTACTTCTGCCAATCACCCTCGATGATGTTCAAGCTGGCACAAGGCGTGATAAAGTATTGCAGGAAGTAATAGGCTTCATTAAAAACGGATGGCCAACTAAAATCACGGATCCGGAACTTCGTCCGTTTCATTTATGTCGGGTTGAGTTAGCAGTGGAAAACGAATGTGTTTTACGAGGCCACAAAATAGTAATTCCATCTTGTTTCCGAGAAAGACTGTTAGATGAACCGCATAACTCGCATTTTGGGGTAATCAAAACGAAGTCCGAGGCAAGAGCACGTATGTAGTGGCCAAATATAGACAAAAATATCGAAGAAAAAATAGGTTCATGTAACACGTTGGCCGTGTGGTGCCGGCAGAGTAGAATAGCATCACCCCATATCTGCCCGTGGGTGTCGTAGAAGGCGATTAAGGGCTTATCCGAGAGGTGGGCAGCAGCGCCTCCCGTGAAGACAACACAGTCTCTACAAATACTGCGGTCACCAACCCGCTTGCCCAGCGTGGTGACTATGGGCAAAACCCCTCTCATTCTGGGGGAGGCCTATGTTCAGCAGTGGACTTCCTACGGCTGTTATGTATGTATGTAACACGTTCCGCAATAACCCGCCCAAAGCTGACTCCGTGGCCGTACCCCGTGCGCGCATGGGAGCGCGTGCACATAGATATGTTTATGTGGGATGGTAAGCAGTTTCTTATCGCTGTTGACGCTCATTCTAAATGGGTCGAATGTTTTTTAATGCATAAACCGAATAGTGAATCAGTGATTAGTAAACTGTGTGATGTTTAGCAGATTCGGCCTAGTCCACACCATAGTATCTGATAACGCTACTAATTTTTGTTCTAATGAATTTGAAACATTTTGTCTATTAAATGGGATACAGCACATGACAGGGGGCTCCGTACCACGCGATGTCAAACGGGCAAGCTGAGAACAGTGTTAAAACAATCAAAAATGGGTTAAAATCCATTTTAAAAAGTAACAGCAACACTAATTTAATTCAGAAAGTTTTAAATAAGTTTTTATTTGATTATAGGAATTCTATTCATATATCGACTGGATTTTCGCCAGCACAACTGATGATTGGTCGTCCTTTACGTTGCTGACTTGATTTGTTAAAGACCCCTTTACAGTCGCAAATAACTTCATCGCCTTCGTCGTCTGCGGCTAAAGATAACGTAATAAAGGCACAAAAGAACCAAAGTAAACAGTTCGGTGGAACAAGAAATATATTTTTCTCAGTAGGTGATAGGGTATTGTAAAAATATTTCCAAAACAACGGTACTAAACATACTTGGAAACAGGGAGTAGTAAAATAATGTTTGGGTTCTCGAATTTTTACTGTACACATACCTGATATAAATGTAAACGTAAGAAAACATATAGATCAGTTACTGGCGTACAAAGGGAACTTATCATAGGCCCAAGATGACGATATGAGTGATTTCGGAGATTATTCGAGCGAACTCTCGGCTCCACCTAACGAACCTGAGGTCCATAGGGCGTCGGAGCCGAGTGTGACGTCACCAAAGCAGACTACAGCCTCCACCACATCTCCTGCGCGAGATGATACGGGAGAGGAAGTACGGTCTGACACTGATGATGAGTTCCTAGACGCAGGATCACCAGCGCCGACCGATGACGATCAAAATGATCCTAATAGCAACCACAGCAACAATGGTAGTGATAAGGAACAACAGGATCCTTCATCTTTGCGCCGGTTTCCGATTCGGAAAACTAGGAAACAAATTAGTTATAAGTATTAGTAATAAGAAAAATTATGTTCTGTTGTATTGATTTGTTTTGTTTTTTGATTAGTGGTGGAGGGATGTGGTATATCTGTTTATTATTTTATAATGTGGGTAAGCTTTTTACGACAGTTGATTGCCAGCCAATATACGAGTGCAAGTGTAGCTCCGTGTTTAATTGTGATTTTCCCCTAAATACGTAACACTATAATAAATTAGAAACTTATACAAACACGAGAAATAGATCCCGATATCGAGGAGTTCAGCGAAGTTTAAGGTTACATTATTATGTTTGTTTTTTTTTGCATTTATGATACTTTAATTTCATTATTTTTTTTTTTATTATTAAAAGCGTTCAGGCAAGGTTGATGAATGATGAAGCAAAAAAACTTTGCTTGGAACGAAGCAATTGACATGCCATAGTCTCTGCCTACCTTAATGGGAGTCAGGTGTGATGATTTATGTATACATAATTAAAAACTGCCAACATTAAATACATAAAGAGATGAGTCAATAAAAGGATTTTTTTAATTTTTGTTCTTGTTTAGGCAAAAGGAGTTATGTGCATTATTTAAATAATTAATAAATACAAATATTTTTCGGATACTTAAAAAAATAAAAAGTTAAAAATAACTTTAGCTTCTGAAGTCGGTGACCTTTGTTTGATTGATTTAATTTTTTTGTCACCGACTTCAGAAGCTAAAGTTATTTTTAACTTTTTATTTTTTTTTTGAAGTCGGTTTTATTTTTTGCAAAAAAAGTTTTTATTTTTCACTTTTTAGTGGTTCACATGTGCTTGGTACACATGGAAAGTGCATACCGTTACAATTACAACAAGCCCAAACACGACTAGGATACATTGTCTCATTATGGAGTTCCGTGACTCTTGGCTTCATCATCCGATCTGATGGTAGAATGGTTCTCATCAAACGCAAGTGCTTCATTTGTTGCAGAAAATACCAAAATCGCTGTACGTTTTCCTATAAAATTTGAAGAGTTCCTTCGATTTCGCCAAGATTCCAACATCAGATCCCGACTTGGTGGCTATGGGACCAACTTGGAAGTATACCCTTTCAAACAAAAAAAGAATTTTTCAAATCGGTTCAGGCGTCTTCGAGTAATCGGTGAACACACAAAAAAAAAAAAAAAAAAAATACATACAGTCGAATAGAGAACCTCCTCCTTTTTGGAAGTCGGTTAAAAAAGAAGACTACGTTATTAAGTGAAAATTTAAACAAATTTGAATTAAGTATTTCTATATATTTTTGATTAAACTGCATTTATCTTAAAAAAACAAAATAAGCGTTTTCTTTAATAGCCCTTGGTGAAAAGTTGTATTTTTTGACACATCCCCTTTTTCTTTGACACCACAGAAATGATACTTACTGATTTTAATAAATAAAGAGTAACAAAAGTATCAAGACGATAGGATAGTACGCTATACGGTCACAACGGGTTGCCATATAAACAGCACAGTGGCGTCCCCCGGATTTTCTGCTCTTTTTTGCCAAGTTGTAAATTACCGATATCATGCGGAAATTAATGAGTCTGGTTTACTATAAGTAGTAGATTACTGATATCATACAGAAATTGATGAGTCTGATTTATAAATATTAGTAAATTACTGTAGTAGATTACTGATATCATACAGAAATTGATGAGTCTGATTTATAAATATTAGTAAATTACTGTAGTAGATTACTGATATCATGCAGACATTGATGAGTTTGATTTAACCCCTTACTGCATGGATTTTTTTAATGTGACGAAAAAAATACACACATCAAAAGTGTCTAGGGATCAACATATATTTTTGCAATAACTTTTCTCCTGATTGATGTTAATTAAAATTTTCTTTAAGGATTCATCAAATAAAGTGTTTCCGTTTGTCACAGTAACGATAAACCAAGTCACCTTTGCATTAATAAAGAAATTTGCCATTTTCCTAATAAAGGGATTTTTGACATTTGAACCACTAACATTAAAGTTCGAAAAAAAGACTGAAATAACAGTTTTCTTTAAAATTTTATTGGGTAACTTAAACAATTAATAATCCGTGTTTCTACCGCGAACACTAACAACATAAGAACATCGGTTTGGCATACTCAAAATGAGTTCATCCAAATCACGCTGTGGAATGGCCGCCCATGTTCGTTGCAACAACAAAAAAAAGTCTTCTTGCGACTGGATACCCTCCATATTCGGCAGAGCTCTTCTCTGTAGCATATCCCATGCATGCTCAATCGGGTTCAAGTCTGGCGACTGAGCAGGCCAAATCTTAACTCGAAGAGCTCCAACAATAACCGCCATGATGTTAGCCGTGAGGCTTCATCACTCTTCAGGGAACTTAATTAGCGATCAAACAGTCAGAAACCGCTTGCATGAAGTGAACCTTCATTCCCGAAGACCGCTACGGGTACCACCTATAGCAATGCACAATCGTAGGATTCGATATCAATGGGCTCTTGAACACAGAAATGGGGCAGAAGAACAATGGCGTTTCGTGTGCTTTTCTGATGAGTCTCGTTTTGGTATGAGACCGGATACAAGACGTATACGACACTGGAGAACCCCTGGACGCCAACAGCGATTAAAATCCTGCCAGGAAGTCCATCCTTATAGTGGTGGAACCATCATGGTATGGGCGGGTATTTGGATCGGCGGAAGAACTGAGTTGATTTGGATCAGAGGCAACCTCAACGCTCAAATTTATGCTGAGACGATTGTATCAGACGTCATCGTTCCTCTACAAGTGCAAATCGGTCCCTTATTTCAGTTAATGCATGATAATGCACGACCGCACACCGCAAGAGTTGTAAGACAGACTCTCGCCGCAGCTAACATCAATGTCCTGCCCGGGCCTGCTCAGTCGCCAGACTTGAACCCGATTGAGCATGCATGGGATATGCTACAGAGAAGAGCTCTGCCGAATATGGAGGGTATCCAGTCGCAAGAAGACCTTTTTTTGTTGTTGCAACGAACATGGGCGGCCATTCCACAGCGTGATTTGGATGAACTCATTTTGAGTATGCCAAACCGATGTGCTTGTGTTGTTAGTGTTCGCGGTAGAAACACGGATTATTAATTGTTTAAGTTACCCAATAAAATTTTAAAGAAAACTGTTATTTCAGTCTTTTTTTCGAACTTTAATGTTAGTGGTTCAAATGTCAAAAATCCCTTTATTAGGAAAATGGCAAATTTCTTTATTAATGCAAAGGTGACTTGGTTTATCGTTACTGTGACAAACAAAAACACTTTATTTGATGAATCCTTAAAGAAATTTTTAATTAATATCAATCAGGAGAAAAGTTATTGCAAAAATATATGTTGATCCCTAGATACTTTTGATGTGTGTATATATCGTAGTATGGCCCCAAGACATCCCACGAAAAATATTAAAAAAAATCTAGACGTGGTATTTTTGAAAAAAAAAATACGAAAAACTTTCAATGCCAAATATGGCATCATATGCAGTTCTAGGTTTATTTTCAAGTTTGCCAAATATGTCACTGTATGCAGAAATGGTTGGCAAAATAAATTTCTAATATAAAAATATGAGAAGCAGCATTCTGGCATAGGCTGATGATAGATTACATAATCTGAAGGGAAATATGGAATTAAATGAGAAAAACGCGTATATTTACTTGAGTTTTATTATATTTAATCAATAAAT
Organism: Xestia ashworthii; assembly: GCA_950022955.1. Taxonomy (NCBI): domain Eukaryota; kingdom Metazoa; phylum Arthropoda; class Insecta; order Lepidoptera; family Noctuidae; genus Xestia; species Xestia ashworthii. The sequence goes on from OX465569.1 coordinate 16,797,514, forward strand.
CTTCATTAATATTAGGAAATTTGGTTTTTAATAGGAACTTATTCTAGTGTTGATTACTACTGCACATGATATTCCTTGTAGCAGTTTCTTGATTTATTAAAACATAAATGGGCTTTGCATTTCAAGCACCATATGTAAGATTTTTCTTTACACCCAGGATGTTTGCATACTTGGCGCTCGTCTGTCCACTCTGGGACGTGATGCATGGCATCTTCTGCTACTTCACGTGACGGCATTTTTAAGCGTTTTCTGCTTTTCTTGAATCTTGGCTCTACAGAAGAAGATTGTCTGCCTTAGTGATTGGTGTATATATACGGGACCCTTTCATGATCAGCACTTCAGCAACCAATAATTTGAAATCCAAGAGCGGCGATATACGAGTTTTGGTTCAAACGTCTCCGAATCAACCATGAATTTACTGCGATCACATCAATCATGTGAAAAAAAACTCGCAAGTATCACTTTTTGGACCTTACTTTTACCCTGTAGTACCCTAGCAAAATTGCACTTGGACACGTAATCTGCTCATAGCATTTCCTCTTTCTATTAAATCTATTAACTGTATCAGAAAGATTAATACCAACGTAAGTAGAACATATATTTACAACCTTGTTGTCGAGCCAACTTACAATGGTGACTGTTCTGTCATCAACATTCGTTTCTAGTTCCACTGCAGATCATCTACCCTTTTTGAAAGGTCTGCTTTAGTCGGCAATTTGGCTCCTGGCAGTCTATTGGCTCTCACAGTTCCCAAGAGCAAGATTCCTTTTTTATCCATTTGGATCATCAATTCTCTACTTGTGAACCAGTTATCAAAAAACACCCTGTAATTTAGATTTTCTGGGACTGTTTGGGTGAGCCGCAAGACAACATTGCTGCTGGTCCCAATGTTTTGTTCACCATCTGGAATGACATCGGAATGTTTCCCTGCGTTCAGGTCAAAGTCGTAGTAAAATCCTGAAACGCCGCTTAGCACATGAACTTTGTATCCCCATGTATGCGGTTTCTTGGGATTGTACTACTTTAAGCTGCTTTGGCGGGTTTTGTGGGTATGATTTGTTCGTCTACTGCGAAATACTGCTCTTTTGGCACCGTCAGTAGTTGATCTCTCACTTGAGACATTGCGGGTTATCTGGCTGAAGATTAGACGTATTGTCGACAAAATAAATGAACCTCTTGATTTCCTCGAATCTGTTACAGGTCATCGTCTCCTCAATAGGCTCGAATCCCATCCCAGACTTCCAGTAATGTCGAGTTGTCGGATAACGAACTACAGACATAGAAATTAGAATGCCTACAAACTGTCGCATTTCTAATTCAGTAATGTTGGCTTCTTTTCCCTGTTGATTAGCTTAACGACTGGTTTCTTTTTTAAATTGGGTAAACATTTCAGACGTAAAAAAGTAATCAAAAACTTGCGACCGTGTATTTAAACCTTTGATGTCGTTTGTGAGGCTAATATCGCCTAGAAAGGCATAATTGTCTTCACTATATTGCCGTTCACCAGTTTCCCATTGATATGTCTTTTTAGGTTTTCCTTTGTTACATCTTTATGCAACAGTGGAGTGATTCCACGGTATCCACGCATTTTATGAATCCTTAATTTCTGTGAAAAATAATTATATTATAATATAATAATTTCGATAGTGAAACCGATCAAATATGTAGATAGTGAATAAATTACACCGAAAAAATAAAACGAGAAAAAAATGATACGAGAAAACAGAAAAACAAACGATTGCAGAAGTATAAAAGTCAGTAGGAGATCGAAAATGGTGATTGGTTAATTAATGATCCTCAAAACTTATTTAATGGAAAATGCAAATTGTGTGGAATTACATTTACAATTTTATTGCTTCAGCAGGAATAGGACAGATAGGCAGATTTTATTTGAGCGGCCACGTGTGTGTGTATATTTGGTGTGGTTGAATTAAATTTATATCCAAACTAGTGTATGCTATGCATCAAAATCATTTTATGATTTTATTAAAAATAAATGTGCTGTTTTTCCCAATAACTTTGAAAGCAAAATAATTTAGTGGTGACTGGAGGTGATAGGTAACTTATTATAATTATTTCAGGTTATACAACACTTGCAAACAAAACAATACAAATCAAAATTAGAAATGAGGAAAAAATCTGGACTACTTGAGAAATTCCTTCTTCTTCTGCTTCCACATCATCGCAAAGCACTGATAAAGAAAATGTTATTGCATCTGAGTTAGCTCTAACCTATCACACTGTAAAACATAATTTGTCCTACAATAGCATGGATTTGCACTATAAAATTAAATACAATTATTTATGTCAATTCATCTTGCTAGAACAAAAATAGAAGCACTAGTTACAGAGGTGTTGGGCCCCTATTCTTAACAAAACGTAATTGATGCTATTAATAAGGATAATTTAATCTACTGCTTACAAACAGATGCTTCTAACAAAAAAAACATAAAACTGTTTCCGTTAGTGATACAATATTTTACAGCCAAAAATGGCATTGAAAACAAATCACTAGATTTTTATGAAAATAGTAATGAATCGGCTAATGGTATGTTTGAAGCAATTTAAAAGTCATTAGAGCAAATAAATTATTATTTAATAATGTGTCTTGGTTAAGTGCTGATAATACAAACGCTGATGTCAATCATTCTTTATTCACTAATTTAATAAAATAGACAAAAACACAACAAACACAATAGTGCATAATTGCGTAAGACATGCCATGAGCTTTTATCACGTGACATTGAAAATGTGATTTACAAATTTATGCTCATTTTTAACATTCTGCTGTAAGAAGAGAGGAGTTGACATACGCCACTCGTCTTTGTCCCGCAGCTTAAATATCTAGAAGGTAATAACAATTTTAGATATTTATGGAATTATGGTTAGTCATAAGCTGGATTAGCTCAAAGAAAACAAGATCATTATTTTGGCTATGAAACAAGCAAAAAAATTAGACTGTTATCTTCACCAGAGCTGACTGAAATAATTCATATTTTTTTTTTATTATTTATCGATTAAGCCCTAGAGTACTGTGTTCCAAAACGCGGTTACTCCATCGTTTATCATAAAGAAAACTAAACGAATAATGTAACGGCGAAGTTAAATTAAGTTTTTTTTGTTTTTTAATTTGCTTGTTTTACTGGACCATTATATTGCAAAGTGTATGATTTTAGGGAATATTTAACAACTATGTGTATTTTCATGTAAGTGTATTTAAGAAGTAACAAAGTGAAAAAGTTTTTTTTTTAAGGGGGAATAATGTGGTGCACCAACGATTTGTATGTAGGTCAATAATTGCAATCGCGAAATAAATAATTATTCATTTTTAGATATGTACTAGCGCTCGCCGAAATCAGTTGTTTTATTAACATGACTTACAATATCCAATCAACACGTACACAGTAGTTACACTTACAGTAGGTACTTAAATAAATGTCAATAACACCAACTGGCTATGTTCAATACAGAACACAAGAATGTATCCGAATTAGTTTTTTATGGAGTCATAGACAAGCGGAATTGAAAACGTGTGGGTGTCAAGTTTTTTCATATAATACAGTTTTGATTAAACTAAATTTTCTGGTGTTTCAATTATAAAGTTACTGAGCTATCGAAGAACGGAAACAACAGAATGGTCCTTCTAACCGTCGTCAACAAGAGGAAATAATCAACACTTGTTGAAATACCATGCGCTAACCTACTACGCATAAATGTAGAAGAGGCTAACTGACTCCAAATCCACGAATAAGAAGGCTCTCACTCAAGAAGAAACACTCCCGAGGAGCAAATCTACGCAGCGCGCTACTCCGTCTGCGTAATACTCGAGGAAGTATTTTAAGCTTCATTTGAAGAGGTCTTCGGAGGTTGCAGCAAAGAAGAAAAAAGTGTCTATCCAGCGGTATTTTACTGTGAGGTAGCAACATTCAACGCTTTCAAACAGCGCGGGAGGCATTTCTCCGCGTGTTACAAGAAGAAAACTGGAATTATTCATCGTTTTCATCAATCATCAAAAAGGTTAAAAGTTGAAGGTCATTAGGTCAACCAACAACCTGCATCATCATCTTTGCTACGGTGTTCGTGTTCAACGTGTCAAAGTGGCAACTCCGTGACCCGTGTGTATGTGTATCCGAACGTTCAACAAAAATTTTCGTCCAATCACAGCGAAGAACGCAGGCGCCATACTTATTTCAATTGTCAAACAGGTTTCTTTGTGTTCACTAATTGCGTCGTAATTTTTAATGTAAAAAGGCATAGAATTAAGTTAATTAGTGGTATTTTATACTATTTCATTGTATTATTGAAAAAAGAAACAGGTAATTTCTACAGTTTGCGCATCTGCAAGTATCTTTTGGTATAATTTTGTGCAAAGTACTCACGTAATTGGTTTTTGGCGCTTTGTTTGTTGTAATAGGTACAAAAGATGTCGGACGCAGAAGGCAAGGAAAGGTTGAAAGTTATGAGACAAGATAGAGGATACATTAAAGGAGGAATTTCTAGAATTAAAAACTTCTGTAATTCTGAACAGTTTTCCCAAGGTGCGCCAGCATTATTACATGAGATGCGTGTGCGTTTGGTTACGTCATTGAAACAATACGACGACATAAATAGGGAGATTTTACGTTTGTGTCCTGACGATCCTGAGGATTATTTCGCGACGGAAGAAAAGTATTTTACTTCAATTGCGGCGATCGACAGTGCTTTAAAAAATGCATCTGATTCAACGCGTACCGTAGAGAATAACAGTAAACCTGAAGGTGAGTTCAAACGACTTCCTGCTATCAGTATCCAAACGTTTGATGGGAAAAATATCGCCGATTACTATCCGTTCATTAATATGTTCAAAGCTGTAATCCATGCCGATGAGAAGTTAGGATTATGTGAGAAATTATACTATCTACGCACCTTTTTGTGTGGTGAGGCTTTAGATCTTATTAAAAACCTTACACTAACAGATGAAAACTACACGGCTGCTTTAGAATTGCTTAAAAATAGGTATGATAATATTCCTAAAATAATCAACTATCATATAAATTGTTTGTTGGACCTACCGTCTTTCACAAAATGCACTGCTTCTAACCTGCGTTCTATTGTCACTAATGTACAGTTGCATTTAGCTGCATTAAAAAATTTAAAGCAGCCAGTAAAGCAATGGGATGTGCTTTTAGTCAATATCTTGGCAAAAAAGGTAGATATCTACACTAATAGAGGGTTTCACCTAGAGAGAAATATGAAAGAGGTTCCCACACTTTGTGAATTTCTTGAATTTTTAGAAAAGCGTGCAAGTGCGATGGAAACCATGACCGAGGAGGGACCTGCTAAGGTCTCAAAGGCTGAGAAGTCGGCTCCTAAGCCTATGAGTGGTCTGGTTTCTTCTAAATCTTCAACATGTAAGTATTGCACTCAGTCTCATAAGCTTTATGAATGTGCGAAGTTTAAAATGGCTACAGAGCAAGTGAGAGCTGACTTTGTGAAAGACAAGAAACTCTGCATAATTTGTCTTAATGAGCATAAAGGCAAGTGCTTACTGCGCCTTAAGTGTGCTACTTGTAACAAGAAGCATAATACACTTATGCACACTAATGCGCCTAACAGTGGTACTTGTGATGATTCTAACAACAATAATGCTGCTGTAACTTTGTCAGGCACCACTCACGCTAAAGATATTTTATTGCCTACGGCTATGGTCCGGTTAATTAATAAAAATGGCACATTTTGCTATGCTAGAGCCCTGCTCGATAGCGGGAGCCAAGTTTCTTTTATATCAGAAGCGTTAGCAACCAAAGTAGACTGTAACATATTGCAGTCACATCAGCTGATCGCTGGCATATGTAATAATGCTGAAACTATTAATAAAAAGGCAGATATTGCTGTATATTCGTCAATAAACGATTTTAAAATTGAGGTTTCATGTGCTGTAGTTAAAAATATTACTTGCCAGCTGCCTCAGCAAAGTTTCGATATTAAAAAATTTAATATTCCATCCTATGCTAAATTAGCAGACAAAAAATTCAACCAAACTGGTGAAATAGCCTTATTATTAGGGTGCGACGTGTTCTTTCAGGTGCTGCAGCGTGAATCATTACCGCTTGCTCCATCGGGTCCGTTTTTGGTAAATACAAGCTTTGGTTATGTGCTGGCTGGGAGTTTACCAGTACCGGTACATACTTGCAAAATCTCTTCAGCTAATTTATGCCTAACTGCTCAAGGTAACAATTTTCCTAATTTATTTAGTAATGCACAGGAAAGACCATATCATGAAATTGATACCACAATGTCACATTTCTGGGAATGTGAAAAAGTACCTACCATTTTTAAAGAGGGCACCACTGAGCACCAGTTGGCTGAGCAGGTGTTTATAGAGTCTGTTAAGTTAGAGAATAAAAGATTTTCTGTTGCTTTGCCTTTGAAAGTTGAGGTAGAAAATGTTCAGTTGGGAAATTCCTTTCCCTGTGCATTGCAAAGATTGTTTAACTTAGAAAAGCGGTTTTGTAAAGATAGTGATTTGTATAAAAAATATAAAACATTCATCGAAGAGTACATTGAGCAGGGCCACGCTAGGTATTTTGATATTTCAAACTATAATTTGAATGCGGGCAATGTTTATTTTCTTCCACTTCATCCTGTAATTAATCCAAACAGCAAAACAACTCCTGTTCGTGCGGTATTTGACGCTAGTATGAAAAGTAAAAACAATTTAAGCTTGAATGATGTCATGCTGAATGGTGCAGTTGTTCAGAGTGACCTTTTTGATATTTTGACATTGTTCAGAACCTTTAAGTTTGTTTTATTATGTGACATAAAGGCAATGTATAGACAGATCCTTGTTGATGAAAAATATTGTTGTTTACAAAATATATTGTGGCGAGATTCTCAGCACGATCCAGTAAGGTGCATTCAATTACAAACTGTAACTTATGGGTTAAAAAGTTCGGCGTTCCTTGCGACTCGTTGTCTAATAGAACTCGCGCACAAATATAAGGAAGGGTATCCAGCAGCGGCTTTTGCGTTGCAGCATTCCAGTTACGTGGATGACATTCAGTGCGGAAGTAATGATATTTGCGAGCTTACTAAAATAAAGCAGGAGTTGATAGAGTTAATGGACAAGGCCAGCTTTTCATTGCATAAATGGTGTTCAAATCACAAAGACATTTTGAAAGACATTCCCTTTGAATTACAGCATTTAGGTGACAGGGATTTTGATAAAAATAATGTTTATGTAAAAACGTTAGGGCTTACCTATGATGTAGCGTCCGACACATTAAATATAAAATGTCCGGAAAAAGAGGTTCAGGAAAAATATACCAAAAGACAGATGTTGAGCTTTATAAGCAAGTTTTTTGATCCCTTGGGTCTTGTGGGTCCGATACTAGTGCAAGCAAAATACCTAATGCAACAGGTCTGGTTCGAAAATATAAGCTGGGATGATGAATTGCCACCGAGCCTTAATAAAAAGTGGGTTGACTTTGCGCAAAGTTTGGTTCAAATGTCATCTATTTCTATACCAAGAAATATTAATGTACAATCGTCAAGCTATGAAATTGTTGGATTTGCAGATGCGTCAAATATAGCCTATGGATGTTGCTTATATTTGAGAGTTATCGATACTAACAAAAACGTAAAGGTCAATCTCTTATGCTCAAGATCGCGCATTAATCCAAAAAATAAAATCTTGACAGTTCCCAGACTTGAATTGAATAGTGCTTTGTTGCTAGCATTGCTTGCCAAAAAAGTATGTAATACTTTGTCTCTCAAATACAATGTAAAAGTGTTTCTTTATTTAGACTCAAAGATTGCGCTATCTTGGCTTAAAATTGAGCCTATAAAACTCAGCGTATATGTAGCAAATAGAGTTAATAAAATCAGAGAGTTAACTACTGACTTTCAGTGGAGTTATGTAAAAACAGGTGACAACCCGGCAGATTGTTTATCACGAGGTGTCGACCCTCAGTCTCTAGAGGGGAATTTGCTATGGTGGCATGGACCACGATACCTACAAAATTCAAACTACATTCATTGTAAATTTCAAAATAATGAAAAGTTAAATGATGATGATTTATTGGACTTACAAAGCGTTCCAAGGTCATGTAATCCGTGCAATCAAGCAAATTCACTTAATGAGTTTTGTGAGAAGTATTCTAGCATAGATAAAATGACTAGAATAATGTCTTATATAAAAAGATTTATTTTCAATTGTAGAAATGAAAATGTCAATAAAAAGAGTGGCAATTTATGTCCTGAAGAGTTAGAATCTGCGCTGCACACTTTAATAAAGATTGAACAAAGTAAATATTTGGAAACTGAAATTAAAAATCTTTTATCAAACACACCAATAAAATCAAATTTAAATAATTTAAACCCATTCCTAGACACCTTTGGGTTGTTGAGAGTTGGCGGGCGCTTGCAAAATGCCAACCTACCGTTTTCCAAGCGTCATCCAATAATAATACCTAAAGGGTCAGCGGTTTCTAAACTCATAATTTTAAAGGAACACTTAAGACTAAAGCATGCAGGGCAGAAACTGATTCTGAGCGTACTCAATGAGCAGTATTGGCTTATCAACGCCAACCGAGAAATTAAATCGGCAATTCATAAATGTGTTATTTGTTTTAAATTAAAAGCGAAAGCTACGACTCAGCTAATGGGATCTCTGCCGATCGATCGCGTCAATATTACGCGGCCATTTCAAATAGTCGGCACCGACTATGGCGGGCCATTCCGTGTGAAGCAGATTAGAGTTCGTAACCCGGTAATTACAAAGGCATACATTGTCATATTCGTATGTTTCGTCACTAAGGCGATACATATCGAATTGGCCTCTGATTTGACCACAAACACATTTTTAGGATGCTTAAAAAGGTTTATTGCACGCAGAAATAAACCGTCCAAAATATATTGCGATAACGGTTCCTGCTACAAAGGTGCTAATAACGTTTTAAACGGGTTGTTTGAGATGCACGATGCTGCCCATCGAGATACTGTTATCAACTATTGTAGCACAGAAAGAATAACGTTCCATTTTATACCTTCTTACTCGCCCGTGTTTGGTGGCTTGTGGGAGGCAGGCATTAAAAGTGTTAAATACCATTTGAAGCGTGTGATAGGGGATTCGGTTTTAACCTATGAGGAACTGTATACGGTGCTTGTACAGGTAGAGAGTATCTTAAACTCTCGCCCATTGACGCCTATGTCGCGAGATCCTGAAGATATGTCTTATCTCACGCCGGGGCATTTCCTCACAGGCTCACCTTTGACCTCTTATCCTGAACTAAATGTTGTTGGCGAAAACATTGGTAAATTAAGTTTTTGGAAACAATGTGTTAAAATGCAACAGCACTTTTGGGATCAATGGCACAAACAATATTTGGTGATGCTGCAAAATAGACCTAAATGGAAAAGTGAAAAACCCAATTTAAAAAAAGGGAATTTAGTTCTTCTTAGAGATAACAATGTTGCACCATTAAACTGGCCAATGGGCAGAATAGTTGAGGTTATGCCAGGGAAAGACGGCAAGGTAAGAGCTATTCAGGTAAAAACAACAAAAGGGACTGTTATAACAACATCTCTCATGAAAGTATGTCCATTGCCTATAGATTACAGTTAAAATAAAATAGCATGAAATGTAGTTTGCTTTTTATTCGCTTGCTGACTTTCACCTGGTATTCAGGTAAAATAAGTTAAAATAAGTAATACCACCTAGTGTTTTAATAAATCTTTTATTTTACAAAATGTTAGAACATATTGTTGACATATTTTGTTCATTGAAGTTTCTCAGCGCTATTAAGATTGAGATTGTTTAGTTTGGTAATTTAAGTAAGTTAAAATTCTATAAACTTTGAGTTTTTGTTAATTTAAGTTAGTTAAAGTTCTATAAACTTTGAGGTTTGTTAATTTACGTTAGTTAAAGTTCTATAAACTTCGAGTACATATTTGTTAATTTAAGTTAGTTAAAGCTCTATAAACTTTGAGGTTTGTTAATTTAGGTTAGTTAAAGTTCTATAAACTTCAAGTTTTTGTTAATTTAAGTTGGTTAAAGTTCTATAAACTTTGAGTTTTTGTTAATTTTGGCTGAGGCCCCACTATGTTCAATACAGAACACAAGAATGTATCCGAATTAGTTTTTTATGGAGTCATAGACAAGCGGAATTGAAAACGTGTGGGTGTCAAGTTTTTTCATATAATACAGTTTTGATTAAACTAAATTTTCTGGTGTTTCAATTATAAAGTTACTGAGCTATCGAAGAACGGAAACAACAGGCTATACAAAATTGATTGCATAAATTTAAAGAGCAAAGTAGAATTTGTTCATCATCATATTGTTAAGATCATTGAAAATTTAAACCTGCATATTAACTTAATGTAGATATGGATTATCTATACGGACAAATTGCTTTCTTAAACCAACTATATAATGAGATACTTCCAAGGATTTTACTGGTTTGTCAACAGCACAAAAATGGCAGCATGTGTTCAATAAGAGCAATAATATTTTTTTAACTTGTATAAGGTCATTTCATTTTTGTTGTCTATTCCCGCCACGTCAGCATTCACAGAGAGAGTTTTTTCTGTGATGGATTGCAAATGGCGAGATGAAAGAAATAAAGCATCTCCGAATTTATTAAAAAACGAGTTACTTTTTTAGTTTAATTTAAATCTAGAATATAAAAATGCTGTGTAATTCATATGTAGCAATACTAATTTAATACAAAACGCAAAAGTAACAAAACATCTGTATTGCAACATAGTATTAATAAAAAATAAATAGTACCTACTTTATTTAAAAATAATGTACTCTTTTTTTCCTACATATAACCAATGTTTTTTATCTGCAAAAACAAGGTGGCAACCCTAGATATACCCCAAAAACACAGACACAGATGTGATGTCAAGCTTACTACGACAATGTTTTGTGGGTTAACATTGATGAAGCTCAGTCACGAACTCACAATATCTTGGCTAGTCAGCCAGTCGCATCATTGGAAAGCTTGTGGAATGCCAGATGTCTACACACAATTCATGCGGTTTTTTTACACCCTCTCATTGACGGAGGCTGTCTGCCTCAATGAGAGGGTGTCAAAAAACTGAGGTTGTGCTAAGAAAGACTACTGCAGCATTACTGCTACACATAGTCCCTACAATGGAACAGCGACACAGCCAATTTTCGAAGACGTCGATATGCACCACCTAAGAAAAAGTTTCCACCGGAGTATGAAAAACTATTAGAAGCATTTATAATAAAATTAAACCCTTCCCATCACATTTCAACAGGCAAATATTTTCGGTTCGGTGCATGGTCTCCGTTTCAAAGTTGTATTTAACGAGTCATTTGTACCACATGGCAAAACTAAAAATGCTGTATCCATCTTCATGAAGGCGAAAGCGGCAGGAAACATACATGTGCATTTCATAACAAAATATTGCAGTTACCTACACCATTTAAACTTCTTTATAAACAATTGCAATGCTCAAAATAAAAATAAAATTCTTCTGTCTGCATTAATCAGAGTTGTAGACGATACCAAAACGGATATAAAACAACAAAAAATATATATTTTGAACCAGGCCATACATTCATGGTTCACGATGCAGTACACGCCGCTATAACAAAAAAAAGTGAAAACAGCGCGTGAAGTACCCAACGACCTTGAATATTTCGTACCCAAATCAAAGAGTCAAGAAAAAGCCTGGATATCGACGTACTCCAACACAAACATTAATTCTTAACGACTGGAACATCCAGAATTTAACACACATACACACACATTACATTACACATTACATACACACATTTTTCTACATTTTTGCGAAAAAATGTACCTAGGAAAAATTGAAATGTCCCAGAGCATTTTTATTTTTAACCGACTTCCAAAAAGGAGGAGGTTCTCTATTCGACTGTATGTATTTTTTTTTTTTTTTTTTTTTATGTATGTTACCCGATTACTCGAAGACGCCTAAACCGATTTGAAAAATTCTTTTTTTGTTTGAAAGGGTATACTTCCAAGTTGGTCCCATAGTCGCCAAGTCGGGATCTGATGATGGAATCTTGGCGAAATCGAGGGAACTCTTCAAATTTTATAGGATAACGTACAGCAATTTTTATATTTTCTACAACAAGTGAAGCATTTGCGTTTGATAAGAACCATTCTACCATCAGATCTGATGATGAAGCCAAGAGTCACGGAACTCCATAATGAGACAATGTATCCTAGTCGTGTTTGGGCTTGTTGTAATTGTAACGGTATGCACTTTCCATGTGAACCACTAAAAAGTGAAAAATAAAAACTTTTTTGCAAAAAATAAAACCGACTTCAAAAAGAAAAAGTGAAAAATAACTTTAGCTTCTGAAGTCGGTGACAAAAAAATTAAATCAATCATACAAACGTCACCGACTTCAGAAGCTAAAGTTATTTTTCACTTTTTCTTTTTGAAGTCGGTTTTATTTTTTGCAAAAAAGTTTTTTTTATAACCGAATCTGTACCCATAAGATTACGAGCTACGTATGGTTTTCCGAAATACCGCTCACCGAAAGGACGGTTTTCCGATAACACTGTACTCCGACGGTTAGTTGAACGAAAAAATAATTGGCCGATGAAACGTTTCGCCGATAATATTATTCATCGACGGTTGGTAGTCCGAATGAATCCTTCGCCGATGTAACGGTTCACCGAACCATTATTTACATTTATCATGCATCACTTACATACCACACAAACCATCGTGATATTTGTTGTTTTGTTACATGTAACTATTGCAAGTTTATTCAATACTCGTTTATTCTCAGTACCATTGTTAATGAGTGCATTATGCGTCATTTAGCGACTTATCTTTAATACAGAAGCTCCCGGTATTTATTTATTCATCTATGCTGATAAAATTAAACATGGGACTCGAGTATTGTTTAGCTGCATGGCACAATCGTCTCTTCAACGACGATTGGTTAAACGAACGAATCTTTCGCCGATAGCATTCAGTTTACGCTAGCTATTATATTTTATAATAATGTGCCATGCAGCTAAACAATACTCGAGTCCCATGTTTAATTTTATCAGCATAGATGAATAAATAAATACCGGGAGCTTCTGTATTAAAGATAAGTCGCTAAATGACGCATAATGCACTCATTAACAATGGTACTGAGATTAAACGAGTATTGAATAAACTTGCAATAGTTACATGTAACAAAACAACAAATATCACGATGGTTTGTGTGGTATGTAAGTGATGCATGATAAATGTAAATAATGGTTTATAGAATAAAAAAAAAAATCTATGGTAGTATTTATTTATTTTTTGTGGGTAGTTGCGAAATTTGTGACGACAGACCTCGTTACATGAAATGTTTGTCGCTCGTGTTTTGTTAAATTAAAAATGAATAAGTGCAATTTAGTTAAATCCAAACGCGGAGGACAAGTGCTAGTAGTGAATGGATATTCTTATCACTTAAATAAAAAATGTGATAACAAGTATTATTGGCGGTGTAAAAAAAAAACAAACAAGTGGTTGTGGTGTAAGTGTTATAACTTTATTTGATTGTTATGAACATACATTTGTTAGTCAAAATTGTGATCATGCACATTTACCAGAGCCTGAAAAAATTATTGATATGAATTTCAAAAACAAATTGAGAACTAGTGCGATGGAATCTATGGACAGTCCGTCACAAATTGTAAATCGTTGTTTAAAAGACGTAGCTACCATAAGTGCGCCTCAATTGCCGAATAAATCGGCTTGCCGAATGATTGTGCAGCGTGTTAGAAATAAAGGACTTCCTAAGATACCGCAAACTATCAACGAATTTAATGTACCACAACATCTCGCTAAAAGTAATGGAAAGCAATTTTTACTTGGTCAATATACATGTAACTATGAAAGTGTTGTCATTTTTGGTACAAAAGCTAATGTTAAGCGTATGAATAATGCACAATGCTGGATCATGGACGGGACATTTTCGAGTTGCCCAACTCCGTTCTGTCAAGTTTTCTCTATTCATGTTTTAGTGGGAACTGGAGGTGGTACAAATAAATTTCTTCCTATGGTATACGCACTACTGTCACATAAGACTGAAAGCTGTTATTTCATATTTTTGGAGATTTTGAAAAGATATGCGATCAATACATTAAATACCCATTTGTCACCAGCTAATATATTAACTGATTTTGAAGTAGCAGTGATCAATGCAGTCAAACGACAGTTTCCAGACTGCGCCCACAGGCTATGCTTATTCCATTTGACCCAAAGTATTTGGCGTCATGTCCAGTCAGAGGGTCTCGCAAGGCAATATGCTGAAGATTTCACATTTGCGCACAAAATCAGACACTTAGTTGCCCTCGCTTTTCTTGAGCCCGCTGAGATATCCGAAGCCTTCGAAATCATCCAAAATAAAATATTGCCGACAGAAGCAGCTGAAATTGCCCACTGGTTTAAGAAATATTATGTTGGATCACATCACACGCAGCAAAGAACTGACACGGGTTTGATAATAAAAAGAAATCAGGCATTATTTCCACCAGCTATGTGGTCAGTTTACGATCGCACACTTTCTGTTCCAAGGACACAAAATGCATTAGAATCGTGGCATGAACGATGGAACACCCTTCTCCATAGAAAAAAATGGAACATTTATAAAACAATTATTGAATTTGCTAAAGAGCAGAAGCATACAGAATGTGTCATTGAACGAATCAACTCCTCGGAACCCATGCCAAAGCGTAGACGTAATGCACAGGTTGAATATGATGCTAGGATACAAACACACTTATCACAAAAGAGTGAAATGAATATTGAATCTTTCTTAGGTGGATTGGCCCATATTCTATACCTGAAAAACAAGAAATAAATATGTTTTTTTTTATATCATTAAAGAATTATAACAATTATAAGTACAAATAATAATAATAACTCACAATTTACTATAACTTCAAAAATTTATCAAGTTGTGTTACTTTTATTTGTTTTTTGCTTTGTTCGCACAGTTTTTTTTTTTTTTTTCTATTGTCGCAGTTCTAATAGAGAAATCATAATATTCATAATCATATTGTTTATTGTAAAAAACAATATAAATTTGCCTTTTTGATTAATTTTCTTATTGTTAAATAAAAACTTTGTTTTTTTTTTTCTATTGCCACTCTTCCTTGTCTTATTTTATTATTATCTGTATTTTTAACATGACTTCCTAACCTAACCTAACCTAACCGTAGATGCGGGCTTGTGGACGGTTGGCTATGGGCTAGCTAACCGTCCGTCCGTCTAACGACGATAGGCCTTGTCAACGGCGCGTTAGTGTTTCACGCGCGCCTCAAAGAGATGTCAGCATAAGGGAAGGGGCCCGCAAGGGCCGAAGCCTGCCGGGGTTGCGGGCCTGTTCGAAAGAGATACCGCGGCCCCGGAACATAAAGGGCGAGGAAGGAACATGGATGGGTTTTAGTCAGTAAGAGTCTGACACTCCCTCCCGCTCCGCCCAGAGTGGGAGAAGTCATTTGATGATTTCCCATCCTAAAAAAAAGGGTGTTGTCAAGCTGAAAGAAAAACTATCCATTTGGCAAAAGAATTCCCCTACAACGAGTGCTATCGGCGAAAGATTCGTTCGTTTAACCAATCGTCGTTGAAGAGTGTTTTCGGTGAACCGTTACATCGGCGAAGGATTCATTCGGACTACCAACCGTCGATGAATAATATTATCGGCGAAACGTTTCATCGGCCAATTATTTTTTCGTTCAACTAACCGTCGGAGTACAGTGTTATCGGAAAACCGTCCTTTCGGTGAGCGGTATTTCGGAAAACCATACGTAGCTCTAAGATTACAACTAAAGATACGAACGTAAACTTTAATTATGTGTCACGTATTTGTAACCAAAATTATAGAGAAATAATAAATAATTATAGCTTGAAATCAAATTTCAAAATAGAAACATTTTCGTTTTCATACTGTCCCAAAAACTTACAACTCCTTTATGAGGCTGTTGTTTGATTTTTTCGCATAAAACCTATAGTTGTTTTCATTTTTGCAGGATAAAATGACCTAATATCTTTCTAAATAATACAAAATATATCAAGAATAGTTTTAACTACTAATTTTTAAATTAAATTGAAATTTTCAATAATTATGAATGGCGCCTGACAGGTCAGGGTATGTTACGATATTTACGAGAAAGTAAAACCTTTTACCCCATATTTTTTTACAATTCATAAAATTGGCAACATTTTGACCATAAACAAGCAAATACGAAGTCATTCTGCTGTCAGATCTAAGAGTGTAACGAATAAAACTTTCGAGACGGACGTTGTAACGGTTTTTAGCCAAATTGAATGTCAGGGTTTTTTACGCTGTATTATAAAATTTATAAGTGCTTCGGCGTTGCCTTTCTTCAGACATTTAGTCGAGTTTTAGTAGAATACAGGTATGTATAAATTTGAGTGCTAAATGTTAAATTAAAGGTCTAAAATTATTTTTTGAGTTGTGTAGTGCCATGTTGTTACGTCAGTTACGTTACGATATGCAGTGTAACATATACGGCTGACAACGAATGTAACGTAACTGACAGCTAAAAGTTAGTGACACACTATGGTTTTTATAAGTAGTGTTGGAAAAATATACCTACCTACTTTTTTACTATAGTAGATGGTTTAAAAGTAATTCATTTATTTTTTCTACTAGAATGCCGCAAACAGCTGCGGAACGGATGAAAAAATACAGGGAACGCTTGAAAAACAATCCAGAAAAGTACGAAGAACACCGGAAAAAGAACTTGGAGAGAGTTAAGTCTCGAAAGAAAAAAATTAATGAAATGAGTGAAGAGGAAAAATTAAAGCAGAGGGAAATGTGGCTCAAACAAAAAAACACAAAGAAAAAAGGATGCTGAGAAAAAAAATGTTTCTGAAAAAGAAGATCCTCCAGATAAAAGACGAAAGATGGAAGGAGAAAAAAAAACAAAAACAAAATAATTACCTGACAACGAAATGTAAAAGACTTACGAACACTTGCAAGAAATATATAGAGCAAAATAATAAATTACAGGCATTAAATAATTCAAGAAAAAAACTATACAGGACAAATATACAATTTAATAAAAAAAACTATGGAATTAGAATGCAAAATAAATAAAATGAAAATACGTGAAGAAGTATTGGAAAATACTCTAAAGAAGACTTATCAAACTTGCAAAAAACAAGCAGAAAAACAACTTTTAAAATCTCTTGCCGTTAATTCCACTAATAAAACATACATTACAAAACTAATAGGTTTGAAAGGCAAAGTCAGAACGAAGAAAATGCCTAAAGAACGTAATTTTATCTCCGAAGAAATTGAAAACTTTTATTTACGAGATGACATAAGCCGTAGCACTGCCGGTAAAAAAGAGTGCAAAACCAAAAGTAAAGAAAAGCATCAGATCAGATATTTAATGGACACAATTCAAAATCAGTACCAAACGTATAAAGACGAAGGTGGTAAATATAAGTTTACTACTTTTTACAAACATAAGCCGTTTTATGTAATTTCTCCACAACTCAGTTCTAGAAATACATGTTTGTGTGTAAAACATGATAATATAGAATTACAGTTTAAGACGCTAAAGCAGAATGGAGTGCTTAACCAAAATACGATCAAAGAAGTTTTGTCAGCATTGGCTTGCGATATAAAATCTTACTCTTGCATGTATGATCAATGCGATGAATGCAAGACGCAAACATTGACATCCAATGTAGAAAAACTACACGAAGAGGTTAAGTGGTGTCAATGGGAAAGAGTAGACCATTCATATATGGATAAAAAGCAGCACAAAATCGTTACAACAAAAAAAACAACCAAATCAACAAAAACCGGGACTTTAAATGACCTACTACAGAAGTTTGGAGTCGACATAAAAGTATTTAAAAAACATTATTTTAATGAAAAACATCAACAGCAGGAGTATCAAAAAGGAGTTCGAGAATTACATGAAAATGAAGCATTGATCATATTATGTGATTTCTCGGAAAATTACGAGACTAAAATGGCTGAAGAAATACAAAGCATGCACTTTGGCGCAGCCAAAGGCCAAATAACATTGCACACAGGAATGGTTTATTGGCAGAACAGGTCACAATCGTTCTGTTCAGTATCGCCTAATAATTCACATCAGCCACCTGCCATTTGGGCCCATCTAAGACCAATTCTTCATCTTATCCGCGAAGAAACTCCAGAAGTATCTATCATACATTTTTATTCTGATGGACCTTCGTCCCAATATCGCCAGAAGAATAATTTCTTCCTTCACAGTTTTTTCACTCATAAATTTGGGTTTCAATATTCTACTTGGTCATATTTTGAAGCCGGGCACGGCAAGGGTGTGGCGGACGGAATTGGAGGGTCTATCAAAAGAACGCTCGACCGGCGAGTATGTTTTGGGAACGATTGCACGAGTGCTATAGATGCGTTTAACATTTTAAAAAGTAATATGAAAGTTGTGAAATTTTTTTATATTCAAGACTCGGAAATAGATCAAATAGCATCTGTACTGCCAAATAAGCTTTCCACTTTGAAAGGTACTATGCAGTTACATCAAATCATTGCAAAAGAGAAACATGTATTGAGCTACAGAGATGTGAGCTGTTTCTGCGGGCCACTTAGAGGACTATGCACATGTTTTTCTCTTCAGAAACACTATTTTCATCCCGCAGGAAGCACATTAACTCAGGCATCAGGCACCAAGCCAGAAATAATTGAAACCGAAGAAGATGACTCAATATTTTACCCGTATCAGAACGGCGAAGCCATATTATGCGAAATATCAGGAACAGAAATCGAACAACAGAATGAAATGCCTATAGGACTCATGGATATTTTGCATGACTCAGGAAATGACAGTAGAATGAACAGTAGACAAAAAAGTAATGATCCCCAAGATGATGACTTCATATTAGCTAACCGAGAAGAAAAAGAAAGTGACGATGACAAATGTTGCGAAAAATCAGGAGAAACAAATGAACTAGTGGATATAGGATCCTTAGATATTTTGCATAAAACAGGAAATGAAGAAGAAGAAATTGAAAAAATTGATTTAACTGTATTTGAGAATGTTGTCGGCGACATAGATGATTGTAACCCAAAGTATTCTGCTAAAGCGGAGGAAGTGTATGTAACCCGGTATCACCGTAGTGATATAGAGAACAATCCTTATTTTTCTAATAACTCGCCTGGCAGTACTTCAATCTGTGAACCATCAAGTTCCAAGTTTCTAGTCAAGTCCCCGCTGAAGCGTGATCGTATCATAAGTAAACCAAATGTCAAGACTTACGAGTACAACAAGCCTAAAAAGTCTTTAAATAAAAACTATAAGTAAGCGCACTTTTAAATGCGAAAAGTGCAATGAGCCGCTATTATTAAATCGTGTAGCCAAGTGCATGGTGTGCAAACGATGGTTTTGTTGGGATTGTAGCGCTGGACAATTGATCATAGATTATATTTGTGATGCCTGCCTGGGGGCTTAACATATAAGATGAATACCTATTTTGTTTATATTTGCGATTGTCAGAATTTATGTTTTGTTGATTTTTATGTTGTCATTTTTATTTTGTTACATTATTGATTTTTATTTTAGATAATACCTATTTTGTTTATATTTGCGATTGTCAGAATTTATGTTTTGTTGATTTTTATGTTGTCATTTTTATTTTGTTACATTATTGATTTTAGTTTTAGATAATATTGAATTAGACTGTATTCTCAAACCAAAGTAATAATAACTCAAAAACTAGAGCTGTGTAACTGTGTTAAATGGGTTAGAGTTTAAATTGTCATTAACAGGGTAATATTTTCGAAATAAGATATTTTAAAAACATTACGTTCCCTCCAAAAGTGATTTAGAGTAATTTTAGACTGAGTGTGATCTCAACCTTACTGTGTCAGTTAAGTTACAAATCTGTCAGGCGTTCAATTGTCCCAGATTTTCTTTAGGAATATTGCTGTTTTTTTTTAATTATTGAATGTTTATGTTGTTTTATAGTATATAATTTGGTTACAAATATTAATTACTTTTTTAATACTAAAAGTTGTTTAAGTTAGACAAAAACTATAAAAGTTACTCGAAAAATTAACAGTCTGATTAGCTCCTAACGTAACAAAATGTGCTAAAATACGTACTATTTTGCATAGTTAGTTATAAAATAATATGTTTCTTTTGAGTATTTTTTGTATTTACGCAGTTTTTTATTGAATAAATGCGATTTTGAAGTATAATTTGTTTTATTCTACTTAGTAAACTTAAAAAACCTCTGTAACGTTTGTGTAATGTAACTGACAGAAATTTGAGTTCAATTCTCACAAAACTAGATTGAAATGCTATTAAAATAAATTACAAACTTATTCTATTGTATTTTCCTTAAAATTTAATACATATAGAAGCAAAAATAGTTAAAAACCCCAATAAATTACACACTTTGAAAATGAAAGCTTATTTCCATTATTGGTACACTTTACCGCAAAAATGCCCATTTAGAAGTTGTCTAAGAACGACAATTATTATTTGCTTTAAAGTTCAAGTTAAAGTGAGATTTGGTTTAGACATATTCAGATGGATCACGATTACATTATTTGAAAGCATATACAAGAGGCTGCGTAAACAAAAAATAGCGGTAGTGGCAATTGTAGCACTCTTGGTCAAATTTCAATTTTGCAATGCACTTCTGCAGTTAATCGCATCAATATTACTACGAGATACAAAGACCAAAACATAGATCTAGAGACAGAGACGATTGATAGTTATTGAAAGCCTGTAACCTAATTCCGAATTCGGTGCAAAAGTAGTAAAATATATGGCCGGCTACATTGTCAATGCTCTGATAAAGCAAATAAAATGCCAAACTTGCATCAGAGCGCTGATTGGTGTAACAAATCAAAACGCCTTACAATTTCAAAAAGACACTAAAAACAAGTTATAGTATGGATCCACCACAGTGAAAATTATATTAAAAGGGCTATCAACGAGAGTGGTTCGAAAATGCAGAAATATAATTCCAACTATTTTATGATCGGTTTTAAAATCTATAATTATTGGTATAATTTATTCCCGGATATTAATTTTCATCAATATGAAATAGAATCAACAATAATTTGATTGATTGATTAGCAACATGATTTAGACGCTCGTTTATCAATTTTTACTAAGAACAGTTAAAACCCTATAGTCCGGTCAAATTAGCTTCAAAAATAGGGGTAAGGCTTTTCATATAAGATCTGTCTCTATCATCGGAAAACCTGTACTACCCAGTTTTATTAAAATACTACCTTCTCATGAACAATCGTTGTTTTCTGGTCATTCACATACTAAAAGAGGGTACTGTGGTACCATTTGGGAAAGCTAATGAGACAACACAGTCGGTTCTGTAATGTAAACGACAAGTGTAATACATTTATTTTGAGAAACCGGCTTTGGAAACCAAAAAAACTCAAAAAAATTTAAGAAGATGACTTTTATGGCGCCTGTTTTCCAAAGGCAGATGTACTGTTTCGTTAAATTGATTTTCGGAGGATACATTCGTTCATGAGCTATCAGAAAAGTATCAGTTTAATATCCTGAATGGCGTAGATTTCTCACAATCGGCACTTTATGGTGTAAAAAAGGTGGAACATTTCAAAGAAAACTTCGATTACAACTTTTTGAATCGTTATACATATAGGGTGACTGGTAATTAGCGTACGATACTTTAACACGTGATTGTGCTCATGATAACAAACAACTTTTAGTATGGGACCAAAGCTGAAATCGCGAAAAAAGTATCAGCTATGACAGGGAGAAAAATTGCCTTTCGGATTCGTTAAGAGGTTTTTTCACCCTTTATAAGAACCAAATACTGTCTTACCGACGTGTGCTACGTTAAAGCAATCGATATGGTTTATAGCGCACCAAATGTCTTGTACACTGGTAGAAAAGCTTTGCAATCTGTAAGTGCTCTAACTACATGCAATTTTTTGGTCTTACAAAGTGTGATGTGTGTTTTGATAATTAGTTTTCTATACACTTCCTCGAAAACTGGTGGTTATCGCATTCGCACTACGATTAGGTTTTCAACAACGTATTTCAAACGTGTGCGTTTTTTTCATTTTCCAACACGTGTGCGGGAATAAAAATTTCCACACATACCTATACTTAGTCCAAATTGGTTGCAATTGGTCCTATTCGGAGCAGACTTTTAGGGTTCCGTTGCCAAATGGCAAAAAACGGAACCCTTATAGATTCGTCATGTCTGTCTGTCTGTCCGTCCGTATGTCATAGCCACTTTTTTCTGAAACTATAAGAATTATGCTGTTGAAACTTGGTAAGTAGATGTATTCTGTGAACCGCATTAAGATTTTCACACAATGATAGAAAAAAAACCACAATAAAATTTTGGGGTTTCCCCTAATTTGAACTGAAACTCAATTTTTTTTTTTTTATCAAATCCATATTTGTGGGGTATCTATGGATAGGTCAATATTAATTCAAAAGTGCCTGTAACTGGCCTACTTGAAATAAATGCTTTGATTTTGATTTTTGATTTTGATTTTGGTCTTCAAAAATGATATTGAGGTTTCTAAAATATCATATTTTTCTAAACTGATAAGTTTGCGCGAGAGACACTTCCAAAGTGGTAAAATGTGCCCCCCCCCCCCCTGTAACTTCTAAAATAAGAGAATGATAAAACTAAAAAAAATATATGATGTACATTACCATGTAAACTTCCACCGAATACCATGTAAACTGACACCACTTGGTTTGAACCGGTGTCGTAAAATCTTTATATTATGTTACTAATTAAAACTTTTATATTATGTTACTAATTAAAACTTTTATATTATGTTACTTGTTGCTACGAAGAATGTACTTTTATAATAGGTAGAAGCAAATCAAACGATATTCTGCTTACCCACGTACCTCCATATTCTTTAGTGGCGACGAGCAGGGTTCTAAACCGGTTTAAAAAGAGCGGTTAATTTCGATTAAATACTGGCAAATATATCGTTCCTTCATTTACCGGTTAAACAAGTGAACTGTTCTTATGTAACCCAAATCATAAAAATTACCGGTAACATATGCACAAACGCTTTTGACACACAAATTAACCACTTCATTCCGTATTTTTTTTCATCTAATTTTTAACTCTTCCTACAAGTTCTAATCACATTATCAGAAAACAAGAAAAAAACATGCTCGATCTGAGGACGTCATATATATGTCACCGTAAAATTGTCAAAAACGTTATATTGTAATATCTCTAGCGATATTGTAAAATCTCGAAATATTGTCAAATGAACATACTGCTTACAACAAAACGCATTATTTTTCGTGATATGCATGGGATGGTAGTCAACTTACGCGGTGTGGAGGCAAGGAGGGGTCCCCCTTGCCCAGTGGTACAACTCTCATGAAAAGATATTGTACCATTCCTGAGAAATACCGATTATTATAACCTAACCTTAAAACACTTTAGATTCCCCTAAAAAGCGTAGTCGACGGAGCCCCGCTTCGCGGGGCCCCTATTTCCGAGTGCAGGGTTTAAAGGAACCTAACTAACCTAACGGGGGGGTGCCCCAAGTCCCCATTATGGGGGCAGAGATACTTCCGTATGTTCAGTTGACAATAATTCGAGAGTTTACAATATCGCTAGAGAGACACACGTTATATTATAATATAACGCGTTTGACAATTTTACGGTGACATATACAACCGGAGAACTTAAATGGTGCGGGTAGATAAATTATTCGACTTGCTTAGTTGCGCGCCCGCAAGCGTCGAGCAAACCTACGCCAGTCGCTACTCACTTCTCGTTCATTGTGTTTGGTTTGGACAATTCGTAAACTCACAGCGGAGATACAACTATTTTTTTCTATTCTGGTGAATGTGATATTTTGTGGTATTTATTATGTGGAGAAAAAAGTAAATAGAATCGATTACATGTTTACGTATGACGAAGAAAACAAAAAAATCCAAGTGTCTAATGGAGGGCTGTAACTATCAATGTAAGTGATTTTATCTATTCTAATCTTAATAAATATTAATATCACGATTGCTTGATACCTATTTTGTTGTACTTAGGGGAAAGTGTTTACCTTTCGTACGCGGGGCACATAGGTACGTTACAGTTAGTATACCAAAAAAATAAAACGGCACACAATCACGCCTTTGCTTGTCTGTATAGACATACCGGCCGCCATGTTGCTAGCGGAGTGTCGCCATTCGGACTACAGTGTACAAGACGTAACGTGTTTTCGCACGCGGTGAGTAAATTTTTTATGTATCTAACTTTAGTTCGTAATTGTAAATAGATTTGTTTTGTTTATGACAATATGGTGATGATTTAATTGTTATATTTCTTAAACTAAACACAAGACAGCCAAACAGGGGGCATATTCGTACTCGTACGAATGCTCCCCGTTAGATTTTCTAACCACCAGTACATCAAAAAAAAAAAATATATATATATATATATATAGGTATATTATTTTAAATTGCATTATGGGCTAACGATAGTACAAATTCGGAAACCTGCCTACGAATCAGCGAAAGAGTTGAATTTAGAATGTCCAGCGACATGGGACGTAAATCAAATGGCCGGCTTAAGAGTGGATGCGTAAATACAGGGACGAAACGCCAACCTCAGTCTGCGAAAGTCAGAAAATACTAGCGCTACTCGATCATTCGCGTTTAACAACAAGACTGCAGTCCAAGACTTCTATAATAATTTGGCTGATGTGTTACAGTGACATAATTTTGCTCGCGACAGGATATTTAACTTCGATGAGTCCGGCGTGTCAACTGTTTTAGAAACTTCTAAAGTTTTGGCTTCTAAATCACAGAAACAAGTGAGACAAATCGAGGCAAATTGATAACATTTTGCGTTATTATTTCTGCAAGCGGAAAAACTATCCCTCCGCTATTTGTATGTCCACGTGTGCACTACAAAGACCATTTTCTTGAAGGTCCGCCTGAAGGAAGCCTCGGAGCTGCTACTAAAAGTGGGTGGATAAATGCTGACATTTTTGTTTCAGAATTGAAGCACATTCAGAAACGCACAGTGAGCTCTAAAATCATCCGATTTTACTGTTATGTGATAGTCACGAAAGCCACATCAGCTTACAGGCTGTAACATATGCTCGAGATAATGGTATTATTTTTGTGTCATATCCCCCAGATGATTAATGATGGACACTACAACCCCTTAACGGATTTAGGTCGACTTAACCAGTAACCCTGTATTTTAGTAAACAAATACATTGAAAGTAATATAAATAAAACTCCGTTTAAGAATAATAAATGTGATTGGTTATCTGCTTTTCATAAAATAAACAAATTATCCTCACTGAAGCCGGAAGTTATAGAAATGTCGAGAAAAGCAGCGTGCGACCCCTTTATTATTAAAGAATATTTTAACACACTCGAGAGTTGCATTAACGAACTAGATTTAAATTTTTCCACGCAAAGAATCTGGAATTTAGAGTTTCAGTAAAGATCCAGAAATAATCAAAGTTGTAGGTGCAAGAGGTTACGCAAGTAGCCAAACCATAGCATCCGTGGGAAAAGATAACGTCACGGTCTTATTTATTGCTAGCTCTTGGTGAAAAATTACCTCCACTGCCCGGCTAGCATGGGCAGGGGATAAAATTTTTATCCACCGGTTATTTCCACTGACAAGGGACAAAATTCAAACAAAAGTGGAAATTACCGGTGGATAAAATTTTTATCCCCTGCCCATGCTAGCCGGGCTGATCATATACCGGAGCAAAAACGTGGATGTCTATTTTTATGTTATTTATAATTTATTGGCCTGTCCACAATTGTTACACTGTTAATCCTAATAATACAAGCAATATTATGATAAAAGCATAGTGTACAATATGATGCGATAGACACAGAATGCAAAAAAAAAACAAAATTTTAGCAATAGTTAAATACTATGTAGTTAAAATTAAAGAAAGTCGCAGAAATGGGTGTAACCATTTTAAAATTACCGCCTCATGCCAGCCATCTTTTACAACCTTTAGATTTCTCGGTTTCTAAATCTATGAAAGACAAATGGGACGCAAGAGCTGCTGGTCTATTAGATCGTATTGAAAAAATTACAATGTTTATCAGTGGTGCCGCAGTAATAACAGGCTATAGGACAAACAAAGTTTCACCTTTCATTTCTAGCTTTCCTGATTTTGTCCACCCAATTAGTTCTCACCATTCTTTGTACTTCTACTTTCAGTTCATTTGCCTGAAACCATGCCTGTGATGACCCGTAAGGCTACTACCCAGGAGTTGCAGGCTAAGTTGAGAACGGCCCTTGATGAGCTTAAGGCATCTAACAGCAAATGTCAACAGCTGTTATTGGATGGAGAGGAACATGAGATCGAAATTGAGAAGGTCATTCTCAAAAACACAAGCTTGAAACGTGAGCTAGTGGACCTGCACCAACAATACATGGATGTTGTCGATGAACGGGACAAACTGCGGGTGGTCACAGATGGTTTCAACGACTGCAGTAACTATTATGAAACGGCTTTATGTAAGGTTAGGGACTTAGAAGATGAACTGCTTCATGCCAATAAACAAATTATTGAGTTTCAGAAACAAAGAGAATGTACTCAGTTTAGGGAAACAGATCACCTATACAATCAATTATTAAATTCAAATTGCAACCCACATTCCTTAACAACAATTGATCTTACTGAAGATTCTATTCTGAAATATAACTGCAGCAGTTATAAAGTAAGCCAAAATAAAATAAAAAAATATGCAAAACTGAATAGAATAATAAAGAAATGCAATAAATTTAAAAAAAAACAACAAAAACATAGTTCCAACAATATAAAACTAAGAAAAGAACGTGTTTTTCTGATTAAAAAGTTAAATAATTATCAAATTAAATTAGAGGACAGTAAGAAGTTTTATGAAACAGACACTCAACACTTACAGTCAGAAATTCAAGTTTTAGAGTGTCAACTAAAATTATGTTATTCTAAGTATGTGAATTCTCAGAAACAAATTAAGGAACATATACTTGCTGCAAACGAGTTAGTAAATAGGGGTAATGGTAATGCAGACTACTTAGACATGATGACCATCGAAAACACTCAATGTACATCACAAGGGGAATCCAGCTCGGACACTGTCCTGCCTGAGGTAACGGAGGACCCGACCCGGTTGGGCAGTGGTCCGGGCTGTATCCCCATTGAAAATTCACCGCTCATTGTACAAGGTTCTATACCTATAGGACAAACAGAAAGTAGTTCTCCCCTTTCTAGTAGTTCACAGTGTGGTTGCTCCATTATGTTTACAGACAGTATCGGAATAGGATTAGGAAAATTAATAAGTAACAATCTGAGTCATTCTTCCCAAAATTATTGTGCACCTCAGGCTTCTTACAACCAAATAATGACATCCATAACTCGGAAGGAATTAGATCCTAATGCTATATTAACTGTATTTGTTGGGTATAGTCTTAACGTAAAAATTGATGATATCACTGACAATGTCACTCAACTGTTGCAACTAAATTGTAGGAAAATAATTCTTTGTGCCTTTCCATACTTTGAGAAGTTGTCAAGCAGGCAAAATCATTATATTCATAAACTTAATAATCACATGCATTTACTAAGTCACTATTGTGACAAGTTGGTATTTTTTGACACCAACAGTTTCGTTCAGAAATTAAAGTCAACGAGGAATAATGCATATCTACCGATTAGTTTTAGACGTCAAATAGCGAGGCTATTAGCTTTTAATATAAACTCAGACATAAGTTGTATGTCGCAGTCTTTTGTAAATAGTTCCACGGAAATTAGTAATTATACTAATTGTAATTATACACATTTTAGCTTAGATTTAAACTAGTCAGTAAGACAATAGAAGGTAATAGAGACAATTTAGATAAACCGGTATCTTCTAGCTCTCAATCAACTATTTGTAAAAAAGGGGCTGAGCAGAATACCTTGAAATTATTTCACCAGAATATTCAGGGATTTTCATCCAAACAATTAGAGATAGAATTGTTTTTAGAAAAAACCAAGTTTGACGTTATTTGTTTTACCGAACATTGGATGAAAGATTATGAATCAATGCAAATAAATTATGATAACTACAACGTGGGAAGTTGCTTTAACCGAAAATCTAAGATGCGAGGGGGTTCCTTAATCTTAGTTAACAATTGTATTAAATTTGAGTCTCGAAATGATATAGTCGATCTATCGGTCGAACATAGCATTGAATTGTCTTGTGTTGAGCTTGATAAGCATATAATAGTGTGCGTTTACAGACCCCCAAATTATCTGAACTACTCTATCTTTGAGTCAGTAATGGAAGATGCTTTAGCAAAACTTGTAACTGGTAATAAACCAATAATTATCTGTGGTGACTTCAATGTTAATATCTTAGAGAATAATGTAAATAGTAGTAGATTTTTAAGTCTTTTTAAATCATTTAATTTATCAAACGTTTTTTCAGAACCAACCCGAACTACTACAAATACTGCTACATGTATTGATAATGTGTTTTGTTGCTGCGACTACATAGATAAATCTATCGTAAATTACCTTCCTTCAGATCACAGCGGGCAGACAGTTGCTTTCGCGTTCAATAAACAATTACAAAAAATTCAGATTCAAACCAGACAAATAACACCCAGCAATTTAGAAAAGTTTAATAATAATTTAAATAGCAAGCTAAATATACCAGGCCATATTAGAAACAATGTAAATGAATTGTATGAAGAATTCTTTTCGGTAGTGCACACTGAGTTCAATAACACTTTAAAAAAGAAAACTAAAACTATTGGCCCAAAGTTTATTTTCAGTGACTGGGCAACACAGGGTATTAGGAAAAGTAGAGAACGATTGTTTGAGCTGTACGGCCTTAAGCCTTACATCAAAACAGAACCTTTTAATAAATATGTAGCAACTTACTCGAAAATTTTTAAAACCACTTGCAAGGTAGCCAAATCTTTATTCATTAGCAAAAAGATTAAATCAGCCGAAAATAAAATAAAGACGGTTTAGAAAATAATCAACAGCGAAACAAATAGAAATAAAAAACAAAGTAATGACTTAACACTAGAGACCTCACGTGGCCTTGTCAGCTCCAACAGTGAAGTTGCTCATGAATTTGTAAATTTCTTTACTAGTATCCCAATTAAAACTACAGAAACCTTAAACTCTTGTCCCTTGCTCTCTATTGATTTACTGAAAGCAAACGTTTCAGCCTGTCCAAATGAATTTAAATTTCAGCATATTAACCCCATAACAGTCTTAAAAGCTTTTAAGCAAATCAAGATCAAATTAACTGAAGATCTATGGGGTTTGTCTATCAAAGTTTGTACCTCAATTATTGAGACTGTAGCTCCGTATTTAGCCTTAATATTTAATTTGTGCGTGGATCAAGGGGTCTTTCCGGATCTAATGAAGTTCAGTAAGGTAATACCGCTTTTTAAATCCGGGGACAGTAAAGACACGAATAACTATAGGCCCGTATCCGTGTTGCCAGTTTTCAGCAAGGTGTTTGAAAAGATAATGCTCAATCAAATGCTTCACCATTTTAACACCAATAAAATATTACACGAGCAACAGTATGGTTTCACCAAAGGACGTTGTACAACTGACGCCGGTGTCACTTTATTAAAACACATATTTACTGCGTGGGAAGAGGCACAAGATGCCATAGGAATCTTCTATGACCTTTCGAAGGCATTTGATTGCGTAAATCACGAAACCCTGATCTTGAAACTTGAGCATTACGGTTTAGGTAAACTTGCGCTCAGCTTAGTAAAATCGTATTTGAGTGATAGACAGCAGCAGGTACAAATAAATGGTGTCAATTCAATGGGTTTAAAAGTAGAAATGGGTGTACCACAAGGTTCGATATTGGGTCCCTTCCTCTTTTTAGTTTATATTAATGACTTGCCCCATTTATTTAACAATCACCCGCAAATGGTGTTGTTTGCAGACGATACTTCTTTAATATTTAGGATAAACAGACGTGCCACTAATCTTGACGACGTAAATAACGCCCTACTGCAGGTTCATAATTGGTTTACTGTAAATAATTTAGTTCTAAATGGGAAAAAAACTAAGTGCATCAGATTTGCTCTACCAAATGTCAAAAGTAGTGATTGTGACATAGTATTAAGTCAAGAGAAACTAGAATTTGTCGATAAAGCGATTTTCTTGGGAATCGCGCTCGATTCAAGGCTACAATGGGGCCCTCATTTAACATCTCTTGCAGGACGCCTAAGCTCAGCAGCATATGCTGTTAGAAAAATCCGTCAATTTACCGATGTTGATACCGCGAGGATAGTTTATTTTAGTTATTTTCATAGTATTATGTCATACGGTATTTTACTATGGGGACGGGCTGCAGACATCGAGTCTATATTTATTCTGCAGAAAAGAGCCATCAGAGCCATATATGATTTACGTAGACGCGACTCTCTAAGAGAGCTGTTTAAGGAAATTAATATCATGACAGTACCTTGTCAATACATCTATGAAAACATCATGTACGTTAGGAAAAATCTGCATTTATTCAGTAAAAGAGGTGACAGACACCACTATAATACTAGAAATAGGGACCAACTAGTTCAGCCAGGTTTCAGGCTTGCTAAAGTAGATTCCTCTTTCATGGGGTACTGCTTAAAATGTTACAATAAAATACCTCTCCACATTCTACAACTGAATGAGACGAAATTTAAATCTTGTGTAAAACGCACACTGTGTAGTCAAGCATATTATAAGTTGGTGGATTACATTGATGATAAAAATGCTTGGCTCAATGCCGGTCCTGCTCCACAACCATAGGAGCAAACTAATTGATTCCCAGTCAAGTTATTGTGGAAGCTGCAGAAGATTGTAAAAAAGATCCTTGCATTGTATAGATTCCATATATTAGTATTATATAACTTCATAGCGCATGTGTGAGTACTATGTACTGTAAAGCCACCATTTACATCTAGTTATTTTATTTTTTCTGACTTGAATAAGCCTTGGCGGCTGAGAGAATGTCATGCTCACTCAAATGTCTCGGTGATGGTGGCGGGTGTGTCGGGTCATTTAGTTCCCTTCAATATGGTTGAGCTGAATGGTGCTGATACATGCGTCATGTTCGTGAACGGGCGCTGTCAATTGAGACTGGTCAACTCTCGGCTGCCATGGTTAATTTTAATTTATTTATTTTTAAGTTGTTGATTTCATCTTTTCTCTGGACGCTCTTAATGTGCACGTCTGTCTACATCGTTCTCACACATATGTATAATCACAACATGAATGATGTAACCAAGATTTTGTAACAATATTTTGATTTAAAAGAGTGTCCATGGAGTTTCTTGCCCGTTCTTCTCCATAGAGATCTACGTTAGGGAATGGGCAACTACAGTACTTTCTCAAGTTATTATGCCTTGTGACTGTGACTGTAGCTTTGATTTAGTTTTGTATTTTTGACATTCAAAAGTGCCGTAATGGTCTAATTGAAATAAATGATTTGAGTTTGAGTTTGAGTTTGAAAGTTTTATATATAGCAGTTAAAAATAAGTATTGCATGGTTTTAAACGTACAACATGACAAAACTTTTTCTCAAAAAGTTCTGGAACTAAAGCGGGATTTGTTGATCGGGCCACACCACGGGTTTGGAAATCATAACTCATATCTTATTATTGCAAAAAACTGACCAAAGGGGAATTATCGACAGAGGAAAATCTGGTTTCAACGATGAAAAGTAAAGAGGGTGGCTTTATATTTTCAGCCATATTAAAATTCACTTCCAGGGTAATGTAAAGGTAGGGCACGCCACGATAGTGGCGGTAAGTCCCCTCTTTGAGGAGTGGCTAGATAGGCGCCACGGCGTCCTCACCTTCCGCCTGACGCAGGTCCTCACCGGACACGGATGTTTCGGGAGGTACCTGCACCGAATCGGGCGGGAGGACACGCCCGGGTGTCTCCACTGCGAGGATCGACCGGAGGACACGGTGGAGCACACGGTGGAAGTCTGCCCTGCGTGGGCGGAGCACCGCCGTGTCCTTGTAGCGGCGATCGGCGGCGGCGACCTCTCGCGTCCGGCCCTGGTTCAATCCATGGTCCGGAGCGAGACGGAATGGGAAGCCGTCACCTCCTTCTGCGAAGCAGTCATGCTAGCGAAGGAGGTGGCGGAACGAGAGAGGGAGAGATCCTCTCTTCCCGGCCGCCGCGGGAGACGCACGGGGCGTCGGGGGCCACGTGGTGGCTACCGGCCACCGTAGACGCGGGCCTGTGGACGGTTGGCTATGGGCTAGCTAGCCGTCCGTCCGTCTAAAGACGACAGGCCGTGTCGATGGCGCGTTCGTGTTCCACGCGCGCCTCAAAGAGATGTCAGCATAAGAGAGGGGCCCGCAAGGGCCGAAGCCTGCCGGGGTTGCGGGCCTATTCGAAAGAGATACCGCGGCCCCGGAACATAAAGGGCGAGGAAGGAACATGGATGGGTTTTAGTCAGTAAAAGTCTGACATTCCCTCCCGCTCCGCCCAGAGTGGGAGAAGTCATTTGATGATTTCCCATCCTAAAAAAAAAAAAAAAGGCTAATGTAAAGGTAATAATTCTATACTAAAAGCTTGATGCACAATGTAAATAGCAATAGCAACATTGCTGATTTTTTTAAAGTATTATAGTAAAGTTTATTGGCGGCAAAAGAATAAATTACTCAGGCAGGCAGTCATATGCTGAACGATGTGTCGCATCAGTGGTCTCATTCAATTCGAGACAACCACTGTCATACATGAGTAAAAAAATATTACTCCAGAGTCCTGACAAACTTATTAAACGTCTCGAAACCAAGAGAAATATCAAAAGATTGGCTTCAGCAAAACGCAGTGTATGTACATAAATCGTTTCATAAAACAACCAAAAAGTGAAAATTATAAAAATGTTATGGCGACTCTTGCGAGAAATCTGACATAAGGGAGGCTGATTTTGATTTTTCTAAGACTGAACATATGAAAACTGTAACGTTAGCCGACAAAGATCGCCATGCACTAGAAAGGCGAATTATTCTGCAGGCCGATTCAGTGGAATTGCGCCAGGAATGAAAACTGCGGCTCACGGCATCTGTTTTTGGGAAAGTGTGCAAACGAGGGCTTATAAAATGCGGACTTTTGGTCAAAAGTATCGTGACTGAAAAAAAAAATAGATCTGAAGTCTAGGCTTTAGGTTAGGCAATATTCGTCTTTTCTAGTCACTCAAAACGACTCAAATTTAAAAAATGCCCGGTTACCAACTTTTGTCGTGCAAATGCAAACGGCAATGCACACGACTAGCGCGCTGCACCAAATACCTAATTGCAGCATGCCTCGTTCGCTCGGCGCAGTCTTAACCTAATAATTCATTATCTGATGTTTATAATGTTGTTATCTTGGTTTTTTAATACGTTGATTATGAAAACATGCTTGAGTGTTATTAAAATCCTTTCCTTTGCACTGACACATTCTCGCGTTGATGTGTTCCTTTTATATATACAACGTGTAACAGAAAGGGTATAGTCATATGAAAGAGTGTGCTACAGACCATCAAACTGAACAGTTTCCTCCATGGAACCACCATCGTAATCGCGAAAAAATTTCCAACGGCCCCATTCTAAATTCCAATAACTACTCGAACAAATGTATGAAACAGCTGATTATTTTTTTACGATTACAATGGTGGTCCCTTAGAGAAAGTTGTTCAGTTTGATGGTCTATAGCACACCCTTTCATATGACTATACCCTTTTTGTTACACGTTGTATTATCGTTTATTTCAGGCATTAGCACACAGATAAGCCCTAAGAGGTTTTCGATGTGTGGCTAAAACAACACTGTTTTAGATTAAGTTTTTTAGATATTAAATAAATAAATAAATATAACTCAGTTTATATTATTATTACATGGATTACATTAAAATTTATGTATGGAAGAATGTATTTTATGTATGGAAGGTGTGAGCAATAGGCTAGTTTCCACCATCAATAAATTTCAAATCTATTTAGTCCGTCAGTTAGAGTATTGGAAAATAATGGACACGTATTTTTTGTTTTTGTTAATCAACGAATATTGACAAAGATAAAACGCATCAAAACTCGGGAGTGGGGGCTCGTGACGTCAGAACTCACTAAGAATGATACCAAACAGTGACGTATTGGGAATTTTAGAAAGCGTATCTTCGTCAATTTTGGTTTATGTGACAAAAGAAAAAATACGGGTCAAATATTTTTTGATAATCTAAGTGACGGACTAATTACATTTTTTCAGTTAACAAGCCTATTGCACCAAAGTCAAATAAGTTTTTTTTGACATTCTGAAGCATAACAAAAACATTTTATCATCTTCTTGTAGTTCCTTCGCAGCCAAAAATGCTCACAAATTTAGATTTCTTTCAATAAAGGGTGTAAAAACCTCTTAACAAAGACGAAAGGTACTTGTTCTCCCCGTCATTGCGATCATTTTTTTATTCTACACCACATCCAGGAACCGTATACATATTGTATATTTACGGAGATATTGGGAGTCAAAGTTCCTATTTTTTTTATTTTATTTTAAATCAAGTGTTTATTGCAAGAGTTTTACTTTAAATACCTCCACGACCCCGTACTATTGAATTGACAACACAGGTGGTGATTGCACGAGATAAGAATTTTGAGATGGCCTTACGTTCACGCGTCGACCAAAATACCAATACGTCTCATTACCAGTAACAATGCGATTCATGAATGTTGGGTCGGAATTGACTCATTCTAACATGTTCTCAGCGATTCTCATGCGATTGAGTTATTGGAGAAAATTCAGGTCTTTTGGGACTAGCCGAGCGGTAACCTGTTTCATACCCAAATGATTAGTTATAAAATGGTACGGATCGTTAGATACAGAAAGTTCGGCGGCTACTCGTATCTCTCTCAAAGTTGAATGAGGATTTTCAGTCACTATTTCCTTCACTTTTGCGATGTTAACTTCAGTTGCAGACGTTGATGGCCTACCAGAGCGAGGCAAATCTTCCATCACATCTCGACCGCTTTTGAACGTTTTGTACTACTCATAAGCACGTGTTTTTAAAGTCGATTCACCGTAAGGCTTCTGTAACATTTTCAGTTACTCCGAACACGAAATTCCATTGGCGATGCAAAATTTAAGACAAAGTCTTTGTTCGATGTTTTTGTCCATAATGAAATTCGCTATACACACTAGATATGATATAACTAAAAACAGCACTGTATTTAAAATAAATAACAGATGCAACTCAAACTCCGCGCCAAAATGAAAAACAGTTGTGCCAATCTAACAACAACAAAAAAAACAAAAATTTGAATTCTGAACCATAAATAAATCATCCATTCCCGATACTTTTTTGACTGAATGTCAAAGCATTCCATGTTAGCAAAAAGGATAAATGCCTCAAATGCTCTCGTTTTGAAAATCTGTCTGACCCTACATCAGAAGAAAGACCAGCTCACGAAGAACACCTTGTTGAAAAACTACATACATACTCGTACAACCGCTACAAGATGCACAAAAGTATTCATAAAACAGATCTAGCATCTATTTGTATAAGTTTTGACTTGCAGAAAGTTCTCAACATACCGTACGGTGGCAGTATGTTGTTATTTTACTCACGGAAGCTTAGCGTTTATAACGCAGTTATATACGAAAACGGTAGACGAAATTTCTTCAGCTACTATTGGGACGAAAGTCAAGGTAACCGCGGTGCTGATGAAATGGTTACCATTTTGAGGAAATATAAAACTGATCTTGACAAACGTGGGAACATACAACGACTTTTTCTCTATTGTGATTGAAAATGTTCTATGAAAATTGTTCTGGCAATGCTTAACGAAACTGTCCAACGTTGTAAAAACATAGAATCTATTCAAATTATTTTTTACTGACGGGGCACACCTGTATGGCAGTCGATTCTGCAGACGCAACAATTGAAAACAAAGTAAGTAAGTAACTATTAATGATTTCATTTTCTGTCATTGGCTAGTCTATTGCTCAAAGGTTAACTGGAAGAGGTCCCTTATAGGCCTTTGTACTATTGGGACATATTTTGTGCGACCTGTACCTAAATCACAATCAAAAACTGGCAAGTCAGTATTTGCTAAAGGAAAGCTGTTAGACAAGATTCGAAATCTGCTTTACAAATCTGGTGAAAAAAGGAGAGTTTCTACACCGATTGAGTCTGGACATTGCTCTAAAATATCTAAAAGCAGTCATGCTGATAAGTGTAAGTATACCTAAATGTAGCCTATTATTTCTTTTATATATGTCGCCGCAGGAGTCTCTATCTGCTAAGATTTAATCTAATCATTAACACTCATAAACTATTCCATGATAATATTGACGAACCTGCCATCTCTGCTTTGGCAGTGGCACTAACAATTATTTACAAAGATCATTATTCAATTGACAGAAGGGTTAAGCGCCATCTATTGGCTTTTGTATTAACTAGTACTTAAATAGATCTTCGAGTGACAATTTAAGAGATTAATTAAACAAGTTTAGCTAGAACTATAGTTAAAATTAAGATAGCAAATATTTTATAACTATTGGGATTTTACCAATTTGTAATAGCTCTTTCGTGGACTATGATTTCTTTGTTTGTATGGCAACATTCCACATGTTGTGGAATGTGGCACCAAGTACAATTTTAATGGTCAATAAGTCAATTTATAATTCTAGACTATAACTGGAATCAGTTTTTCTAAAACTAACTACAAACTAAAAAGTAACAAGATTATTTACAAAGCAATTTATTAGTGGAACACCTATTCTTTGTATTAATTTGACCTGTCCTCCGATCTGCCGGAAATCGTTTTAAAACAGTAATGAATCTAGTAATTTAGCTTAAACTTAATAATACCTTTGCATTTGTGAATATTAGTATTGTTTAATTATTACAGTAATTAAGTGTGAAGTATTCTGATATTGTTTGTAAGTTTTAATGAACTTACGATGTAATGAATTACTGTACTGAATGTGGTGTCACTTCCGGTATTCAAGGAACAGACGCGTCGATTAAGCAGTGTCTCGTTATCTTACGATGAGTGAAACAATTGAATTACCTAAGCAAATAATAATAGCTTTTGAAGTGAACATTACAAACTTGTGTAAATGAGAAATGTAATATTGGTTGAAAAGAGTGTCAGGAGTTTCTTTGTCCGTTCTTCTCCTTATTAACAATATTGGCGAACGGGCTGCTCGACTCAGAATGTTTATTGTGTCTGTACCTAAATGGTTTCTTAGAAATAAACGTTTGGAGTTTGAGTAAAATGTTGTGTGTGATTTCAACTACCCATCTACCAACAATGAAGAATCACATCGCACGGCGATGTGATGATTAGAGACTGCAGGACAATAAGTATGGCGGCGAATGGCGCCAATATTCGAGGACTGCTACTCTCCAGAGTTTCCCTGTCGTGATATATATTATATATAATTATATATTTATGTAAATTCCAGGTATTAATGAAGATATTGTTTGGTTGAAAAATAATCATGAATCATGGGATGTTGTAATGCAGAAATGGATGAACACATACGATGAAAGAATACTTTGCGTGCAAGACAACCTGAGAGAGTTTCTAGCAAAATGGCCAGTACTAAATGACTTAAGGAGTGAAGCATTGGTAAGTTTCTCTTGATTATTAATACCTGTCTAACATAGAATATTAAAAAAAATATGATTGTTGTCCTCCACTTATATGAGGCTAGTGCTGTAAAGATTAAGTAATTGATTACTTAACTAATTTTGAAACACCAATATTTTAAGTTTCGAGAT
This sequence comes from Xestia ashworthii, assembly GCA_950022955.1. Lineage (NCBI taxonomy): Eukaryota > Metazoa > Arthropoda > Insecta > Lepidoptera > Noctuidae > Xestia > Xestia ashworthii. The sequence goes on from OX465569.1 coordinate 16,835,267, forward strand.
TATTATATTTTTTTTACTTTATATTAGCCCTGTTTGGGATACTAGTGAAATCCCATGGACCAACATGGACTGCAATAGATAGTGGCAATTTTTAGAATTTAGAAATATCCAACCACTTTGGTTTCCATTAGTCTGTCACCATATATTTAAGACCTACCCCATAACAAATTGAGTTAAGAGCCGTTACATTAGTGTTTCCCTTTCACTAGCATAATCCACATTTTTAATTTCAATATAATATTACTGAGTGAGATATTTAAAAATTTTTTTGGTACACAAATAACCTCATTGACTTAATACTAGCTGTTTTTGTTACAGATTAATCTAGATTTTGACCGTATGTATCCTGAAAGAGGCACAGCTTTCTACACTAAGTGGGTTCTATTTTTTGACAAGATTCGTGCATACAAAAAAGATTCATTGTCAGACGGAGTTGGCAAATTGCTTGATGAGGCTTTAGAAACAGACTCAAACGACTCAGAGCTAGGTATGTGTATATTATGTTTAACTACTGATCAGCCAGATAGATGGTATAGATTTGTAGATACACAATATTATGAAGATAAAGAAGTCTTAGTTTTGACTTAAATTGGTTTACAGCAGTATCCAGAGTGTCAAAAATCATCTGTTTTGGTGGTTTAGACAGAAACTTTACTGAGTAAGTGAGATGGTGTGTGCTCTTATAGGTATAATCCGAACTGAAATGGGTGGGGCGGTGTATGATCCTATTTTATTGCATGTTCTATTGATTAACATTACAGAGGTCTTGGTGCATGGTGTTTGTTTATTTTATTATTATTTTGATTTTGGGAAGTGAATGTTCTGAACCTAACCCATAAAGAGAACACAAAAATAGGGAAACCGAAGCTGAAAGGGATCACTAATATAAATATTTTTTAAATAAGTATCAACTTTGTGAATGTGGTTTATTATCGGAGCTGATCTGGCCGTGTCCCCCTCAAGTCGAGCGCGAATCGCGTCCGGCACGGCTGTACCATACTTTTACTAGTACTGCCAATGCCCTGCGCCAAGGAATACAATCATGATAGTTACAGAGTTATAACAATGTTTTAGGTGTTTCTAAAAAATGGTGTAAAAAGTAGAATGATCCTCTTTCAGCTTAAGCCAGTACTTTGAAGTTCAAGGTTTATTCCCATTTGCTACCACAATGTTTCTAACAATGATGATGCATAAAAAAACACGGTTGCTGCTACTGACGGTGACTGGCACTTTGTCTCGGTTGCCACTAGTGGCGGCGGAACTGGTCGCAACCAAGACTATAAAGGTTGCCGCAAGTTAATGTAGTGTAAACGTTCCAGTTACCACCAGTGGTAGCGATTGAGATTTTTACTCCTATATATTGTTACTGGTTGATGGTGGTGAGAATTGTAGTGGCAACCGGGACAAAACCTATTTATATTGTAAGATTTTGGTATCAGTCAACATATTTTCTATCCTTTAATTTTTTTTCAGACTGCAAGTTGCCCATGCAAATGACACTATTGGGGCACTTAATCCCGCCAAAAGGACGTATTGGAAAAAAATGGAAGTTTTCAACAGCTGAAGCCATTGAAGGCTTACTGATACATGTCAAGGTAACACATTATCAAGTTATTAAAGACACATACTTTTAATAAAACTTACTCTAAAGTTCTCATATTTCTATTATTATTTGTTCACAGAAGCCAACCGAAATAGAAGACGCGATTACCTCACAGCAACAAAAGGCACTTGCGAAAAAACAAACAGTACAACCATATGTTCTGGTACAGGGTGCAACATTAGACAATATACAAAGCACTTTCATAGTTGTGGATAAACTTAGATATTCTTTCACATCTACAGGCAAAGCTTTTGACACTTTGTTTAAATTGTATCACACGTTCAATTGTAGGTACCCAGCGCCTTCTGAACACTTGTATTTGTTAATTCAACATTCAGTTTATGGAATCACAACACAGCACGATAAAGTGATTCCATACATTGTCGATGTGATGAATCTTTAACTATAGTTAAATATAATAAAATTGATAAGATGGAACTTAATTGTACTGAATGTGGTAAATTTTTTTCTGAATTCAAACAATATGTATTCCATATGGGAGTTCTTCATAATACATATGTCACCGTAAAATTGTCAAATACGTTATATTACAATATAACGTGTATCTCTCTAGCGATATTGTAAAGTCTCGAATTATTGTCAACTGAACATACGGACGTATCCCTTGCCCCCATAAACGGGACTTGGGGCACCCCCCCGTTAGGTTAGTTAGGTTCCTTTAAACCCTGCACTCGGAAATAGGGGCCCCGCGAAGCGGGGCTCCGTCGACTACGCTTTTTAGGGGAATCTAAAGTGTTTTAAGGTTAGGTTATATTAATCGATATTTCTCAGGAATGGTACAGTATCTTTTCCTGAGAGTGGTACCACTGGGCAAGGAGGACCCCTCCTTCTCTCCACACCGCGTGAGTTGACTACCATCGCATGCATTACCGGTTTCCTCACGATGTTTTCCTTCACCGTTTGGAGAGCAGCGGTGATGTAATAAATTATACAAAGTAATGCGCCTGCCTGGGTTCGAACACACGACTTACTGAACGTAAGTCGAGACCGCCACCACTGGGCCACCGCTGCTCTCTCTGATGCGTAGTTCATACAAATATAATACCAAAATAATTTGGGTTCCCAATGCTAGATTGTACATCAAGTGCAAAAAACGCACAATTTAACGCGAGATGTTTATCCGTGCGAGCGAGGGTGGATTTATGGTTTTTTTTTATTTTCGATGAGTCTAATCCGCATTATTAGTCTCCTCTGAGAATGATCCTCGTAAAACAGAAAATACTTTACTTAACAGTTCCAAGATTTTTTAGAAAATATTGGCTTTATAAATGATAAAGCAGTTAGTTTCGAACTAAATACTGAAATGATTGAAATATGGCGAAATACTTTAACAAAGGGTCTTGAGAGTGAAACAAAGAAAAAACTCATGAAAGATAATGATTTAATTAAAGAGTTATCCACATTAACAGCGAAATAAAGACATCATTGTCACTGAGTGCCATAACAAGAGATAACCATCTGTGTGAGAGACAGAACCAAATTGGTTCGGCCATTTGTGGTTTGAGTCCATTGCTGAATAAAATGTTAAAAAATGATGACTCAGAGCCAGCAGAAAAATTGTCAAGCATTCGCCTCCTGTGTGACGTGCATTATCTGGAATCTAAAACAAGAAGATCAGTAATATTGCCTGAGCTCAACAAAAATCTAAAAAAGGATGGCTGCCTACCTGGATCTATTCTATTGACATTGCTGCCTTAATTGTAATAGGCTAGTTTCCACCATCAATAAATTGCAAAACTAATTAGTTCGTCAGTTATTGGAAAATAATGGACACGTATTTTTTGTTTTTGTAAATTACTGAGTACTGACAAAGATAAAACGCATCAAAACTCGGGAGTGGGGGCTCGTGACGTCACAACGCACTAAAAACTATAGCACGGCGCGGCGTGACGTATTGCGAATTTAAAAGCGTCGTATCTTCGTCAATTTTGGTTTATGTAACAAAAGAAAAAATACGGGTCAAATATTTTTTTATAATCTAACTGACGGACTAATTAGATTTTTTTAGGACACAAGCCTATTGCTTGTTTATGTTTGTTTAATGTTAATTTTGTCCGCCATTTAGTACGCCATATATTAGCAAAACATAGTGCACATATTGTAACGAATCTTTTAAGCCTGTTACATGATGTCGGATTCATTGCTTTAAAATTATTTTTTTAGTGTAGTGGTCACACTGATTTTTTATTGCTGTCAGGTTGACTTTGACTCTTGTCACTTTCCGGCTGAATTTTATAAGATGGCTCGAAAATAATCCGATGAAACGGTTCTAAAGGCACGGCGTTAATGGCCAATTTATTATGGTTGCCGGTCGCCTTTTATGTTTCACAAGGAAAAATTCCTTTATTTCGATGGTAAGCGAATTCTTCGTATTTTCAAGTTCGATTTCGTGCCTTGATAACTGACGCTAATCGTTTCCGATATTTAATTGTTTCAGGACCGCTTGAACTCGTAATTTGTTTTGATTGCCTCCTCTGCCGAGGACGGTCCTTTGTATTTTGAAAGAAACGGTGAGTAGTGTATTTGATCGAAATTTCGGAAGCGTGGGACGCCATTTTTTTGAAAGGGCTGATCTCCTGCTAACCATTATTCTTGTTTTTTTTAGCCCCCCAATGGTTTTTCTTTCGATAACTTAAAATTTTGAAGCATATATCTCTGCCAAACACACGTCGGACGCCTCATCAAAGTTGAAAGCACCAAGATGAGCCTGCGTTATTGGTTTGATCTTCGAGTTTAGTATGGTTTTGGCTGCTAACTTGATCCTAAAAAAGTGCAATAATGATCGTTAAATAATTACCTATACCTATAAATAGTTTTTTTTTACATATAATAATACTCGTAGGAAGGAATTTTCAATTTTTTTGAAAATTCCTTCCTACGAGACGACGACGATTTTTTTTTTTTGTATTTCTATTTTTTATGGTGTACATAATAAAGAGTATTCTATTCTATTCTATTCTATTTTTGAGACCAGCCGCCTTCAGGCAATAAAGATAGATTTTTTTTAACTTCCATGGTCGATTTTTATTGATGCCCCCCGCTTAAAGATTAAAAGATTCCAACTCACGCAGGTAAGTCATCCTGGGTTAGTGTGTACTCTGGCGCTCGAAAACATTAAAACTTATTTTTATTTGGAGCACACAAATATTTGTATCTTTTTCATTGCAATTGTCTTGTTCTTTTTCACAACCCACAGATTTATTTTTTTATCATTACAATATTTACAATATTTTAGACGATCTGTTTCACAAAATAAATTAATGATTGATTGATTGATGCCTTAGAAAAAACTGAAATTTCAGACACTCAGGTAAAAATCTAAGTGATCTTATCAAAGAAAGTAAAATTAATGAATTACTCATATACAGGGTGTAAACAACCTCATCACAAAGCCGTTAACCAAGCATTCTGTACATCAAACTAAGTAACTTTACGCAAAAAATATTGCTGGGAAACAACTTATTTTTTTGAGGTTATAAATCATGTTTTGTGGTAGAACTCAATATAACGCATTTAAAACACTGGATGAATTGAATAGTACGGGGGTCGTGGAGGTGTTATAAGATAAAGTCTTCCAAAAAAAATTGCACTTAAAAAACAAACTTGTCAAAAAGTTGTAACTTTGACGGCCCATATCTCCGTAACTAGAAGGTCCCCAGTTATGGTGTAGAACAAAAAAAATATCGCAATGACAGAAGGAGAAGGTGGTGGAAGGAAGGTGTCTTTCGGCTTCGTGAAGAGGTGTTTTACACCCTTTATGTTCTGTAGTCTTTATCATTATTCAGACAAGCAACTTTTATACTCAATTTTGCATGTTTTGCATTTGTCTCAATAGATTTCATAAAAATGCGCAATAGCTACTCTAGCTCTTGATGATCTTTTATTGAAGATTGTTTTCTCTCTGTCCAAATTCCCAGACGTATAAGGACGCATTAAATAGGTCTTCAGTGGATAAGCTTCGTCTCCCACCAACACATGCGGTAATACTAAATTCGAGCTAGGCAGATTCTGAGGTGGAGGTACGTTAAATCTATCGTTGGTTATCAACTTATTTAATATAGAAAAATGAAAAGTGCCACCGTCGCTTTGACGTCCCTTTCCACCAACTTCGATAACAGTGAATTTATAGTCGGCGTCTGAAATAGCTTGGAGTACTAATAAAAAATACTTATTGTAGTTGTAATATTCACTGCCACTGTGCGGGGGTTTCATTATCCGAAAATGCTTTCCGTCTATCGACCCTATACAGTTGGGAAATTACCATTCCATTAAAAAATCATCAGTTTTTTTTTTAAGGTTGAAGGTAGTCCCATGTCCAAGGTAAGAAATGTTGTTATTAATTCTATTGTTTATCTATTAAAGATAACTTTTATTTCAGTTGCACACTTGAAGAGAAAATGGAATAATCTTAAGGATGCCTATAGAAAATAATTAAAGAAGATTCCGACTTCACGGTCCGGGGACCGCGGCCCCGATGACGAGGATTTTATGCCGCAGTGGAAATATTTTAGTTTAATGTCAATTTTAGACGAAGAGTATATAGTAGAAAACGAGTCAAATCTTACTGAAAGAAAAGATTTGGATGCTTCTTCTCAATCTGAATTTAAATCTACGCTATCGCCGCCGTCACCTTCAGAAACTCCCCGGTTGAATGAGGTATCAATGTCACCCCAACCAAGTACTTCACATTCGGAAATACCTGATTTTTCCTGCAAACGAAAATTAACTGATGTTCGGGCCGAATATTTAGAAATTGAAAAAAAAAAACTGGAAATCTTGGAGCAAGAAGTAAAAAAAATCAAAGTACACCAGAAATTGAAAAATCTGAGGATTATCACTATGTGATGAGCATTTTGCCTGAAATGCACAAACTGAATTTCATTCAGAAAATGAGAGTGCGCAATAAAATCAATCAAGTTTTGATGGATGAACTGCTTTTAAACATGTATGGAGATACATACATCACGCGGTTACTACACACAACCGCCTCCCGCTATACTAACATCGGCACTGATTATAGTCCGTACGGCACTGATTACAGTAAAATTCAATCATCATCAGAAGGCTGATCATTCGATTCTTTTTTAATAACAAATCAAGGCTAATTATTAGACTGATTATTCGATTTCCGTGTAGTAGTTACAAAAATGATGCCGTATTACAAGATATAAATTTAAACGACTCGAGGGCTCCTAATACTCCACCTAATATTAATTCACCAAAGGTAATTAATGACTTCTATCCAAAAACCTTCTCTATTGGCACTAACACCAGCAAGTATTGAAGCTTTGTTTTCGGTCGTCACTAATGATTCATCTGACAGCATAGGGAAAAGTAAAGGTACTGACTCTATAAGTTCAAGATCCAAAGCGTATTATTTTCAAATAGAAGGCAAAACTGATGGAGTCTGCTTGATAACATTTCTAAATACACTTGGTATAAAGGAATGGACGGTTCGCTATTGGCTTGGTGATAGAAGTAATAAAGAGAACCATACAAATGTGAGCACGTCTTCGTAAGTAAGAAACGACAAAATCGACACCAAAACAACAAAATTGTATTCCATATGTAGGTATTAGGTACGACGATTATTTATATTTATTTAACTAGTAAATAATCGCTGAAGAGTATTGTTAGTTTCTTTTGGATTTATATTCATGAGGTAGGCACTGTCTAATTGCCTGAGTACGAGTGCATGCCACTGCTTATATGGAATGGGATGACAGTCTAATTTACCATTTATTGAAATTAAAAACTTTTTGTAAAAAATAAAACCGACTCCAAAAAACACAAAAACCGGCCAAGAGCGTGTCGGGCCACGCTCACTGTAGGGTTCCGTAGCTTCCCAGACCATTAAAAATACCAACATTTTTCGTCAGCAAAAATAACTTTGTTTTTCATAGTATTTGTATGAAAAACAAAGTTATCATTTGCGTTTTTTTGAAAAAGTGCTATATAACTCAAAAACTATTCAACTCATCAAGTTGAAAATAATTTTCCTAGAAAGTTCATATAAAGGTCTACTTCTGTGATTTTTTTCATATTTTTTAAACTTATGGTTCAAAAGTTAGAGGGGGGGGGGACACATTGTTTTTGACTTTCGGAGCGATTATTTCCTAAAATATTAATATTATCAAAAAATGATTTTAGAAAACTCCTATTCATTTTTAAATACCTATCCAACAATATATCACACGTCAGGGTCAAAATTAAAAAAAAAATCGCTCCCCACTTTACGTCTGGGGGAGGTACCCTAATAAAAATGTTTTTTTAAATTTTTATTTTTGCACTTTGTCGGCATGATTGATATACATATTGGTACCAAATTTCAGCTTTCTGGTGCTAACGGTCACTGAGATTATCCGCGGACAGACAGACAGACAGACAGACAGACAGACAGACAGACATGGCGAAACTATAAGGGTTCCGTTTTTTGCCATTTGGCTACGGAACCCTAAAAAAGGTGTAAAATAACTTTAGCTTCAGAAGTCGGTGACCTTTGTTTGATTGATTTACTTAGTTTTTTGTTACAAAACCACCTGGCTGACTCATCACTTAATCGATTTCTGTGTTTCCTAATGACTAAGGATGCTTTCGAAAATAATCTCTCAGCAGGTACTGAGAGAGAAAATCACGAGCCATCTTGGATAAAATTGGATATTCTGTCTCATGTGTCCTCCACCACTCTAAAATGTCTTCTGAGCTGGCAGCTCTCGGTTTGCTTAGGTACTCCTCCAACTCATCAATAACTAAATCTTGATCCAACCAAGATAACCAAGATCCAGATCCAGATGACGACGTAGAGGGACATGCATACAGTTTCTCAAAGTCTATCATTACATCTTCATGTTCATCATACTCACATACTTTGTTTTCATTTCTTGGTAACTCAGGAGATTTAGACACCGACTGTAGTTGTAGGTGTCGACTTTTATATTCTTTATAAAGTTAATTAAATTTGCGCAGGCTTTCTGTTTTTATTTGCTTCCCCCATATTGTAATGTCAAAAGTCTGAGCTTTGTGCCTTGGGTCTAAAATTAAAGTGGTACAGTAAATCCAGTTGCTCTTCTTATAATTTCGTTTAAGCATTTTATCTCGGGTTGCTTGGAAACCTACAATGAGCCTTTCATCCACTTCAGTTCGATTAGGTTTCTCATCTAATTGTTTCACCATGAATTCAATTTTATCAAGCAAGAGATTGAATGATACAATGACTAGCGGTAATGTAACATATTTTTCTTAACCAAGTTTCGTTGATAAAAGTTTAAAGTTTATTAAAAACTTATGTATTTTTTCGAGTATTTGCCATTCACTTTCTGTGATTTGAAAATCATTCAATTCGGTAACTGAAACGCATAATATGTTAATGCTAGTTCTCACTTTTAAACCAAATCCAATCATATCATTTTTTTTATTTTTAGGATGGGTAATCATTCGTGGAATTCCATCTCGTTAAACAGTCGAGTATGGGATTAGGATTTGATGGCACGCCAACTGCTTCACAAGCAGACTGGAACTTCCTCTTCAATATCTCGCTTCTTTTCATTTTACTGGAAATACTGCGTAATTTTGTAATACCTGTACCTGTAGTCAGCAATATTTGGCGCATATTCATCATCTTCCTCAGTTTCGTCTCCATAGTCTTAATACTGCTGTTCTTATTCTTTATTGTCAGTTTCACTGTGTAACGCTAAGATATTTAGTGAATCTTGTACACCAAGGTTCAAAATGTGAGCAAAGCACCGGAAATATTGATTGTCTGAATCAAAATGCAGCAGTTTTTTGCCAAGTTCGTAAATAAATTTGGTATAAATTGCAGTTCACAAGTTCGAATCCTCAGAATTTCTTTCTGCATTTATTTGGTTTAACAAAAACTAACAGCGCCATCTAACAGTTTGGGTACACAGTTTTAAAAACGAAAACCAGAGTTGCGCATCTATCTTGTATTATATAGTGTATTATCTATGGCCCTCAGTCAGTCACTTGTCGCGCTAGTGAGTGCATGTCGGAGCGCCGCGCGCCGAGCCGCTTATTTCTCGCGCGTAAATTGAGTGCACTTAGTGCTACAAGTATGCCTCACACAAATGAACAGTGGACTGATTGGACCGAAATAGTACGGCTTTACGCCATCGCGGGTGACAACCCGAACGAGGCTCGTAGGTTGTATGAAAAAATGTTCCCTGAACAGCTTAAAACCAAACCTAAGATTAATGTAGATATTAGGTAAGTGTAATTCAATCAGTGTAAATTTAACCGGTGATTTTAAACTGTAGCTACATAAAATTGGATTGAAGTTTTTAAATACACCAAAATGACCAACATTTTTGCATTTTCTTTGTTATCAAATTAAATTTACATTCAGACTCGTTACGCAACGCCTTTTTTTTTTTTTTTGGATGGGAAATCATCAAATGACTTCTCCCACTCTGGGCGGAGCGGGAGGGAGTGTCAGACTCTTACTGACTAAAACCCATCCATGTTCCTTCCTCGCCCTTTATGTTCCGGGGCCGCGGTATCTCTTTCGAACAGTCCCGCAACCCCGGCAGGCTTCGGCTCTTGCGGGCCCCTCTCTTCTGCTGACATCTGACGACCCGATTAGCGTAATGGTAGTGACGTTGCCTTACGTTCTTAGGGTCCTGGGTTCGAATCCCGGTAGGAGCAAATGTTTGTGTGATGAGCACGAACATTTGTTTCCGAGTCATGGATGTTTATATGTATAATAAGTATGTATTTACAAACAAAAAAGTATATATGTAGTATATCAACTATCTGGTGTCCACGACACAAGCTTTGCTTAGTGTGGCACTAGGTGGCGCTGTGTGTTAATGTCCAGCGATATTTATTATTTATTATTATTATTATTATCTCTTTGAGGCACGCGTGGAACACGAACGCGTCGTCGACACGGCCTGTCGTCACTAGACGGACGGACGGCTAGCTAGCCCATAGCTAACCGTCCACAGGCCCGCATCTACGGTGGCCGGTAGCCACCACGTGGCCCCCGACGCCCGGTGCGTCTCCCGCGGCGGCCGGGAAGAGAGAGATTCATTTATAATTAGAATTATATGTTTTTTATTTTATATTTTAAATATATATTTTATTAATCAATTATTTATTAATAATGTAATTTTTTTTGTTAAAATTAATGTATTAACTAACTTTCTTTCTTTAGGAGGTTTACCTCCATTTATTGGATCTTTCCCCAAGGTTGGGATTTTTGCCTATCTTAAGTAAGTCAGAAAAAGAAGGAATGAAAAGTTGCATCACAGGTTATGTTACGAGTAATGTGAAGGGACATAGAACGGACGGTGATTACGTCACTCGAGCGCATTGCATTGCACGTGGATACGCGGACAGTGTCGGATAACTTGTTTTAATTTTTCTCCTAAGTCAATATCGTATTGTTTTTCAAACCTGGTCCTATATTCTTTTTTTTATGTCAACTACCCATGGTTTGAGTGACAACGGTGTTTACCCTTAAATCCTGTATAGGTTCCCAAACACATATTATGAATGTACACCGATTTAAACAAGAGTTATGAGAAAAATAAATTTTCTATAGAAATTTTAAATTCCTCACATCTCGTCTTTATATCATTATCCTTTCAAAATATTTATTTGGGAAAATAGATATTCTATAATACAATCGAAATATATATGTCACCGTAAAATTGTCAAACACGTCATCTACACTATAATAATAATAATAATAATATTATAAAGAGGAAAACTTTGTTTGTTTGTTTGTTTGTTTGGTTGTAATGAATAGGCTTAAAAACTACTGGACCGTTTTTAAAAATTCTTTCACCATTCGAAAGCTACATTATCCACGAGTAACATAGGATATATTTTATCCCCGTACTCCCACGGGAACGGGAACTATGCGGGTGAAACCGCGGGACGTCCGCTAGTATTACAATATAACGTGTTACTCTCTAGCGATATTGTAAACTCTCGAAATATTGTCAACAAATACGGAAGTATCTCTGCCCCCATAATCGGGACTGGGGCACCCCTCCGTTAGGTTAGTTAGGTTCCTTTAAACCCTGCACTCGGAAATGGGGCTCCGTCGACTATGCTTTTTAGGGGAATAAAGTGTTTTAAGGTTAGGTTACATTAATGGGTATTTCTCAGGAATGGTACATTATCTTTTCATGAGAGTTGTACCACTGGGCAAGGAGGACCCCTCCTTCCCTCCACACCGCGTGAGTTGACTACCTTCGCATGCATTTCACGAAAAAAAATGCGTTTTGTTGTAAGCAGTATGTTCGTTAGAGAGCAGCGGTGGCCCAGTGGTGGCGGCCCCGACTTACGTTCAGTAAGTCGTGGGTTCGAACCCAGGCAGGCGCATTACTTTGTGTAATTTATTATTTATTTTTATTTTATTTATTTCAACTTAAAGTCTCAATACAGGTTATGTTAATTTTGTACCATTAAACCAGACATGGTTTGTATTGGTACTCACATTCACTAAAACAGCACTGCTTAATCACTAATAAACAAAATCATTAAAAATGTAGGTACATGAAAAACATTTATTTTAGCCGTAAACATCTATCAGTAAGGACATTACACCACCGCTGCTCTCAATACGGTGAAGGAAAACATCGTGAGGAAACCGGCATGTCCTAGAACCATAAATTCGAAGACATGTGACACCTACCAATCCGCACTGGGCCCGCGTGGTGGATTATATAGCCCACTAGCGGACGTCCCGCGGTTTCACCCGCATAGTTCCCGTTCCCGTGGGAGTACGGGGATAAAATATATCCTATGTTACTCGTGGATAATGTAGCTTTCGAATGGTGAAAGAATTTTTAAAAACGGTCCAGTAGTTTTTAAGCCTATTCATTACAACCAAACAAACAAACAAACAAATATTATGAAATCAAACACTCGCGTATTCAAAGTAAAATGTTTAATCAATTATATAACAATCACCAATTTATAAGCAAATATAGCACAACAGCAATACGGGTTCACAAGCTATGTTTACTGTTCAACGCCTCAAGATAGACTGCCTCTGTCCAAAATCTCAACCACAAACTAAATGTTCCCCACTCTAACAGTAGGTGAACACTCAGCATACTATTCGACCAATCAGAGCAAAGTACACAGTACGTTTGCTCAATTGATTGACTAAAATATATTTAGGCTTAATATTAAGTAACCGTAAATACATGCTAATTTATAAAATAATGATTTAGTAATTGAAAAATAGATACATACTTAAAATCTATATTTAACAGGAACTAATAACTAAAATAGATGTATTTTATTCGTCCACCCACTAGCGCCATCTGTCGCTTGTGGAATGAAGTACAATTATTTACTATTATTTTACAAAATCATTACACAAAGTTTTCCTCTTTATAATATTAGTGTAGACTAGCGGACGTCTCGCGGTTTCACCCGCATAGTTCCCGTTCCCGTGGGAGTACGGGGATAAAATATATCCTATGTTACTCGTGGATAATGTAGCTTTCGAATGGTGAAAGAATTTTTAAAAACGGTCCAGTAGTTTTTAAGCCTATTCATTACAACCAAACAAACAAACAAACAAAGTTTTCCTCTTTATAATATTATTAGTGTAGATTAGTGTAGATTCCCTCTCATAGAGAGGAGGCCTGTCCCAGCAGTCGGAACATTAATAGGCCGATGATGATGATGAGTATGTTCGTTTGACAATATTTTGAGATTTTACAATATCGCTAGAGATATTACAATATAACGTATTTGACAATTTTACGGTGACATGTACACACTACCTTCAGAATATGTTTGATTTTCATATTACGATTATTTTGGTATTACGTTTGTATGAAAAACGCATGCTCCGCCGGCCCCTTAAAAAAGAAAGTACATGTAATGTATAAACGCTGGCCGCGCTCGCGGGAAGGCTTGATTGCTCCGTTATCTCCCACTGTTGCATGCGACATGTGGCGGGCTGAAGCGACTGATGTAATTTTATTTTTAAATTGATTATGAATATTTTTTATTAGTATTTTTATTTTGTTTTTAATTTTTAATGTGTATTTAATTTGGTTGAAATTGAAAATATTGTGTATGTAATGTGACTGTATGAATTTGTGTGATTTCTATATGAGTCTGTGATACTCGAATTAAAATGATTTTATTTTTTTTATTTTTTTTTAAAAGCCGTTGAAAACCTTCAAAGAAAAACTTGGATACTTTACGAAAACGTAACTTTCGCCTGAAACTACGACTAGAAGTTAAAATCAAAGTAAAAAACAAAGAGATTGATATGTTAAAGTGTAGAAATGAAATACTCGAACAATGATTAAAAAAATATAAGCAATTAGCGATTCGGTTATAAAAAAGGCGTATTACAAATTTTGTGACTTTACAAGGGCAAAATCACGACATTAAGTCTAAACGATACATTGCTGACTGCTGGTCAGCCTTGTTGAAATACAATGGTAAAATAAAATAAGAGTATTAACAAAACGTAAAAGAATATTTACAGTCGGGGATGATGCTAGCCGAATAACGGCGGGGAAGAGAGAATGCAGAACAAAAACCAAACAAAAACAACAAATACGATATTTGACGGACACCTTGAGAAAGTACAAAATTTTCAAAGCAGAAGGTCAACTATCTTTTTCCAAACACTGTTTTAGGCTTTCACGGTTTAAAACTAAACTTATATTGTCACTTACGGGATATCTTGGACTTAATAATCACGGAAGATATCCCGTAAGTGACAATATAAGTTTTATCTTTTTCCACTTTTTATGTAAGTACAAAGCCTTTTTTGTTCTATCGCCCACATTTAATAGCAGGAACACGAGCTTGTGCATTAAGCACAGCAACATAGACTACTTGTTGAAAGCCCTGGTAAACAAAAACCTCATTGAGCGTGGTACTACATTAAAAGATACTGTGTCACGTATTACCTGCGATATAACATGCTATGATTGCATGCATGGTAAATGCCCAAAGTGCGTCAATTCAACTATAGAGTTTAACATCAATGACCAGAACCAAAATGAAGAGGCAAAGTGGTGGCGGTGGAAATCAGAAAAACAGACGTACAAAAAGAAAGAAAACCAAGTGGTGAAGACCAAGAAATACAGACTGACACAATACAGAAGACAAGAAATTAAGACAGAAACCTTAGTAGAACTTGCTAGACCTTTAACAGAGAATTGTAAATGTTTAAAAAACAATTTTAATATGAAAACCTAACAGACCCAATAGCAAAAAATGCTCAAAACAACTAAAATCACTGAATTTTTGGAAAAATAGAACTGTTAACTGGTCGAAGAGGTTCAATCGATGCACTTTGGAGCATCCAAACAGCAGGTGACCCTTCATTGCGTAATGGGTTATTGGAATAATAAATGCCAGTCATTTTCCATCAAGTCCATGTCATGAGCCAGCAGCTATTTGGGCACACTTATTGCCGGTGACAAGATTTATCAGAGAGAACATCCCAAATACAAAAGGTTTGCATTTCTTCTCTAATGGGCCAACAAGCCAATACCGTAAAAAAAAATTACATGCTGAATTTGTTCGCTCATAAAAAAAAATATCTCACATAACCAATGGCATTCCTGTAGCTATAGTAGGTATATTAGACAGTTTTGTTTGTTACACGAAAAGAAGTATTATTTATGTATCTGGGGAATAGAATGACTCGAGCTACGTCGCAACATGTTAACAGCATCAAATTTTGACAAGAATATAAAGACAAAGCAGACAATGTCTAGCCAAAATATAGTAAAAAATGCTTTATAAACCCAGGATCGACTGTTCGTGCGCAAACGCATAACGCTGCGGCGGACGACCGTGGGGAGGGTGAGGCGCGCGGGACGGGACGCGACGCGCGGGCGCTCCCCCCGCCGGCCGCCCGCCACGCCAGTACAAGTTCGATCTCGCAAGAGTCGCAAGCGAATAAGCAGTTATTATTTTTATCTGTGTCTTTATCAATACAAGTAATTTATACAGTCCACTTGAGCATCATTGAAGAGCCACCCCAAACATTGGTCCTTCGAGCCGGATCATTGTTTGGGGTGGCTCTTCAATGATTAGGAGCAGCCGCCTGACGACGCAACAGACAAGTGTGCACGCGGCAGTGTTGCGTTGTGAAGCGTCAGAGCCACGTGCGTTGTTATTTACGTTTGTTTATCCACTTGATTTAAAGTTTTAGAAGAAAGAGAAATAGTACGACAATATAAAACATCCATTAGAGCATCTGTTTGGGAGGAGAAAAAATTTAACAACTCCGTAAGTACTAGACTGTTTTATTTAATTAAACCGTGTTCTACCTTGTGTAATAGCTTGCATTTGCCATGGAACTTGCCTCTGGGGACTTACAAAATATGTTATATATGCTTCACGAACTTGAATAGCTTCTTGAGATGGATTTTTATTTAACGGTTCGATGTCTATTAAGCCATTACCGTCGCTCACCTCGCTTTCATCCATAAAAGTTTGTTGTGTTTCCTGTGTGTCCTGGGTCAAAAAGTTATGAAGGCAGCAGGCAGCAAGTACGATCTTGTCCGCCATGTTTGGTTGTACTTTTATAGGTCCCTGAAACACTCCAAATCTAGCTCGTAATATTCCAAATGCATTTTCTACAGTACGGCGAGCACGTGATAAGCGATAAATAAATATTATATTTGGATTATTGTTAACTAATTTAGCTTTACTGTACGGTTTTAATAAATACGTTTTCAGTGGGAATGCCGCGTCTGCCACAATAGTGTAGGGTAAATAACGGTTCTGTATTTTGGTTTATAGGTTTATTCGGTGGCACATTTAATTGACTGCTTTCAAACATTTTTCCCATTAATGACTCTTGGTAAATGCCACCATCACTATTTCGGCCATACGCTACTACGTCTACCATAATAAATCTGTAATGCGCATCAACAAGTGCAAGCAGTACCTGATCGGATCCTGCATTTATTGGACATATTATAGAAATATGATTCCCATCCAATGCTCCAATAAGATTCGGAAAATGCCATACATTTTCGAATCCTTTGGCAATCTCTCTCCACATTTGTTCTGTAGGTTGTGGCATTACATAGGGGCCAAATTCTTCCAAATTGCGTTACATACTTGTTCTACTATGATCTTTACTGTACCAAACCTCATACGGTAATTGAACCCCAATGATCAAAAAGAAATCCAGTTGCCAAAAATCTGTAATACAAGGTGTCCAAAAAGAGTATCGGGTATTTGTTTCAGCGCTGAAGTTGACTCAAAGCGGCGGGGGAGCGCGGGAAGGGGATTGTCAAGTCCGCCATTTTGTGCAATTTCAGTTGCAATGGAGCAGTACGCAGGGACGCATCGCGCATTTTGCGTACGAGCGTATTACCGTAACGGTGATTCAATAGTGACTGTTCAACGTTTGTATCGTGCGGAGTATCGTACACGCAATGCACCAAGTGCCGATAGCATTAGAAAATGGATCAGGATGTTTGAAAATACTGGTGCGACGGTAAAAATTCAAAACTCTGGTCGCCCACGTTCAGTCCGCGACCAAGAAACAATCGAAGAAGTGAAGGCGTCAGTTCGTCAAAATCCGTCTTTATCCGTCCGAAAGCGAAGCCAAGCATTGAACATCAAAAAAACGTCTTTCCATTCAATTTTAAAGAAAGATTTGCATTTAAAAGCGTATAAAATTCAACTACTAAGACTACGAAAATCGATTGAATTTTGCGAACGAAATGCTGCAGCAATTCAACAACTTTGAAAACATACTGTTCAGTGACGAAGCCAACTTTCACCTGAATGGTCATGTTAATAAGCAGAATTGTCGATACTGGGCAGAGGAGAATCCGCGGCGAAAACATGAACGACCCCTGCACAGCCCAAAGGTCGTTGTGTGGGCCGCTTTGTCTGCTAAAGGCATAATTGGTCCTTATTTTCATGAAGATCGGCGAGGCCGAGCGCTCAATGTGAATAGCGACCGTTATTGCGATATGCTGCGAAACTTTTTGGGCCCAGAGTTGCAGGAGTTTCAAGGTTTCAATTCAAGAACATGGTTCCAACAAGACGGAGCCACTTGCCATACATCAAATCAATCAATTGAAGCTGTTTACGAATTATTCCCTAATAAAGTTATTTCACGTAGAGGTAACATCAACTGGCCTCCCAGAAGCCCCGACCTTAGCCCACTTGACTATTTCGTATGGGGATACCTTAAAAGTAAGGTTTACGAGAATGATCCGACGAACCTAACGCAATTGAAACAAAACATCAGGTCAGAAATGGCAGCACTATCGAGGGCTATGTGTCAGCGTATTATCACCAATCTTCGTTCCAGATTAGAAGAGTGCCAGCAGCGTAACGGTCACCATTTGGATAACATTGACCAGCTATTTTATTGCAAGTAATATGTATATTTGTTGTTATTTTTGTGTGCAATAAAGAATAAGAATAAGAATTATCTTAATCTCTTAATCTCTCTCGAAATAGTTTTCCATTTTGTATTCTAATAATGAACAATAAAAAAAATACTTCATTACTAGTAGTTTTTTTTATTGAACAAACAAATACCCGATACTCTTTTTGGACACCTTGTGTAAAAACACAGATAATTTATTTTTGTTTCAGCAGAAAAATGTAAAGATGACTGGAATAAATTACGTAATTGCTACATCAACGCATTGAAACGCCGTAAAAATGAAAAAGTGGGCAAGCCGCTCAATTTGTCCCGCCGTGGAAATATGAAGAACAAATGAGTTTTTTACAGCCATATATGGAATCAAGGTCGACAACAACAAATCTTTCATCACCTCCTGAATCTCCAGAATTTCACTCAGAGTACTGAATCAGACAATTCTCGTCCAGCAACACTACATACTGGTAGTTCCTCGGACTCCCTACAGCCTGTTAGAAAACCAAATTTACAGGATCTATATGATATGATGAAGTCTTCGCACGATTTGAGAATCCATAAGCATCATTCAAAGCAGCAGCAGGATAATATGTCGGATGAAACAGACTTGTTTTTTCCGAGCATGAGCAAAGCAGTTAAAAACCTTCCGAAACTAGATCAGACCAAAATAAAATTGGATTTGCACACTGCTGTATCACAAGATGAAATAAGGAAACTTCAGACACAAGTACAAATTCTTAGAACACCAATTAATGTGACTCATCAGATTGTTACTCGGTCACAACAACCGCTGCCACTCCAGCTACCCATTCAACCATCCACATCCATGACGATATTCCCAGCAGTCCCAGCTACTCCAGCTACATCAACTCTCGAAAACATCCAACTCTCAACAATCGGCCTCAACACTTTATAATTTTGAAGAAGATAACATGATGATAACTGATTACCTGCCTTTACTAATAATGTTAAAAAAAAAAACAAATAAATCCTTACCTTAAACACACAGCAAGTCTTTCTTTTGTCCCTATAGGTTTACGAAACTTCGTATGTATTTTTTTATGTCCCCTTCAATCAATGAATGAACTTCCTCGAACTGTGCCTTGGAAATTCTAAAATACTTGTCGGGTTTGACAGGATTTATTTCGTTAGGCTCGAGCATTATGTGGGCAGAAGACGGGTATCGTGCTATGAAAACTCACTAAATGCGATACTTTGTTTATTGTCAGGTGCTCGGTTCGGGTTGGTTGTTTCCATGGAGAAGAACCGGCAAGAAACTCCATGGTTACTCTTTTCAAACATATCTACACTGAGTAAACTAACGAATTACTTGACATTACACTTTCACACTATACGAGTAACACTGGGCACAACGAATCGGATACAGTTTCAAGACGTCTGAACTCCGCTGCGATCCGACCCAGAATGTCGTCCTCGCGGTGATCTGTTAACGTCAGGACTCTGTAGAAGCACGCCATGGCGGGGGGTAGACTGGTCTCTAGGTCGCGTGATGTCACCACTGGCGCGCTTTGATTCATTCCCGTGTCCATACCAATGACCGGATCCGACATACTGATGAAATCTTTGAGCATCGTTCTCAATCTCTTTAACGAGACAGTGAAACTCGCCTTTAGACTCTCTTTTATTATTCACTGGATGAACCCAATATCTTCTTCTCTTTATTTCTTTCTTTTTCATAAGTTGCCAGAGTTGCCAGCACCAAAAATTCAATATCTTCTTCATACTCTGAATCACAGAAGGATGATTCATGGGAAAACATTGTAAACGTATGAACTCTCCGAGAGCTATGACTGTATTGATTCAAAATATCGTCAGAGGCCGTCAGAACACAACTTACAGATGTGAACACTAGCCATCACGTCAGAGCCCGTCACGACACAACACTATTAATCCGGATTTGAGCTGCATTCATATTTGTCTGAAGTGTTGTGTTGTTATGCCACAGAAAGGTATCGGTTTCATACAATTAATATGGTTGCGCTCACATTTCTCTGATGCAGTGTGTTGTGATGGCTTGTGATGTGTCGCATCAGAAGCGATCCCAGTCTGCGTCAGAATGGGTGAGGTGCGGGGGGCGGCGCAGCGACACGTCATAACGGGTCGGACTAGTATGCACGCGCCAGTGTTGTGTTGTGACGCGTTAAAAGCGCGTCAGCAAGTATGGACGAAAAAACTTTAAAAACATAAAAAATAAATAACATAATTATTAAGTTAAAAACTTGCAACACCACAATTAAAGTGGAATCTTTAGGAATTGTTCTGGCAACACAATTGCGATGACAGCTACGTCGTGATTGGCTGTATTCTCCTTCCACTAATTACTTCTAGAAAAATCCGACAGTAGGTTATAAAAGGGCCGGTCAGCTCATTTGACGGGAACAGAGCTACAGTGTCCACTTCTTTAAAATCATCTACGAACGACATCTTATTGTGGTCTCAACTTTTATTTTAATTTATTAACTTCAGTGAAGTGACAACCCCAGACGGGGTTTCTTCCTTCCTTCCTTCTACCTACAACTGCCCCGGTGTCAGCCCGGCGCGTCTAACCGCGTTGTCTACGCTGCACCTACACCAGCGCGCCTGCCAGCGCTGCTCGACGCAATCTCCAGAGGCGGTTACTAACACCAGACCGCCGTCGCCACAGGGGAGTTATTGTATTTGCGCCGTTTGAGGTTTTCAGCACCTGCAGCAGCCGCCCCAGCGCAGCACACGCGCTGGACGACCCTGTTGCGGCGCTACGGGACCCTGGCCATCTAACTCCAGTCCCCGCTACCTACGTCTGGAAGACCTGCAGGACAGTAGTGTTCCATGGGCGGTTCTAACCTACTCGCACGCTCGATATCATACCCACACCCGGCTCAACCGGCTTGTAGTTACTTAATCTATAAAATAAAACTATCTTTGTAACGTATGTTTTTATTTAACTTCTACCTACCGCTAGGCCCCACCTAACGCATCTAACTTTGTAGTTCCACCACTAACGTGGACTGCAACTAACTAGAAACGTTACAACACCCTTGCGCCATCCTATCTTCCTAGCACGGTGTGCTGCGCTGGGGCGGCTGCTGCAGGTGCTGAAAACCTCAAACGGCGCAAATACAATAATTTAATTGGTTTGAGCCGTTTCGGGTTGAAACACTAGGGCCATAGGGTCCGAGTGCCCACTTAGTATTTCGGGAAATCGCTAAGCGGTTGGTCGACTCTTCACGTGACCAGAGGGCGGGCCTATTTTTTGGCCAAAGAATCAGTATTGCCATCCAACGTGGCAATGCTGCCAACCTTCTGGGCACTTTTCCTGTTGGCAGCGATGTGGACGAATTTTTCGATGCCCTGTAACCCTTTTTGATACTTGTACATATTTTTATTACTATTATAGTGTTAGTGTGTATATTATATTGTAAATACATTCTGTGTAAAATTCAAAACATTTGCTAAAAATAAGGTTTTAGTGACAGAAACGAATCGCTGTAAATCCGACTCCACGTAGTCTTGTCTGCCCTACCCCTAGAGTGTAATTTAAGCTCACGTGGGTCCGCCGGAGCCCCGCAGCGCCGGAGCTGTGACAGAAACCATGCCTGCTGCATGATGCTTGCTCGTTTGCATGCTGCATGCTTGCTTTCATGCTGCATGCTTGATGCGTGCTTGCTGCACGCTCGCTGCATGTTCGCTGCATGAATATTCGATTCGATCTTTCAACTAAATCATTATTAGTCTAGTGAAACATAGGTTTAAATAAAATCAATGCATGTGAAAATTCGGTCAAATGACACTATTTCAAAAAACAAACATGCAAAATAAAAATCTACCAATTAATAGACTTGTGTCCTAAAAAAATCTAATTAGTCCGTCAGTTATATTATAAAAAAAAATTTGACCCGTATTTTTTCTTTTGTTACATAAACCAAAATTGACGAAGATACGACGCTTTTAAAATTCGCAATACGTCACGCCGTGCTATAGTTTTTAGTGCGTTGTGACGTCACGAGCCCCCGCTCCCGAGTTTTGATGCGTTTTATCTTTGTCAGTACTCAGTGATTTACAAAAACAAAAAATACGTGTCCATTATTTTCCAATACTCTAACTGAAGGACTAATTAGTTTTGCAATTTATTGATGGTGGAAACTATCCTATTATAACCCCAATGCGGTTCAGTTTCGCGCAGCGTACAAAAAATGATTGATTAGAGCAGAAATTCGTGATGGTGGAGTTGATAATTGCATTCCTCTCGAGCAAATCAGTATATTAACGTGCTCAAGCAAGAACCCAGTTAATTCTATCAACGGGTTGACATCTAGAAATGATTTTGTCTAAATATCGGAAAATCATAGTGATCTCTACGATTCTTATATTGAATATTTAGGAATGAATGTCGATGAATACACAGAAAGAGTGTTGGAATAATTATATTGCGGGTTTTGTAACATGAAAGCTGTCACGGCAGATAAAATATGACTTATGTTTATCGCTGCTACTTGGGGGAGAAAACAATAACAGCTTGATCTTCCAGAAGTCTCGAGGTGACGCCTCTATCGGAGTCATAAATAATTATTATAAAGAAAACTGAAAATTTAATAAAACCTCACCTCACGAACCAGGAGAAACCAGAAAATTATTGTTTATATATTTTCAAGTTTCTGACGGAATATCACGATAGTGAAAGAATATTATACGAGTACTTGCCGCACAACATGGAGCATAACATTACACCAACCACAGGCTGTTGCTTATGAAATCCATAATAAAAGCCTTTATTGACATAAGATTTCGATATTACGCAAAACAAAAAATGTGATAAAGTTTCTTATAGAAACTATTTTAATAAGTTAATTTTGTTTAGAAATGAATAAATGTTTTTTTTTTACGTAAAACGTTGTTGTTATTTTACATTTGTAACGCGGGGTCTATGGCTGTAGTAAGTACGGTGTTGCTACGCAGTCGCAGTGCCATACCTTGCGTGCCCCCTCCCCGCCGCCTGCACACCTCGCGCCGGGAGCGCAGGCGACGGAGTGGAGTAACCGATTCGTCAACGGAAACGGACGTGAACAGCGATCCTCCGCGACTCTCGTTCGCGATGTTCTAACTTTATAAACTTTTCTACTGTACCTAGTTCTAATTTTATGAGGTGTGTAACTGTGTTCCAAGATACAATACCTGACTTAGGTAATTTTGTCTCACCTAATTGTCTAGATTCTAATCTTTCAGTTATGTTCTCTGATAGTATAGGTAGAGGGCTTGGGAAATTGATCAGTAATAGCCTGAGTTATTGTACTCAAAATTATTGTATGCCAGGGTCGACCTACAAACAGGTTATGGCATCTGCAACAAAAACTGTTTGTAATCCTAATACCACCATAACTATATGTATGGGTAATAGTTCTAAGATTAAAAAGGAAGATATCACTGAATGTGTATCAGAGTTGTTAAAGCTAAACTGTAGTAAAATCATATTGTGTGCTTTTCCCTATTTTGAAAAATTGGGTAATAGAAAAAACAATTATACAGGAAAAGTTTTTAACCACTGCGTAAATTTTTTTTGGTAGCTCAGTGTTAGTAATAGAACACATTCCCATTTTTAGTTTTAATTTTTTTTTTTCAAATTTTTCCATCTTGTCCCATTTTAAAATAAGCATAACATGGACATAATTTAATTGTAATACTGTGAATGAAAACGCGCTGGCTGCTGACGTACGATGTATCCTAAGCCCATGAAAGTATGAAGGCAAAATTGGAATTACGTTTACAAATAACATATCACAGCCTAAACTTAAAAAAGTAGCGCGAAACGGCGGTCAGTAACCGTCAGCGCGTAGGTAGGTAAGTTTACGTCGGCGCCGTCGCATCCAGCGAGCGCACCTACAAAACTCAGCTGATCTCAGGTTGCCGGTTGGGCGACCGGTCGACGCGTGAGTCGGTCGACCGGGCGCCCGACTGGCAAGCGACCATAAAATAAGTTTATAGGTAAATAAGTCTCGTAAGTGATAACTTTATTTTTTACTACTAACACATATCAAAATAAAAAATACGTGTCTATTAAAATACATTCAAGTTTATCATGTCAAAATTTGCGCACTGGTTAAAAACTTTTCCTGTATACATATGTTAAATAACCATGTACATTTTCTGGCAGGTCACTATAGTGACAGACTTGTATATCTAGATATCAACACTATTGTTGGTAAACTTAAGTCGACACGGGGTAAGGTGTATCTACCTATTAGATGTAGACACAAAATAGCTTCGCTATTAGCTTTTAATATTCACACAGACATAAATAGTATGTCTAAGTTTAGTTCCATTATTAACACTGCGACTATTAGTAATTCTACTAATGTACAGGTGACTTTAAATGAATATAGCAGTAGTGCTATAAATGTTTACAAATATTGCAATGAGGAGGATCCATCTGTCACCATGGTGAATCCTCAATTAGGGTCTATTACAGATAGGGTCTTGTTGTCTGAGGATGGCACGGGAGTCTCCGGCCTCACTCCGAATATTAATATAAATTTAAACTAGAAAGTGAGACAACAGAAGGTACTATTAATTCTTGCACTCAATTAGTTAATAAAAAAGGGCCTCAGCAGAACACCTTAAAATTATTCCACCAAAATATCCAAGGAATGTCTTGCAAATTATTAGAAATTGAATTGTTTTTAGAAAAAAGTAAGTTTGACATCATTTGTTTTACTGAACATTGGCTAAAAGATTACCAAATGCTTATTAATTATGAGAACTATATGGTGGGTAGCTGCTTTAACCGTAAAACTATGCTTCGTGGAGGTTCCCTAATATTAATTAAAAATAGTTTTAAATATAAGCAACGTAATGACATAGTAGGTCTCTCGGTTGAACATTGCGTCGAACTGTCCTGTGTTGAGCTAGATAAGCATGTAATTGTGTGTGTGTACAGACCCCCAAACTATCAAAACTTTTCCATATTTGAATCAATAATGGAAGATGTCCTGGCAAAACTTGCAGCCAGTAATAAATCTACAATAATTTGTGGTGATTTCAATATCAATATTTTAGAAGAACATTCAAATAGTGGTCGGTTATTAAATCTTTTTAAGTCATTTGACCTGACTAACGTTTTTATTGAACCTACTAGAATCACAACATCTTCTGCTACTTGTATAGATAATGTTTTCTGCGATTGTGATTACTTAGATAAAGCCATAGTAAATTGTTTGCCGTCTGACCATAGCGGACAAACTGTAACTTATAGTTGTAATACACCATTGCAAAAAGTACAGATTAAATTTAGACCTATAACTTCTAGCAAATTAAATAGGTTTGATATTTCCCTACAGAACAAGTTAAGTGTTATGAGCCATGACGATATTAATATAAATCAATTTTATAATCGTTTCTTTTCAATAGTTCATACGGAATTCAACAAAACTTTTGAAAAGAAGACAAAAAGTATTTGCCCTAAATTCATATTTAGCGATTGGGCAACTAGAGGCATCAGAAAAAGTAGGGAAAGACTATTTGAGCTTTATGGCCTTAAGCCTTTTATTAACACTGAAACTTTTAACAAGTATGTTGCTAAGTATTCAAAAATTTTTAGAAATACATGCAAGGTTGCTAAAGCCCTGCACATTAGCAACAAGATCAAAACAGCAGAAAATAAAATAAAGACAGTGTGGAAAGTCATAAATAACGAGACTAACAGGAAGAAAATACGTAACACTAGCTACATATTAGATACAGCAAGTGGTCCTAAAAGCTCTAATCAGGAAGTAGCTCAAGAATTTGTAAATTTCTTTACAGAAATACCATTAAAAACTACGGAGGCTCTAAATTCCTCTCCTGAAGTCTCAATGGGTTTATTAAAGACGAATGTGTCTGGCTGCCTGGCTGAATTTAAATTTAAACACATTAACCCTATGGTAGTTATTAAAGCTTTCCGGCAAATAAAAATTAAACTGACCGAAGATCTATGGGGAATGTCTATCAAAGTTTGCACATCCATACTTGAGACAATAGCCCCATTCTTAGCTTTAATTTTTAATCTATGTGTAGACCAAGGAGTTTTCCCTGATTTAATGAAATACAGTAAAGTCATACCTCTTTTCAAGTCCGGGGACAGTAAAGATACTAACAATTATAGACCTGTATCCGTGTTGCCAGTTTTTAGCAAGGTTTTTGAAAAGGTAATGCTTGATCAAATGCTCTATCATTTTAACACCAACAGAATCTTACATGATCAACAGTATGGTTTCACCAAGGGACGTTGTACAACTGACGCCGGTGTAACCTTATTAAAGCACATATTTACTGCGTGGGAAGAGTCCCAAGATGCCATAGGAATTTTTTGTGACCTCTCCAAAGCGTTTGATTGCGTAAATCACGACACATTACTTTTGAAACTTGAGCATTACGGACTGGGTAAACTTGCACTTAGTTTGGTAAGATCATATTTGAATGATAGACAACAACATGTTCAGATAAATGGTGTTAATTCACAGGGTTTAAAAATAAAAATGGGGGTTCCACAAGGCTCAATATTGGGTCCTTTCCTCTTTCTAGTATATATAAATGATCTACCCTATTTATTGAAAAACCAACCTCAAAATATGGTGTTATTTGCTGATGACACTTCCTTAATTTTTAAGATAAACAGACGGGCACAAAATTTAGATGACGTGAATAATGCCCTACTTCAGATCCAAAATTGGTTCACAGCAAACAATTTGGTATTAAATGAAAAAAAAACCAAATGCATAAGATTTTCATTACCGAATGTTAAGGGTAGTGATTGTGATATATTATTGAATAATGAGAAACTTGAATTCGTAGATAAAACGGTTTTCCTGGGGCTTACGCTTGATTCAAGGCTATAATGGGTTCTCATTTAACATCTCTTGCGGGGCGGCTAAGTTCAGCAGCATATGCCATTAGAAAAATCCGTCAATTTACTGATGTAGATACCGCTAGACTGGTCTATTTTAGTTACTTCCATAGTATAATGTCTTACGGTATTTTGCTATGGGGACGGGCTGCAGATATTGAGTCTATATTTATTCTGCAGAAAAGAGCCATCAGAGCTATATATAATCTTCGTAGGCGCGATTCTCTAAGGGAACTGTTTAAGGATATTGGCATTATGACGGTACATTGTCAATACATTTACGAAAACATAATGTACGTTAGAAAAAATTTGCATCTTTTTGGTAAAAGAGGTGACAGACATAATTACAGTACTAGAAACAGGGACCAATTAGTTCAGCCAGGCTTTAGACTCGCTAAAGTAGACTCATCTTTCATGGGGTACTGTTTGAGATGCTATAATAAAATTCCACAAAGTATTCTTGAACTGAATGAGACGAAATTTAAAACATGCATTAAACGCACACTATGTAAAAAAGCATATTACAAGTTGAGCGATTATATCGCTGATAAAAATGCTTGGCTTAATGCTGGTCCTGCTCCACATGGACAGGGGCGCAAAAATTGATAGCATTTATTGATATAGTTGGAGCTGCTGAAGATTGTACTTAACTATCTTTGCATTGTATAGATTCAATGTTAGTATTGTATAATCGCATAGCCCATATTGTGTGAGTACTATGTACCTACTAGTAAGCTATCATTCACTGGAAACCTACGGCAGTTCTTGACTTGAATGTGCCCTGGCGGTTGAGAGTATGTCATGCTCACTCAAATGTCTCGCTGATGGTGGCGCGTGTGTCGGACCATTTAGTTCCCTTCGAAATGGTTGAGCTGAATGGTGCTGATCCATGCGTCATGTGCGTGAACGGGCGCTGTCAGTTGTGACTGGTCATCTCTTAGTCGCCATGGTTTATTTGAATTAATTATTTTGTTTTTGAGTTGTATTTTGTTTTGCTATGGACACTTTTAACGTGCACATCTTGCTACATTGTTCTCACATAATATACCATCTCAACATGAATGATGTAACCAAGATTTTGTAACAATTTTTTGATTTAAAAGAGTGTCCATGGAGTTTCTTGCCCGTTCTTCTCCATAGAGATCTACGCTAGGGAATGGGCAACTACAGTACTTTCACAGTTTTTATGTCTTGTGACTGGGACTGTAGCTACATTAAATGTTCATTTTTGTTTCGACAATTCAAAAGTGCCTGTAACTGGCCTACTTGAAATAAATGCTTTGATTTGATTTGATTTGATTTGTTCTTTTTCTAAACCAATAAATATATGTTTTAAAGAAGTGACACTAAACTGGCGCCCAAACTAGTGGCTCGAACCGTTACGAACAGTAAACATCCGGTGCCTACGTGACCAAGTGTATACCTACTCACCTTGTTAGGTATAAGCACGGACATTCTACTGGGTGGCGCAAAAGTACTGGCACTATAGAAAATACTTATATTTTTTTATATGACATTTCCTGTCATTCTGTTGTTGAAAATTGTGTAGTTAACAAATGTAGAATACACTGAAAATAAACATGGACCGTTTTACTCCCCAAGAACGTGGAATAATCGTGTCAATGTTCTTACGGAATAATTCATCAGTGATAAAAACACAACGTGAATTTCGTCGACGATTTCCCCACCGTCCGGCACCGATTAGTCGCACAATTCGACGCTTTGCCACACGCCTCGAAGCAACTGGTTCAACATTGGATAGACCTAAGTCTGGGAGACCAAGAACAGGCCGTTCAGCCGAAAATATCGATGCTGTGCGCGAAGATGTGGAAGAGTGTGCAGAAACATCAACGAGGCGACGTGCCACGCAATTGGGCATTTCCAGACGAACCCTGCAGCGTATTTTGGTGAAAGACTTGAAGATGTTCCCGTATAAAACTCAAATCACTCATCAGCTGCTGCCTACTGACCACCGTGCTCGTCTAGAATACAGCCAACTCGTCATAAACCTCAACCTTGAAGAGGATGATTTTTCTTCAAAATTGGTTATGAGTGACGAAGCGCATTTCCATCTCTCAGGGCATGTCAATAAGCAGAATACTCGGTTCTGGGACACTGATAATCCGCGCATTATTCAAGAAACACCTTTACACCCACTAAAAGTTACTGTATGGTGTGGCATCTGTGTTGAAAGAGTGATCGGACCCTATTTTTTCGAAGACGCTGGAGGCAATGCGGTAACTGTCACTGGAGAACGCTACAGAACCATGCTACGTGAGTTTTTGATACCCAGTTTGGACGAATTGAGGCTGGAGCACATCTGGTTTCAACAAGACGGCGCCACGGCACACACAGCGCGCGACACTATGGACTTAGTGAGGGACGCTTTTCCAGGCCGTGTTATCTCTCGTTTTGGCGATTTGCCTTGGCCTGCAAGATCACCCGATCTGACCAGTCCAGACTTCCTTCTTTGGGGTTTTTTGAAATCTCGAGTGTATGTGAACAAGCCACAGATTCTTGCAGCTCTAAAAGAAAACATTCATCAAGAAATAAGGAACATATCGCAGGAAGTGTTACGGCAAGTTATGCAAAATGTCATAAATAGGGCTCAAATGTGCTTCAACTCTGGAGGTCACCATTTAAAAGACATCATCTTTAAATCCTAATGGTACGAAATTTAATGGGACAAATGTACATATAAACAAACCTAAAACTAGTTTACTAATTTAGAAAAAAAAATATAGCTGAACCAAATAGGGTCATTACTTTTGCGCCACCCAGTACCTTACCGTTGTCACCACGAGTGTGAAGATGCCGACAACGAGGAGAGAAGCGCTCCGTCAACAACAAGGAGAGGACGAGGACAACGTCACGCTCACCGAGGAGAACGAGAGTGTCGTCGAGCGTGGCCATGCGGACTAAACCGCCAGCGCCGCCGGCTCGAGGTCGACACAGCAACCAGCTCCCCAGATCTCCCCAGATTTCCTATCCACGCTGATCGAATCTATAACGCGTGCGCAAGTGGAAGCCAACAGAAGCCTCATTAACTCGCTGATGTCACCCAATGGCGAATTCAGGGCCTCCACCCCAGTCGGCAGCGCGCCCACCACCAACGCGAGCAACGAGAGTTCCGCTGTGGCAGCCGCACCACGTGCTTGCGCCAACTTCACCAAGTGCACGGCGAGATTCAACGGGGCCTCCCAGGACGCTGAGGTCCTGAGCGTCGAGCACGCCCTCCGAGGATTGCCGATGCTGCTGGAAGGCGAAGCCGCAGTATGGTGGCGCGGTGTCAAGGCGTCGGCAGCAACGCCGCCGCCTACCAAATCCTACGTCTGATCTTCGCTACTGAGCAGCGAGAAGGAGAACGTGCGGAGGTATTTTTGTGTAGTGTAAGAAAGTGCGGGCATTAATTGCCAAATTACCCTATAGATTAGAAGAAGTTGTACAAGTGGACACTTGTTACGGTTTACTGCACCGAGGCGTGCTAAAACGAGTGCCGCGCGATGGCGTAGATAGTCTAGACGATTTATTGTATAAGGTAAGGATCGCGGAGGATTCATACAAAGCCCTAAAGGGACCGAATTCCGTCAGTAACAATAACAAAAATACGACACCGCTAACAAAATCAATGGCAGAGTCTACCACTGACCATAAACTCACGCAATCGACTTCGAAGTCGAGTTCCACTACTACGAGTGAGTCGGCGCACATAGATCGTTTTTCAGGATTTAGGCGGCCAAAATTATTTTTTGTGATATTTATATTACAAAATAGTTACATAAAAAGAATTCTGTGTTTGGAATAACTTATCGAAATTATTTGTTGGTGCACGGTGGTTAGGCGCACCTACTTGTGATTTTTCATCAAAAAATATTTTATTCGAGATCGTAGTTGATTTCAAAGTGTTTTTTAATATTAAATGGAAAATACATATGACATACTCACGGCTTTCCCCAAGGAGGGACAGCTGTCTACGTTTTAGTAATACTTTCAGGTATGTATTATTAAATAAAACAAAGTTTATTTTGTTCTACACTGAAAAAACTGATTGTTAAACAAGTGAGAATTTTACTTGTTTAAGTATTTTGTGTTTAATCCTATCAAGAAAATTATAGAACCAATGAACCACACATGATTATTAGCGATAAAGTCAAAATGATTAAAATATTAATCATCACACATTATTTTTGCTAATATTTAACTTGTTTGAGTCAGTCATTTTGAAATCGTCCCTTATAAATTCAATAAAGTATCATTGTGAGGCCGTATGGCATTGTGTATTTAAACAAGTTTTGTTTGTAGGTATAAAGTCGCTTTATAAAATGTATCAAAACATTTATTTATGGCAAGAAATGAGATTATCAAATAAATTATAGCCGGGTTTTTATGAAACATACGATTTTATTGGTCTGACAATGCTGTTGTTAAACATTGGCTGATTTTGTACTTGCCAATAGTAATATTTTGTAGAATGGGTGGAAATTCAAACCTCGGAATTAAACATAAAAATCTGAATACAAATAAATTAAATAATTTTTTGGCTGCAATATTATTTTTATTATATATTTTCCATTCGTAAATATTTATTAAGATCAAAAGCGGCGGTTTTTAAAGCAAACCATAAGGTGTTCTACCATTTTATGACGGTACATTTTATTACTGAAATGGCAACATTATTTCTGTGTGATTAATTTGCAACAGGTTCTTTCCGGTTTTTTCTTTTTCCCTCGAAAACATCGGTACAACAAGCAAGTCGACTAAGTTTTTGTTTTTTCAAGATTTGAAATATTTCACTTGCTTGCGTGACAGCGTGCATGAGTACCAAAGAGTGCTTTAAGTATTGCGTGAGTATTCGTGTGTCGTTCGCCGTTTTGCTCTTTGACTTTTGTGTCTGTGCCTACGTTTTCAACTATGGATGAAGTTGAAGACCTATTAAAAGCTTGGGAATTACAAGAACTTATCCCAACGTTCCGGAGTAAGTAATCGCAGCTCATTATATATGCTTATAACTAGCTAGTGTTCTCCATGCCATGCCCCATACCATCGCCATGCCGGCCACTGTTTTATGGATTGCCTAGCCTTGTTATGTAGCTGGCAGGTCACTGCAAAAAGGCTAAGGTGCATTATTTAGGCGCAACCTATAGGTAACAGACATATAGGTAGTTAAGTACGCCGGTGCTGGGCCGGCGCCCTGCGGGCTCCCGCGCATTTACAGAACGACCCACCGACCGTACTTTGTACTTGCAATTGGTTAAATTAACTCTAGGTAGCACCTAATAACAGAAAACTGTCAGTGGGTCGTCTCTCAGCTCAGAGACGCTATTCATTCATTTCAGAAGTTTCTATATAGGTAAATCTGATAGTAATTATATACTGGATAGATATATAAATATTTTTTTTATTTAATTAATTAAACACTGGCCATATTCACATCAGAATGGTGGTGTAGTAGGTATCTATCTATCAATTTTTGATTAGATAATAATTATTGTTTCGAAAAATGTACCTTGTTACAACACACACCTGCTAACATTAATTGCTTAGCTACCGATTAAATATCACCTGTCCTCGAAATTTCTATTTCAATGATTATAGATGGCAAGTGAACTAAGAGCTATGATAACATATTTATGTAATGTCTAATCAATGTTTATAAGAAAGGGGGTTGTGTTACATGCCTAAATACTTAAGAAAAATATAAATGTAGTTTTATAATTCAATAGTTATTTACAAAGTTAAACAAAACAATAATTTTATTTTGAGGAACTTAATCAACAGGTTGATGTGTGTGTTTTTGGTACCTACCAGCTAACATTTTTTTTTGAAAAAATAGCACCTACCATTCTTATGTTAAGTCGGGTGTATCTTAATTTTTAAAGCATAGGTATGAAAAGGTAATGCAATTATTAACAATATTATGTTCTTGGTAGGTTCTTTATATAGTTGCTTAAAAATCTCATGAACATTATCCTTTTGTAGGTAATGTAATTACCATTCAAGCTTTGGCATCACTCAGTCCTGAAGAAATTAAAGAATTGGTCCCTCAAATAGGACCACGTGCATTGTTTATGCGTTCCTGGAAAACCTGGATGTTAGATTTCACAAGTGCTTCTGCTATTAATATATTAGATACATCCAATATTTCACTGAGTGTAAGAATTATATTTGTTTCAGTTAAGTTATTAATTTAATTTGTAGAGATTAATACCTACTTACATTTTTTTTTAAATTAGGATATTGAATTGATGCCGATTATCCAGTCACAAACAATTGAACCAACATCACAGCAAATACCCAAATTGAACAATAACAAAGATACAGAATATTTGGAATCTGATTGTTCCAGTTCAGATAGTGTATGTATGAGTTCTTTTTAATTTATCTCTAATACTTTATTAATCATATCACTATTCCAATTGAGCAAGGCCTCGTGGGTTGCCATTGCCACCCTTCAATAATTTTAATGAAACTAGATGTTGTTTATGGAATGAGAAAAAGGGTAGATCCCACAACAAAACTTTTTTAGTAAACCAAGCTAAGTTATTGTAGGTACCTCGAGAAAAACTTGGCTGTTCAGTGGTTTTATTATCATGATTTTTTTTTGCAGGTTTTGATCAAAGTATTAAAGGAAAACCTGGAAGCTTCATCCTTGTTGCCTAGTGTGGGTGAATGCCTACCAGGGGATCCAGCACGTAACTTACTGGCGTCCATTATAGCAAAAGAAATATTAAAAACTAACAAAGATGCCCCAATCACAAACTTAATTTACAACAGATGGTGTGGAGAGATTAAAAAATGTTTTCCTAAAGAGCGGATAACAACATACTACATACCACCATGTATTACTGCAAGTGGAATCACACATCAAGCTCGAGGTAAATTAATCAGTCAAGTTTTGAACACCCGACGCAAATACCAAAAACTTGGTGTACTGAGTGTGAAAAAGAAAAGACTGAATGAAGACAGTCCAGCTTCGTCGGGCAGCTCCACACCTACACGTCTACACATAGATAGTGATGATTCTGCTGCTGATGTAGAAATTGAAGATGAAATACAGTGGCTAAAGAACAGCTCCGATCCATGGTCCATAGTAGAGCAAAAATGGAAAACAACACTGAAGTACCGGTTGCTACAGTTGAAAAACATGCCCATAGAACAATATTTAACAGAGTACCCCGCATTGAAGAAACCCCATGGAATAGTTTTGGTACTTAATTATTATTAAAATAATTCGCCTGCTTTATGAACATGGTTAAAGCTTCCGTATGAATTGATCTTCATCATCTTTGATATATTTCTTTCTGTCAGTCATTTGAGGTCATCTACTAGGTATTTCTAATTTATGATATTTTTTTACAGCTCCATAGTGATTTTGATGCAGCAAACCCAAGACAAGCTAACAATTTACATTTAAATTTTCCAATTGTAAAGCCAAAACTGCTGCAACTTCTAAAGAACAAAAGAATAAAAGACCCCTTCTATGAGGAACTTGTAAAATTGGCTGATTGTAAGTACCTATACTTACCTTTACTATGATTTTTATTATTTATTTATTATTATTTTACCATTCAGTATTTGATAGTTATACACTTTCTATGTATGTATACATATATATTAAAAAATTGAATTTCCAACCCCTACAGCCACAAGGGGTTGGAAATTCTATTTTTTTAAATGATTTGTATTTATTACCCATAATTGTGCAATCTGTCCATTTATTGACATTGGCCGATTTTTGTTATTTTTGCCCAGTATTAATGAAAATTCCGACCGGATTCTGTGTGGTTTATTTTATTTTACAAACATTAACATTATTTTTTTTTTGTTCCAGCCCCAGTTGAAGAAACTACAAACATTGCAGCATTTATGGCTTTAACACATCTGATCACGACAAACGTCCTTAGCCATTCAAACAAAAAGAAAAAAACCGAAAAGGAGAAAAAGTGGAAACCTACAAAAGTAGAAGCACGTGATAGCTTCATTTCGCATGTAAGGGACGACAGCTACTTAAGATTAACCATCGACAAAAGGCACTCCAGTTGTTTAGAGAGAGGTTTGACTTCACAGCCATATATTGTTTTGGTGGGCCTTACATTGTCAGATATAAAATCTTACTTTGTCGTTTTAAATACTGATGTATTTTACAGTAGGAACAACATTTTGTCCGCTGTAGATTCATGCTTTAAAGCTATTTGGGCCCTTAACTTAGAATATTCGGCTGAATGCTACGGAGTGTGGTATTTCATTCAAAGGGCGTTTTTCAAACTCACCAGTACTCATGACAAAGGCTCCACATCTGCGGAATCCTTATTGACTGACTGTGACTGTATGTGATAGTTGAGATAAAAATGGTGGTTTGTTTCTTATGCCAGATTGAACTAATTTCAGTGCGTTTAAAGGACATCTTAGCTTGTTTCACAATCAAGATGATTATAACACTTTTATTTGCGCTGAAGATAATTGTGGCCGGAAATTTAATTTATTTAATTCTTTTAAAAGACATAGACTAACTCAACATAATTCTGAAGGTCCATTAAATATAACTAAACAAATTGAACAACATAACAGTAGCAATGCTGACATAGTGCCTTTAGACAATACTAACAAAGAAGCGTATGTCGAGCTTTTGTCATCAGCCAATTTACCAGATAATACTCGTAGTTCCAATGAACAAATTACATCTCAGGAAATTTTTGATAAAGCTATTTCTTTATTTATAGCAAATTTATATGCAAATGATTTTTTACCTAGAAATGTGGTTCAGTCAATTGTAGACGGATTCAAAAATTGTGTGTCTAGTGCATTACTTCCTGCAATAAACAAAAATCTAGAAGAACTTTCGCAAAATGAAAATATACCGGCTTTTTTAACACAGACTATTATAAATAGTATCACACCATTGTTAACAGATACTTGGGATAAGTTTAGCACTGAATATAAAAGATTTCAATATTTTGAGACACACAATTTTTTTATTAAGCCTCAATCTATAACCATAGGTCAAAGATTAGAAACAGTCATAGAAGAAGGAGTTAGAAAATTAAAACCAGTAACCTGTGAGCAAGCCTTTATCAGTCTAAGATTAGTTTTAAAACAATTTTTCTCGCTCAAAGGTGTTCTATCAGACACCCTTAAATACATAGAATCTTTAAACAACAATATGTTATTACCTAATTTTGCTATAGAGAATTTTATCCAAGGAAGCTATTGGAGAACAGTCCAGAGGCATTTTGGTGATAAGATAGTTATGCCGTTGTTTTTGTTTTATGACGACTGTGAGCCAGGTAATGTTTTAGGAAGTCGAGCAGGACAACATAAGTTAGGGGCTGTTTATGTTTCTGTTCCATGCTTACCACCATGTCGCTCTTCAGTTCTAACAAATATTTTTCTCCTTCTCCTGTTCCATTCGTCAGACAGATCGTTTTTCGGTAATAATGTCATATTTCAAAGTGTCATTGAAGAGTTAAATTTTCTTAGTGAACATGGCGTAAATATTGAAATCCCTGACTTTAAAGGAACACTATACTTTGAGCTAGGTTTAATCCTTGGAGACAACTTAGGGATCCACTCTATGACAGGGTTCCTAGAAAGCTTTTCTGCTAACTATCCTTGTCGTGTATGTAAAGTTCGAAAGGAAGTTATGAAATATCAGGTGGAGGAAGATATCTCCTTAATGCGTAATAATGAAAATTATGAATCGGATCTTTTGCAAAACCAACCATCTGAATCTGGTATAAAGGAGAAATGCGTCTGGCTTCGTGTTAAAAATTTCAACCTGTTCGACCAAGTGGGGGTAGACAGTATGCACGATGTTTTAGAAGGCGTTGCGAAATATATTATGAGTTTCTTAATCCCTTACTTTATTCGGAATGCTAATTTTTTTACTCTGGAACAACTAAATTACAAATTAGAAGGATTTAATTATGGCCCTGATGAAAGGAATCGCCCATGTTTGTTATCTCTTGATCATTTATCTCAAGGAAATGTTCGTTTATCAGCATCTGAAATGTTAATACTTATTCGTTATTTCGGTTTGTTGATTGGGGAGTTTATTCCGACCGGTAATGAACATTGGAGTCTATACTTGAAGCTGCGAACAATTGTAGAATTACTTTCATCAACTGCTTTTAGTAAAGGCACTGAAGAACTGTTACAAAGTAATATAACGGAGCTTAATTCTATGTATCTCTCTATATGCAAAGACACGTTAAAGCCAAAATTTCACAATCTATTGCATTAACACACAGCTTTGCATAAATTTGGTCCTATAATTTCATTTTGGTCCATGCGTTTCGAAGCAAAACACAGAATTTCTAAAATAGCAGCAAGGGCATCATGTAATAGGAAAAATCTGACATGGACCTTAGCTATTAAACATCAATTAAAATTGAACGAAATGTTTTTGAAAGGACAATTAGAACCTACAATTAAAACTGGTCCTGAATTGTCCATTAGTTCTTTGGAAAGAAAATACATTAGTGATAATTTACCAATAAATCCAACAAATAAACTCGTAAAGGCTTCTTGGATTAAAATATCTTCTACACAGTATGCTAAAAACACTGTGCTAGCTTATTCATACGACCCTGATAACGGCTTGCTCGTATTTTTTAGGCTGATTGAGGTATACATAAATGAATGTGATGTTATTTTGAAAGGAGTTTTACTAAAAACTTTAAATTTTAATGAACACTTTTTCGCTTACGAGGTAAGTGAACTTCAAGTTTCAAAATCTGTGATAAAACTTCACAGGGATTTGATATCACCCATTCCATGTACCATGAGCATGGTATTAAACAAGATGTATGTTACCTTGCGTAGCCCTATTTAATTTACTTAAGTATTAAAAAATTATACAGCAGGATGTTAATTAACGAAAGGCGTTCCCTTTGAGGGGTCATTTTCATCATTTTGCTCATCATTATGAACACCTTAATATAGGATCAACTGTTCGCTCCCAAACCAAGGGGAAGTTTGGGACGAGATGTCCGCGATCCGCGGAGACAATTCAATCAAGATGCCCTTTAATTATAAATATATCAACTCACCTAGGCGCTGGTGAAGTCCTGCTCCGAGGCCATGATTCAGGTCCAGGTTTGATGGGTGTCTGTAGGTATGTGTGTGTGTACGTGAATAGTGTTATGATTTTGTAGTCGATTTCAAACCTGACCGGCTATCAACTGGCGACAGGTTCCAACGCGTTAGCAGGTCACAACAACACAATAGTTCCAGTCTGTTCAATTGTTCACACGGCACGCGACGGGTTCGACCTAACCTCAAAGGGCGCGTGGGTGCTTCAACGTTCACAAAATATACACAATTACTCGGTTCCCAAATCAATGGCGAGGCTTTAGTCAATTTATTTCAACCAAATGGTCCCTGTTTATACGGGATTCAAAGGGATTTATCAATATTACGCCCAACAAACAATAGCCGGCGAGTTCACAAGCAATTTTTAAAGACAAGTGATCAATGACAACTAGATGACAGGTCACGTCAAACCAAAGTGACGGCCGCCATGACAGTCAGCGCGTTCCATAGTCCGCGCGGGACGAAACATCTACCCCCCCCGGACGGGCCTACCCGTCCGCTAATCAATTGGCAGTCTCAAAATACCCCCCCAATGGGGGCGGGCTGGTGAGTCAAACAACCAAGTGACTCCTCGGCGAGCCAATTTGTTACCAATGTCAACCTGGCTCTCATTAAGGAAGGCGTATACTTCCTTCAAATAGTTACTTGTACCCTTGTAGTTGGTACCGCAATCAAACTGATCAAAGAAGGTAACCCTAGGCGAGACAAATCTATCCAAGGTCGCTACAAAGGCCTCTGTCGAGAGGGAGGTTAACAGTTCCAAGTGCACTGCCTTCATTGACAGACAGACACATACACAAGTAAGCCTTGACAATTTTAGAATGGCCAACAGCGCATTGCAACCGGCATGCGAGTTCCCAATGTGACGATCGGTCACCAACAAATCAAATCAAATGGCCCTCTTTGGGCAATAAGGGGGGTGACGAGTCCCATAGGAAGGCTAGAGTGCCTCAACCGTCCTCCAACAAGCAAAAGACCCGCATTATCCAAGAAGGGGCTCAACTTACTCACAGCTCCCGAGCTTAACCCTGCCAGACTTCAAGATCTCGATCTCCTTTTCAAAGTGCCCAGCCTGCACAGAGCGGACCCAATGAGGAGTGACTCCTGTTGCTCTTGAGGAGAGAGAATCGGTGATAGGCGCTTGTCCCCTGGATTCCTAGAATTGTGACCAAGACGCCTGATCCACGAGGTAACGTTCAACAATTGTCGAGGGAGCTGTATCTGTTCAACAAACAAATCAAACGGAGGGTCCTTTGTCCCAACAGCGAGCACCTCAAGCCCGGGCACAAGGACCGACATCAAGACTGGCGTTCGAGGCCAACCATCCTCGAAACTTGCCTGAAAGGTCATTCACCTTCAGGCCCACTTAACCCGCTAACCAAGACGACAAAAGGCAACTCTGGACGCCGTGTCCAAAATAGCACGGACCACAACAGAGTCACCCAGGGGGCCTGTAGCGGGGCAGACGCCAATTTTCTAACAATGCCTGGGCGGCGACTGATCGCCGCATCCAGGCTGCCGTCGTTCACGACGAGGGTAGCACTCAAATGCTTCGTCCGCGCGGTGTCCCGGGCCGCTCGCCATCGCTGGAAGGGCATATCCCACCGGATGCCTGAATGGCGGAGGGCGCGACTCCAACCGGGGGCGTTCCGCCAGCGGAGGTGAAAGGTAGCGGTGCTGATCTGGCCATTGTTGCCCAGCAGCCGCCGTACAATTGTTCATACGAGGGGAGGCCAAATGGCGCGCACGCGGCTCCCGTTTACCATTACGAGGGGAGACCAACTGGCGCGCGCGCGGCTCCCGTTCAACTTGCGCGGGGGGTGGAGTGCAGCCATCAAAATTGCGGGCCTCTACCCGGTTCTCGACCGGCGTACCAGAGGCCCGGTGCTCGTCTCCGTGGTACCCCCCCCTGCGCGAACCCTCATCAGAAGCTGATCTGCCAGAGCGGTTCGCGTTGGCGCACAAAATCTCAAGATGAGCCCCTTCACAAATTCCACACGGGCGGGGCTTGGGGCAGTCCCGGTGAAAGTGAGCCCCCAAACAAGAGAAGCATAGGCGGCGTGCGTTGGCAATTCGGCGGCGGGCACTAACGTGCAACTCCAAAAAAGCCGTGCAACTTGCCATGCTATGCCCCGTGGCCTTACAAAAAACGCAATCAGGACTATTCTGGGTGCCCGCAAAACGGGGGGCGGGGCGACTATCAACCGGCCCCTTAGCCCTAGTCCGTCCCTGGTCTCTTGGCCGAGAAGGTGGTGGGCGCGACCCCATTGCGCCACAAGTGTTGTCCAAAAGGCGACACTCATCCTCCAAAAATTTGATGAGGTCGTCAAAG
Organism: Xestia ashworthii; assembly: GCA_950022955.1. Classification (NCBI taxonomy): domain Eukaryota; kingdom Metazoa; phylum Arthropoda; class Insecta; order Lepidoptera; family Noctuidae; genus Xestia; species Xestia ashworthii. Next base: position 16,875,564 of record OX465569.1, read on the forward strand.
GGGGGAAGGTGGGTGGCACTGTCCCCACCATACCTCTGCTCGAAGCGGGACCTCAAGTCCGCGGGGAGCAACTGCAGTACAATGTGCACCAACAAGTAGGACCAATGGTCCACCGGCAACTCCAAACGTCGCAAAGCGTTGGTTGCTGAAACCAACGGGTTCAGCAGATTAGTGCGCAACGCCGACGTGTTCTCAATGGCCGGTAACCCCAAAATCTGGCCGATGTGAACATCAGCCAAGCAGCGCTTATTCTGATACCGTCGGGATAGGAGTTCCATAGCGGTAGGGTAGGCGGAGTCCGTCACAGGCAAGTGCTGCACCAAGGCTCGGGCCTCACCATCCAGGACCGACAATAGGTAGGCCAACTTTTGGGCGGGTCCGAGGTCCGAGCGGGAGTCAACCAGACTCTCAAATTGGTTTAGGAAACTCAGCCAGTGGTCCAAGCGACCATCAAAGTGTGGAAGTTCCAACGTGGGAAGCCTACTCAATAGACCGGGGCCTGAAACAACCGAGGTCTCCGGCTTGACCTGGTCAGGCGCTCGGCTCCTCAAAATCTCCCGGGCTCGCTGACTGACTGCGTCCCCCAATTCCAAAATCTGGTCGTAGTCGGCAACGACCTTATCTCGAGCTGCCTGGCCCCAAGCTTCCAATTCCAAATCAACAACAAACTCGTTGAACCGGGTGAACAACTTATCCACATCACCGAGTCTTACATCCAATTGTTCGGACCGAGCAAGTGTGATCTCCTCCAAATCCAAGCGCTCAACCGTGGCCGCAGCTGAGGTGAACCATCTTAGTTGTGAGACCAAACCAGCGGCCGCCTCCTTTACAGCCTTCAGTGAGGCCATTGCAACCAAATTCAACAATAACACTGTATGTCAAAAAGAAACAAATCAAACAAATCAAATCAATAAACTGTTTCAACAAATAACCCATAAATAAATCTCAATTAGAACCTAGAACAATTTACATAAACCTCTAGTTAACCAACAAATACCACTCAATATCAGTAAATATCAATTAATATCAAGTTACAATTAAATGACAACAATAATTTCAATCACACATGTGTCCAATACACAATACAATATTTCACACTGCAAGTACAATCGACAAGGGGACATATGATGCAATTAATTCCAATCAAACAATTATGTTCCAACTTGAGCCCGGCTGACAAATAACAAATTAGCTCTTGTTCAAACTTCCAATTGACCAGGCACTAAGTAAGTTGTTTTTTCAATTTTAACCACGCTCTGCTACCATTGTTCGCTCCCAAACCAAGGGGAAGTTTGGGACGAGATGTCCGCGATCCGCGGAGACAATTCAATCAAGATGCCCTTTAATTATAAATATATCAACTCACCTAGGCGCTGGTGAAGTCCTGCTCCGAGGCCATGATTCAGGTCCAGGTTTGATGGGTGTCTGTAGGTATGTGTGTGTGTACGTGAATAGTGTTATGATTTTGTAGTCGATTTCAAACCTGACCGGCTATCAACTGGCGACAGGTTCCAACGCGTTAGCAGGTCACAACAACACAATAGTTCCAGTCTGTTCAATTGTTCACACGGCACGCGACGGGTTCGACCTAACCTCAAAGGGCGCGTGGGTGCTTCAACGTTCACAAAATATACACAATTACTCGGTTCCCAAATCAATGGCGAGGCTTTAGTCAATTTATTTCAACCAAATGGTCCCTGTTTATACGGGATTCAAAGGGATTTATCAATATTACGACCAACAAACAATAGCCGGCGAGTTCACAAGCAATTTTTAAAGACAAGTGATCAATGACAACTAGATGACAGGTCACGTCAAACCAAAGTGACGGCCGCCATGACAGTCAGCGCGTTCCATAGTCCGCGCGGGACGAAACATCAACAATAAAATCGCGAAAAAAAAAAGCTGCCCCATGCATTTTATCAATTCATGCAAATGTATGGAACAGCTGATTTTTTATTCGCGATTTCATGGTTGGTCCCATAGGAAAAATTGTTTTTAATGATGAGCACAATGACCTTTTAAAGGGAACGCTTTTTGTTAATTAGCATTCTGTATAATTAGTGTATCAACAATTGATTTATGTCCATTCTGGGCTCAACAACAATATTATAGAAGTGGAAGTGCAAAGTGTCAACTGGCGTTGGTCAATCAATGCTGGATTCCGATACATTAAAGTACTTACATCATCTATTATGGGATAAATGACCATCTGCACTAAAGATTGACAGCTCCTAAGTTCATACTTACATCTATCCTAAATATTCTATGTCTTTCTAAATACCTATCTAGAAAGAGATAGAATACTTAGGAGATACTATGTCTCTCAGTATGAACTTAGGAGCTATCAATGTTTAGTGCAGACGGGCAAGTGACATCCATCACTGCTTGACAAAGTTCCCACCTGTTGACACTACGCTTCCAGACTGTGTACCTTTTACATTGTTATCAAGCCCAGAGTTGACCTATAAGACAATCAAAATAATAATTAAAATAATACTGTTGCTTTTAATAATAATTTAATTATTTGTATAGTGTGGAAATGGTAAAGTGTTAACTGGTGATAGTTTTATCATCCATTGCTAGATTCTAGAACATTTAACTACATCACTTAAAATAATGTGACATCAATCTCTGATTGACAAAATTATCGCCTGTTGACACTACGCTTCCACACTGTACCTAGTACATTGTTGTCAAGCCCGGAGTGGGGCTAGAGACTGCCTAGTGGGCTATAAGTTAATAAAAATAATTATAATAGGTAATTGTTGATTATAATAGGATGTAATTATTTATACAGTGTAGAAGTGTCAACTAGCGCTAACTTTGTCAGTCATTGTTAGATAGATTCCAAAACATTTTATTACATTTCAACTAAAATATAATGTGAATCTATCACTAATTGACTAAGTTGTTGTGTCCACAATGCTTCCATGCGGTCTAACTATTATAATATTGTGTTAGCTGCGTCTCCAACCTACACCCCTCCAGAAAGCCCGGAACATCTGATCGAGCCTATATAAGCCAACGGGTAGCGTGGCAAGGGGCTCATTCCCCATATCCGGCGCGCGCACTCATTAACTGTTGCCCTTGACTCTGTTCACTTCATTTATTTTATTTTGTAACGTAAATTTATTTTTGTGTTTAAATAGATTACTTTTGTTGTTTGTGATAGTTATTTCATTCCAATTCCTAAAATCAGAAGCGGGACGTCTCTCGTTTTCCCACTTAATTTAAATTAAAATGTCGAATCATACTAGCTCCACTAAAAGACGTAAACGTGAGTGCACGCCACTGCCGCCCGACCTAACTCATCTTAGTATCACCTTAGACGCAATACTTAATAAGGTCTCTGCCTTGGAGCGAAGTTCAATTTCAGATCGACGATCGAACGTGGAGCATCAGCCGCGCCCTGCCATCACCGGCACGGCTAGCCTTCCTGCTATCACGCGACCTGTCCCGACGCCGCCGCCGCCGCTGGCACCGGCGCTGGCGCTGTCGCTGTCGCAGTCGCCCTTGCCTTCAACATCGGCTGCAGGGGACTCTACAGAGCGTCTCATTGATGCGCTAAGAAGCCTAAACCCGGTGAGATCAAACCATTATTACGTCTCTGACTTCGACCCTAATGTTCATGACATCCTAGCATTGTGTGAGGAAGTTGACAGCGTTATAAGACACAAAATAACACAAATCGGTTTGTGTCTGAAGGGTGAATCTCACTCTTGGTTACACGATTGGACCTACCTTTAAATTAGAATTAAAATCACTTTGTCCAAGTCGTGTCGATGTCGCTAATATCTTCTATGACGTCATGTGCACTGAGTCAGATAAATATTCCACATAAGCGGAATACACGCGAAAATCCTTGTTGCGTTTGCGTATCGTTAAAGGACTAAGTAATGACCTTTTGTGTGCAATAATTTTGCGCGGTATTAAAGATCCGCAATTCTTTCAGCAGCTACGAATGCAAAATTAACTACCGAAACCATTGTGGAATTTTTATCAATTTATGTTATGCCAAATAAAACTAATGCAAATATGAACAAAAACAATGTTGATGCCCTTTCTAATCGAACTATTAGCTGTTGCGATAACGGTATCGAAAGGAGCCCTAGTGCTACAGTTTCTGATGAAAAAAACTTAAGTGGTTTTCGTGCGGCGCTCACGGCCATAAGAGCAACACTTGTCCCAAACGATCTAAAAATAGTTATTGTGGTTCGAATTCGAAAACCGTAAGCGATAGTCAGGACACTGATTCCAATTCAAATTTTGAAAAACTTTAAATGTAACTTTTGTAAATCGGGCCATACGGAAGAAAAGTGTTTCGATAAACAGCGGCCAGATCGCGCAATAAATCCTATGTACATTTTTGTCGTGAAATTAAGGGTCATACGGCAAACCGTGTCGTGACACCCGCAGTTCTGTGTGGTGTAGGGTAAACTTGCATAATTCGTACCCCTTAAGGGAAAACCATCATATTTAGAAAATTAGGAAAGATAAATTAGTTTTAATTATTAGGAATTTTTGTTTGCTTAATGCTTTATTGTTTCTATAATCAAATTTAACATAAACCTTATAAACTTCTCAAAAATGAACAATTTAAAAAAAACTGAAAAAAGTACGATTTAAGACCATTCATCCCAAATCGTACTTTGAGTTTTATTCATTGGTATACAGTATTGAGAATCAGCATCAAAATCAACAATGTGTTACTAAAACAAGTAGGAATTCTTAACAAATTCGACGGATGATCTTCGCCAATTCTCGGCAATCATCGCTAAATCGTACCAGTACGTTTTAAGCTGTTTTAAGAACTTAACTCAAGTACGAAATAGGAGCAAGAGCCAAACAAATTTTAAATTTACCGGCAAAAAAATTGACAACAGTTACGAATATGATAACACGTCAGATGAAATCGTAAAGATACACATTAATACGTATCAAATCGTAAAATAGGTTATACACGACCTTATTTGAATAAAACTCTTACGAAATGTGTAAAAATATTACAGCAATAGTCGAAAAAAGCTTACTTTTTCAATATTTTTGTCGACAGCAGCTTCACAGGTGTTATCTGTCAGGTGGTAAAATGGCCGACTGTTATTTATATTTTTTGACACTAGAGGCGCTGATAGCTGTTACCAAAGCCGAGTTTTAAGTGGAGTACGAATTTGGCGTAAGTACGAATTAAGCAAGTTTACCCTACCTACGGACGTTTTAATTGACAGCGGCTCGTCAGTATATCATACGAACTTCTCAAACATTTTTCTTGCCGCCTAAGCCCTCATGCTCAGATGTTGCGCGAAATGAGTTAAAATCGGAAAGCCACGTCACTTTTTGCTAATCGAGTTCAACAATTTAACCTTAGAGGTAGACTTCCATGTACTTTCCGGTGGTTGTTTGAGTACACTATTTGTTAATAACGATGTTTGATCCAGATCTAGCTACGCAGTTACATACTGACGCTAGTGCGATAGGTAACCGCGACGGTTACGCGTTATTCGGATGCAAATACACAAAGGCTAAGCGCGTAGTCGCGTATTTGAGTAAGTTGACGGTAGGTGCCGGAGGCTCATGTAAATCCTTAGTGCACATGGTTTTGAGTGGCACAAACTGTGGACTGTACTACTTAGAGTGCAGTTCATGGTGAAGGTATCGAGGTTGATGTCGGTGGGGCCCACGCTGACTATACACCGATTGTAAATCCTGAGGTAGGTCTCATGGTTGACCTGCTGTAACCAATGTAAATCCTGATGCGCATGGTTTTTGGTGTGGGAACATGACCTGAGTAAATCCTACTTGTGAGTTGAAAAGACAAGTGATTTGATACTCAAACACTTTTGGTTCCCGGGGATAAGCAAATTTGTAAATAAATACATTTCACATTGCGTTGTCTGCATAACGCACAAAAAGATACCCCGTGCTCCTCTGCAACCGATTGTTTCATGGCAAAAGCCATCTACCCCATTCGATACTATTCATACCGATGTACTTGGCCCTTTACCAGAATCGCATGGTTATAAGTACGTGCTTATCATTATTGATGCATTCACTAAGTATTGCCTCCTCTACCCGCTCTATAAACAAGAAAGCGCTGAGTTAAAACGTGTGTTTACTAACGCTATCTCACTATTCGGGTCCCCTCGATTGTTAGTATGTGACAAAGGACGGATGTTCACAAGCACTGATTTCGTGAGTTGGGCCGCCGGATTAGGTATCAGCTTGCATTTTATTACCCCTGAAATGCACCAGTCAAACGGCCAAGTAGAGCGGTATTGCCGTACCGTTCTAAACATGATACGCATCGAAACGAATCACAAACGCGAATCTTGGTCGGAAGTACTATGGAAGTTACAATTAGTACTAAATGTAACGAAGCAAAAAACCACCCAATGTTCGGCACTCAATCTTCTAATTGGTACAGAGTCTACCACTCCGGTTATACGAGCTCTTGTTAAGGATATAGCAGTACAGGGTGATAATCCAAATCGCGAAGCATGGCGCGAATTGCATAAACAGCGTACTAAGACCCTTCTGGTGAAAAATCAGTCTGCTCAAGATACGCATGTAAATAAAAATCGTTCAGCACCAAAAACATTCGCAGTCAATGATCTAGCTTATGTAATAAAAAGATCCCAATCAATTGGCAAGCTAGACAGTGGTATGCGAGGACCGTATCGTATCACTAAAGTACTACAAATGGACGGTACGAGCTCCAGTTGGTGGCGGGCTCATATGGCAAAACCACACAAGCAGCCGCTGAATACATGCTGCCATGGCATGGTGAATGGACGCCTGAGTGCTGTACTGCATTCTTCGAATGTAAGTTTAGTGTTCTATTCGAAAACAATAACGCATTTATCCTTTCATCCACTGTAGTCGCAGGTAGTACGTTTGCACTCTCCGTTGAAGCGGTTTTACGGTTATTGTACAAATGAAGTATGTTTTTATGATAACAGTTTTAAAATAGAAAGGAAATATTGTTCCGTGGCAAAAAAAAAAGAAGTGCCATTATTTACGAGAACGAACCTTCTAGCCACTTCAACAAAACTTGAACAATTTTTTTCCACTAATTTGACACTTCACATTTATTTTACAGACAGACCGTGTGATGTTTGTTTATTTGGTGTGAAAGTTTCGTTAAACTTATGAACCGAGCTATTGTTATTGGTATTTCATTCAAGATTACGTTCTAAGAACTTTGCTTGAGTGTATGATCTTTGTTTTGTTTTTGAGACATGAATTAAATCACCTAAATAGCGACTTCTTACTGTAGCTGAAATTTAACCTACGCCTTTAGCCTTGATCCTGCAAGTTTGGTATCAGTCGTGACCCAGGAAGTACCCGTGTCTATATGGCATTCGGGGCGTGAATGGCAAAGTACTGTGTAAAGCCCGAGGACAGGCTTGGTCATATATACTTGTAAGCCGGCAGCTGCAGCTGCCTAAGGTTTTGGTTGGTATTATGGCTAGTGGTCTCATTGATGGCCTCTAAGAGGTTTTGAGTTAAGGCTATGTGTTACATGCAGCTGTTGGGTGGTCGTTATCATGGTGGATTTGGTTCCTGTGATTTGTGAATTGGCCTTACCTCAATGAGTATTATGAAGCAATTCATGTTATTTGATCGAATAAACTCTTTCATCCAAAAATAATAGCTCGTGAAACAAAAAAAAAAGAAAGGAAATAGATCTGCTGTCACATCTAACATTTATATGCTCACTGTTAGTTTATGATGTACAGGTTCTGATGGTGAGGAGAATGAAGTAGATGAACAGCCGAGCACCTCGTCTGCGGCACCCAGGAAGGCCGAGTCGGAGGTAGCTCCCGCTGAAGACGCTGCGGTGGTTGCCGAGGCCTGCGAGGACGCTGGCACGTCAGGAGAGGCCGTGTTAGCTGCGTCTCCAACCTACACCCCTCCAGAAAGCCCGGAACATCTGATCGAGCCTATATAAGCCAACGGGTAGCGTGGCAAGGGGCTCATTCCCCATATCCGGCGCGCGCACTCATTAACTGTTGCCCTTGACTCTGTTCACTTCATTTATTTTATTTTGTAACGTAAATTTATTTTTGTGTTTAAATAGATTACTTTTGTTGTTTGTGATAGTTATTTCATTCCAATTCCTAAAAATTGTTTATCGAGCCAGTGAGTGTTATTATTTTGAACATGAATGTGTTTGGGAATAAATTTTTCTAAAATATGAACTGCTCTATTTTTTTTATTTTACAGATAGATACTACCCAATGTTTAATCCAATGTATTTGTAGAGAGTTAGTAATTGGTAACTATTGGTATTAATTTTGATACTAAAAATTGATTGTAACGAAAAACTAATAATATATTTGTAAGTAATTTTAAATTACTGTTGATATCTAGGGTTGGCATTATAGGTAAACGAAAAACTAAAAATTAAAAATACCTTGCATTTTGTATTACCTAAGCTTTTTGTGAATAATCTATTAAGTTGCAGTATTAGGGTGATACTACCCTTAAAAAATTAGTAATTTATTAAGGGTAGTATCACCCTAATACAAATAAATTATTATACACATTATATGCAACTTAATAAATTATTCACAAAAGGCTTATGTAATACAAAATGCAAGGTTTTATTAATTTTTAGTTTTTCGTTTACCTACCTATAATGCCAACCCTAAATCAACAAAGTTACTAATTAAAACAAATATCTCATACATTCGACTAAACATTCAATTTGATTGATCCGAATAACCTACCTTTATGAAAAATACTAAGAAATTTTATAAGATTAACTAGACAAGATATTAAAATCAAACATGGTTCATAGTAACTTTCATAAATAACCATGATTAACTTCATAAACTGAAAGAAGTGAATTTAAATATCGTCTTGATAAGATTTCATAAAGACACATGATTAGCCTAACAAAGTGATTTGTTTCGGCAAAATACTTTTAGTTATTAATCTTACAAAGGTCCTTATTAAGTCGTATCATAATCCTTGTTGATCATCATCAACAACATGATCAAAAGTACTAAATGTTTTGTTAGAATGAAATAACTTCACTGATCATCACGAATATGGACTTATTTAATTCCACTATGATATTTGTATAAATCAGTGATAAAGTTAGCTTTATTGCTAGCTAACAAGTAGCTTTATGTTCCCCTATATGAACATTTTACTTGATAACAGTAAACAAAAAAAATATGGCAGCGATAATATTTTTTTTTCAGTGTAATAAGTAAGTAAATATATTATATTATTAAAAGGATCTTTATCGTTATACAATATTAAAGTTACATAAGCTAAATAGATAATCACTAAAAGTAATCAATCAAACATTGGAGACTTATTCATCTACATTTAAATTTTCGCCGCTTTCATCAATTTCCATTGGTCGGTTTGGCTCAGCAGGAATTAATAGCTGCATTGTCTCAGGCAAAAATAATTTTGAAGCGGTTTTTTTGGTCTTTCTCATGGAACTAATAAATGGGTCGGATGTTAATAGTAACCTATGATAAATATCTAAATTGCATTTGTAATGTCTTTTAAAACAGTAGACGCGTTTCTTTTTCCTTCTGTTTGTAAAATTACTTGTGCCGCGTGAACAATTACTTCTTCGTCGTAAGATGCGCGGACTCCTTCAGTTTTTCTTCTCTTTGTTCTTTCGCTAGATTCGGTAAAAGATTTGGTAGGTCGTCCTGGCCTTTGATGCGTGTCTACGGGGATCTCAAATGTTCCTGCCAACCAAGAATTATTGGCAGCCAAAAAGTTTTCAAGTATTCTATGCGCCCGAGACCACCTCTTTATCAAATCACATTTAAAATACGAAAACTTCTTTTTTATCACATTTTTATGTTCTTCTGTGTCCCCGTAACACACGAGTAAATAATTTTCTAAATATTTAATTTTTTCATTTATCGATAATGAATGTTGCTCGTTCATTATATCGAAGAGGTATTTACGAGTCAACATTCTCACCCCCGAGCAGCCAGGTGAACCTATAACAATAAAAAAATAATATTAACACAAAAACATAAAATCCGAATTTTTCCTATTTTTCTCAAAAAAATTTCAAACTCGTTTATTTTTAAAACTAGCAAAATCTAGCAGCTGATTTTAAGCAGTTTTCTTTATAAGACTTTATACTATATAATGAAAAATGTAACTCGGAAAGGTGCGAAAGTAAAGTTTTTTTTCGATTGAAATTGAAAAATAAAGAAAAAACATTTCTAAAAAAGGGTATTATTGACGGCTCATTAAGTCATTTATTGACAATACATTTAATACAATTTCATATTAATTTAATAAAGGCTTACCTGTATTATTGGTATCCATCACTTAAACAAACAAATATGACACGACACATAAAATATTCACCGAAGAAAATGATATACGAAAAGGGCGTCAAGAACTTTCACGTGCAGTAAGTGCGACAATCAAGTTTCGACTAGTAATGCAGCGCGCTCGCGCATTCTAGGGATGTGGGTGGGGTTGGCTATTGTTCGTCAGGTAGTTTTTTCAGGAATTTTTTTTTTTGTCATTAGTCGATTATTGGAATTTCGACTTATGGCCGCCTAATTCCTAGAAATCTACGTATGTGCGGCGCCGCGTAGCAACAACAGAAATAGACCCCGTTGTAGTTACTGTAAGTTATATGGGCATGTTAGTGACGATTGTCGTAATCGCGAAAAGGCAAGCACTAATAAAAATAATAGCGACAAAACGCCTAAGGAGTTACGTTGCTATGATTGTGGTAAGCAAGGCGTCGTGAGATTGAAATGTGATGTTTGCGTGAAAACATCATCGAAGCCGGACGAAAAAACATCTTTCAACACTGTTGATGAAGTGTTTTTTGAAATAAAAAGTTTTAAAGTTTAAAAATTTTTTTTTTTTTTTTTGATTATCATTCTCGCTGTAGATGCACCACGATTGTAAAAACAAAAGTCTTCAAACGAACATCCGGTTTTAAGTACCTGAAACAAATAGCAGGTTCTATGTTACATACAGTGTTGTTGAATAATTTAATTTGTTACAGCTGCCAAATTACAACGAAAGTGAAAGAGTCTCCGCGATAGTTTCAACAGAAAAATTGGGAAGCAAAAGAAGAGCGGATCTGGAGTAGTGTTGGGTTAATATCCGGATGCTTTGAGTTATTATCGATTATAATCCATTAGTGTCCATTAGTAGCCTTGCAATGGATGATAACCCTGCCATTAATGTATTGTTATTTTTTTTGTTTTATTGTAAAATCTGTGGGTGTGAACATAAACACATGGCCGTTGCTGGGCCTTGCTGTTTCTAACCCCTGTTTACAGGTTCACAGCAGCTCTTCTCTCAATTTTCGGTGGAAGTATACATGGTAATGTACATCATATATTTTTTTTTAGTTTTGTCACTCTTATTTTAGAAGTTACATGGGAGGGGACATACATTTTACTACTTTGGATGTGTCTCTCGCGCAAACTATTAAGTTAAGAAAAAATGATGTTAGAAACAACAATATCATTTTTAAAAACCTGTCCATAGATACCCCACACGTATGTACCAAGTTTCAACAGCATACTTCTCATAGTTTCGGAAAAAAGTGGCTGTGACATACGGACGGACAGATAGATAGCCATGACGAATCCATAAGTGTTCCATTTTTTGCCATTTGGCTACGGAACCCAAAAAACAGCATGTTAGAGATTTTAAAATTTACAAAAATTCACCGTGTCCTAATTGTAATACTAATCTCGAAGATAATCCTAAAACTTAAAAAAATATTGGTCACGTGATCAAAGAGTGTCGCAAACTTCAATATAATATGAAGCAACGGCAAGCCGCTGACACTGCACCACGTACCGTAACTCAGCACACTAACTCTAATGACACATCTACACACACGCGTGAAAGTACTGCTAAAATTAATGACGATTAAATCGAACAAAGTTCGAAATGACACGACCTATGCTAATTCTTGTACTAATTTGACTAAATTCGCATCTCATCCAAAAGAGATGATTAATTTCTACTAAATTCACATCTCATCCAAAGGAGATGAGTTCTACTAAATTCGCATCTCATCCAAAAGAGATGAGTTCTACTAAATTCGCATCTCATCCAAAAGAGACGAGTACAGATACAGGATCGACCATTACTATTGTTAAAGAGTCCTGTTTACAAAAACTTCAAAGTCTATCTACTGAAACTGTCAAATGAAAGGGTATTAACAGTTCAGAAAATCCAGTTGAAACTCTAAGTACCTTCCAAATGGAGTTCAACATATCGGATAATATACATAAGAACAAGTTTCATGTCACTAAAGGTGACATCAATGTTGTTAATTATGATGGAATAATCGGTAGTGATTTTTGCCGTTATTTTAAAACAAACATCTATTACTCTTCAAAATCAATTTCCATATTAAATCACTCCATTCTTATTATTTATAATCAACCTTCATACATCATACCAGCTCGATCTGAAGTAGCTATCGAGTGCACTGTATCAATCACAACAATGCAGCTCTCATACTAGATCACATCTTACGTGAAGGCGTTTATACCGCTAATTGCACTGTCTCAATTAAACCGAATGGAAAAACAAACGTGACCATTTTAAACACTACAGAGTGTGACATTGAAATAAAAGATTATTACGTAACAGCGACGCCCCTTGAAGCTCTTATAATATTAATAATGCTACTTCTTGTTCGAAAAGTGATCGCGTAAATAAAGTACTAAATCTTATCCGTTGCTCTCATCTAAATGATGAAGAGAAAAAGGCTCTCTTAGAATGTTGCTCCCACTTTACAGATAATTTTCATGTCGAAGGTGAGCCTTAACCTTCACGAATGCTATTGAGGATACTATTAACACAGGCCCCACCTATTAATTTGAATTCATATCGTTTCCCTGAATGCCACAAGGAGGAATCGATTCCCAAATTCGTAAAATGCTAGACCAAAATATTATTCGGCATTCAACTTCGCCTTAGAGCGCCCCAGTTTGGGTAGTTCCGAAAAAACTGAACGCTTCCGGCAAACAAAAGTGGACGATAGTCATTGACTATCGCCGTCTTAATAATGTCACAGTGTCCGAATATTATCCACTGCCTCTTAATATTACTAATATTTTACACCAATTAGGTCACTCTAAATATTTCAGCACGCTAGACCTCACAAGTGGTTTCCATCAACTGAAAACTAGTCCCAAGGACGCGCCTAAAACAGGTTTCATAGTTAGCACAAATTCCGACATGTCAGGTCACTACGAATTTATCCGAATGCCTCTCGGGCTGAAATACCCCCGCCGCGTTTCAGCGTCTTATGAACACTGTGTTATCTTGACGAGTGTATAGTTTAAAGTCAAAATCTACAAGATCATGTACAAAAATAACAACTGGTATTCGACAAATTTCGTGAATTCAAAACTCCAAATGGACAAGTGTGAGTTCCTAAGGCATGAAGTAACTTACCTTGACCAGATTAACCGATAAAGGTGTTTCTCCGAATCCTGAAAAGGTCAGCGCATTATTGCAATTACCAGTACTTAAAAATCCTAGAAATATTAAGTCGTTTCTAGGCCTAATAGGCTATTATCGCCGATTCATTAAAAACTATTCCAAGTTAACTAAATCACTTACGTTCTCATTAACGGAGGAGACTGTGTTCCACTGGAACACGGAATAACAACATTCTGTCACATATAATACATGGGCAATTTTGCCCCCTTTTTTTTTTTTTTTAGGATGGTAAATCATCAAATGACTTCTCCCACTCTGGGCGGAGCGGGAGGGAGTGTCAGACTTTTACTGACTAAAACCCATCCATGTTCCTTCCTCGCCCTTTACGTTCCGGGGCCGCGGTATCTCTTTCGAACAGTCCCGCAACCCCGGCAGGCTTCGGCCCTTGCGGGCCCCTCTCTTTATGCTGACACCTCTTTGAGGCGCGCGTGGAACACGAACGCGCCGTCGACACGGCCTGTCGTCACTAGACGGACGAACGGCTAGCTAGCCCATAGCTAAGCGTCCACAGGCCCGCATCTGCGGTGGCCGGTAGCCACCACGTGGCCCCCGACGCCCGGTGCGTCTCCCGCGGCGGCCGGGAAGAGAGGATCTCTCCCTCTCTCGTTCCGCCACCTCCTTCGCTAGCATGACTGCTTCGCAGAAGTAGGTGACGGCTTCCCATTCCGTCTCGCTCCGGACCATGGATTGAACCAGGGCCGGACGCGAGAGGTCGCCGCCGCCGATCGCCGCTACGAGGACACGGCAGTGCTCCGCCCACGCAGGGCAGACCTCCACCGTGTGCTCCACCGTGTCCTCCGGTCGATCCTCGCAGTGGAGACACCCGGGCGTTTCCTCCCGCCCGATTCGGTGCAGGTACCTCCCGAAACATCCGTGTCCGGTGAGGACCTGCGTCAGGCGGAAGGTGAGGACGCCGTGGCGCCTCTCCAGCCACTCCTCAAAGAGGGGACTTACCGCCACTATCGTGGCGTGCCCTGCACGGGGTTGCGACCGTCGCTCTCTCCATGTCGCCATGAGATCGCGCCGGAGGTCTGTCCGCTGAGCGGCAATTTGCCGCGGCAGCGGAGTTTCCCCCCGGCGTAGTGCCTCCGCGCGCCAGTCGTGCAGGCGCGCGAGGACTATCGCCTCCAGATCCCATGGCGGCAATCCGGCAAGCAGGCCCGCCGCCTCGCGGGAGCTCGTGCGGTACCCACGGACCATTTTGACGGCCACCACTTTCTGGGGCGCGTTCAGATAGTGAGATGAGTGAGATTCTGTTCAGAGACAAAATTGAGAGTAAGTTACTAATTTTTTTGCAAACTGCGACGAATAATAGAGAAACATGTCAGTGTGCTGTCCATGTTAATATGGAATTACTTATAACCAGTTTGAATAAAGCTTTAACAAAAAATGAGATAACAGCAACCAGGAGCTTTCTAAATTATGCTGTGATTCTAGGAACACCAATTGCTTGCAAAGAAAGTGTGACGCCTGCAGAAGTAATCATCTAGATTACAAGAATGCTTTTAAAAATAAAAACGTAACTTATTTATTTTCATTAAGTCAAAGTAACTAAAAATATAATTCTTATAAACGGCACAACGAAAAAGCAAGTAATTTCGGAGAAAAAGAGTGTAACAAGCCGTTTTACGGAAGCAGTTGCAAAGCTGGAGCATGATTTAATAATATTTCTTCAACACATTTACAAAGTTGTGGGCCAATACAAAACTATCAAAAATCTAAAAGAAAACCTGAACATTTAAGAATGTCTGATTCATGTAGACTTCTCCGAAAATTACGCTTTGAAATATGCCGAAGAAGTACAGTCTTTTGACTTCGGTGCCAGCAGAACACAGGTTTCGTTACACATTGCTGTTGCATATGCCCATAACTTTGATACTGGAATTGTAACCACTACATCAATATGTACAATAAGTGATTGTTTAACGCACAACACTCTGTCGATATGAGCTCATATGGTGCCTTTAATATAAGAAGTAATGAGATTGAACCCCTTAATTGACACCTTTCTTTTTTTGTCGAACTCAGCATCATCGCAATATAGAAACACGACCATTTTCTACATAATCACCCAAATTTATAACAATTTCTCGGAGTTAAATAAAATCACGCGGAACTACTCTGAGGCCGACCACGACAAGGGTGCCCCAGATGGTGTTGGAAATCTATAATATGATTAAGGGACGCGTCGAAAACGAACAGCTCAATATTATTGTTAAAAAACTTTTTTTACGAGAATACGAATCAATGGGCGAAGAATAGTAGATTTTCAATATTTATTTGAGCAATTGGTAACTATACCACATCCTAACGATAGATTTGGGTGCAAGTTTTCTAACCTCACGATAACTGAAGAGAAAGTGCACTCATTTTCGTCAAACATGTATTTGTCATGTTCAATGTGTCGAAGTCAGTTTATGATAAAAACATGTGAGGATACAGAAAATGAATTGGATGCTGCGCGCTGTTTCGGGCATTATTAGTATTGGTTGTGGCCGAGCCAACTTTTGCCACTTATTAGGAAATAAGGTCACTTATTAGGTCGGAAATCGACCTATCCGAGATGTCACGACAACTTATATAACTGGTGGAAGACTACAGCTGAATCTTGTATGATTCAAGCCGGTAAGGAAGAAGCTTCTTTGGCTTTGGAAAAAGGTAGCGTGAGTTCGTCGGGTATACCATCAATATCGGTAACAGCTGATGCTGCTTGGGGTAAACGATCCTACAAAACAAACTTTTCTTCTGCAATAGGTGTAGGAGTGATAATAGGGATCAATACATCCAAAATTCTACACGTTGGTATTAAAAATAAGTATTGCATCATATAATCTCGCGCAGCAAACAAGCTTCTAACACCTCCGGAACATCTGTGCAATGCAAACCACTCAGGCTCATCTACAAGTATGGAGAAAGCAGCCATTGCTGAGGGATTCCGAAACTCAGTGGAAACACATAATTTGGTTTATGCAATATTGATAGCAGATGGAGACTCAAGCACGTTTAAAAATATTTTGGAAAGTAGGCCGTATCCAAAAGTAACAGTCGAGAAAATAATAACGGTTTTTTTTTAGTCTAAATAAAGATACGTTAATACCAATGAGTCAACGTAAACTGCTGAACCCTGAACGCGTGAAACGTTTACGCATTGCTGCAAAAACAGCAGTAATTGCAGTAAAGTTTAGAATGGCTCAGAGCTTTTTAATAGCGGAAAAAAATAAATTGCTCCAAAAAGATTTTATAAACAGTCCGAAACACATATTTGGAGACCAATCTGAGTGTGAGGGGTACTAATGTGGTGATGAGAAAAAGTCAGAAATAATCCTTGTGCCTGAAGTAAAACAATTAATGCAAAAACTCATTGCTATCTCATCTAGTTTGGCATTCAATTGTAGAAGCTTATTACACAATTTAAATAATAATAGAGCTAAACAGTTTAATGCTACAGTAGCTAAATACGTGGGTGGAAAACGCATCAATTATTCCTTAAAAAACGGAGAGTTAAAACGGCGGGAGTTAAAATTTAATATGTATGATGTTGGGGCTTTCATTAGAATATTATCTACACCTGATTCGGGAGAAGCAAAACTGATTAATGAAATGGTTGCTGCATCACTGTCTCCCTCGCTACGCTTATAAAATTTGTATAAATAATATTATAATTACGTGTAATAATTAGTTAGATTAGGATATGATGAGGCTGACGTAACTTTGTAAGGTAAAAGCCTCTAAATAAATAAAGATTAAAAAAAAAGTAAAACAATTGATGCAAAAACTCATTGCGATCTCATCTAGTTTGGCATTCAATTCTAGAAGCTTCTTACACAATTTAAATAATAATAGAACTGAACAATGTTATGCTACAGTAGCTAAATACGTGGGTGGAAAATGAATCAATTATTCCTTAAAAAACTCGTATGCCCTGAGGTATTATGCAGCGGTTGTAGCTTTTAATACTGGAAAACATATAAGTCAATTATATAAAATAATTTTTAACAGCAGTCCAACAAAAACAAATAAAAATTTGAGGTGCAAATGTACCAGACTAACTGTAAAAAAAAAACAGAAAAACCCAGATTCAGACGCAAATTGGTGTATCACAATAACTGCGTTGACTACGATGACTCATGTCAAACAGCAGAACAGTATTTAGACGCTAAAACTGTTTTTCTGAAAAACTTAAAGTCCCAAGTAGAGCAAAGGCATGATATAGAAAGGGAGACGATATTGCAGGCGAAAAGCGCTTTGTGGCTGGAGCTTCGCTGATGCCTTTTGACGGCGTCAAATTTCAGCAAAGTCTGCAAGCGGCGAAATAATATAAGTTCTGCAGGTCTGGTAAAAAAATTTGCTTTATAAATATTCATTTGACCACGTCGCCGCCATTCAACATGGAAAAGCTAACGAAAATATTGCATTGGATCAGCTAGGAATTCAGGAAAACATAGTTTTGACCAATGCGGTTTGTTTATCGACGATGAGCATTTTTCCTTGGATGCAATACCTGATGCACTATTTGCAAATGGCATTGCAGAACTAAAATGTCCCATCTCGGCCTTTGGAATGGATCCTGATGAGGCTATTTAGGCAAAAAAAAAATATGTTTTCGAAAATTTCAAAAAAAATAAATATAAGTAAATATAAATCACGACTGGTGGTACAGTCAGCATCAACAACAGGCGATGACCACATTCAGACTTTCAAAATCACTGTACACTATATTCGATAAATCGCTCAACAAGATATTGAATGAACATCATTAAAGTTCAAATTTAACTGAACACTACTCGTCAAAGCTCACTGAACACCATTTTGTCAAAAATTGCTGATCGTTATAATATCCGAAAACATCATAACATTCATAACATTCAGTTTTACAAAGTTCACTGAACAATATAAAATGCTCGTTTTGGTTATCTAGTGTAATCACGGCAACTTCCAAAAATAACTTAACATCATGAATAACAAGTCACTGGACTCTCAAAAGTAGCTGAACTGCAAAAAAGTGCTCGTTACTATTTTCAAAGTTTTAAATCCACTCTTGTCCTATTCAAACTAAATCATGTCAAAAAATAAAATAAATGGATTTAAATTTCGAATTTAACTATCCAAAATACTCGTAATTTTGTTTTTGTGAAAGGGGGCTAGACGGAAAAAATTCTTACGAAAAAGTTGTCACGACACTTTTTAAAAATAAATGAAGGTTGCAATGCGTTTGTTTCATTTCTATTTCGCATTGAACAGTGTGGTGTCGCGACGATTATTTTTGTTGGGTGAACATTATATTTGTTAATAATAAAAAAATATTATTATAACTTAAAAAAAATAAAATTTTATTACAATTCCTTCACTAGTTTATCGAAAGAACTTCGTTCCATCCGGATGTCCCTTGACACCTCTCAAGTTTTTTTTTATTGATACTATGAGAAATATAAGAAGTGGGCGTTCAAGCGACACAGACATTTTTAAGCATATTTTTTCAAAATAAGCTCGCGAGCACGAATATAAAGGTAAGCAAATCCGCTTAAAAATTATTCCGTCAACGTCATCTAAACATTCTATATTACGATTGAATAGTAACCTTATTTGTATAGCTAAAAGACTCACTATCAAAAATCACGCCGATTCTGTTTGAATTTTCCATCGACGTAATTAATGATTTTTTTAGTTCGCTTGACTTGTAACCTTATTCGTAAAACAATAAGACTCATTTTCAAAATTCACACAAATTAAAAAAACTTTTTTGCAAAACATAAAACAGTCTTCAAAAAAATTAAATCAATCAAACGAATGTCACCGACTTCAGAAGCTAAAGTTATTTTTCACTTTTTTGTTTTTGAAGTCGGTTTTATTTTTTGCAAAAAAGTTTTTGTACCTAAAACACTGCAAAAGAACTAGTTGACTTGTTTAGATATCAATGTATACGTTTTTATAATAAACTTCTAACCCACATTCAAAATGTCAGCCCTAATAAAATGAAATCGTTTAAGAAACTTAAACTGTGCCAAAAACTTTTTACTTATAGGTACTGTAAAAAACTATATTGAGAACTAGCACTTCGCTTGTAACATACAAATTTTATAATTTTGTTTGTTTTCCTTTTTTTAGTAACTATTCTGATATGTTTGCGTCCAGTACGTCTACCAGTTGTCATAGTTAGATCGCGTGACGTAACTACAACAGTTATGTCAATACGCAGATAGTATAGTTAGCTTCTTTAATGGTACCATGAGCTATGTTGGTGTTTACTACTAACGATATAGTTACAACTACACCGTGGAGGTTTGCGTTGTTATGTTGGCATCATTTTAGAAAACGACGCTCACTTCACATTGCATATTTTCATCTCTTTTTAAATACTGCACGATGATAGTGACAAAAGACAGGTCATATGTGTAAGCTTGCAACTCGCAGGCATGAACTTATCAAGTCCATGTGCGTAGTTCACAATGTTGGCATGGACTTAAGAAGTCCATGCTTACACCAACTTTAGTTTGAAGTGGATTTCCAACGAGAACACGCATCTCACTTTGAAACTTTCTTTGTTCGCGTCTTTCATCTTCTAATTCGGCAGCAGCTAACATTTCCCTTACAAAAAGTGTTCTTTTGAATATTTTTAACTAAAAATTCACAAAATTTATCGCAAACTATAGTCTTTTCACGAAACAAAATGTCGGTGAGTTAACTACAGTAGTATAATAGTACGTTACTATGACATTAACTAAAATGACATTAAATTTGTAACTCATGTTACCAATTCTAAGCAAATGAAGCCCAAACTACAGTCGCTGTAGTATATAATAGTTTACTACACGGTGACGTAGGATAGATAACTATGTGACTCATACTGCGCATTTTAGTACCCAACTATCCGCTAGAGGCGCTGTAAAAGTTTTCATACATTTTTTTAACTGCAGTCGCTAGCGAGTATAGATTGATAAAACTCATGGTAGACGTACAGTTGACGTTCGAGTCAGTTTTGCGAGTTCAGTTTATCTAAATTCTTCTAAGTAAAATGGGGCTACTTTGCTCCATGAAGGTAAATATGCTCAAAATAAAAAAAAAAGACTATTTCGATTAAATCTCTAAATATACAGCGATGTTTAAAGATTTTTGAACGCATCCGATAAATGTTTTATAAGATTGGCAACACTAAATAAGCACTTCCGGTTTCTGACATTTCTTTTCTATACAGCAGAAGTGAGAGTTTCGTAAAAAAAAAGTAGTCAGCAAAATCCACCTTCATCGATGAATGTACTTGTGAGGAGGGTTTAATGCAACTAGGTATGTAATTAACTAACGATTACAACTAATATTTAGAAAATATGTACACTAGTTTGAATTTCTAACCTCTTTTCCTTTATGCCACCAGGAGCAACTACTACATTTACAATCGAAGAAGAAAAAATATTCGTATCATGCACACAAAAATTAAGCGAGCATGGTTTTCCTCTTACAAGTTTCGATTTGCGCATTGTAATACAATCTTATCTGGACAAGGTTGGGAGAAGAGTTCCCAAGTTTAAAAACACCTGCCCAAGATTGGAATGGGTGTCGAGTTTTTTGAAAAGAAATGCTGAATTGTCACAGCGCCTCGCTCAATTCCATTTGACATTTTTGACATTGTTGCACGTGACATTTTGTATTATTTTATTTTGTTTGTACATAAAAATTAAGGACTGTCGATCCCAGATTGTTAGACAGACTACCCTTCTCACTTTTCCAACATGTGATGTGTAACCACCTTAACTTAACAGTTGCAGAAGTAGCCCGCCAGAATGGTCAACAAATCCTATCCAATCCTTAGAGAGGCACTTCCTGATTACCAGTGTTTTCCGAAGTCAATAGTTGATTATATCGCTCATGTGACCAATGTCATTACTGGCACAGGTATTGAAGTTAAGCTTAATCTTCCAGTGATAGCAGTTCCTCTAGGAGACGCAGGATTATCAGGAACATTTGGTGCGGTCAACGCACAATCGCATAATGTTTACGAAGCGTACATTAGCCCATATGTCACCGCAGCACGAGTAGTAGCTAGCCGTGATGGCAATGCCGATTATAATCCACTCCCAATAGTTTTAACACCGGCAAATCTTGTACCAACAAGAAATCTACTTGGTTACGGACCAATAGATGTTCAAAATCCAGGTATGAGGCCGAGGCTCATCGATTTCGAATTTCCAGCTGATGATACCCTTGAAGGAAGATACAAAATACACCCAACGGCTTGTTCCCGTCTTTAAAATATTCTAGCTGAGATGAAGGACAAATTTGTAATGGTAGAGTACAGAAGAGAGCACAACCCAAATGGTTTAAATACTATACCCAAAATACAGCCTACTTTATTTGAATTTTGACGTAGTAAGTGACACTTAGTTTCGACATTTATAAATTTTTTGACGTTGCTGCACGTGGCATTTTTTGTATTATTTTAATGATTTTTTTCTTCTTTATTATGATTTCGTTTGTACTTTATTTGAATTTTGTGGCATTTATTGTATTATTTTAATGATTTTTATCTTTTTTATTATGATTTTGTTTGTACTTTATTTGAATTTTGACCTAGTAAAGTGACACTTAGTTTTAACATTTATACATTCCAGTTATATAATTTAAAGATATTCAATTTTTAATGTCAATGACCTCTATAATATTTGTACGCCTTCGGGCATAAAATAGCGCGCTTGTAATCTTTTAAAACAAATAGTTATTGTACCTGTGTTAACAAATGATTAAATAACTTATTATGACTTACAGCAAGATACATTATTCATTGTAAGAAAACAAAGCAGCATTTTTGAATATTTACAGAGTTTTGCTAAATCTAGGTAATCTAGGCTTCTATTTGGGAAAATTTATACTTTGAAAGGACGATGATATTTAGATGAGATTATGAGGAATTTAATTTTTTTTTATAGAATACTTCTTTTTCTCATAACTCTTGTTTAAATTAATGTCCATTCATAATATACATATATTTGGGAACCTAGAGCAAAACAAAACAGCTTAACTATTAAGTTCAATCATCATATTTAAATCATGGTGTTTCAAGTAGATAACCAAAACGTTTTATAAGTAACGGGGCGACGGCAGTCTTAAAAAGCTGTCGTACGCTTGAATGTGTTACGACTCATTAGATCGGAACGCAGATGCATTACCAACAGTTTTTTAAAACGATTAATTTGATTTTTATTAGTATTATGTATCTATTGCTAAACTGACTAATAACGAGGTTTACTGGTTTCCTTTGCGGGGTGAAAATATTCACTATCACGTTTATAAAACTCACCGGTGATAACAATATTATGTGTGATGTGTGTACGTGATTCAAAACACAATGAGCCAAGTAAGGTAAGCTGGTGTAATGCTTCTATTTCTCAAAGAGATAGGAAGAAGTGTTTGATTGGTGGTTATTTTGGATAATTTCAAAACATAATGAAGCAAGTAAGCTGACGTAGTGTCTAGTCATTTATTTGATACAAAGGAAATAACAAAGTTATTTTTAGTTTATTCAGTTTATTATACAGTTACACTGATCATTAAATTGATATTGGACTAACGATTAACTGTTTCGGTCTAGAGATAACATAAAATACTGATTTTTAAATTGACATCATCATTGTAATGATATGGAAGCAGCATAGGCTGGTAATTTAATTGACACTGTTTGACAATATTCAGGGGAAATATATCGTAACCAATATACATCTATTTATATAAATAACATGTTTATGAACATACAGAATTATTCCGTATTTATGGTCATAGAAAAAATTACTAAGCGGTCAAAATCACAAAACAAATTTATCTAGTAGCTATTCACCATCCAAGCAAATACGAATCCAAACTAAAAGGGAGTGACTGTACTGGATGTGGCAATAGAGGGCAAACATACTAATCAATAATGTGTCCTTTATTATTGCTATATTGGCTGACGTCCGGTATGTTATTGGGAGGTTCTTGATTAAGAAGCTGTGACGCTGCCCGGCCTGTGAGTCGAGCCCGGGACCTAATACTTAGTTATTTGATTGGTGCTACATTAAATAGTAAAACAAAAAGCACATACATTAAATAAACCAATAAGCAGAACAACATTCCTACTGGTCATTCAAATGACAGTTGTGATATAACAAAAACTTTTTTGCAAAAAATAAAACCGACTTCAAAAAGAAAAAGTGAAAAATAACTTTAGCTTCTGAAGTCGGTGACGTTTGTATGATTGATTTAATTTTTTTGTCACCGACTTCAGAAGCTAAAGTTATTTTTCACTTTTTCTTTTTGAAGTCGGTTTTATTTTTTGCAAAAAAGTTTTTATTTTTCACTTTTTAGTGGTTCACATGGAAAGTGCATACCGTTACAATTACAACAAGCCCAAACACGACTAGGATACATTGTCTCATTATGGAGTTCCGTGACTCTTGGCTTCATCATCAGATCTGATGGTAGAATGGTTCTTATCAAACGCAAATGCTTCACTTGTTGTAGAAAATACCAAACTTGCTGTACGTTATCCTATAAAATTTGAAGAGTTCCCTCGATTTCGCCAAGATTCCATCATCAGATCCCGACTTAGCGACTATATGGGACCAACTTGGAAGTATACCCTTTCAAACAAAAAAAGAATTTTTCAAATCGGTTTAGGCGTCTTCGAGTAATCGGTGAACATACATAAAAAAAAAAAAATACATACAGTCGAATAGAGAACCTCCTCCTTTTTGGAAGTCGGTTAAAAAATAGCAGTAGCGCGTTTCATGTGTTCAATAACGTGTGTTATACTCGACGCTGGTAATAAGAGTAAACACAAGTTTTTTACTTTATAAATGAACTGTATTATTATTTTTAACATGTACAAAGAGAGCACGTATTAATGGGTTTGCGGTGACAATTAGACTGACTTCAGTGTGACCATCCTAAAGTATTATGTTTTTTTTTTATGTATAGCGTCGTCTCATACATAACTGGGGCCAGCGGCAAAAAACTGAAATTTTTTAAACAAAATTTACTACTTAAAAGTTTAAATTGCTTTATCTTAGCCGAATTTTGATTGGAATTAACCAAATTAGTAATGTATGAAACCTTTCATTATTATACATTTTTAAATACTTAAATAATACCTAAGTGTTTTATTTTCTTACCCTATGATAATTAACATCCTGTATGTTTTGAAATTATGTAACTTACTGTTTAGTACTTAAGACATTTTAAAGTTAAAAATTAATAAAAACATTATTTTCTTTCATTGAAGATTAAGCACCTATTATGAGGCTTAAAAAGTTCTTAATAATAATACAAGTCTCTGAAGTTTTTAAATGAAAATTACCTATTACTTAAGTAAACAAACATTTCTCCAAAAAAAAGGAATTTTAGTAAATTATATCTAGAAAAAGTAACTCTTATTTACTTCTTTAAAACTAAGTACACAAGGTTAAAGGTGAGCAGTAAGTGCTAAAAAACAACATCAGCACAGCGAGTGTGGCAACCACCTGAAAATAAATTACTTTTCCTCTATGGGAAGAATGCAAACCTTTGTGACACTAGTACGAATTATTGCACCAGTGCTAGTTCTAACCGATAATGCCCTAACTTTGCCATCTGGACCCGGATATGTGCACTCTACTCTTGCCATAGGCCATGAAAGAGGAGATGTATTGTCATTTCTTAAATAAAATTACCAAGGATCCTATTTCAATGTTGGGAACATCTTTATGCCATTTTGGGCGGTTTTGCAGTTGTGTAAGATACTGTTTTGACCATGTTTTCCAAAACGTTTGTGTAATTTGTGTGCATTTTTACCAGAAACTTATTCTGTTTACAGGTATGAAATTCAAATCAGTATCTGGGTAGGAAGTAATTGATTCGAATTATCATAAGGATCAATTGTTTTTAAGGATAGAATAGGTCGAGAATTTAGGATTCCTTCTATTTGTATTATAACTGAACTTAACTCTTCATAATGTCAAAATTTGCTGCCCTACTACCCTTTTTATATGGTATTTCGCACTTTTTATCCCCGCTTCCCATAAGCCTCCGAACACTGGAGAATAGCTTGGTATAAACTTGAACTCAATGCCTAAATCCAAAGATTGATTTATCACAGCGTTTTGATGACTTTTACTAGAATGTAACTTATATAGCTCATTGAGTTCATTTTTAGCACCTTTGAATGTGGAAGCGTTGTCGCAATAAATAATAGAGGGCTTATTACGTCGTGAAATAAATCTTTTTAAACATTGGAGGAAACATTCAGTAGTTAGGTTAGATGCTAACTCAATATGGATAGCCTTTGTTATAAAACAAACAAATAGGAGAATGTAAGCTTTGTATATTAGTGGTTTCCTAACTCTGTGCATTTTTATTGAAAATGGTCCCCCATAGTCTATTCCCACTTTTTGAAATGGTCTTGAAGGATTTACCCTATCAGCTGGGAGAGAGCCCATCAGTTGCTCTGCAGCCTTTGCCTTCAACCTGAAGCAAGTTATGCATTTATGTATGACACGCTTTATTTCTCTAATGCCATTTACTAAATAAAAATGTTGGGATAAACTAGCAAAAAATAGTTTTTGACTGGCATGTAAAAGTAGCCTATGTTCATTGCTGATTTAAAGCTCAGTCAGTATTGACTTTTTTGGCATAATAATTGGATGTTGCTGATTATACTGCAAATTAGCATTTTGGAGCCTACCTCCAACACGAAGAAGACCTTGTCCATCTAAAAATGGATTTAAAGATTTTAAATTTGATTGAACAGGTTGATTAGTTAATAAAGATTGGATTTCTGATGAGAAATGTTGGCTTTGTTCAATTTTAATTACTTTATTTAGTGCAAAGTTTAATTCTTTACATGAAATATGACCAAAGTTTCTTTTTTCTTTTTGTAGTTTACAATTATTGTAAAATCTATATATGTATGCTACTACTCTTTTTAATTTATTTATATCTGAATATTTTGAAATTAAGTCAAATGAATTTTGGTCAGGATTGATTGTCACAG
The DNA here is from genome assembly GCA_950022955.1 of Xestia ashworthii. NCBI lineage: Eukaryota > Metazoa > Arthropoda > Insecta > Lepidoptera > Noctuidae > Xestia > Xestia ashworthii. Next base: position 16,902,043 of record OX465569.1, read on the forward strand.
TGTTGGCAGCCTTCATTTCAGGTACCACCACTGGGACTTCACATTTTTGGCTGTGAGAGTAAGAAGGATCCTGTAAAAAGTTTGGACCGTTCCACCAGACTTCTTTTTCCTGCAATAAATGTGCTTCTAAACCCCTTGACACATAATCAGCTGGATTTTCAGCTGTGTTGATATAAGACCATTCAAAGCCTTCCGTTAAACTCATAATACTTTTTATTCTATTAGCCACATACACAGACAATTTTTCTGGTTGTGTTTTGAGCCAAGCCAACAAGTCAACACTAAATATATATTCATTTAATGCAAAATCATCATGATTGCACTATTTTTGTTTTTGTTTTTACATGCAGCTGAAGCAATATTGCTTCTGCCCGTCATCAACTCTTCAGAATTTGAGCAGATATCTGAACACAATATAAAATGCTCCATACCCTTCCCATATGCATCAGAAACAAAAATCAATTCCTTAGAGTGGACATCCGAAGTTCCTGTATTAGGTGAGTATGAACATCTCGGTTACCTTTGTACAAAGGAGATCTAGAAATCCACCTGTGCAACGAACTTTTTTAATTCCGACACCTTTAAATTCGAAATATTAACCTCTCCCATAAATGAGAATGATTGCTTAGATATCATACACAATTATGAACAAGGTGTGTTCACTAGTCCAGTGAAGCCAAACTTTGACTGTTCTTGGATGACTACTATTACCAATCAGGCTACATATGATTTAGTCGCAGTACATAAAGTAAGGTTTGATCATTATGAATCTGCATACAAAGATAATATTCTTTAAGGATCATCATGTAAAGGGAACATTTGTAAGACACATCATGATAACGTTATCTGGGCAGCTCAAAATCATAGTAACCCGAAGTGTCCTAAAAACAAAGTTAGTTCCATGAGATTATTCTACAACGAACAAACAGATCCACTGTCCAAAATCCATATACAGGGTGAATACACACCATTAGAAACATTAGAGGGAGTTTGTCGAGGACTACACTATTGTGGGAAAGAGTTTTTTGTTACTAAGTCAGGTCAAGGATTCAGAAAACATATAAACATTCCAGATACAATCAAAAAGCAGCTTCAATCGTCCCCGATATGTGGTAGCAGGGAGTTATCTCCATTGACATCAGACTCCTTACAGAGGAGTAGGGACTTGACGATATCAGATGATTTTAGAATAAACAGATGTTTGGATGTAGTTGAACGACACATGATATCAAAGCGAAACATGAGTTTATCAAGAAGAGACTTATCTTTCCTGGCACCTGTGTCTCCCGGGATTGGAGATTCCTTTATCATTCATGAGGGTTTGATCAAACGAAAGAAAGCAATTTATGTATTTGTTCAGCATGCAGAGGTATCATGTGAAGATTTGAGTGATAATTGTTGGGTCTCATACACTACATTAGAAAATAAAACATCTACATTCATAGTACATTCAAATCAAGTCAACCATACAGGTCAGAATGTAACTTTATGGGAGTATGTGAATGGTATTATGTTTTCTAAGAATAAAATTGAATGGCCGTTGAACAACATTCTTCAATTAGAGTATAATGAAATTTATTTATCATTGCATGAGTTACATTGGGACAAACACATCATATTAGATGAAGATCAAGAGGAAACCATTAGTTCTTATATAGATGACTCACACAAAAAAGTTCCAATCAATTGGGATCTTTTTTCCTTAGAAGGTATGGTTAAGATATAAATCATGTTAGTGACACTCTTAGTGTTGATAGTTTCAATCATGGACCTATAAAAAAAGGCGGACGGAACTTCATTAAGAAACAACTGAAGCACCAAAATGGCGGCGGCGTAACTGTGTGTGCGTGTGTAAAGGGATGCCAGATGAAGGAAAATTTTACCCATTTTTGAACAATATTTCTATAAGGGAGATCCCTTGGGTTTTATTACAAGTTTTTGTGACGGATATTGTTAAAGAAAAGGTAAAATATGTAAATAAAACACATAGAAAATAAAAATATTTACAACTTATTTAATAGGTACTTTAAATGTTAATAAAGTTTTAAAATCCCTTTTGTTGGTTCTTTTTGTTGATTTGTCTTTTGCTATCAACACATCTAGAAATCCCTTCCAATTTAGCAATGTGGTGAAAACGAATATTTAGATACTTTTCGGCTATGTATTTAATTAAAGCTAATTTATGTTCCATTCCTGCAAAAGAATGTTCAAATTCCAAATCTGAAAAAATGTTGTCGTTTGCTATAAACGTTTCCAAGATTTTGTTTAGCATGTACTGATGTTGTCTTTCATTATATAATGTTATTTTATCTTTTAAAAGTCTTCGCACCACCATCTCACAAGTGCAACAAATGTCATACAAATCTTTTGATGGAAAACTTAAGCCTCCCCTAGTTTTTAAATTTATCAACTTGTGAAAAAATAACCAGTCTTCTGTACATAGCCGCGCGATACATTTTTGGCACTTAATATTTTTAATTGCGTAATGACATATGCTGCCTGCCAGATATCCTACAATCAACTTTAAAATTAACTCCGCACGTATCGAACGCTGGCAAAGTAATTTGTGAAGACCTCTGGGTCACACTTGACATGTCGACATCTAACAAGTCACGCCAAGTTGCTCTTTGTGCCGTCTATCTGCCACCACCAGTGTGTCTCGCAACGTTGGATCATTTTGTGGATAGCTGCAACAGAGTGCTCGACTCAACGGACATCCCCTGTTACATAATTGGTGATTTTAACCTTAGTAAATTAAATTGGGATAAAACCACCGTAAATGATTCCTTACCTAAGGCTTGTCAAAACCTCTTGGACTTTATGAATGTAAATCAACTATCACAATATAATCATGTAAAAAACTGTTCTGGCCGAATACTGGATCTGGTCTTATCAACAGAGCAAACTTGTGTGGTGAGTGAGTCTAGCAATTCTCTGGTAGCTGTCGATAAATTGCATCCCCCCCTTGAACTAACTATGTCTTTGCTAAAGAATTGTAATTTACCATATAGCAGGGACTCGAGACCTAACTTTTATAAGGCTAATTACCCTGAAATTAATAATTACCTAAATAAGCTAAACTGGAATGAACTTTTTCTAAATACTCGTGATGTGAATGACATGGTGGAAATTTTTTACAAGTGTCTCCATGATGCTATTGGGAAATTTGTGCCTGATCGGAAACCAAACAATAGTCGCTATCCGCCGTGGTTTGATATAGCATTAATAAAATTATTAAAGGAAAAAAACAGGTTGAGGTTACGTTACAGGAAATACAAGAATCCTTTAGATAAGATTGAACTGAAACTGGTTTCCAAGCGGTGTGAAAAACTAGCCATGAATCTATATAATGACTATATTGATAGAATTGAGAAGGACATAAAAGATAATCCCAAACTTCTCTGGAGTTACATAAAAGCGAAACGCGGTGGCTCTAGTGGCTACCCTTTGGCAATGACTAATGGACAGGTTGTTACATCTAACGGTTCTGAAATCTGCGACCTTTTTGCTAACCATTTCGCAACCGCATACACGCTTGACAAAGATACAGAAATCAACTGCCGTACAAAGTACCTCCAAGCACTGCATAATAATAGTCAGGGCTTGAGTATTCCAGTGATTGACCGCGATTGTTTACTAAAAAAACTAAAAACAGTAAACATTAGTAAAGGTCCTGGCCCGGATGGTATCCCACCCATTTTTATTTATAACTGTGCCACAGCTCTAGTATCTCCTTTACTAATAATATATAATACATCGCTGGATACTGGAACTTTTCCGTCTAAATGGAAAACAGCCAAGGTAGTCCCAGTGCATAAGTCAGATGAAAAAGATAACGTAAGCAACTACAGGCCAATTTCAATTTTATCCACATTCGCAAAGATTTTTGAATCTATTATATGTCCGCACTTTCAGCAACATTTAGGATTGTATCTTAATGATAACCAACACGGTTTCGTACCATCCAGATCTACAGCCACAAATTTAGTGTCATTCACGGAGTCCCTGATACAGGCTGTAGATGGAGGCAAACAATTTGACGTGGTGTACACCGACTTCAGTAAGGCCTTTGATAAAATGCCTCACTATATTCTGATATATAAATTAGCAGCATATGGTATAACAGGGCCTTTATTAAGTTGGTTCAAGTCCTATCTTGCGGAACGCGAATTCTTTGTCGTTGTAAATGGTTTTCGATCGGCTGCACACAAAATAACATCGGGCGCCCCCCAAGGATCTCATTTAGCTCCAATACTATTTATTATGTTCATTAATGACCTTCTTGAGTGTTTTCGTTATTCCGAACCTTTTCTGTATGCTGATGACTTAAAATTTGCACGAGTAATAGAGTCAAAACGGGACTGCGAACTTCTGCAGCACGATCTTAACGAAGTTATAAAATGGTGTCACAATAATAAAATGCAACTGAATCCGAAGAAATGTTACCATGTAAAATATACGCGAAAAATTAGATGTATTGACTCAGAGTACTTCATAGACCAAGAGCGAGTCCAAGAAGTCGAAACAATAAGGGATCTAGGAGTACACTTTGACAAAAAGGTCACTTTTGTGCCTCATATTGATAACATTATTAAAAAGTCATCAAAAATGCTTGGGTTCCTACTTCGTAACACCAAAGGCTTTCGTAAAAGTGGCACCAAGATAATGTTATATAACAGTTTCGTACGCAGTGTTATGGAATATTGTAGTGTTGTGTGGAGACCTCACTATGCCACCCACATGTTGCGTCTGGAAAGGGTTCAGAAACGTTTTGTGTGGCATTTAGCCTTCAGTGACGGGAAATCTAAGCGTCTGCCCTCCTATAATGTTCGTCTGTGCCATTTTAAGATGCAGTCGTTGTCTATGCGTAGAGATAAAACCGATGTTTTGTTTCTCTACAAACTGTTACGCAATAAGATCGACTGCCCCGGTTTACTGAAGCTTATTAGATTCCGTGCGCCTTCCAGATATCCTAGAAATAAAATAACACCCCTGTGTCCGCCACTTCGAAAGTCTGTGCTTGGTGCGAATTCTCCGATACCTAGATTGTGCAAGATCCTTAATGGCTGCAGTGACTTAGTAGATATACACCACGATGGTATAAATAAATTCCTACGAGCTTTTGTAAATAATTCCAATGGCGATTTAATTTAATTTTGATTTTAATTTCAATTTTGATTCTGATTAATTTTAATTTTTATGCTTATTTTAATTTTTGTTTTTAATTTTGTTTTTAATTTTAATTTTGTTTTTAATTTTTAAAATAATTTTGATTTTGATTTTGATTTTTGTGTGTTTTTTAATGTTGTTTTTAATTTTGATTATAATTTATTTTATTTTGATTTTAATTTTGATGTTAATTTATTTCGATTTTAATTTTGATTATAATTTATTTTATTTTGATGTTAATTTATTTTGATTTTGACTTTGATTTTAATTTAATTTTAGTTTTATCTCAAACCTGTTTGCAACTGCGTTTTTTTTTTTTGTAAGTAAATTCTTTTTTATAATCCAATCAATTTATCACAATTTCATCAATTTCAATTATAATTTTAATCAGTATTGTATACAGCATTGAATGAATGTTTTGATAGCTTTATTTATTATTGTTTTAATTATTCTTTGCATGTAAGTATACGTTCCAATGTCAATAACATATAAAATTATGTTATGTTAAACCGTTCTTGGGCATGTGGTGTTAACCTGTAATTAATTGTTGCACTTGTAAATGTTACTCTAGTCATAAGTCAGAAATGTACATAGTGTAAACAATTGTTGGTTAACCTAAATAAATAAATAAATAAAATAAATAAAACTTCCTATAGTAATTAAATTCTTCTATTTCTAATCGTTGTGCCAGCTTGTCATCGTCTTTGGTGATTTCTTTCATGAATGATAGGGAGTTGTTATTAACATCATCTTCTTGTTCTTCGTGACGGTATGATGGAGTCGTTGTGTTAATTATTTGGTTGGCCGAAGAACAATTAAGCACAGCTATTTGCTCCAATGGAACACAAATTCCAGTGGTCAGGCAGCGTACTTCTAAATGCGCCAACAGTTTTTTATAGCAACCTTTGAACTGACGAACATTAGGGTTATCATTGAAGCCTCCTTGCATTCTGATGGATGAAAAAAACATCTCAAGATGATCCTGGCTTAATTTATAGGTTGGTAGGAACACCAACCGTTTTTCGCCAATTAATTTGGCATACAGTTGCTTTAAACTGTTAATATTTATTAACGTGCCAAGGAAACCAGTTTTACATTTTGCATCTACTAAACGTTTATAAAATACAGTAATAACAAACTTCACTCGACCGTCTTTCGTTACTTTTCTTTTTGATATACATTTAATTTTCAAGTTTAATACATATTCTTTTAGTTCATCTAAAAAATTAAATATAGTATCTTTGTTCCGGGAACAGAGTGGTTTTTTGAAATCAAATTGGGTCATAGCTCGAGAATTGAATATATCGAACATTATATTCATATAGCTAATGAAATTTTCTGTTGCCTTAGAATCTTTAAATATGTCTAGATTTAGGTCTTCTCTGCACGCTTTTATAGCAACTGCTACGCTCTCACTATATACCTGAGTGGCCAGTTTTACCTTCATTATATTATTTTTGAAACTGATATGTTTTCTTGTCAATTTATTGGCCAAGTGTAAACCTTCTTTCTCTTGTAATTTATTGAGTTCCTCGATATAGTTCCATTTAATTTTTTGGTCATCCTTGTCCATAAACTCTCCTTTGGATTCTAAATGGTTTCTTAATAACTTCATCACGTGACTAGGGTCCAGAAAAAATGCAACCTCAGAACCATTGGCAGGATGAGTAAACGTTGTTTTTAACGACTCGGGCTTGAAATTGAAATTTGTTTGATGACCATCGCATGTTAATGCAACAACATCAATGTCAGCTTCAAAACATTTGATAAGACATAATTTTATTAAATTAGCTTTCTGTTCACCTTTTAATGTATTACTCAAGAAATAACCCAATGGTAGTTTGAAGCGGTGGTTAATCCCAACGAGTAAAAAAACTAATGCTTGGCTTGCCAAAGGAGCACCTTCTTCAACTCCTGAACCCATATCTTCTAAGCCTATATATTTTTTACCGTCCCAAATTTTCTGAGCTCTAATAGCAACTTCGTCAAAAAGTAAAGTGCACAAAGGCCGATGCTCACTTACTTGAGCTTTTGCTTTCAATGCCTGAAAAGATTCTTCAGTAAATCCTGGTTCTGCATTAAAATGTCCGTACCACTTGGCCAGTGTTTTCCGGTGAGGAAGGCAGATATTAAAAGTTTGCCTAACGTAATCGTAAGCTTTCGGAGAATAATAGTTGAGGGTTAGGCAAAATTTTTTCATAGACGGTGAGTATTTAACTTTTTTCTTTATTTTTTTTCTATTGTAATTATTAAAAATGTTAGCAGCGACAATGTCTTCATTTAATCTGTTAAAAAGATCTGTATCAACATAATTTTCTTCTTTAAGGGTTTTTAAAATACCTTTTAAAGATTTGTTCCTATCTTGGAGACGTCTAACTTTTTGATTTAAAACTTTTATTTTCTTTTTTTGATTTTTTATCAAGGCCCGCATTTTCATCTGATCTCTCTTCATACGTCGTTTTCTAGGAGTAAATAGCAATGACAATGGTTGTTCCAATTCAACTCCAGATATTACAGTTGTGGATGACTCCTAAAAATATTAAACAAACATATTACCTTTACATATTATTGTTAATATTTTTATGAATTTTGAATAATAAACTCGAAAATCCCAATTTTTTAGTAGATATGTACTTACATTTTGCAAGGACGAATTAGTGTTTAATAAGCAAGACTGTTGCAATGTCGATTCTTGTACAGAAAATCCTTCAACCACTGATGAGCTCTAAAAGAAAATGAAATACATTTCGGTAACTAGGTATAACAAGCCTTATAAATATCATGAGACTTTCAATATGTAACTACTCACTTGTGTCAAAGGCGTCGTTATTTTTTGAGAAAAAGGCTGTTCTAATTTCTTTTGCAGCCCGGAACCTGTGGCTACGGCTTCAATCACTAGTGAACTCTAAAATAAATAATAAATATCGGGTTAGAAACGATTCAAAAGCATAACTTGCATTAGAATAAAATAGCGTTTTAGTAAAAAAAGACCTACTAATACCTCAAATTACTTGCACAATATATAATAATTACACTCAATAGAACTGCACATCAGTGAAAGTAAGTACGTACCCTATCAGAAACACTGGAAGTAATTACTTCAGCCGGATGATCTTCTTGAATTGCTGACGTATCGAATAAAAACTAAAAAAAATCGTTAAACTGTTATTTTGTTATTAAACTGTTAATCGTTAAACTTAAAAAATATGATTAAGAGGTTAGGTAATGAGGAGATGACCTTAAATTAATTGAATTGGTATGGCGTAAACAACAACGCGAAGAAGTCCGCCTTTAGTTGTGTACAAATCATTCTTCTCAAAATGTATACTGCAGATTACACTACATTTTGTTGGATTCCAATTATTTTCATTTCTACACTCTCTTATTATTTTTATCCAATCATTTTTCCATACGTCATTTGCTGAGGGAAATCTGTAAAATGTAGAACAATACATAACGATAAATAGTACCCTAAAAATATAAATCTCCCACATTTAAAATAATTTGCAAATTGAAATAGTTGCAACACTGATTGATTTCGTGAATTATTAAATTCATTGACGTTAAATCGAGAAATAAGCTTATAAATGACATGCTTACCTATGAAAAGTGATCCCCTAGCTTTTTTTACTGGAACCACTATGGTTTCGACAACTTTTTACAACACATGACGGCATCCTTTAAATTTTATTAGTAAAATAACACGCGGGCGTCCTGCGGAGTACTTCCGAGCGTAATGGCCGACGGCAGACCGACTATGGTGTGAATGTGTGCGTGCTGGCTTGTCTATATTAGCGCGCTGACCGACTTAGGGTGCTTCAGTTGTTTCTTAATGAAGTTCCGTCCGCCTTTTTTTATAGGTCCATGGTTTCAATGAAGAAAATTATAGAATGTATATCTATTAAAAACAAAAATAGAGTTCGAACCCAAGAATTTGAAATTCCCCTAAGGACATTGAATCAATTTCAATCTCCGACATTTGGTTAAGTAATTAATTAAATTAAGCCAGGACAATCTGGGAATCAAGATACAAGTGTACACACATCTTGGCCATCCTGGCCATGAAAGGACCTGCATGTTCATTGAGGATCTCTTCCACGTACCTCTCTGTATTTAGAGTTCCATTTTGAATGAGTACCAGCTCGGTGCGGGCCTCAGCAGAAATCCCAGCCCAAACTTGTACAGAGCCTCCACCGTACGCCACTTTTTCCTCAACACACGCTTGATGGAAGCACTCCCCTGGTCTTCTGTACACCAACTGCCTACCATCATGCTTATAAAGCATGAATTTAGACTCGTCCGTGAACATTACCCTAGACCAATCGTCTAGTGTCTAGTTTAGGTGCTCGCGCACGTATCTCTGTCTTGCAATTCGATGTCCCCGTTCCAGTTTAGGGCCATTTGCGGGCCTCAATGGTTTCAAATTTGCTTCAGCAAGACGTCTTCTTACTGTTTGAGCGCTTAAATTGCCACCTCCAAAGCGAATAAAGTGAGTTTTTAGACCAACAGCAGTTTGAAAACGATTTCGGAGCATTGTAGCCACCAGTTGTCTGTCTTCCCTGGCCGTTGTGCATCTTGGTCTGCCATTTCCTGGTCGTCTAAGGTGTGATCCGGTCTCTTGGTACCGCTGAACTACCCGCTGAACAGTCGACAAAGATACACCAATGTTTCTGGCTGTTTCACGCTGGCTCCGCCCAAGCTCCAAAAAAGTTAGGATTCTGGTACATTCCTCTAGCGTGACTGCCATGCTTCACCTCACAGAATAATAATTATGCACGTGGAAGACGTTAACGATATTTTTTTTGTGACAGAATAGAAATGGAAAACCATAATGACATGATACAAAAATTTTCTTTTTAAAAATAGTATTTTTTTTTTTTAATTTTGTTTTTCTAATGAAGTTTTTTTCATTAACCAGTTTAAATAATATGCTATTAGAAGCGCAACTAAAAAGTCTTTATTCTGTTTTTTATTTATTTCATTGATCTAACTTTTACAGTTCTGGAGGTATTTCAATTTTTGTGACTGACCCGTATTTTTGGAACCGAGTGTAGATTATTGCCATTTCTATAAAATAGCATTTTTGTACTTAATTTAAAATTAAAATATTGTCTTAAAAAGTCAATATATTGTGCTAGAAAAGTTAGTGACTGAAACGAATCATTTCAAAACCGACTCCACGTAGTTTTTCTTGTCTGCCCTACCCCGAGAGAGTAATTTAAAATCGCGTAGGCGCGGAGGGGCGAGGTGAGCGTTAAACCAATCTGCGACGATAAGCAGATATCGCAGTGTTTGACGCCATAACAAACATGAATTAGCTTTACCAAGCTCAAAATTAAGTATGTTCCATTCAGGACCTTTAGCCATGTGCGTGAAAATTTATAACAAGCTTTCAAATTCAATTAAGGACATAGAATACGAAAATAAATTTAAAAACAGTCTCCAAAAAAACCTTATATTAAAATCGTATTACACTCTAAAGGAATTCTTTGACGATAAGTAGATTTTGACATTGAAATTCGTACCTATACACAATACTCCAATTACCTACAAATTTGACCTACTTATGTTATGTCATTTAATGATTATTACTATCGCTATTTTGCTTTGTTTGAAATTTTTTATTTTTATTTTACTTTTTATTTTAGTTTGTGAATGTAAATGATGACATTGTTCTTCTACTATTTATTTTATTATGACAGCTACTTATTTGAATTACAAATGTTGGACACCTGTTAGACATGTTTAAAATTAGTATTTTGTTTAGTTGTTTGTTTTATTGTTGTGGCACTTTAAACTATTTATATTGCTGTGCCCTAGCAGGGTTCATGTATGAAACCTACATACTTTGTAACAACTTGTAAACTACATGAATGCAATAAATGATGATTATGATTATTGTAGCCTCCACCAGTCTTATTGTAACCTAATGAGTGGCAGTGAAATAAAAGACTGGTGTGTACCATTAATAGGCGCATCAAATTAGCTTACCCCGGACATAATTCATAAACTGCAAGTTTTTTCTTTTTTTTCGGATATTGTGTTGAGTATCAAATGTAAATTAATACCGTGTCGTTAAAAGTCCGGGGTGGTCATTTTTTTTATTAGAAATCATACGATTTCATTGATTGCCAAACTTTAACGTAAAAGTAAAATACGTAACCAAAAACCTTGTTAGTATAATTTTCAGCTGTAGTCGAATGCTACCACCTGATATTAAAATTAAAAAAAAAACCTAAATTCGTTTATGTGTTTTTTTTACCAGTATTCATTTTATGCATATATATCGTTAAGCAAAAATAATAACTCAGATGTTATGCTTGTGCTAAGCTTAATGGAGTATTTATAGACACATAACACAAAAATTAAACATTATTTTTAACGTTTAAAGAAAAAGTTATTTCTCAATAGTTAAAAATCGTAACTGTGGAATTTTTGTTTAATTATATTTTTTTGTGCTCTACAATCATGTTTTAATCAAAATTATACAGTTTAATGACACGTTTTTGACATTTTCAAAAATATTGAAAATACGCGCGAGCGACCGGAGTGAACGGGGCGGCGGGCGCAGGCGCGGGGCGGGGAGACACAGCGGCGTCGCGTTCTGACACCGCCCGCGCGCCGGCGCGACGCTCGATACCTCATCATAACTTCATTTCGTCGTTTGCGTGCGCGTGTGATTTCTATTGAGTGTTGGATGGAGTTCCCTAATTGCAAGATTTGCCAGTGCGCTTTAAACTTCGATCTAGTTAAAGTAGGTGAAAAGGGACAGAAAAAGTTAATTGCTGCCAGTAAAAGGCGTAGGGACGATATATTTTTAATTTTTGAAGAAAATTTAACATTACACAGTAAGTGCAGAGCGGTGTATACCAATGAACGTTCTATAATTTGTGCTGAGAAAAACCAACAAAGGGCCTAGAAGGTCATTCTCCTTCTCGCACAGTTTTAATGTGCAAGTGAGAGAGAATGACTTTCTAAGCCATTTTTAATAATGTTATTTATTTACATGAGTTATACGTAACACTCTTAGTGTTACGTATACGTAGGTTATTTTATTTGAGACATTGTTAATTGATTTGAAATTTAAATAAATGAGACTGGAAGGCTTGGAAGGACGCGCACATATGTATATTCGCGCATGCGTGGTGGTAGATCTTCACTCAACACGCCTTTTTTTTCATTTTGTCTTTAAAATCTCATTCAGCGAACGCATGCACTCCAATACTGCGCATCATTCAAATACTTCTATAAAAGTTTAACCGGAGACCGGATTCGTGGTTTGTATTTGTGTAGTCTTGTGTGCTTTCTAAGAGTTTTGGTTTCCCTACGACTTTCCTGCAAGAGAGTGATGGGGTCATCGGGTTGGAGGAGGGTGGACCTTAGGCGTCGGATCCTAGATATCGCGGAGGGGACATAACTAGCTGCTGAAACGACTAACGGGTTAGGGTGTTTTTCGGTCCTATCGAAAAAACCCTTAGTGATTCGCTTCATACACTGCTGGATGGTGGGGATCTTGAGGTCAACATGAAATTGCTCATTCCTAACGTACCATGGGGCTCCCGTGGCCTTACGTAAAAATACGGTTTTGGAGGGTCTGCATCCTATGAAGGAGATAGGGTTTGGCGTGCGCAAACACGGGGCACGCGTACGTCATGATGGGCCGAATGCACGCGATGTAAATGCGCAATTTGCACTTGTTCGGCTTGCTGAACATGGTTATCGGACTAAGGAATGGGGGGAATCTTACGCGGGGGCTAGAGAACAGAACCGCCTGACTCTTATCGGGGTTGACCTCGATTCTCCATTTCCGGAACCAATCGCCTAATGCGTCGTTTTGGAGAATACGGCAGATGTTGGATGGACTCCTACCAGAGTAGTAGATGGCCGTGTCGTCGGCGAACAAGGCTAGCTGGGTTGCTCTACTCTTAGGGATATCGCTGGTGTAAAGCGTGAAGGCTAGTGCGGATATCACCGATCCCTGTGGGACGCCTGCACGTATCGGATGAGGGGATGAGAGTGCACCATCAATACGGTATTGGAATGTGCGGTTCGACAAGAAGTCTCGTGGTATTAGTACGAGACGATCTGGCACACCGAGCTGGTATAGCTTGTATATCAGCCCGTTGTGCCAGACCTTGTCGAATGCCTTCGCGATATCGAAGAACAAGGCACCGGTCATCAGTCCCCGCTGGAAGTGGGCACCGATGTGCTCGACTATGCGTTGCACTTGTTGAACGCAGGAGCGTTGAGGTCTAAAACAAAACTGCTCTGTCGGAATTAAGCTCTTAGCTTCGGCGAAATCTTTGAGTCGCTTATAAATAAGTCTCTCATAGATTTTACCTAACACGTTGAGCAAACTAATGGGCCGGTAACTACTCGGCGAGGACTTGGGCTTACCCGGTTTGGGAATGCCTATTACTGTGGCCTTTTTCCACGCTTGTGGGAACACGTTATTGGCCGTGGCGCTATTGAAGATAGCGGTCATTAGCACTATAAGGGCTGGGGAGAAGAGTTTGAATACCCTATTGGTGATTCCGTCTGAGCCGGGGGCTTTCCTATGTTTAAGGCCCTTGATTATATCCTCTACCTCTTCAGGGGTGACTGAGGGTAGGGGATTATCAGGGTCTTCTACGGGGGGTAGCGAGGTCCTGCGTTCGACTTCAGCATCCACCTCGGCGAGGTGGGCTGGGTCTACTGGTTGGGTACTGGAGGAGCATTGCTCTTCAAGACTGTCGGCTAGGCATTCGGCTTTGTCGACGTCGTCGAATGCGACGGTATTATCGGGGCGCGTGAGGAGAGGCATGGAGGCAACTTTAGAGGAAGATTGCATTTTCCTCTGAAGTTCCCAGAATGCCTGGTGGGTCGGTTCGAGTTCGCTGAGCATCTTGTCCCATTGCTCATCACGAAGTTTTTTGATGCTTCTGCTTACTTTGCGTTGTAAACGGCGCATAAAAACTTTGTTACTCGCACAGGGAAAAGAGGTATAAGCACGGACGGCCGCGTTCTTCTCGGTCAGCAGGTCACGTACATCGTCCGGGAGTTTCCAGCGGTGGTCATCCGCTGGAACTTCCCTTGAACAAGCGTTCAGGACAGACTGTACGTGCTCTGTGAACGAGTTGATCGCGGCCTCCATGTCAGCTACAGTCGCGATATTGTCGGGGATTTTGTCCAAGTGAGGGGATTCGGTGGATTTCAGCAGTTCGCTTACTTTCTTCCAATCCGTGATCACTTTGGTGGGAGGGGGCTAAGAAGGGTCAGAGTGACCGTTTCTCGGGGTAAACTCTATTACGACGGGTCTGTGATCCGAATTGAGCTCGTCGATCGTCTCTATAGAATGTAATCGCAAGTTTACATTCTTTAGAAGCGCGACATCTAGTACGTCGGGTCTGTGATCCGGGTTATTAGGATAGTGGGTGGGACTCATCGGAGCGATGACATCGAAGTTGAGAGAACAGCAGAGATTATATAGGGCATTACCTCTGCTGTTTGATACATTACTATTCCACGTGGGGTGTTTAGCATTAAGATCTCCCGCCAGAAGGACGGAGTCACTTAGATCGAAAAGAACTTTTAGGTAATCGCTCATTTCGTTATTCGCGACCGGGGAGCCGGCTCCTGAGGGCGGGATGTAAGCCGATACGATCGTTAGGGGTTGGTGCCCTGTCATGCCCAGCCGGCAGACGGAGACTTCTAACTTGGAAAGAGAGGGGGGGTCTAAGGGGATGCAGTACAAGCTAGATTTGTAGTAAATCAGAGTACCTCCTCTGTGACAGCGAGTTCTGTCGTTGCGAACTAACCGATAGTTAACAATTCTGGATGTCAGGGTATCTGAGGTAAACTTCTACAAGAAGATCCCAGTTACCTTTACAGGCCATCGTTTCGTCACGCACGCACATTGTAGAGTACGCGGGGATTGGAATATGGCATAGGTGCTACCTAAAACAAATACGGTATCGGTGGGGTCAAAGTTCGGGGGCAACGGGCGGCTTGCCACTGAAGGTGGAGGAGTGGCCGTAAAATTAAAACACGCGGGGGGAACGGGGTGCACCCTGGCTGGCGTGTGCGGGCACCTGGGGTCCCGGGGGCGAGGGCGGCCTGAGAGCGCTCTGCGGGGCGCTGGCGGTGCGGCCTTCTGAGATGCGGGTATGGGGGGTGAGGGCATGGCAGGCAATGCCATCAGTGGTGGGATGACCTGTGAAGCAGGTGTTTGGGTAGGCCTCAGAGCCGGGAAATGCGCTTAGTGATTAAGCGCATTCGAGGGGCTGGGGCGTTGGGGTCGGAGTGAGGCAGGGGGGTCAGTAGCGAGAGATGGGCTCTCTCGCTGCTGCTTGAGTTGAGTTGCCGGCTTCTTGGCGGAGCTGCTGGCGGGGGCTTTGCCCTTCTTCCTCTTCCCCTTTCTGACGATTTGGTAATCGTCTTCGGAGGATGAGGTGGGCGACGATGTTTCGGAGCAATCCGAATCATTTGAGGCGGAGGTCGCCTCGTTATCAGAGATGTTTGTGTCCATCTCTTCGATCGGGGAAGGAGTTTCCTCGCTGGGAGGGGCCTCTATTGAGGCTTGGGACGCGGACGCGGGGGAATTCAGCGCGTCGCTGAATTCCATAAGAGTCGAGGGTATTTCCTCGACAACGGTTTCCTTGAGTCGATTGCTCTCCTCGCGGAAGGTGGCGAGAATTTTCGCGTATTTCTCATTGTTGTCCTTGAGGAGGATTTCAATGAACGCGTCGAAAAGGACGGCCCACTTATTGGGCTGCGCCATTGCTGGCGGGGACTAGACGAGAGTTAAGCTCATGTCCTAAAAAATCCTAGTCCCGAGGAGGTACGTCGAAACGTGAACCCCTCGGGAAGACAGTTCCCCGAAAAACGAACCCACCCAGTATTTTTCCTAGTGCTATGCTGTGCGAGAAGAAAAACACAAACAAACTCGCCAGCTACACTACTGTCTGATTGGCCAGAGGGGCCTGAAAATAGCTAAAAGCCTATCACCTAGCTCCCCGGGTAGGTGCGCCCGGGGATGTGTGGCCTCCCTGAACTAGTGCGAACAGGGAGGTGAGTACCTAAAGTGTGCCCTAAGCTTGTAATCCTGTCGCCAGTCTTATTGTGCGACAGGGCCCTAGCCCCGCAAGGGGCTCTAGCGCGAAGGGGTAGACACTCCCAACCGACACTAGGTGTGTAGCTGTGAACGAAGTCGAAGACTAGGTTTGACGAGGGAAGCCCCCAAGGCCAAGGTCCTAGCTCCTGATGCCAATGGAATGCCTCGCCCTGAAGGGGTCCGGCGGGTTGGATTGGGTCACCACCACCACCCTCTTGACTTCGTTAGCACCGTTAGTTTTCCCGTCAAGAACCACTATGCACTACGGGACGGCGGGCACGGGGCCTTCGATGCTCGGCGTAGCGGCGCAGCTGCGGTGAACAAGACGGGGGGCGCGGAGTGCGCGGAGAGTCGGTGGTGGGGAGCGGAGCGTACGTGTGCACGCTGCGGCGTCCGGGCGTCGAATGTTTTTTGAAGACAATCTCATGATGTACTTCAT
This sequence comes from Xestia ashworthii, assembly GCA_950022955.1. NCBI lineage: Eukaryota > Metazoa > Arthropoda > Insecta > Lepidoptera > Noctuidae > Xestia > Xestia ashworthii. The sequence continues at coordinate 16,918,743 of OX465569.1, forward strand.
TTTTTATGCCTACGCTCGGTTTACACACACTAATAACGGTTCGAGCGGGAACTGTAGGTACGACGCGAGAGCCGCGAGCCCCGTTGAGCCCCGATTTCGTAAAAGTAAACGGTGTCTATGTGTGTGTTGCTCGAGCGCGTTTTGTATGAAAATTGACTTCTGTACCTATATATTTTGTGGTGCGTCCTCGGTGTCCGATCTAAAAACCTAAATAGGTACCGAACTACCTAGATCTTAATCAACAAAGGAAAAGTTACTTTTGATGTACTAGAAACGTATACAATAGGTACCTACAAAACAATAAAAAAACTAACGACGGCTCAATATAAAAATCAAGTAAACAAACAGCTTCTACAAACTGATAAAAAGATGAACCACGGCCGAACCCGAAGCGCACTGCTAGTAGTACCTACCTATAGTTTTTTTAAGATATTAATTTGGTAAATAAGAGTGATTTTATTTTTCGTATGGAAAGCAGATCATAAAGGTAGGTTTTAGTTAGCACCTCTAAGACCCGAACATTGAATTTCGATTGTTTGTTGTTCCCTTTCATTTAGATTGATTGCTTTTGGAGGTAAGTAAATATTTTAGGTAAAAATACTTATCAGTACCTACGTGCTAATATAAAAGAAGAAAATAAAATAACGAGATACGATCTTATTCTTCTTCTATAATGAAATACTTCGTTCGTTGTTCGTATCTCAACCAAGTAGTGTAACGAGACGGTAATATTTACGTCATTTTAGGTATAGAAAATGCGAATCGCTCGGGAACGCACACACACGTGACGGCGTTGTGTCTAGCCATCCGCGCGTCGCGTCTCGATACAAACCAATTACGGCTTCATGTCGTACGTAATAACGTCTATATTACAATGCGACTTAATAAATAATTCTATAAATAAATATCCGTGGACTATTATTGTTTAATTTGTTTTCCATAGTATTAGTAATAAATTTTAAGCTTAAATTAAAAACTTTTGAAATAGTTACGTATTTTGTTTTTCCCAAAAATACAAATATTTAGAATTAAAAAAATCCGTAAAAAGAATTTGTTTAATTTTATTAAATGGGTTAAAGAAAATAGCGATTCTACCCTAAATAGATTGTTGGGCTGCAGTTATCTATAATGCCTAGTTAAGTAAACCGATAAATATGAAATGTTGCGAACTTCCTTGATTAATGATAGTCACGGATGACTAATTTGTTTAATTTTGTGTTCTATAACGGGAGTTCAAGTAATATAACATAAAATAAGTATTCCGACAAAGTTATCTATTATGCTGTTGACAAGAAATCTTAATTTCTTAGAATTTCGTTTTTCGTTTTTTTTTTATTGACGCGCATCTCAAAAATGTTTAATTTTTATAAATTACATTATAAATTACACTGCTCTATGTTATAGAAAAAGAAAATTTCAGTTATAGAATTATGTCCGGGTTAAGCTAATTTTATTGGCCTATAAAACAATTTAATATAGGCAAACCTAGCCGGAGGCACACGAATTTGTAGGGTCGAAGGTTACAAATGTCTGTGGTCACTGCTGCAGGGATAGGTACTTCCCTGTAGTTGCAGGCGATATCCCGCAGCTGGCCGGAGGTGGTCGTAGGCCGAAGAACTGTGTAGCGCGGTACGGTGATGTCGCACGAGAGTATCTGGTGCACACGGCGCGTCGGTGACGATGCGTCGTGGAATTTTCCCGAAGGACTCCTTGGACGGGGTACACGAGCGTGATGGTCGCTCGGAGAATTGTCCAACCCGTAGCGTAGAATCCGGGGCGTAGAACTCGGTGTGTAAACTCTGTGCATAAAACCTGGAACCACCGTACCAATTGATTAGAACTCAGCCTAAAACCTCCGTGCTGAGGTACCACCAACGTCCACCAGGAGGTAATACCCACCCAGTAGTATTAGTATTGACGGGGGTGGTACAGACCAGAACGGAGTTTACATAAAAAAAACTGCTGAGCAAAGTAAGATTGGCAGTAATATTGCAGTTACTAATCGGTTAGGCGTTTAGAATTTGAATGGAAATTATTATAAAACTTGTGGGTGGAAGGAAATTTGATAGCATGAATTTGCTTTTAAAACTTGTAACAAAGGAAATATAGCAATCGTAAATTGTGCTTATTTATAGCAATGAAATAAGCAACAGCAAATGAGTTACACTTGAAATATCGAAAAGAATAATGTTTAGCAATAAAATGATGATGATGTGCGTAATTTTTGTGTGCTATTCAAAACTTACCCTAGATCGGGATTATACACTGAATTTACGTTTAGATGAAGCAACTTGGCAATTATCCAGTCGGATGGCAATTTCCAGAGAGATTTAAAATCAACGGTCGTGTCTGCTAAAGCGCTAGACAGGCCTAAAAGCGATATGTATCCTCTCTGAACAGCCTAAAGACGACTGTCCGACTGACGGCGCACTCTGCGAGACGACGGGACGAACTAGTTCGTTCACTGCCGTCGTCCCGCGCCCGCACATGCCCCCCGCACATCCAAAGTCGTACATGGCAAAACAGACATTCTTTTATATCTGTGCAATTGAATGATAATTTTGAGTAACGTTCCGTTACAGTATGATTATGATTAAGATCGCGTGGGACCGCTGGAGCCCCGCAGCGCCGGAGCCGTTACAGAAACCATGCCTGCTGCATGTTGAATACTGCATGCTTGCTTGCATGCTGCATGATTACTGCCTGCATGCTTGTTTGCATGCTTGCTTGGGTGACCAGTCAGATCACCAAACATTAATTCGAAAACTATTACTTAACAAACAACGATTGGCAAAAACATTATTGGTCATTTCATCATCATATATAACAACAAGCTTAACAAATCATTCACTTAGCAAAATAATCATCCAAAAAACTTTTATTTAATAACGTAATATTTGACAAACAATTCATTCCTTATAATTTAGCTCCTAAAACAACGTCTTTGTTCAAAGAAAGACATTACACATAATTGAGATATTAAAACCCAATTTCGTAAAATTAAACACATTAACATAATTCAATTGCTTGCTAAAGATTTCAATAACTTAATTTCCGAATAATTTTCTTTTTGCATCAATATTCTCGCGAAGCGCTCATCTTTCGAGATATATTTCTCATTTTTTTTTGCATGAGGTGACAAGTTTTGTTCAATCTCATTGGTATTGCTTATAGTTTCTTTAATTAATTCATAAATTAAAAAATATACGCCCGAGTGGTGTTTGTCAATGATTTGATTGATTTTATGATGCCGTGCTTCAGCTGAATTTGACGTCCTGGGTACTTTCATATTGTTAATTTCGTAACAACTCCAATATTCTGGTAAATACTTTGGCTGCGATTTGGAAGTACCAGACACGTAATTTTCTTCAAAGCAATTGGCAATAGTTTTGCTATCTTCATCGGTGAGCTTTTCTAAATATTTATTAAAACATAGTGACTCTTTAAGTAACTCAGGGCCAATAGACATTTGATTTCTCTATTGAATTGTGCATTTTCCGCGTATTTTTTTTTACATTCCGCTGCTCTGGACTTTTCTGAAAAAGAGAAAATACATTGACCTTTGTTTTCTATAGGCACAAATTTGTGACAGAAAGGAATCGCTGCGAAACCGACTCCACGTTGTCTTTTATGCCCTACCCCAAGAGTTTAATTTAAGCCCGCGTAGGCGCGGAAGGACGAGGCGGGCCGCGAGCTGAGGAGCAGGTGACTTTGCGGTGGTGAGCGTTAAAACCCTCTGCGACGATAAGCTCGCGTGGGACCGCCAGAGCCCCGCAGCGCCGGAGCCGTGACAGAAATCATGCCTGTTGTATGTTGCATGCTCGCATACTGCATGTTTGCATACTACATGCTTGCTGCATGCTTACTGCTTGTTTGCTGCATGTATAGAGTATGATTGTTTGCTTGTAGTATTGTTAAACTTCAAAAAAGATTAATACTTGCCTGTAAATTATTTGACCCAATGGAAACTGCAACCATGCGTTCCATCACGTTTTCAAAATTTGACCGTAAGCTTGAGATAGCCGCTTTTTCAAAATCTAATACACAAACTCTTAGTACTTGTTCACGTAGGAACGCGTGGGCGCGGCAGCGGGTGCGTGCGCGGAGACGTGCCCAGTTCGTGTTCACATTGACCGTCAGGCGTTTGCGCGAGTCTGACGTGTTGTCAGAAGTTAGCCTGAACAGCACTAATAAACTCTTCTGTATTGAAAGACATGATGAAAACGTGCTACCGTTTCTAGCGACAAGTTCATACTGGTTGAACTTACCTGACGTCGCGAGTGAATCGCACGCTCCGCCGCTAGTTCGACGTGAACACACACAAACATCTCACGCGTTACGATATTGCCGCGAGCCCGCCGCGCGCGCCTGTCGCTTTCTTGCCCGCTACTTAGGGCCGATTTCACCGCCCACAGCGAGAACGGAGTTTAGTTGAACCGAGCTTAGCGTGATCCGAGTTCAAGAGATGTGTAGAACTCGATCAACGTCACACCGATTTCACCGGCAACATTTTGATCGCGTTTATGAAAACGGCTGACATAGAACGTAAATGTCGACGACTCGCCGTGAAACGTCTCCAATATTGCAAGCATAAAAAATATTTTACATTTAGTGGAAAATCAAATAAAAATTATTAATCGTAATTACGATAATAATAAATAAATAATTAGTAATTTTAATCATTGTTACTTATTAATTGAATTCATGAATTCCTCATCCCTTGAAATAAGGCTATTTGAAAGCAATACAACTTTTACGTGGAAATTTTAATTGAGTACTTGGAATACTGACGTTGTCGTTGTCACTGTCAATGTGTCGTAATCTTTCGTTCTTGAGTGCGCGGTGTGGTGTGATTTTTCTATTTCGTGACTGACTCCTGCCCTGCTACCAAAACGACGACGACCTTCGCTTGCTTACGGACTGGGCCTGCAGTCTCGACATAGATAACGATCGCAAATCTAAAGAATTCGGTCGCAAAGACTCTCCGATCCAGATTTAGCGATATTTGGTAGTCTCTACACTCAAAGGTAACGAGTGTCCTTGGTTTACTAACAACCTTTGTAGCTAACTCAACGAATTTCGTAAAGTTTACGAATATATTTTGCGAGCATTTCTGACAGCCCGCAAAGTGAATCGTTACCAATGTAAATTAATTTATTGGTGGTTTTCACGGAATTACTGACCAAAAACTGTGCCGGACGGGCTTATTACTCGAAGGTCTATTGTCTGTACCAAAGTATGCTGTGCTTACGGCCTTTAATGGCCGTAAGCCGAACCTAACCTATAAATAAGTAGGTTCCGGACATGAATTTATTAGTGTGAACAGGCGTCGCTAATATTCATTTCATTGGAAGGAAGAGGATTCATTTAAATAAATATAACACACAATATTGTAATCTATTACTATTATCAACTTTATTAATATCAAAGTTATTCAAGTATAATTCTACTAATAAATAAGGTCGCTCACACATTTTAAATCTTATTATGTACTGTCTAAAACCAAATGTATAAAACATGTAATGAAGGTCGTATGTACATATGTTTATTATTTGTATAAAATGTGAAGTAAAAAGGACACATTTCATCAAACTCATAATACGGCAAGAAAATTACAAATCACAGTACATCCTCTATACTTATCCTATGTCAAAATTTTAAACAAGACATAATAACTAATACACACATCATCTTTACAGTCTACTAAAAAATAGGTACCTACGTACAATCTTATCATTACCACCAAAAAATTTTACACTTTTATTTCAACTGAACACGGCGTAGAAACAAATATCTGCATCAATACAAACACTAATACACACAAATACTTTCTTAAAACAATGCAAAATTATCAATTTTTGAAATACTAACATGAAAATCAACGTTAAAATTAAATTACACAATGCATTTTTAATATGGGAAGAATGAGATGAATATTTTTGAGGAACTTGTCATGGTTTTAACAATTTGGTTGATTTAGCCATTTCCTTAAGGCACAAAAAATAATTATATAGGATAGGTTAACTACTTTCTGAGGTACCTACTTAGAGCTTTATAAATTAATGGTAATGGTACAACTTCTAAATATTAAGATTCTGTATACGGGTAATCTGCGAGTGACTTCACTCATGTTTGAGTTATTTCTATTTGAAAGAGTTTCATTTTACACTTAACAGGTTTGGATAATTACAAAATGTAATGGAAAACCACTTCTTTTCCTTTAAGTTAAATGATTCTGTGATTTGCAGATCGGTTGACAAGATTCAAACCTTTGTAAATTGAATATTTTGAAATTGTCTTGCACACAAGCATTTATTTTGTGTCATTTACTCTGCTGTGAATCCCTAACAACTTTAATATGGTAATATCATTGCGATTACACACAAATATAGTCTTGGAAATATCTGATCAATATTACCACACTACACAAATTCACTGTTTGTTTTTTTGATTGTTCTTCGTCATTTGTCTACCATAGTCTCCAGCCGGCTCGGAGGCCTTCTGTGGTGTGACACAACGGCTCAACAGCTCGCTACGTGCTGCTTCCGATAGCTTCGGCATGCACACATCACACGACATCAGCGTGAAAATGTAAAATTCCTTGAATTTGCTTATTTCTGTATCCGGACGGAATAACAACAGATTGTTCATGGAGCTCCTTTATGAATTTCAGCCATCTCTTCAAACACAACGACCTTACGAACTTTAGGTCGAGTTCCAGTATAACTTCACGACATTTAAAATAAGTGAATGTAGAAGTATGTCCGGTGGGGTCGCAGCTTTAGCCAGAAAAAAGTTAGTAGAGATACTGTACTGTTGGCTATCAATGAAAAATGCTTCAGAAAATACCATTGAAAACATAAACAACAAATATTGGATTCCAATGACAATGAAAACAATACAAAACCAATTGACAAGTTTGACATTGACATTAAGCCAATGTTGCAAGGAGGCAAATTCTAATTTCCATAAATATTTAACCATTTATTTTTTTTTTTAAACGTTTTTGGCTCTACTTACGAGTTTTCATGAAAAATAGTGCCATCAAAATAAGGCTTTCATAGTCTCAGTTTAAGATACAAAAAAAACAATGATTTTTATTGAATCATGTTTTCTGCTTTTCCCCATATTCAAGGAGATTTTGTGAAAGCATAAAATTGTCTTTGAAATAGCCGAACTATGAATACGTTTTTCGCTAGCCTACCGACATCAATATGTCAAGATAATGTACGACTTTGCACGTTAACTTGAATGTAGAGACTTGCGTTTCTCCCAAGCGTTGTTATTGCAACCGAATTTTTTCGTTATTATTTATGTTACGTTAGCTTCCGACAGCGTCGTTACTAATGTCGAGACTGCAGGCCCTGGATTTATTACATCACTGATTTACCACGGCTTCGCATTACGGACTGAACCTGCCTTCCTGATTGACCACGGCTTCGCATAACGGACTGAAACCTTCCTACCTGATTAACCACGGCTTCACACAACGGACCTGCCCTCCTGTTGCCGGGATACATACTTATTTTTAATATGTCTAAAAGAAAAAGGGACCCGGCATTTGCCACTAGTGAAAAACTGTCATTAATAGACCTGGTGGAGAAATATTTCTCCATTATAGAAAATAAGAAAACAGACACCATCTCTATAAAATATAAATTAGAGCAATGGAAGAAAATTGAAGAAGAATTTAATTCAATTTCTGGCATCCATCCTAGAGATGCAGTAGTTTTAAGGAACTGCTGGGAAAATTTAAAAAAGCGGGCTAAGCAACAACAGACCCAGCACAACCAAAATTACCTACGAACAGGTACCTAACATAATTATATTTCTAAGAATGCATTGTAAGATATTTTATGTGCCTATTTAAGACCTTTCTAAACAATACAATTTAATTTCATATTAAAGGAGGAGGACCACCAAGGAAAATTATTGAAGATCCAGCTACGGAGAGAGTACTGGAGCTAATAAAAGCCAGGGTAACTGGCTATATAAATCAATTTGACTCTGATGGCACTCTTGTGTTAGGTAAATATATACTTAATAACATATATTTATTGCTGATTGTTTCATAGTTTACTAGTAAAAGTTTCATAGTAACTTTTATCTCAGGAATCATTACATTATCTATCAAAATTATTCCTTGGATCAAAATTATCTGGCTATCTATACTTATTACTTATAATATTATAAAGAGGAAAGATTTGTATTTTTGTCTTGAGTAAAGTCTAAAACTGGTATGGACATAGATTGAAACCCGAGGAGTAACATAGGATAGTTTTTATCCGGGTAAGGGAAGTAGTTCCCTCAGGACGTGGGTGAAGCCGCGGGCAGACAGCTAGTTATTATTATATAAAATAGCTTTAAAAATGACAATAGCATGCCTGTTTCAAAATTATGAAAATATCTTGGTAAACTAAACATTATTTTTCAGCCTCCAGTAGTGCAACACTAAATGAGGACCACATGTATATGTGTACAAATGGTATGTCCCTACTCTAAAGAGAAATATATAATTATATAAACAAACATGAGCAGCTTGGAAATACCTACAAAATTTAACGAAGCTTAACTACGACTACTACTACTACTAGACAGCTAGCAATTTACTTAATAATAAATTGCTCTTTTTCAGATACCACAAACAGTGAGTCACATGAGCAGCTTAGAACAGACCATAATATAGCAGAAACAATATATGTAGTTTCAGAAACATTCACTGTAAGTATTGTGAATTTTAATATTGATTAGGTACACATGGTAAATATAAATCACAATCTCATATTTTCTTACAGGACTGGTCTCAGTATAATCCTATTATGTTAAGAGACCCAACTAACCCTGCTTTAACTAAATCGCCAAGCCCATCACCTGATGTGCAGTCATATGTGCCACCACAAAGTCTACAACAGCATGAAACACCGAGCAGTCCACCAAGGTTAGTGATAAACCATTTAATTGAAGTTTTGTTCATATGAGTTGGTAAATATTGAGTTTCTATAAACCCCCTACATGTTAAAGAATAATGTGCACTCTCCTAACATCTATGAACTAACATTAAAAAAATTACAATCATGATACATAGTAGGTAATTATGTTGTTATCGCCTATGTAAAGGAATTAATTACCTATATGTTTAAAAGCTGGGAGAAGTTATAAGTTCTTTGGGATGCACTAGAGTTATGTGTATATCTAAAGTAACAAATATTTCTCTAATTTTAAAAATAAATAGCATCAATCCTCACTAATATATTAAATGCGAAAGTGTGTTTGCTTGTTTGTCCTTCTTTCACGTCACAATTGAGCGATCGATGTTATAGTATGATTTTTGTGTGTGGGGATAGTCAGAAGGCTGTAGAGTGCCATAGGCTTATTTTTACCACCGTAAAACATATCATTCCCATGGGAAGATCCAATATAGTGCGTATTTGAATCACGCCACACAAATTCTGCCGCTAGATGGAGCTGTTATCACCTTTCGCAGTAACCGACATCCACGCGGGCGGAAGCTAGTTTATTATAATAATTATGAACAATTTACTACCTACATTATAGTATAAGTCTCATCTATGTAACCAATTATACCATAACCCTAGTCCAAAGTATGGTGTTCATTAGAAAATAATTGTTTTTGAATTTCACATTAGTATGCAAACCAGTTCCATAGATATTTAGGTGTAATGATAATCTACTACTTATGGGCTTTGAAAACAACAGACATACATGAAGGTAGATTTTCTTGACTGTTGATGTAATTATCAAAGAAAATACTCTTATATTTTACATGTTGCAGGGCTCATACATCTACATCATCAAATAGTCGCAGGAGACCTGCTTTAAAGCGCCATCAGAGCCTAAATAATGAACGACTGAAAACAATAATAATCACCACTAGTCACGCCACGGAAGAACATGAGCTGCAAATGAAAATTTTAAAATTGAAAGAAGAACAAGAAAAGGAAATAGGTACTACAGCAAGAAAAATTTAAAACAGAACAAGATATAATAAAATTAGAAATATTAAAATCTCAATTGGAATCATTAAAAAAATAATTTTTGTCCAAAACATTGTAATTTATTTTTTCTCTTATTATAAAATTCACCTCAAATTACAAAAATACAGTTAAATTAACACACAATTTTATTCACTATCACATACATAATTATGTATATCATTTTTATATTATGTATGCCATTATTTGATTAGAAAATGGAAGTACATGGGCAATAATAATAAATAAATGATTTATTGGTTGTTTAATTTTGAGAATAGAATTCATTTTAGTTTATTTGACGTAATCATCCATCAGCAATGCATCGTTAATTATTAGACTCATCCAAATGTAGTCAAGTAATATCTTCCATGCTAAACTGCTCTATTTAGCTCCCAACTAACTACATATTTGCTAATCTGAAAAGATAAAAAGTAATAATTTAATATGCAATCTAGTTTATTTTTCTACTTACTACTTAGGTTTTTGGGAAAGCTCGGAAAGGTTAGTTTTTTTTATAACAATTTACAAAAACATGAGTTGATTGGTATCAAAACTAGTCAAATCCAAAACAAATCATTTTCAAACTACGTATAACGAAATATTCGTCAGCATGTAAATATTAAATGAATACTTTTCAAAAACAGCCAAATCCACGATATTGTTAAGAAAAAATTATTTAAAAAACGGCATTGGTATCATAATTGGTCAAATCCAGCACTATTAACAATCGAATTTAGTCAAATCCAAGTTGACCAATCAGCGTCGAGGATTCTCTTTGGCGGGTCAGCCATTTTTTTTAGTGTCAATCTGTTCGTGTTACGATAACGTGCGTGCTGTGTGATTTTAATTAAAATTTGATGTAAAAAATGGATGAAAACTTAATCCAAATTGTTGAAACACCTCCTAATTTGTCAAGGAAGCCTTTGCAGCAAAAATCCGCATGGAAATGCAATAGAGATAAGGTTTCTAGGTAAGTAAAAATTCAGACTACCAAACAATGTTTTCGTATAACAGTGATTCGCAACCTTTTTATTGAATGTAACGTTTTTAACCACGCTATGAATTTTAATAATTTAAAAATATGTTTTTATATGCAATGAATTTTATTATTGTGCATGTATATGTGTCTTGTGTGTGTGCATGTATATATATGTGTTTATGTGTTCTTTACAGATATTCTCCTAAAGCACCACCAGATATCAGAATTACGTGTCAACATTTTTCAAAAGCTTATAGATGCACTTCATTGGCAAAAAATGACATAATAAAATTTAACAATGCTTTTTATAAATCAACAAACAAAATTGATCAAGACAATTTTATTCTTCAATACACAAAAATTTCTCCTGTACGTCGCCGACGTCCTAAAACAGGAACTGGTAATAAGAAAAACGTCAACATCATTTACTACGGACGACGAAGAAATAGCTTGGTACCCATCTGCAGAAAGACATTTCTATCAATTTTAGGGCTGAAAAGAGGAAGAGTAAATGGTGTAATTATTCGCAATTTCAAGAGCGATGGTGCATCTGCATTCGAAAATAGAGGAGGAAACCGTAAGGAAAAGAAGTATGCCACTAAAAGGAAATCAATAAAAGACTTCATAAAAAAATTAGTGCCAATTGAAATTCACTATTGTCGCAGTAAAATAAAAAGCAGACAGTATCTTGCGTCAAATTTAAATATAAATAAACTTTATAAAATGTATATCGCACAAGCTGAAGAACAGTTTAAAAATGTTAAGGCGTCTTACTTCCGACGAATTTTTAATACGTCATTTAATATTGGTTTTGGCACTCCGGCCACAGACGTATGCTCAACATGCTTAACATTACAAGAGCAAATTAAACATGAAAAGGACACAAATAAGAAAAAAACATCTTATGATTTCGAAAAGAGTGCATAATTTAAGAGCCAAGGCTTTTTACAATCTGTTGAAAGAAGAAAAAGATGATTTATTAACTTTAAGTTTCGATTGCCAAAAAAACCAGCCAATGCCCAAAGTACCAGACCAAAGTGCTTATTATTCACGACAATTGTTTACCTACAATTTTACGATTGTATTAGGCAGTTCTAAAAGAAAATTAGGCACTGACAATGTTTTTATTTACACGTGGACCGAAGATATTTTACCAAAAGCGTCAAATGAGATCGCCAGTGCTGTATTTCATTGCCTTTGCTCTAACATTGAAAAATACGAGAAGGTAACGACCATAAGACTGGTGGCCGATGGATGCAGTGGCCAAAACAAAAATTCATCAGTTTTGGGAATGCTTTGCAAATATCTCAAGGATTATGCACCAGAAAGAATAAAGACTCTGGAATTACTTTTTCCAGTAGTGGGTCACTCGTTCTTGCCGCCAGATCGCGTATTTGCCCAAATTGAGAAGAAAATTAAAAAGACAGAAGTTATACCAAATCCGCAAGGTTATTATGATTTTTTCAAAGAACATGGAACTGTTTTAAAATTAGGAGAAGAAGTGGGCGTTTATAACTGGAAAGAGGCTAGTACTGAAGTACTAAAATCTACAAATGCGATGCATTTTTCCATAAAGCAAAGTAAAAGATTTTTTATAAAACGAAACAAACAGAAGAGCAATGTAATAGTTCGGGCAGAAGACTCCTATAATAATGCCTTGGGTTTATACAAAAATATTTGCAAAAAGAACAAGACTGTCAGTCTAATAAATCCAAACAGCATACTTATAAATGTGCCAATAAAAAAAGAAAAAATTATAGATGTTAAAAAGTTGCTAGCAGCTCACTACGGAGAGCAATGGGAACTTTTACCGGATCTACAGTACTATAAAAATGTTTTTGAAAGACCAATTAGTGACGTAAATTTTTATTCAAATGAAAGATGTGAGATGGAGAAAGAATTGCCGAATTTGTTTGTTTAATTTACCAAAATCAATATTTTTCTTTCAATTTTCAAAAGATGTGAGATAAAATAAGAATGACTGAATTTGATTGTATAATTTTCCAAAATAAATACATTTCTTTCGATTTAACTTAAATAATGTTTTTTATTTAATCTTTGAATTAATTATTGAAGATTGACAACCCCTGACCTTAACTTACGTTATTTTTAAAATATGCCAAATCCACACAACTAACTTTCAAATGTGGTCAAATCCACAAATATCACAATCAAACTAAGTCAAATCCACATTTCACTATCAAACTAAGTCAAATCCAAATTTAAAAGCTAAATTCTGGAGTTTTATTGTATGAGACTTAAAATTGTTATTGTGTTATTATCTTCACAAAACTTAATTTAATATACCGCCATATTCTCAACATTCTCAGGTGCTGGCATATAGTGAAACTGAAACTTTCATCATACTGCTAAGTTATCATAAATGGATTTGACTAATTTTGATACCAATTGACTCCTGTCTGGGAATAAAATGATTATGAATTTTATAATTTGTGAGCATTCATATGGACGCATTTTCAAATAAAAGCTCAATAATGTAGTAGAAAATGTGATTATTATCTATAAATAAAATTGGAGGTTCTGTTTGTAATATTAAAATAACTGTTTTTTACTAAATGCATATGGATGTATACACGGTACATATACCGAAATGAAATTTTTTACAATGTTTGTCTGTCTGTCTGTTTGTTTTCGCTAATGTCGGGAACGGCTGGACCGATGTTGACGGGACTTTCACTGGCAGATAGTTGATGTACCAAGGTATAAAAAAGTAGGTATATTAGAGGTATTTTCATACTAAATATATAATTATTATTATGTTATGTACAAAATTAAAACATGCTGCATTACCTGGTGATTTGATGAACTTAACATGAGTGCAATCTATAGCACCAATAACATATGGAAATTTAGCTCTCTTATAAAAGTCTGTTTGTGTCTGGCGAATCTCATCTGGCGTTTCAGGAAAATATATATGGCGTGGTCTAAGTGAAGCAATAGCTGCACTGACTCTGTGCACTATTCTATGTGCAGTAGAGGTGCTAAATCCACATAAATCTGCCGCAGTCATTTGATAGCATCCTGTTGCGTAGTAACGTAAAGCACATAGTAGCTGATTAATGGGAGACACGCTGTTATTTCTATAAAAAAAAATAATAATAATTAATAGGGCAATTGTACCTACGAACAATAAACGGCCATTATGTACAAAATAAAAATATGTGTTGATAGGTATACTTACATATTAGTAGGAAACTCTATTTGTATATTATATAAATATAATAGCGGGGAGCGATGACTGAAACTGCAATTCCAAGTGACAACTGGTTTATTTTCACATACCCACACATAACATTTATCAACATACCCTACACCTCCCCCTTTAAAACATTACATGCAATTGCTTTGTAGCGGTATTATACTTAAAATATAGCAGATACACGAAAAAAAAATCTAACCTAAGTAAGTAAGTATCCTTTAAAAGTCTAATGCCCGATTTCACCGACATCCCCTAAGTTTATGGGATCCCCTAAACATAGATAGGGGACCGATAGGGGATGGTTTCTGTTTCACCGACGTTTAGGGGTCACTTAAACGCTAAAAGGTCCCCTAAATTTAGGAGGTCGAAATTCCAGCCCATAAACCGGCACCTAAGTAAATGATCTCCCAAAACACGAAGATGGATTCTGGTCTCAACGAACTTTTTGTAAATTTAGAAACTGTTTCTACAATATTCAATGCTATAAACGTAAAAACAGCCGCAGACCAAAAATATATCGGAAACGACCCAATTATGATGAAACTGACTTTTAAAGGAGATATAGGTTAAGTAAAGCTTCAGTGTTATATTTTTTGGAAAAGATTAAACTCGCCTTAGAATTTCCTGATAATAGGTGAGTACATAACACACGCAAGTTTTTACATGTCCCTTGCTCTTAAAATAAATTACACCTCGTGGTACTTTTTCGTAGTAACTTGGTTTTTTGTTGACAATACTTTATCAATTTACCTACCTACCATTCACTTGTTAAGCAGGTAGGTACCATATAACCTATTATTAATTGATGTTGTTTTTATGGTTCCTACAATGAAAACATTTTATTTTTTCAGAAATAATTTTATATATCTATCAAATCAGTTATTGATAGCATTGAGTTTTTATGCTACGGGTTACCATTTGTTGGCCGTGGCAGACATGGGTGGCATCAGTGTGGCTACTTGAAGTCGAATAATAAAAAGAGTGTTTGCAGCAATTATAGTGACTCTATACGTCCGGAGTATTATTGAAACCAGTGAGGAATAAGTTAAGTGAAGATGGGGTTTTATAATATTGCAAGGTTCCCCATGTAATTGGATGCATTGATTGTACAAAATATGAAAATACAATAACCAAGTGAAAGCACAACACCTTAAACTAGTTAAAATTATGAAATTAATCTGTTTAAACATTGTTACGATTATTACAAAATAAAACATGAAGTAAAATTAAATTTATTATATTTTGTAAGGTGAAGATGATGCAGAGCTCTTTAGGAATAGGAAGGGGTATGTCCATAAAGGAACGAAAATCTCGAATTAACGATACGCGACGCTGAACGCACAACAAACATTTTCATATCTCACGACTATGGATTACATAAGACCAGACGTGTCAAAAACAAAATCAGTAATAGACCACAGATAATACGCAAGGTATCGTAATGTACGCACAGAGTAATTGTTCAAGAAAATTTAAAATGTATGAAAAATTTATGAAAAATTTAATGAAATCATAATGATATTGATAATAGACCATGATTAATTAATAACTGTATCCATTTAGGTGTTTATTTAAGAGTTTTTAATAAAAAAAACTCATGTTTCAGAGTATCGATAAATTCAAAAACGAATCAGTCACCACTATCGAGAACAAAACGTCACTTAGGTAAGAGTCCCCTAGCTAAGTGATGGAAATGGTGGTGAAACAAAAATTTATTTAGGGGCTAATTTAGGGGAGCTTTTAAGCTAAGGGTCCCGTACGTAGGTGGTAGTATAGGGGATGTCGGTGAAAACGGGCATAAATATAAGTAAAAGTATAATCACAAAAGAAAGATGTAGTGTACTTAAAATATAGCAGATGCTAGAAAAAAAAATCTAACCTAAGTAAGTAAGTATCCTTAAAAATGTCTAATTATAAGTAAAAGTAAAATCACAAAATAAAGATGAGTTATAACTGAAAGAATTGTGATTATTGGCCGCGCAATCAACATATTTTTAAGATAAAAACCTATGATGCGGCATCGACATTGTCGTTCACAATAATTTCACGATTTGCACCGTGTATAGTGCACCTCGTGGCGATTCGTTAATCGCTATCATACTTGCTTTGTATTTTTTTAATACTAGTACTTGAAAAATAAATATATCAACGAAGTAACCACCAAGTGCACCACCTTTGCGCTATGTATACATGTAGTTATATTTGTCTACCTTACATTTTAATTAATTTTATTTGTACTATATGTCTAACGCTATTTAAAAAAAATGGGTAATGTTTATTTTATTTACTTTGCGTATTTGCCTTGGTATAAACATTTACGCCTTAGTTTAATACTTTCTATATCAGAAATCGGAGCTGGTTCTGCTGTCAAATTTTTAGGACTGACCGCCGTATTAACGTCTAATAATTGTTGTTGATTCTCATCAGTTTCAACTACACACGGTGATGAATTAGTGTTCTCAGCTTGATTGTCCGGTCTGGATTCAGAAGTATCAATCTCTGTTACTGGTTTAGCCGTGCTACTCGTTATGGAATGTCTTGAATATCGTTTCTTAAGTGGCAATAATTGATCGATATGACGCTTCCACTCGTGTCCATCAGACACGCGTATATATAAGTAAGTGGATCAGTCCGTGCAAGCACAGTTGCGGTTGCCCATTTGTCAGCGCGAGCACGGTAGTCCCGCGCCAGCACCTGCTCGCCGGGCTCCACGTGCCGCTCGGCGCCGGGCCGCGCGCGCCCCGCTCGCTCTGCAGACGACTCCACTGCACGCTCAGTGGATGGTTTTACGATGTCCAGCCGACCTCGTAATCTCCTTCCAAACATAGCTACCGCTGGTGCCACTCCGGTAGTGGCGTGCTCACAATTGCGATATTGAAACAAAAATTTCGAGAGGGCCGCATCCACATCTTTGCCTTCATGTATTGCCTTTTTCATTGCCCGTTTGACTAATTTTACTGCATTTTCAGCCGCCCCGTTACCAGCTGGTCGATATGGACTTGTGATGGTGTGCTTTATTAGGTTTTTATTTAAATAGTTAGTAAATTCAAACGAGCTAAATGGTGGTCCCCCATCACTAATTATATGTGAGGGAATACCGAAACGTGCAAAAAGTTCTCTTAACTTATTTATAGTGGAGTTTGCATTAGTTCCCAACATTTTTGTAACTTCTATCCATTTACTGTGTGCATCTACCGCCACTAAATAATATTTGCATTGAAATATAGCAAAGTCGATATTTATTCGTTGCCACGGTCGCGTGGGAAATGCCCACGGATGCAACTGTGCACGCACCGGCGCATCACGCTGTTGTAAGCATGCACTGCATTCTCGACACAATGTTTCTATTTCATTGTCCAATTGTGGCCAGTAAACATAATTTCGAGATAGATTTTTCATTTTGACAACACCTAGGTGGCCTTCATGCAATTCCTGTAAAATTTGCTGCCTAAGTACCGTTGGAATGACCACTCTGTGATTGTATAAAATACACTCTCTATCGATAGTAAGACTGTCCTTTCTATAAAAATAAGGCTTTTCTTCATCTCGTGTAACTACTGGAGGCCAGCCATTAATAATATAATCGTAAATATTTTTAAGAACTTCATCCTCGTGTGTTTTGTTTGCAACATCTTTTGCTCTAATAGGAATCGATTGTTCTACATAATTAATATATGACACCGTATCCAGCCCCGTTTCTAATTTACGTTCGTACGGCAGTGGCAAGCGTGATAATGCGTCCACGTTATAATTATCTTTGGATTTTACAAATTCTATAGTGAAGTCATAGGCTGCTAACTTTGTAGCATACCTTTGTAATCTGCTTGCCGCAGTCTGTGGTAAACCAAACTTGGGACCAAAAATGAATGTCAAGGGTTTATGGTCTGTTTTAATTATAAAAGGGCGACCATAAAGGTATTGATGGTGTTTTAAGACTCCACTTATTATTGCCAGCGCCTCTTTGTCTAATTGACTATAAGCGCGCTCTGCCGAATTTAACGTTCGCGATGCAAAACATATGGGGCGTTCCTCGCCATTGGGGTATCTATGCGACAACACACTACCGATGCCGTAAGAACTACTATCCACTGCTAATACTAATGGAAGTTCTGGGTTGTAATGTACTAAAACTTTGCTACCTGAAATAGCCTTTTTGACTTTGTTCAAACTGTCGTCACAATCAGACGACCAAATCCACTCTGCATTTTTGCGCAACAACTTATGTAAGGGATATAATATTGAACTTAAGTTGGAAATAAACTTTGCATAGTAGTTCACCATACCTAGAAAAGACTTAAGCTGCGTCACGTCTTTTGGCCTTGGTGCGTCAACGATTGCTTTAATTTTGTTCTCATCGGGATGCAAGCCGTGTTTATCAATAACAAACCCAACATAAGTAATACTATCCTGCATAAATGCGCACTTATCCAATTTGATCCTCAAACCAACCTCACGCAAGCGACTCAATAATGCTTTTAAATTATTAACATGTTCACCACGGGTCATCCCAGTGCATGCTATATCATCGATGAATACAGCGACTCCTTTGAGTTCTTTAACCGTTTGTTCCATAAATTTCTGAAACTTTTCTGGGATACACGTAAGTCCAAATGGTGTGCGATTGTACACAAAAGTCCCTATGTGTGTTGTTATAGCGGTACATGCCTGAGATTCCTCCTCCAAAAATAATTGTCGGGTAAGCATGCGTGAGGTCAATTTTAGAAAACTGTTCCCCCCCACTCAGCGCCGCGAACAGCTCCTCTATTCGTGGTAGAGGGTAAGGTTCGCGCATAAGTTTCGGGTTAACCGTGACCTTGTAGTCACCACAAATTCTTATTTCTCCATTCTTTTTAATTACTGGCACAATAGGCGTGCCATAATCAGAATACTCAACTCTTCGAATTGTACCCTCGGCCTCGAGTCGTTCTAACTCCCGCTCGACTGGTTTACGTAACGCCAACGGTAACGGCCTAGCTTTGATAAATACGGGATTTTTATCCACTAATTTTAAAGTAAATTTTTTTGTACATGTTCCAAGCCCAGAAGCAAATACAGTCGGAAATTCACGTTGTAATAGTTCAACTAAATTATTTTCATTTAATTTACATAAAAATTCATCAATACTAATCTTATGTATTTTTAATTTAGTGAGCCACGACCGACCTAAAAGTGGTGGTCCGCCATTTTTAACAATATACAATTTGAGATTTCCGGCTGAATGTTCACCAATAACAACATGAACAGACACAAAACCTACTGGTTCTATAACTGAACCAACATAGGAGTACAAAGAAATATCTTTGCTTATTATTGGTAAATCACAAAGGTTGTTATTATAATAATCTAGACTTATAACTGATAACTTACTTCCAGTGTCCAGTTCGAAACTTATCTTTCTGCCGTTCACTTGCGCCATAACCATATACGGTTTCTCGTTAACACCGCACACGCTTAGATTATAAAAGTCACATTCCGATTCGTTATCACTACTACCGAGATAATTATTATTACGTCGCGTTGAGATGTCCTGGTTTGACTCGACACCTCGCCCTTTGTTCGCTTTACACATTATTTTAATGTGACCTTTCTGGCCACATAAATCGCACGAATAATTTTTAAACCGACACACTTCTGGACGATGGTTTCTGCCACACCTCCAACAAGCACGCGTTGAGCGCGATGTTGCCGCGCTCCCCTCAGTAGACGAGTTGCCACTGCTCGCAGTTCGGCGCTCGGGCGGCCGGCCTGCACGCTTTGCCGCCGCCGTGCCCGTCGCCACTTGATGCACCGCCTCAAACGTTCGCGTTCCAACCGTCGACGCGTTCGCTGCGCCCGCAGCGTTTGCACCGCTGGTCTGCGAGTGTCGCTCGGCCGCTTCCAACGCCAACGCCAATTCGACGGCTTTTTTGTATGTAATCGATGGTTCCGCAAAAATGCGTGATCTCATTTCATCACTAGCCAAACCCGACACAAATAAAATTGATCACGTAAATTTTCCTCCAGTGTAGTATTGAAATTACATGTACTGGCCAGGTGTTTTAGTGTTTGTAGATATTCACTGAGAGATTCACCCGTGTTCTGGCGTCTTTGTCTAAAAACATGGCGTTCTGCAATTTCGGAACGTTTTGGTTCAAGATGATCTCTCACTATTTTAACTAATTCCCGAAATGTTTTATTTTCTGGATGATTAGGTGCACACAAATCACACATTAGGTCATAAGTTGCGGCTCCCACCAACGTCACCAACGTTGCAACTTGTAACTCTGGTTTTATTTCATTTAAGGTTATGAATTGTTCCACGCGTCTGATGTACGCCAACCACTTTTTGCTTGTTAGGTCAAATTCTTCAATTTTCCCGATAGGCATCTTGAAGTATAACACTTAAACGATGTTAACCACACGAATTTGATTGTTTTCCTCGTCGCCAGTAGTGTTTATGAAATATAATAGCGGGGAGCGATGACTGAAACTGCAATTCCAAGTGACAACTGGTTTATTTTCACATACCCACACATAACATTTATCAACATACCCTACAATCTTCAATAGATTCCAATACAGACAGAACTGTTGGTTTTGTAAGGCGAAATCTCATTACAAAATCTTTGTCATCAAGGGTATCGAAGTGTTCTTCTCTTTCGCGTATCCATCTTGGGCGACGAACAGCGAACTCCTCATCATACCTTTCGTCAAAAGCTAGTTCCAAGGCTCTTCTCATTCTAGCCAAAAGTGAATCAATAAACACATGCGATAGTGAACTGTTTACAATGAAATGTTGTGTTTATTACAAGTTTATCTTGCTGTTGCACCGCGCGCACCGCCACCGTAAACCCACGTAAACCGTCCTATAGCATATAATCAGTCAGATACCTATATATAAAAGTACTCTGTGGTCAGAGCACATTATATATTGATATAAAATCACTAGGTACGATTTGTAAACCGTAATATTTAACAAACATAACCTATAGGACAGGTACCAATATAGATAGGTAGTTGATATTGACAGTTCCAAAACTCGGTTCAAGCACGCTGAACCGATAAAAATGGGCGTTCAGGAATTGAAAAAAGCTTAGCTTGAACCGAGTTCAGGTTATGTCCGTGAAATCCAAAATGACGCGTTGAACTCAGTTCAACGCTTGAACTGAGTTCAAGCTCCATTGAACCAGTTCAAGTGTGACCGGTGAAAATGGCCCTTAGACCGCACGTGCGTTGTGTACGTGAACACTGTCATGTTTGATATTTCGTGACCGCACCCGCCACCGCGCCCGCGAATCAACGTGAATGAGTACTTAGCATAATATGTATATGTCGCCGCAGGAGTCTCTATCTGCTAAGATTTAATCTAATCATTAACACTCATAAACTATTCCATGATAATATTGATGAACCTGCCATCTCTGCTTTGGCAGTGGCACTAACAATTATTTACAAAGATCATTATTCAATTGACAGAAGGGTTAAGCGCCATCTATTGGCTTTTGTATTAACTAGTACTTAAATAGATCTTCGAGTGACAATTTATGAGAATTAATTAAACAGGTTTAGCTAGAACTATAGTTAAAATTAAGATAGGAAATATTTTATAACTATTGGGATTTTACCAATTTGTAATAGCTCTTTCGTGGACTATGATTTCTTTGTTTGTATGGCAACATTCCACATGTTGTGGAATGTGGCACCAAGTACAATTTTTAAGTCAATTTATAATTCTAGACTATAACTAGAATCAGTTTTTCTAAAACTAACTACAAACTAAAAAGTAACAAGATTATTTACAAAGCAATTTATTAGTGGAAGACCTATTCTTTGTATTCATTTGACCTGTCCTCCGATCCGCCGGAAATGGTTTTAAAACAGTAATGAATCTAGTAATTTAGCTTAAACTTAATAATACCTTTGCATTTGTGAATATTAGTATTGTTTAATTATTAGAATAATTAAGTGTGAAGTATTCTGATATTGTTTGTAAGTTTTAATGAACTTACGATGTAATGAATTACTGTACTGAATGTGGTGTCACTTCCGGTATTCAAGGAACAGACGCGTCGATTAAGCAGTGTCTCGTTATCTTACGATGAGTGAAACAATTGAATTACCTATTAAGCAAATAATAATAGCTTTTGAAGTGAACATTACAAGCTTGTGTAAATGAGAAATGTAATATTGGTTGAAAAGAGTGTAAGGAGTTTCTTTGTCCGTTCTTCTCCTTATTAACAATATTGGCGAACGGGCTGCTCGACTCAGAATGTTTATTGTGTCTGTACCTAAATGGTTTCTTAGAAATAAACGTTTGGAGTTTGAGTAAAATGTTGTGTGTGATTTCAACTACCCATCTACCAACAATGAAGAATCACATCGCACGGCGATGTGATGATTAGAGACTGCAGGACAATAAGTATGGCGGCGAATGGCGCCAATATTCGAGGACTGCTACTCTCCAGAGTTTCCCTGTCGTGATATCAGAAGAGGTGATAGCTCTTGCGCACCGCTCATAATGCCGGACATCCAGAACAATTACGAGGAACTAGTAGATAATACTCTTGCTTTCGTAACCATGGCCGAAGGCGTGGCAAAGGAATTTTTCACCGAAGTGAATACCACGACGACGGTGTTAAGTGGCAATGAACTGATAGACAAGAAGATTTTCATCTAATTGGCTGACAGATCCCTACCAACATGATAATTATGGCTTACTGCAACTAGAACTTAGTGACCCAAGTTAGACCTTAAGAACACATAATTATGTGAAAATGCAATTTACATTGGTAACAAACAATGAAGTTGTATGTGATAGAAAACTTCGCACTCAAAATTACCAACAAGAACAGCACAGAATGACCGAAGCAGAATAAACAAAGATTGGTCTCCAGGAAGACATCACTACAAATAAACTTGCTGATGGATACCCACATCAATCCCGGGAAGTATTTTGTTTTATTAATTTTAGTATTTATTAACTGTAGATATTTACAGTTAACAATATTTTAACTTACCACATCACACTCTGGCTAGATAAAATGCCACCAATAGGTAACTAGAAAACCTGTGGAAGTGAAACAACAAAACTTATCACTCCGTAGATTTTACGCACTCAACTCATCAATCAGATTTAACTTTTTATTTACTACAAATTAATTAACCAAGTAGTAACAACTAAAAGACATGTTGTCAATGACTTTTCAATTGCAGTGACTAAGACATGCAATAGTAAACATTTTTATTAGTAATTAGTCACATCTGACATTCACACTATAGATTTATACCTCACAATCAGACATAGTTTGCGTTATGTGCAAAGTTTATGGCTTTTCAAATAAAAATGCAAAGTTGAAAACATTTGTATTGGACAACATGTTGCAAGATTCAAACAAAAACACTTTGTTATGAACTCATTTATAAAAACATATTGTTTCAGTACAGCAATTTGTGACAATGAAATCTTAGCGCACTAAATCAACACTACAAAGTTTTCAATACTCTAATAAAATGTGAATGTTTTATCAGTGCAACTACACAACTAACAGTGTTTTAAAAGTATTTCTGATTAGTTGTAACTTTCCCATCTTAGTTTAATTAACTTAATCCAAGTAAATAACTATTTCAAAACATTTGATAACCGACTTAATAACTTATTACTCCAACTAATTTAAACAATAGCAGGACTGCTTTGTTGGTCCAGTGTTCATGGGCTTTTTATTAAAGCATGTGGACCTGGATTCGATTCCCAGGTCAGGCAAAGTGTTATTGAGTTTTCCATCAGGAACTTCTCAGTAACAAGCCAGACAATCAAATGAATGGCAAATAGCAATATCGCTAAATTAGAGACTTGGGCACGGTGTGGATTTATTATTTACACCTCTGCCTATCCTTTCAGGGATTGCAGGTGTGATGTTATGTACACACGACACAATTATTATTATTTACTTGCACTGACTGCCTTGCTAATCTAGTGGTTGCAAGCGTGACTGTTAACTGTTAAGCATAGGACCTTGGGTTCGATTCCCATCCCAGGTAAAGCAAAGTGTTATTGGGTTTTTCCATTAGGAATTTCTCAGTAGCAGCCACAGAGTATGGATTTGTGCCTGGTTGATACAAATAAGCTCCCTATTACATGGGTCTTAAACATAACTGGGGAAATGTGAATGCAGTTTTAGCTACACTGCTTAACCCATCGGGGACCACAAGCGTGATGTTTTGATAAGTTATTTATCTGCATGAATTCTCACATTTCAGGTTTCAGACAAAATTGAGAGCAACCATAAAGAACAGTCAAGTTCTTCTAAAACTATGCACGCTGTCACTCCACGATAGTGACATGACATCAAGTGTGGAAGTCTACGAGTATACCACCGCCATAAGAATACCTTCAAGAATATAAGCCGGCGAACCAATACCTATCACAATTGGTTTTAGCCAACCAATACAACAGACCAATTTCAATATAAAGTGCCAACATTCCAACTGTTGCCAACGTGACTCAACTCAGTTTTAAAAACGCACAACTTCATGGACTTCAGCCTGGTGAACAGATGACCGTGTCGCCAGCTATGGAGTCGTGAAATGGGGAACAGCATGAGAGCAGCCAAACAGGGATGACTGTTACAGTGTCCTCGCACCTTAAACTAACAAGTAAAGGTGAGAAGTTTTCAAACTACTTCCTACACTTCCCCACTGATTCATCAATAGGGGTAATACAATAGCCAATTCAACCTACCTACATGATGCTCATGTGTGATGAGTGTCATGTATCCACATTCATTATTTTTGTTTTTGTAATGCTGCTAGTTGTTAGCAACTATTAACAATAAAAAATAACATTGTATTAGTACTCCTAACAGTAACTAATAGAATGAATAGTAATAATACTCACAAGCCGTTGGTATCCGTGGAGGAAACAACAAGCTCAATGAATACTCACAACAAATAACACAAATACTATTAGTTTAGTAATGATGATCACAACAAATGACAAACAATACTATCAGTGCCGTAGAGGTACTTGGTAATGAGCATAACAAATAACTTGATCCTATCAGCAGCTGTGTAGGCTACTGATAACAAACACAACAAATTATCCTATCAGTAGCCGTGGAGGATACTGATAATGAAAACAAACTATTAGTGGCCGTGGAGGCATCTAATAAACAATACTCTCATGTTATCCTGCTGGGTCCACGGTGTACTAACACCCAGAGCCTGGTTCCTTATATCCTGTCAAATCAAAGACTTCGTGCCTGTCACGGAGCAATGGTCCTAAATTCCTAACCCTTTAATCCTGTCAAATCAAAGACTTTGTGTCCATCACAGAGCGGTGTTCCTGATCCTATCCTTCTATCCTGTCAAATCCAAGACTTTGTGTCTATCACAGAGCATTACCTTCCCGTGAGAATGAACAAATAAAAACACATTACTTACACCACACTTACCAAATGAAAATTACAGAATATTGAAAGCAATCAATAGTTTTTAATAAGACGAATCTAGTAGACAGTAGATCTATAACAAAGTTCTGAAGTCGATTAAAACCATAGATCATTTTAAGCATAAGAATTCAATGAAAATGTTAAATTATTAAGAGACAACATTATTTTTAGCTAAGAGCTGACCGATCAACATCACCTGACCAATTGACCATTAACTCAAATACAAGTTTCAGAAGTGCTTGAACACTAACTCAACAAATGTTGGATAATTTTGGCAACAATATTGTTTTTGGCTAGTAGCTGATCAAACTATGTCAATAAACTCAATTCAATTCTTGTATTTGGATAATTCAGGCTACAACATGTTGTTATTTAACTAATAGCTTATAACAGCTTGAATCTAAGCTAAGCACTACTAAAAGATTAAATAATAATTTCAAGCAGATCTAACTCTGCGACTGTGTGTATGTTTCTAGGTGAAGGCTTATAGCAGCTTGAATCTAAGCTAAGCACTACTAAAAGATTAAATAATAATTTAAAGCAGATCTAACTCTGCGACTGTGTGTATGTTTCTAGGTGAAGGCTTTTAGCAGCTTGAATCTAAGCTAAGCACTACTAAAAGATTAAATAATAATTTCAAGCAGATCTAACTCTGCGACTGTGTGTATGTTTCTAGGTGAAGGCTTTTAGCAGCTTGAATCTAAGCTAAGCACTACTAAAAGATTAAATAATAATTTCAAGCAGATCTCTGTGCGACTGTGTGTATGCTTCTAGGTGAAGACATAAACACATTTATTTTTATTTAATAATAGGAAAATTGAATAGATGTCAGATCTATTACAAGCTTTCTTTGTTGACTGTAACTTTCTTTCAAATCCTACAATTCAATGAACATTGTAGGATAATAAAAATAAAAGCAACAATAATCTGCCGACAAAATTTATCTCCACTATTTCAGATAACAACCGCGAATCTCCATATAGTGATGGCGACGGCAGGTGCAGAGCGCGCACCGCCGATCAGAATGGCCGTGTCGCCGCAGGAGTCTCTATCTGCTAAGATTTAATCTAATCATTAACACTCATAAACTATTCCATGATAATATTGATGAACCTGCCATCTCTGCTTTGGCAGTGGCACTAACAATTATTTACAAAGATCATTATTCAATTGACAGAAGGGTTAAGCGCCATCTATTGGCTTTTGTATTAACTAGTACTTAAATAGATCTTCGAGTGACAATTTATGAGAATTAATTAAACAGGTTTAGCTAGAACTATAGTTAAAATTAAGATAGGAAATATTTTATAACTATTGGGATTTTACCAATTTGTAATAGCTCTTTCGTGGACTATGATTTCTTTGTTTGTATGGCAACATTCCACATGTTGTGGAATGTGGCACCAAGTACAATTTTTAAGTCAATTTATAATTCTAGACTATAACTAGAATCAGTTTTTCTAAAACTAACTACAAACTAAAAAGTAACAAGATTATTTACAAAGCAATTTATTAGTGGAAGACCTATTCTTTGTATTCATTTGACCTGTCCTCCGATCCGCCGGAAATGGTTTTAAAACAGTAATGAATCTAGTAATTTAGCTTAAACTTAATAATACCTTTGCATTTGTGAATATTAGTATTGTTTAATTATTAGAATAATTAAGTGTGAAGTATTCTGATATTGTTTGTAAGTTTTAATGAACTTACGATGTAATGAATTACTGTACTGAATGTGGTGTCACTTCCGGTATTCAAGGAACAGACGCGTCGATTAAGCAGTGTCTCGTTATCTTACGATGAGTGAAACAATTGAATTACCTATTAAGCAAATAATAATAGCTTTTGAAGTGAACATTACAAGCTTGTGTAAATGAGAAATGTAATATTGGTTGAAAAGAGTGTAAGGAGTTTCTTTGTCCGTTCTTCTCCTTATTAACAATATTGGCGAACGGGCTGCTCGACTCAGAATGTTTATTGTGTCTGTACCTAAATGGTTTCTTAGAAATAAACGTTTGGAGTTTGAGTAAAATGTTGTGTGTGATTTCAACTACCCATCTACCAACAATGAAGAATCACATCGCACGGCGATGTGATGATTAGAGACTGCAGGACAATAAGTATGGCGGCGAATGGCGCCAATATTCGAGGACTGCTACTCTCCAGAGTTTCCCTGTCGTGATATATATTATTTTCAGCTCCATATAATAATCATTTCAAATATGGTGTCAATGTCCTTTTTATCTTTGTTTGTACATAGACAAAATACCAATGGAAACGTTTCCTGATCATCTATAAATATATTTCCGTGTATGGTGTATAACTGGGTAAATATTGTAGGTCCAATTTTGAATGTGCCGTCCAAAATCCAATAGTCAGATTAACTTAAAATAGTTATCAAGTTCAATGTTGACATCATAATAATTCTTTTGTTATCATATTGATGGTCCTTAATTATGAAATTATTGCCGTCAATCTTGGTTATAAAATTGTTAATAATAAATTCAATGCTATCTGGTTCTTCTATTTTGTCTTTTAATTTGCGTTTTTCGCGATACATGCACAGTTTCAACGTAGACGTAGATGGCAAGTTCTCTAAAATATTCGAAGTACTACTGCTTTTATTGTCATTTAATATTTTACAAAATTTGGTACTTGTAGCTACATCATTTTTCAGTTTTTGGCGAAAATCAATTTTTTTACGCAGGGGATCGGGTTCATGGTTGTGGTATTGTGGAAGTACAACATATTCTTAAAGGTTTCTCCACTCACTCTTTTAGTAATATACTAGTATTATCCAAAGGCAGATGTACTGTTTTAATAAATTGGTTTTCGGAGGATACATTCCGATAAATTCGTTCATGAGCTATCAGAAAAGTATCAGTTTAACATCCTGAATGGCGTTCTCACAATCGACACGGAGAATACAGCCAATCACGACGTAGCCGTCATCGCAATTGTGTTGCCAGAACAATTCCTAAAGATTCCACTTTAATTGTGGTGTTGCAAGTTTTTTTCTTAATAATTAAGTTATTTATTTTTTATGTTTTTTTTTTAAGTTTTTAAGAATAAACGTGCAACGTTACAACACTTTCGAAAGAATTAACTAATATTCGGAGTTGTACGGTCCCTGGCAAAACACCTCCAAGGGCATACTCATTTGTACCGCGCAATCAACGGTAAGGACCGCAGAACATAGTCGTGGGCAGGAACCCGCAGGCGATGTCCAACCTCAGCACTCGCCGTCCAGCTGCAATGCTGCATCAGCTTCTACTTCCACTGCTATACCCATATACCGCGCTGCGCAACAGCGCATTGATAGCTACGGAATTAGCAAAAAAGTAACACTAACTAAAAAAAGACAAATTGATAATGACCTTGTCGATTTATTTATAGATAGTTATCTCCCTTTCTGTTTAGTAGAAGAACGTGTTTTTCAATAAAAATTGCTCGCCATATACCTGGGTACGAGTTTCCATCGCGAAAAACTGTCTCTAAAATTCTGATTCCCACATTATACGACCAAACAGTTCTACGAAAAAAAAGAAGAAATAAACGATATTGAATTTCTATCCAACAACAGATTTATGGACGTCTCGGGTCAATGATGCTTACATTGCTATTACGGAGCACTACATAACAAAAGATCTTGTTCTTACCAGTCAGCCGTGAAAAAGCCACATAGACGCCCCCACTTTGCCCCGTTATAAAGACCTCTACGTTGAAATATATTTATTTTTTACGTTTTTAGCCAACATGACCCGCATACACAAGAGACACAAGAGGAAGCTATGAAACAAGCTGTACACGTGTTGTGTCCGGAGAAATGGGCTACGGAAAAGCAGCAAATATGCACAACGTTCGACAAGTAACATAAGAACGTTATGTTTCTAAATATTGGGGCAATCCAGACAACAGCATCTTTCAAAAGAAATTGGGCAATTTCCATAGCGTGTTTTCTCCCGATCAAGAGAGAACTAATTAATTACATAAAACTGACGGAAGCACGGTTTCATGGACTGACTTCACGTGACCTCCGCTGTCATTTGAAGTGGCTCAAAAAAATCTAATTCCTCCTTTATTTTTTTGAGCCACTTCAAATGACTTTATTTATTTATTTATTCATTCAGAGAGTGGTTTGGCTGGTATAGATTAGTTAAAAGGATTCCTTAAAGAAAAGACATTCAGATATTAGCTCCAGAAAACCTGAACCAACATCAGCAGCCTAAAGCTATGGATTTGAACCTGTTGAATGTTTTTTTTAACTTTAAGAAAAGTTTACGATGAACATAAGCTTACTCCACAAAGAATTTTCATGTTGATGAGATAGGTCTGTCCACAGTGCCCAAAAGTCAATCAAAAATCCTTACTACTTGTGGCAAAAGGCAGGTAGGAACACTGACCTCCGCAGAAAAGGGGAAAACTAATGACTACAATTCTCTGCTTCAGCGCAGTTAGCAACTATATGCCGCCAGTGTTCATATATATTTCTAAGAAAGCGTATAAATCCAGTTGCTTGATGGGGCGGCACCAGCTGGGTCTTGGGGAAACTATTACGAATCTGTGTGGATCCAGAGTCCCTTGTTTGTCCTCTGGCTAAAGAGATTCATTGAGAGGTCGCATTCCACTAAAGATAATCCAACACTTTTATTGCTAGACGGTGATGCAACACATGCCAATATGTGGAGGTCATTGAATTGGCTCCCAAAAATGGTGTATTTTATTGTGCTTTTCACCTCACTGCACACACCGACTTCAACCACTGGATTTTAGGTTCATGAAACCTATAAATAAGCACATATTATTTCAGCGAAACAAAGAATTGGTTGCGGAGCCATCCCGAACGTGTGGTGACACAATTTCGACGACGAACTATCTCAGACCAATAAAAAAGTATAGACAGAACATTGCGCTCAAAAAGTGAAGCACGTAATATGAAGACGATTCGGTAATATGAAGACAGCCGCGCGCCCAGTAGGCTGCCGCGAGTGAGCGAATGCGCGAGACGTAATTTTGGTGAAATAATAATTGCGAAATTGTATTATATGTATATCAATAATTAACACTATTCATAAGGGACCTGTATCAGCCAAATATTTTTCGTGTTTGGGCGGAGCTTTAGGCCTTTCAAACTCATAGCTCCCAACTGGGATTAATAATTATATTTAATTACTCGCTGCGTTTTCAATAAATGAATTAAACTAAACACTAGGCCAATGAGGCGGCCTAAAACTAAAACTGAACTAAGTTTGAACTAAGGCTAAACTAATTCTAAACTAGGTCTTAATAAGGTCTTTTGTAAGTCGATCATACTAAGACTACTCTCATAGATAATAACAATCTTCCCTGTTTCAGAGTCTCACAACGCTGCTCGAAAAGAATCAATTGTTGCTATTGATAAATTTACCCATGGTTGAGTTTTAATGCCCCTGCTTGCTCGTCCAGCGATGAAAATGATGATGAGTGATGGCAATCAATATGAATAATATTGTTAATTAAATGTGAGGAATTTTATGAGTTGTCTGATTTATTGAATTTATGTAATATTGAATTAATTTATGACATATGAGATGATTACGAATTGCGATGTACAAGTGATAGTGAAGTGGCGTCCGGCATATGAACTTTCCCGTCACCTACAGATAAGTGAGGGTGCTTTGAGCCGGGCAGGATTGGCGTTGGGATTCGCCGCCCATGAGTGGCTCAAAGTACTGCTGCTGATGACGGAGTGATGGTGAAGGAAGTAGCCTCACTTCGCTCAGCAATAGACGTGACGATAGACGTAGTGAGAATGTTTGAACCGGGCAGGATTGGCGTATGAACTCGTCGCCCATGAGTGGTTCAAAACATTGCGGCTGAAGCGGTGTGAGGGTGAAGGAAGTAGCTTTCACATCGCTCAAGCTATAAAATAAACGATAACTGAACGTGATGATTTAGAATACCTTTGTTTATTTCGTAATAATTAAGACTATTTTATTTTTGATTTTGTTGTCTTTGTTACTCGAATAATAATACCTTTTTAAATTATATAATTGGTAATGATTCATAAATTGTTTGATAGATCTACGAGTATTAAGTAACGAAGGGACTCGTTCTTGAAGGATGGCCGACTGTAACAATACTTATCTATGTGAGGGTAGATTAATATCAGTAAACAGTTCGTGGATAAGATTGTTATATTCGAGTTACGCTGTGTCATTTTTAAAATCAGTCAGTCTGTCAGTGTCACTGTCAGATATTAAATTATTTTGACATTGAAGTGAATTGTCAGTTGCACAAGACGCCGACACGGAT
Source organism: Xestia ashworthii (assembly GCA_950022955.1). Classification (NCBI taxonomy): domain Eukaryota; kingdom Metazoa; phylum Arthropoda; class Insecta; order Lepidoptera; family Noctuidae; genus Xestia; species Xestia ashworthii. The sequence continues at coordinate 16,950,657 of OX465569.1, forward strand.
CATTCTTGAACGAGGCACCGGAGTGTCTTAAGGTTAGTAAAATAACGTGATGTGTACTGAACTAGGCTGAATAATTCATAATAAATATTGTTATTGCGTTGATTTGTTCGTTGTTTCAATTCTATGATTCCCTTCTGAGGTACGATTTCACATACCTGGCAGAATTGAAACAACTCGCTCGTGTCGTGGTGAATTGTTTTTGTGTTATTTTTATTTTACTAAAGTCCGGTCGCGGAGCAGGAAGAATTTCGTACAATGACTAACGTGACCATACGTCCCGTTTTGAACGGGACTGTCCCTAACCCAATTCCAGAAGATAAAAGAAACCCCTTGACGAACAAATGTGTGCTACTAAGGTTTGCAACTTTTTGCGTCAATATCTTCCTCATAAACTCCATAAATGGGGTTACAGGTTATTACTTTTGTGTGCCTATGACTTTGAAATGTACTCGAGAACTGAAAATGACCCAGAATTGAGACTAACTAGTGAACCAGATTTAGCGGCAAGCAGCAATATCGTAGTTCGTCTCTGTCGAACTGTCCCTAAACATGAAAATTATAAGTAGTTTTTTTTTACTATTACTACACTTCACCAGGGTACTCCCTTGATTGTCCTAAAATTTTTTGTCCGAAAATCATTATCCATAACACGTTTGCTATAAACTTCAGTAACCATAATGTTCAAAACACCGAAATTATTTTTTACATAACTAACTTTACTTCTAATACTATTTTGTCATAATATCGAATACTATAATAATTGAATCTCTTAATTTTACATGACATAAAGTCGTATGTCCTAAGTATTGTATCACATAATGTGTATGATTCCGAATGGTCGTTTATAAACCTAACTTTTAGGGATTTTTTAGGGACTAACAGTCGCTAAAAAATCCCTCAAAGTTAGGTTTTAGTGACAGAATTGAATTGCTGTAAATCCGACTCCACGCAGTCTTGTCGGCCCTACCCCAAGAGTGTTATTTAAAATCGCGTGAGGCCGCCGGAGCCCCGCAGCGCCGGAGCCGTGACAGAAACCATGCCTGCTGCATGATGCTTGCTCGTTTGCATGCTACATGCTTGCTTGCATACTGTATGCTTGCTTGCATGCTGCACGCTTGCATGGATGCTTGCTTGCTTGCTGTATGCTTGCCGCATGCTTGCTGCATGATTGCTGCATGCTTGCTTGCATTACATGCTTGCTACATGCGTGCTGCATGCTTGCTTGCATTGCATGCTACATGCTTGCATACTGTATGCTTGCTTGCATGCTGCACGCTTGCATGCATGCTTGCTTGTTGAATGCTTGCTTGCTTGTTGCATGCTTGCTTGCTGCATGCTTGCTTGCTTGCTGTATGCTTGCCGCATGCTTGCTGCATGCTTGCTTGCATTACATGCTTGCTACATGCGTGCTGCATGCTTGCTTGCATTGCATGCTTGCTTGCTACATGCTTGGTTGCTGTATGCTTGGTTGCTGTATGCTTGCCGCATGCTTGCTACATGCGTGGCGCATGCTTGCTTGCATTGCAGGTCAACGCCTACATACGATTAAACATTTACTTAGAATAGGACTTATGACTTTTATTGAAAACGATTTTATGTCTTTTGTATATTTTTGATTGTAATACTTATGACAAACGGATTTAGGGCTTATTATATTTAGGGATTTCAACTTTATGGCATATGATATTATGTGATTTAAAGTTCGGGTAAATTATCATTCGGACGAATGATGATTATGACAAAAAAAAACTATGTCATTTTAGATTATGGATTAAAAAGTTAGGTAATACGATAGAGAACCCTTCACCAGAGTTGATTGCTCATTTAGCCAAATTGGGAATAATTTAAACAATTATTTCTTAGCACTCTATTTAACAATGAATGTATTACCCTCTAACTAAACTTAGATCATAAATAACAATATATGTAGTGCACAAAAGCATCATAGCGATTGTTGTTAATTTGATTGATAGTATTATATTTAGACAAATTATGCTTTTCAGGGGCATCATCATCTCAATTACCTACTGATGACCATACTTTGATTAGTAATCAATCAACAGAAGAAAGTGGTGGTTAGTAATTCTTCACTTTTCTTATATTTATAGGTACTATTTTCTAACTATAATTTAACATATATATTTATTAGTTATAGGTGGTGAAATCGATCCCACAGTTTCTGAGGATTCATTAAGAGAAGGTAAGAGACCTTGAACCTATAATTAGTAGTGGTAAGATTTGTGAACATAAATTTGTTGTTATTATTAATTTCTAAATCAAACTTGTCTTTCAGGTTTCAGGTGGTCTAATTCAGCAGTGTTGCTTTTATTAGAAGAATACAGGTTGCGGGAAAAGGATATTTTTTCAGGGAAGCTAAGCCAAAAAAAGGCATGGGACCAAATATCGAAAGAAATGATTGAAAAAGGGTATGAGGTCAGTGGCAGGCAATGCAGCACTCGCCTAAATACCATGAAACGAACTTACAAAACAATCAAAGACCATAATGCTAAGTCTGGAAACAATAAACGGACATGGCCATATTATGATGTAAGTATACAAAGCAAAAGGAGTAGTCTATACTAATACTATAAAGTTTGCATGTTGAAGGTAACCTCTGGCACTACTAATATTTCAGAAATTCTCTTAGCTTTGAAAGTTATGTTAATCCAAAATTTTATGTCATATGAAGAATGTAAATATGTGAAAAAATCAACATTAGAATAAAAGATGAAATAATTTACCTATTTATTTTAGATACTGGAAAATCTATTTGGCAAAAAGCCTTATATGGCACCTGTTTCAACATTATCATCCACTGGAGCTGAAACCTCCAGTAGTCACAGCAGCCTCAGCACGCATACTATGGCGGCGGATGATCACATTCCTCGTAAGTTTCTTCATAAAATTTTAAGGAAAGGTTAAATAGAGTCCTAATATCATCATCATCAGCCTATAATGTTCCCACTGCTGGGACACAGGCCTCCTAATATAATATAACCACTGCTCTCCTAATATAAGCAAAATTAATTTAATATCTGTTTTTGTAGGAAAACGTAAAATGAATGATATCGCCACAGCTATTCGTGAAAGTCGAGCATTAGCAGAAGAAGGAAGGAATAGACGGCATGCAGAAAACATGGAAATCAAGAACAAAATTTTGGACAAATTAGATATAAAGGGTGTAAAACACCTCTTCACGAAGCCGAAAGGCACTTGTTCTCCCCATCATTGCGATCATTTTTTTGTTCTACACCATACCTGGGAACCTTCTAGTTACGGAGATATGGGGGGTCAAAGTTACAACTTTTTGACAAGTTTTTTTTTAAATACAAGTTTTTTTTGTAAGATTTTGACTTTTAACATTTCTACGACCCCCGTACTATTCAATCCATCCAGTGTTTTAAATGCGTTATATTGAGTTCTACCACAAAACATGAATTATAACCTCAAAAAAAAAAGTTGTTTCCCAGCAATATTTTTTGCGTAAAGTTACTTAGTTTGATGTACAGAATGCTTGGTTAACGGCTTTGTGATGAGGTGGTTTACACCCTGTATTAATTAATAAATATTTCATTATTGTCTTCATGGTTTCCGTCTACAAAGAGTTGACCACATTCGAGATCTTGGGATTGTAATGGACTCAAAATTACACTTTAATCTTCATATTGATAATATTGTTAACAAAGCGTATCGAATGTTTGGTTTTGTCATGAGATCCTCTAACGACTTTAAAAGACCGTCTACCTTTTTACTTCTGTACAAAGCTTTGGTCCGCTCTCAATTGGAATTCGCAGTACCGATTTGGAGTCCCATTTTTGATGTTTATATAAAAAGAATTGAAATGGTTCAAAAAAAGTATCTCCGTTCTATGCACTATAGATGCACTAAGTCAAAATTACCATACACTGAATTATTAAAGCGTTACAACATTCAAAGCTTGGAGTCTAGACGCACCCTACTGATGGCCATGTTGCTGCATGGTCTGTGTAATAACAGATTTGATTGTCCTGATATCACTAATAACTTATGTTACATTGTACCTAGAACTGCGATGCGCCGGGGGGCGCGTGTGACCCAGCTGTTCCACACCGCAAGGTGTAGAACTCACGCTGGCGCAAGGGCGCCTCTCCGACGCATCGTAGATACGTATAACACACATTTTATCGAGCTTGATATTTTTGCGCTTACACACGTAAAGTTCAAAAAGATGGCTATTGAATCTTTAAAGTAGCCATCTGATACCTTTTATCCCAAAATTACATATGAGTCTCACTTTATTTTTCGAATATTAATGCACGCATTTAACTATTCTATTGTTATTATTTCGCAGATATTGGTGTGGGTTACACGTTTATTTAGTTTTAAGCTTAATCTGTCATACTTTCATTGTAATGTGTAACTGTTTAATGTCCCAATAAAGTAAAATAAAATAAAAAATAAATTGTCAATATATATTTTATAATAAATCACTTAATTTCATTTTCTATATTTTTCTTATTAATCACTCTGTATGATAAGAAGGCAAAAGGGAGCTTACTACACAAGAAGATAACACTCTTTATTTTTATAAAAATGAGTTTTTATTTCATACACGTCTTATTATAAGTCTTTCACAGATTAAATCTCGTTTAATGGCACCTCTATGATTCTGATTCTGATAAACATGATGAGCCTCTTCAGGGATATCCAGTATGGGCTCCTGGAACTGTATTTCCACTTCATCACCTTTCAGTAGACAAATATTATGCAGCACGCAGCATGCAATAATGTGCCTGGGAATTAAGTCTACTCTCTCTAGAGGTAACACATTGAGGAGACTTCTGAATCTCCCTTTTAGTAGTCCAAAAGCTCTTTCAATGGCTATTCTTCCAGATGCATGACAAAAGTTGAAATTTAAAAAAAAAAAGAAAGTTGAACGTCTCTGTATGGTATTAATAAATTATCATGCAGTTTGTACGCCAGATCTCCAACTAAATGGAAATCGTCTGGGAATTTTGATATGTCTCCCAAATAAGACTGTACCTCTGACTGACGAAATATTCGTTGATCATGAACAGATCCAACATGCCCAGTGTAGCAGTGAATAAACCGGCAACTGGCATCACAGATAGCCTAAAATAAACACGAAAAACAAAATTAATAAAACCATGTAATATTTTTTAACTAAATCGACATTTGATGCCCAATTTCATGAATATTCATTGAAAAATTACAAAGGTATAGAAGTGACAACATCTACAACAAAAACATTTGCTTTATTGTATATTTAAATATAATTAGAATGTTCGCATTACCTGTAGCTGAATAGAATGATGCCCTTTCCGGTTAACATAAGCCTCTGGATTCTGTTTTGGAGCTGGTATATTAATATGTGTCCCGTCAATGGCACCTAGGGAAACCACCGGTGGCTTCGAATCTAGACCATATTGTATTAAGATCTTCAATTGTAGGCCACTTAATGAATACAGGTGCCAGCTCAACCAGAGCATTGATAACACGTCTTGTAGCACTCAATACAATACTTTTAGATACATCAAATCTATCACAAATCGACCTGTAACCAAACATAAACTACCATTAGTAAGCTTTAGTTAAACTTTTACATCAGTGCAACAATTATTTAATATCTATTATTTTATTTAAAACTTTATATTGATACATTACAAGTACTTTTTCTTAATGAAGTCAATAAAAAACATAGTAATGTTACCTTAAAGAATCTGGAGTGCCCACTCTCCATAATGTTAAGGGGCCGGCGGAGCGTGCGTCGTTCAAACAAACGTAATACCAAAATAATTCTTAAACCAAACATATTCTTAAGGAAGTGTGTATTTATTTCGAATGGACTACATAATATCTAGGTTCCCAAATATATATTATGAATGGACATTGATTTAAACAAGAGTTATGAGAAAAACAAGTTTTCTATAGAAATTTTAAATTCCTCATATCTCGTCTAATTTCATTGTCCTTTCAAAATATATATTTGGGAACCTAGATATTATGTAATCAAATCGAAATAAATACACACTTCTTCAAGAATATGTTTTGTTTACGAATTATTTTGGTACTACGTTTGTATGAACGATGCACGCTCCGCCGGCCCCTTAATAAAAACTGCTTACGTGGACAAATCATCGGTTTTTCAATAGCATGTCTTCTCAGTTTGGGTTCAATTACAGACAGGATGTAATTAAAAGTTTCTGAACACATCCTAAAACACATTAATGATTGATGTAATTTTATATTTTGCTCTCACTACACACAATAAAGCTATCACATAAAAACAACATATAAAAATAAATCACGTACAAAACATGTTATTAATATTACAATACCTGAAGTGTGCCTTAAAGTGATGATCAGAAAACTTTGGTACAATTGATTCCACATAGTTTTGAACTCGCACGTCTCTTTTTTTTCAACAGTTTCCAAAATTTTAAATTCATCGTCACTTTCTGAAGACGAGGTATCTATTATTTCCTGCAGGACACTTGTCACAACTGCTATTATATTAAGTCTTTCAGTTTGCATCATATAAAATAAAATAAAATTAGTCGAAAGCAAGACGAAAACAAACAAAACAACAATAGAGTTGTCATTCGTAATCAGCTGTCAAGTGTCACTGCAGTTCACTGTAAAAGTCGTTCGGGGAGGTTCTTTTCACTAACGCTGCTAAGGCTTCTCGAACGGGAGTTGACAGCGTTAGCGTTGATAGCGTTAATAGTGTCTACTCGAACGCACCAAAAGACGTCCATAGCAACGGTAAGGAAAATTTCGGGTCTCCCTTGTTTGACCGAAAGGAATTTGACAAATTTTCACTTCCCAAAAAATTTTTCGCATAATTTCATTTGCCAAATTATTATTTAGCAAAAAATCTATTCACAAAAAAATTGTAACGCAAACCTAATGTTTGGGAAATTAACGTTTAAACTATAACTTGTTTACCAACTAGTACTTTTAACATTTTTTATTCAGTCAAATATTTCAGTTGGAAAAAGAGTTTTTACGCAAAATCAAATAAGCCAAATATTTTGTATCGTCAGTTTGCCATTTTTTTTTCTTTATAATGTAGTCGTTCCTGGTCACAGGTTTAACCTAACCTAACCATTATTTTAAAATAATTAATTATACTAATCTAAATAGCTCAGTTCCGGGTAACCTACTAAAATAAAAATAAAAATAAATATCGCTGGACATTAACACACAGCGCTACCTAGTGCCACACTAGCAAAGCTTGTGTCGTGGACACTAGATAGTTGATATATCGCACCCTCAATAATGTATGGGCACAATTAAAAAATTTAGGTTTTTTAGTTTTTGTAAAAGAAAGGCTCATTACTGTCAGTCCCACACGATGGCACTCGCAGAAAGAGAAAACAATTGTCAAACAAAGGAGTTCTGCATTATGTGTCCCTTTCACACATTCACCTTTTGCCCCCACCTCTTAGCGCTAGACGGGCCTCACTAGTAACGTGCCGCGAATTGACGAAGCCGGTTCGCGCGACCGTGGGCCGAGTTGGAGTTGTGCCTTTATTTTACAAATTCTAAGGTAAGTTTTGTGTTATTCTATAATATTGTAAAGGCTTAATAAGGTTCGTGCCCGTCTTCTACTAAAATTTCGTTCAATTATGTTGTCTAAGTCTAATTAGTTCCTTATAGTTCTAATGATAATTAACTTCATTTTAATTATGTTGATAAAATCCCATATAGCATTGAAAAGGACTGCAATTTTTTTTCTTAACATTAGATAGGCCTTTCCTTGATGAAAGTTTAGTTTTGTTTTAATACAACTATCGATTTTTGTTCCCTAGAGCTATTTTGCACAAAGTCTTATATCGTCTCCATAGTTAAATTTATCTTTATGGTCGTAATCGGTTCAGCTGTTTTAGTATGATAACGAAACAAAACATTTCATAACTCAATTTTATTTAATAATAAAGTAAAAAAGTTAAAAAGTTGTTTGATATTTTTATATATTATTTATCAATTATTTACAGACAATGTCATCATCACGGTCACGAAAAATATTGATGATGGTTAATCGTAATGATAAGAAGGATGCTGCTCAAATTGAAGAAAGAGAAAATAATAAAGTAAGTATTTTTTTATAAATTCATTTTCAATTCATAATCGTAGAAATAAATCTTACATAAAGCATTTTTCTTTTAGGATAGTGCTACACATACAGAGGAGAAGGAGAATATTCCGGTGAGAAATGAAGGAATTGACAAAGCTTTGCAAACGACATCCTCGGCCGAAAATAACTGTGCCAATGGAAATGCGTCGAAGCGTTCGTCAAGATCGTCGTCCAGCAGCTCAAGTTCATCTTCATCCTCCTCAAATACCAGCAGTTCTAGTTCGAGTAGTTCCTCCACAAACACCAGCTCCAATTCAACCCGTGCGTGCTCTCCAGTAGAACCTAATGTTTCACAACACCATGAAGAGCTAAATAATCGGCCACAATCTACTTCACCTTCTCATGAAGAGCAAAATGATTTACTACAATCTACTTTACCATCCTACGAAGAGCCAAATGTTTTACCATGTTCTACTTCACCTTCTCTATTAAGTCAACCAAACGCTGAAGCCTTCTTAAACAAACGGGGCTCTATAGTAAATTATGAAATGTCACCGATCAATTCAGACGAAAGTGATGCTGATTTAAGTGACCACGACCCAACGTATGATGTAGAACAACAAAGGAGGCGACATCGGTCGGTGAGTACAACTTCGAGTAATGCAGAAAATAGTGACGTTACTACTGCCAATACAACCTTAGCATCACTTGCTGCTGATGAAACAGTAGTGAAGAGAACACGGAAACGTAAGGCTGATCCTACTCAATGGAAACAAAACTTGCGAAAAGTTAAGCGTAATTTGGGTCAAGAATACTTTTCTGTAAATACCAAAAAAGTGGTCAGCGCACGCGCAATGAAGCCACCTTGTACTCAAAAATGTAAATTAAAGTGCAATGAAAAAATTAATGATGCTATTAGAGAGGAACATTTTAAATCGTTTTGGGCTATGGGGGATTTGCAAATGCAAAGACTGTTTATATTATCAAGTATGACAACTGTTACTCCAAAATACAAATACACGAATGCTGAAAGGCCTAGAGCCCCTAACAATGCTTTTTATTTATCAAATCACGATGAGAAAATAAGGGTATGTAAAACTTTTTTCATCAACACATTAGGGATTACACAAAAAATGATACGCACTGTGAGATCTAAAGGTACAAGCGGAAACTATTTAGGTGAAGACCAAAGAGGAAAACACATTAACCATAAAAGTGTAAGCGAAGAATTGAAATCAGATATTATTGAATTTATTAACTCTATACCTCGAATTGAGTCCCATTATTTGAGAGCATCAACGTCAAGAGAGTATATTGATGGCGGAAAAAGTATAGCTGACTTGTTCAGAGACTTTCAAAATATCCAAAAAAGCAAAAATAGAGATTCTGGCCGTTTCCACACATTTTATAACATATTTGTTAACAAATTTAATATTGGTTTCTTCCAACCAAAAAAAGACCAATGCGATCTTTGCTTGCAATATCATAATTCAACTAATGCCTTAAAACAAACCCTTCAAGAAAAGTATGACACTCACATTAAAGAAAAAAACCTAAGTCGAGATGAAAAGAAGAAAGTTCGTGAAGGCGTTGATGAGTGTAACTTATGCGTCTGTTTCGATGTGCAGGCAATTATGCAGAGTCCAAATGGAGATATCTCATCGTTTTATTATAAATCAAAGCTAAATAGCTATAATTTCACAATGACTGAGTTAAATAAATTAAAAGATGATGAATGTGGTGATGATTACAAAAGTTATGGAAACGTTTATTGTTACTTTTGGGATGAGACACAAGGCAAGAGAGGTGCTGTGGAGATTGGGAGTTGTGTTCTCGACTATTTACAAAAGGTTGCTGAGAAAGCAGGTGATAAAGAGATAAATGTAACTTTTATATCAGACAACTGTTGCGGGCAAAATAAAAATAAATACATGGTCTCATTATTTATGTATGCCGTTACAAATATAAGAAATTTAAAAAGTATAACTCACAATTATCTCATCAAGGGCCATACGCAAAACGAGGCGGATAACGTTCACAGTTTGATTCAGAAACAAATAACAAAAGATTTAAAATCGGGCCCAATATATACCCCTCTTCAATACATAACAGCGATCCAAAGAGCCAGGAAAACAGGAAAGCCTTTTATGGTAAATACTTTGACTTATGATTTTTTTTACAACGTGAAGGAGTTACAGAGTAAATGGGGCTACAATTATGGCACAAATGAACTGAAAGAAAGTGTTACATGGAATGATATAAAAGTTATGATGTTTACCAAAGAAAAACCTTTTTCTTTTTATTATAAATGTTCATACAAAGATGATTTCAAGGAAATCAATGTCAGAAACAAAAGAAAAAGGATGAATGAACACACAAATATATTAATCGAAAAAGCTTACGACAAGCCATTTGAACTAAGCTTAAACAAAAAGAAAGATCTTAAAGAATTGATTTCCAAGAAGTTAATTGATCCTTATCATGCGTTTTATTTTAATGAGATGTTGAACTAACCTTCTGGTCTCATTTTGAAGCTTTTTACTTTACTGATTTTATAAAAAATACTTTTATTGAAAACTACTTAATGAATAAGGTTTTTAACAATTATAAGTTTATTTAGGTTACGTAAATGTGAGACTGAACTAAGTATGTAGGCTATCCACTCTGTTATCCACACTGGTTGGTTACTGATGCCATGTGATATAATAATAGTTAAAAACAACCTAAAAAAGGTTAATGTTAAGACAGTGTTTCTATAAAAGTATGTTGATTTGCTGTTGATTATTTGTTACGACAACTTTAATTAAAAAGTTAATGCTAACTTCCAGAATGGTTATTGTTGAATTTTTTTTTGTTTGGAGAATTTTATCTGAGTTTTTTGTTATTTAGAATAATAAACCTTTACTTTAAGAACCATTTCTGTTGCGAACATTTTGACTGATTTTTGTTATTCTCGTATGTAGAAATATAAATAATGCTGATTGAAAATTGGTTTTTAATTTCATTGTTTTGTATTTCCGAATTAAGAATGTTAAATGTAGTTTAGGTAACTGAAACTACATTATCATTATTATAAAATAAAGACATAAAACGGTATCAAAATATAAAACGTATCTTATTTCAATATAAAAGAGCAATACTAATAGATATGTCTTAAGATACAAGATAGTGTAAGTATTAAATGGGCTCAAGTACAAATAAATCACAAAAATATTTTTTAGACACTGTATAAGAGAGGCCTAACTTCAAACTTTATTTTTGTTCTTGATTTTTTTTATATTAATAATCTGTATTTTTAACTATTTATCATGTGTAACTATAGCAAGAATATCAAAGAATAATTATGCTAAGTTGCAAAGCGATAACTCGCAAAACTACGATTTTAGAGCTTATTATGTAGAAATCGACATAGGGGCGGTTATGTTTTTTGGATTTTCCCAAAAATATGATTTTTATAGTTGTGCCCCTACATTATTAGGGGTGCGATATACTACATATATACTTTTTTGTTTGTAAATACATACTTATTATACATATAAACATCCATGACTCGGAAACAAATGTCCGTGCTCATCACACAAACATTTGCTCCTACCGGGATTCGAACCCAGGACCCTAAGAACGTAAGGCAGCGTCACTACCACTACGCCAATTGGGGCCTACTAAAAAATATCTCTTTTTTTCTATTTATGCAAGTCGTTTCTGGCACTCGCCGGCCGCTGCCGCGGCACCGCTCGCTCGGCTCGTGCGTAGGAGGTCACAGTTTTAACCTAACCTACTCATTTTCTTTAAAGATGAAATTAACCTAATCTAGTAGGAGGTCACAGTTTTAACCTAACCTAAGCTACCCATTTTGTTTCAAGACGAAATTAACCTAATCTAAATAGTTGAGTTCTGGGTAACCTACTAAAAACAATATCTTTTTTTCTATTAATAAAAGTCTACGCGTTATTTATTTACCAGAAAACAAACGGTCACACTGTTTTCATATTCTAAATCTAAACATTTACATAAACAGACCTATAGTTTCCTTAATGTAACAATATACAATAGCATGACAGCTTAAAATTATTACAAGAACAAGCAAAAATTGGAGAAGAAGTTAATAATACGGATAAAATGTTTGATTACATTTATCAGTCAAAACCTTTTTTAATGGAATTTATTGTGCAACAGAAAACATCAATATCAGACAATCTGTCGTTTTCATTATAAAGTTTACATGCACGCCTTATGAACATGTTTTTACAGTAGGATGTTTTACTTTTGGGGATACAAAATAAATGTTTTTTACGACATCGACGCTCATGTATTCGGGGCACTCTGAGTAATATGTTATGTGTTATGCAGAAGTAAGGGGACATCCAAAACATTATTGATAATTTTATATAATAAGACCACGTCTACGCAATTTCGACGCACTTCCAGAGTTTTGAAATTATGACATTTTAGTGAATCTTCATAGCTAGAATAGGTAAAACCCATTCTAAAAAAGCGTTATCAGACATGGGTCCCTAAATGTCCAATAAACCGGTCCACTTATCGGTAGTCCGCTACCTGCGCACCGAGATCGTAGAGTCACTATGTCCCTCCTAAGCCGGTTCCTCATTGATGATTAAAATAGGTTGAATGTTGTTTTGTATGTACCTAATTATTTTTGTTTAAATTTTATGTTTATTTAAAAATTAAATCAGGCCACCACAGTGCTGGACTCGGAGACTCGTATTTCACCCTTACGGGGGTAAGTCAGGGAACAAATTTAGGGCCGTTAGAATTCATAATTATGGTTAAGGCGAGGCACCAGCCTCGCCTTAATCATAATTATGAATTCTTAGAAAAAAAAATAACTTAATCTAATAATAAAAAAAAGAATTCTAATAATAAAAAAAACGTTTACAAAAAAAAAATAACCGACTTCTAAAAAAACTCAAAAATGTGTAAAATAACTTTTCTTTCGGAAGTCGGTGACAAAAAAGCAAACGAAATAAAAAAAAGTCACCGACTTCCGAAAGAAAAGTTATTTTACACATTTTTGAGTTTTTTTAGAAGTCGGTTATTTTTTTTTTGTAAAAGTTTTTTATTTTACCCTTTTTAGTGAGTACAGGCATAATATTATGTTGTGTGATGGCGTAAACAAAGCAAAGATATGCCATAATAGCAGCAATCCCGGTTGATCTGCTGTTATTATTTGAAGAGTTCCCTCGATTTCTCCAAGATCCCATCATCAGACATTGTGATGGTGTGAATAAAGCATAGATGTGCGATAGCAGCAAAAGTTTTTTTTCTTCATATTTCGACCTACGAGTATGTTTCTTAGGGAAAGTTGTTCAGTTTCATGAATGTAGTCATCAGTTTGAAGGAACGCAGTACTTTTCCAGACACCCTGTATAACGACATTAAAGGACTCTTCTTCTTGATAACATTATTTCACAATAATACCACAAAATAGGTCGATCTATTTGGTGCAAGCAAGAAATGTGTGCAATTTTTTCTTTAGAACCTGCTCTAAATATTCTGTTTTTGTATAATATGCTGTTATTTCTAAACATGACTATTATAACAAGTTTATACCAACTTTTACTGTTACAGCGTGACTATAAGCACTACAGCTGATAAAGAATCACTTGCAAAATGTGATGATAAATTATCTCAAAATAATATCAATAATGAGTGAGTATACTATAATGCTATTAGTTTGTCACATAATACACAAAACAGATCCAAGCAGAATGTTTACGATAATAAAGGTAACTATTATGGTAATTTATATTTACCGTACAGAGAGGACTGTAAGGAAAAGAGAGAGACCTGTTCCCAGCAGTGGGACAGTTATGTAACTGTGTTGTATCGGCTGCATGCACGTGTGTAATTTTTTCTTTAGTATCTGCTCTAAATATGCTGTTATTTCTAAACACAAGTCACCAGCTTTTACTGTTTCAGCGTGACTAGAAACACTACAGCTGATAAAGAACCACTTGCAGAATGTGATGATGAATCTCAAAATAATAAAATGAATGAGTAAGTATATTATAATGTCATTAGTTAGTTATATTGTACAAAAAACTGTCTAAATATCACGGTTCATGAGATACAGCCTGATGACATACGGACGGACAAACAGACAGCTAAGTCTTAGTAATAGGGTCCCGTTTTTTAGCCTTTGGACAGAGCCAAGCAGAATATCCAAACAGAATATATACGATACCTAATAAACGTAATAAATATGGTGTATTTCTTTTTATATTTTCTTGCATGTTATCTAGGCAGCGAAGACACGATTTTATTAAAATAACCTATGTATTTTTTCAGAAACATGGAGGAATTAAATATTGAGATTGTGGAATCCGAAAAAGAAAGCTACCAGCCCGTCAAAGGGCGACGGGTTGTGGACTTGAATTACCTAATGCTCCAATTGCAAGACAAGTCGCACCATAATGATCTGTTTGACTGCAAAGCAGGGTATTTTCAGCTAATTTGCGAAAAACGAAACGGGTTGTTTTCAAAATTTAAATTTAAATGCAATATGTGCCAAAAAATAATTGTGCTTGATTCTGAAAACCCTTATAATGCGGATATGGTTAATGTAAATATTGCTGCTACCTCAGGTATAGTGTCTACTGGAATAGGATTTTCCCAGTTTGAAGAGTTATTTTCTGCTATGGATGTACCTGTGTTTTCATCAACTTCCTATACACAACTACAAGACATTGTTTATGACAACTGGGAAAAAATTTCCACTGAATCAATGAAAGCTGCCGCAAATCGCGAAAAACAAGCAGCAATTGATGAAGATTGTGTAAAAGACGGATATGCTCTCGTCGATGTATATGTTGATGGTGCTTGATGCTCAAGATCCTATGGAAATAATTTCCGAGCTAATTCAGGGACAGCAGCAATTATAGGCAAAAGATTTGGGGAGGTTCTCTACATGGCCGTAAAGAATAAGTATTGTGCAATTTGTGCACGGGCTGAAAAGAAAGAACAAGACCCAAAAGAACATAAGTGTTATAAAAACTACAAAGGGTCTTCTAGCGCTATGGAGGCAGATATTATCTGTGAAGGTTTTAAAGCCTCAAAAGAAATGTATGGAATTATATACGCAAGAATGATTGCTGATGGTGATTCATCAACTTACGCCAAAATTCTGGCAGCAAAACCATACGACAGCCACACAGTTGAGAAAATTGAATGCAGAAACCACATACTGCGGAACTTCTGTAATAAGCTTCGAGCAGTAGCTAAAGAAACAAAATATTCCCTGGCTCACAGAAAGACTCTTACAAACGAAAAAATAATGAGCATGCGTAAGGTGATTTTTAAATCAATTAAATACCACAAAAATTCTGACACTTCCGAAAACGTTTCTATTACATTACTGCACAATGACATCGCTAATTCAATAGCGCACGCTTATGGTGATCACAGATTTTGCAGTGAATACAACTGTACAAAAGAAAAAAAAACTGGCTGGAAGTACAATGAATCAGGTGCAAAATTCAACGTTCTTATTTCGAGTCAAAGCCATTATTGCTACTGCAGCAAATAAAGCTCGTAGTCTTATCGAAGATGTAGACACGAATGCTGTTGAACGTTTTAATAGTGTCGTTGCTAAATTCGTAGGAGGTAAAAGAATTAACTTTTCTTCGAGGAGAGGATATCAAGGGAGATGTGCCGCAGCCGTAGTTTCATATAATAATGAAACAGCAATATCCAGTGTGCAAAAAGAAATACTCGGAAAAAGTCCTAAGGGTAAAGTCAAAGAAATTGAAAGAAGGAGAGCATTAAAAAGAAAACGAACAAGAACATCCCACAAAGAAATTACGAAAGATCAATGAAAAAAACAGTATTCAACACGATTATGGACCTACAAGTCAGGCTCCGGATATGACTACAGAACAGTTTGAGCAGGCGAAGAAGCTGTTCCTTGATAATTTGAAAAATCTAACTGTTGACAGAACGGAAATAGAAAGGAACACCATATTACAACGAGATAGCAGTGACTGGATGGAAATACGAAAAAAACTAATAACGGCTTCAAATTTTGGACCTATTTGTAAGAGACAAATATCAAGAAGCACTGCACCATTAGTAAAAAGTATACTTTATAAAAATAGCTTAGCTCATGTTTCATCAGTGGCTCATGGTGTTGAGCACGAAAAACAAGCCTTGCAACAAATGGAGCTGCAAGAATCCATCAATATTGAACCCTGTGGGCTTTTCATTGACGAAAATTACCCATTTATAGGTGCAACACCCGATGGTTTGGTCGGAGATGACATCATCGTGGAAATAAAGTGCCCAATAACAGCTTTTAAAAAAGGGATCGACACAGCTATAAAAGAAAACAAAATACAACTATACAAGTTTGACAAAAAAAACAATACTAAAATAATTAACAGAACAAGTAACTGGTATTATCAAGTGCAGGGCCAGCTCCATGTTACGGGAAGACATGAGTGTATTTTTGGAATTTGGTCCGGAGAAAATCAACCACTGATGATTGAGCATATTTATAAAGATGACGAGTTTTGGAAAGCAAAAATGGAAAAGAAAATTGTAAACTTTTACTTGAAATGCTTATTGCCGGAAATTATTGATCCAAGACAAATTCGTGGCATGACCTTAAGAGATGTAACATTAGAAGACTTAAATGAAAATGTTGGCACCAATTTCCCACAAAAGAAAATAGAATCCAAAAAAACAGCGACACAAGACGAATCCACGATTGAAGAAAATGAAGCGAGAATGGAGCCTTGTGTTCAACCCAGATATTTAAATTTTGATGAATTTTGATAAACTTCAACAAAAATCAAAAAAATCAAACAGCGTGCAGACGTGCGCTACGCTCCGCTCCGTCGTCTCTCCGCGCCCCCGCGCCCCCGTTCCGGTCAGCTGCAGTGCTACGTCGTAGCCCTGCGTTCTCACCGAGTCTACGTTCAGTCGTAGCACTACTACGGTTTGTGACTCGTTCACAACCATAGTGTGTTGCGCCGTAGCGAGCTAGCTACGACGAGTGCTTGCGCTCTTAGTAGTTGGTCCGCTGCGTAAAACTGTCTTTTTCAAGACAAATTCCTTCATCGTCAAAAACGTATTTTGCCCCTTCAGGGAAATCCACGGTTTAGTGGTACTTGGGTGGATACCTAACGGTGCTAACGATCCCAAGTGGGTGTTGACCCGACACACCCGCTAACCCTCTTCAAGGGAAGGCAATCCGTTGGAAGGGCTCTGACTGCGGCCTTGGGGGATCTCCTAGTCGCAGTCTGGTAGCACCTAACCCCCGTTTGTCCACAGCTGCACCCGGGACGTCTGGGTGTCTCTACCCCAGCGGCCCGGATCGGTCGCAAGACCCATAGGGCCCTGTCGCACAATAAGACTGGCGACAGGTTTACAAGCTTAGGGCACACCTTAGGTACTCACCTCCCTGTATCACCCACAGGGAGAGAACACATCCCCGGGTTATCCCACCCGGGGAGTTAGGTACTGGTATCGCTAGATAGGCAAACAGAATAGGCCCTTCAGGCAATTCTCAGACAGTCGTGTCGCTGGCAAGTTTGTTTGTGTTTTTCTTCTTGCCAGTAACACTAGGAAAAACACAAGGGTGGGTTCGTTTTTACGGGGTACTGTCTGCCCGGGGAGTTCACGTTTCACGTGTCTCCTCGGGACTAGGTAGTTAGCTCTAGTTAGCTCAGTATTAGGATTTTAGGCTGTTAGGCTCCCCCCGCCAATATGGCAGATATAACTTATCAGGCGGCGCGCAACGTAGTGCTGAAAGCGCAGTTCGACGACCTGATACAGGTACTGTTGGCTGACGACAGTCCCTATATTCAGGACAAGTACTCGGCCCTTTTAAAGCCTTTTGAAAAGGCCGGTTACAATGCCCTTAGGAAGGAGATACCTTCTAGGTCGCCCACGCGCTCCCCCGACCCGTTAGCTCAATCCTCCGACATGGAGATTGTAGAGTCCCAGCCAGCCCCTGAGAGCTCTCCGGAGACCTCGGGCACCAACTCCTCGTCCTCAGAATCTGAGGACTTTCAGTTGGTGCAGAAGGGCAAGAGGAAGAAGGGAAGGCAAGCGAAGGCCGGTAAGGCCAAGAAGGCCGTCACGGACTTCAATGCGCCTCCCCTTGCTCCCCTAGCCTCCCCGCCCCCGTCCGGTGTTACTGCACCCCCAGCTGCCTCCCAGGGCAGCCGCCCGTCCAGCCCTATGGCTATTTCCTCTCCGCAAGGTGCGGCTCCTGTCAGCCGCCCTGCAAGCCCCATGGCTGCTTCTCAGCCAGCCCCCTCTTCAGCTGCTTCTTCTTCAAAGAAGCAGTTAAAACCCCCCGCGCTGTACATCCAGGAGAAATCCAGGTGGACAGAAATCTCCAAGATGTGTGTTGATCGCAAGATCAACTACACCAACGCCACCTCTACCCTTCAGGGTATCAAGGTGAAGACCCCTACGTCCACGGACTTTAGAAGTCTCGTCCACGCGCTTCGTGGAAGGAACGTCGCCTTTCACACGTATAGTCTCCCTGAGGAGAAGCCGACCCGTGTGGTCATCAAGCGGATCCCCAAGGAGATTCCCTCCCAAGATATCCTGGAGGATCTCACCTCCCAGGGTATCCCCGTTTCGGCGGTCCACCGCCTTCACAAAAATAGGTCCCAAGGGGGTGACGAGTACGACATGGTACTCGTAATATGTGACCCAGTTGAAGGGCACCACCCCATCTTCAAAGTCCGGTCAGTATGCTCGCTCTCGGGCATCATCATTGAGAGGCCTAAAAAGCTGAAAGTCGTCGGGCAGTGTCATCGCTGCCAGCTTTATGGCCACAGCCAAAAGCACTGTTACGCACCGCATAGGTGCGTAAAGTGCCTCGGCGATCATGCCACGGCAGACTGCACCCGTCCTAAGGACAGGAATCTCTGCACAGAGCCGCCTAGTTGCGTCCTGTGCGGTCAGTCTGGCCACCCGGCTAACTACAGGGGCTGTCCCAAAGCCCCTAAACAGTCCGCTGGTAAGTTGGCCAATCGCGCCAACCAACGCCAGCAGAGGGAAGCTCCCTCTTCCTTTCAAGTCCCCTCCAAGGTCCTCCCCGAGCGTCTCAGCCCGCAGAGGCCCTCCCCATGGAACATGCTGAACCATCAGCAAGCGTTCCCAGCCCTCGCGAAGTCCCAACCCAACCCCCCCATGCCCGGTCTAATGGAAAACCCTGTTCCAGCGCCCACTCCCGTGGTCGCCCCTCAGGCCCTTCCTAAAACCCGCGCTCCCGTCACTCAAACCCGCGCTCCCGTCGCTCCAACCCGCGCTCCTGCTTCACAGGAATCTAACCTCAAATACTTGATGAAGTATCAGCCCCTTTGCACCCCTGAGGCCGACCGCATGGTGGCCGAACTCAGGGCTGCAACGGACCTTCAACAAGTAGTTGATATCATTGATGCCTATCCGGCCATCAAGTCAGCCTTAAGCAACCTTAGTTTCGCGCCGTAATGGATATTACACCCGGTATCTCTTGCACCCAACCCCGGTCCCTTAGATTAGGTTACTTTAACGCCAACGGCATGAGAGGTCAACGCGACGAGATCGCCTCTTTCCTCCGTGACCACAACGTTGATGTACTCCTCATCCAGGAGACCTTCCTTAAACCCAGCCACCGCGACCCCAAGATTGCGAACTACCGTTTAGTTCGCAATGATAGGTTACGTTGCCACAAGGGTGGTACTCTCATTTACTTTCGCAAGGAACTACACTGCATCCCTATCGACCCCCCTCCTTTAAAGTCCCTACTTGAGGTTTCAATCTGTCGGCTAGCTATGACCGGTCATCAACCGATCCACTTAGTGTCTGCTTATTTGGCCCCTTCTAACACGTCGGAAGATCACAACCTCCTGGTTAATGATCTCACCCTCCTTTTCGGCTTAAGTGACTCCGTGATCATCGCGGGCGATCTTAATGCCAAACACCCAGCCTGGAACAGTAGAATGACGAACCCGAGAGGGAAAGTCCTCTACGATCTAGGTCTGTCTCTCAACTTTGACCCGATCGCTCCTATCGAGCACACCTATTATCCCGACACTCCCAGCTATCATCCTGACGTGCTCGATATAGCGCTGCTCAAGAACGTGAACCTTCGGTTACACTTGATTGAGACGTTACACGAGCTCCACTCCGACCATCGTCCAGTGCTCATGCACTTGATTCCTCGCTCGGGTATCATTGACCCCAGCCAACCCCCTCCCACCACTCTCACCACTGACTGGAGGAAAGTAAGCGATATGCTGAAATCTGAAACGTCACCGCTTCTTGATGGTATTCCCGACCATATTGTCTCTGTCGCAGACACCGAGGCTGCAATCAACTCGTTTACAGAACACGTTCAGTCCATACTGAAGGATTGTTCTCGAGAAGTACCAGCGATGAGCGATCAACGCTGGATACTTCCCGACGACATTCGTGAACTGATAAATGAGAAGAATGCGGCCATACGTGCCTACAGCTCTTGGCCCTGCGAAGCGAACAAGATTCACATGCGTTCCTTACAGCGTGCTGTAAAGAAACGCACCAGTGAGTTTCGTTCGAGTCAATGGGACAAAACGCTCAGCGAACTTGAGCCCACTCACCTAGCTTTCTGGCAGCTTCAGAGGAAGTTGCGCACCTCGGAAGAGGTTTCTTCTCCACCCCTCATCCGTCCCGATAAGAGCGTCGCTTTTGACGACTCTGAAAAAGCAGAATGTCTGGCCGACAGTTTGGAATCCCAATGTTCACCGAGCACTCTACCAGTAGACAAGCAGCACCTTGATGAGGTGGATGCAGAAGTCGAACGTAGAGCATCGCTTCCCCCTGTAGAAGACCCCGATGACCCTCTCCCCGTCATCACCCCGGAAGAGGTCAAAGACATCATAGATAAGTTACAGCCTCGGAAAGCCCCAGGCGCCGATGGCTTCACTAATAGAGTTTTTAAAGCCCTCCCCGCCCGGCTCATAGTCCTTTTGGCTGCCATCTTCAATGGCGCCCTGAGCAACAATATGTTCCCCCAAGCGTGGAAAGAGGCCACTGTTATAGGTATTCCCAAACCTGGGAAACCGAAAGCCCAGCCTTCGAGCTACAGGCCGATCAGTCTCCTGAGTGCTCTCGGCAAAATCTATGAAAGGCTTATTTATAAGCGTCTCAGAGATTATGCCGAGACAAAGGGCCTCATCCCTAAAGAACAGTTCGGCTTCAGGACCGAACATTCTTGCATACATCAAGTCCACCGCATCGTTGAACACGTTAGCGCTGGTTTCCAGCGCGGAGCGATGACAGGCGTGATGTATTTCGATATAGCGAAAGCCTTTGACAAGGTCTGGCACAATGGCTTATTATATAAGCTATACCAACTCGGTGTGCTTGACCGTCTCGTGCTCATCTTACGAGACTTTCTGTCAAACCGTACCTTCCGCTACCGTGTGGGTAAGACGTTATCCTCTCCCCATCCTATCCGTGCCGGAGTCCCTCAGGGCTCCGTCATCTCTCCCCTCGCGTTCACGTTGTATACTAGTGACATCCCCAAGAACAAGAAGGTTCAGTTAGCCCTATTTGCCGACGACACGGCAATTTACTACACCGGCCGTTCTATGACTAACATCCGTCGCATCCTCCAAACAGCTGTCGACTCGCTCGGCGCTTGGTTCCGTAAGTGGAGGATTGAGGTTAACCCTGACAAGAGCCAGGCAGTTCTGTATTATAAGGCACGCCTTAAGCGTTCGCCAGGTCCCCCCGTCACTATGTTTGGCAAGCCTATCCCTTGGGAGAAGCAAGCCAAATATCTTGGAGTTATTCTTGACGACCATCTGTCATTCAAGGCTCATATCAAAGCAGCTCGTGACCGAGCTGCCTTTGCTATGGGCCGACTCCATTTCATGATCACTAGGAAGAGCAAGTTGTCACTCAAGTGCAAGTTGCGTCTTTACACCGCAGTCATCCGTCCCATCATGACATACGCTTGTATCGTATTCGCTCATGCCCACCCGCGTCATATCCACACGATGCAGACCTTGCAGAACCGATTCCTCCGTAAGATCACCGGTGCCCCCCCGTACGTCCGTAACGACAGTCTACACGTAGACCTTAGAATCCCTACCGTTAAGCAGTTCATGAAACGCCTGTCCAAGCGTTACTTCGACACTGCCATCAAACATAGGAACCCCCTAATCGCATCGGCCGCCCGGTACGACCCATCGCGTATTAGCTCAGTCCAACGTCCGCGTCACACCTTAGTCACCCCCGACGATCCGATCACTATCTTGCAAGAGAGTAGGAAAGATACCAGTACAGTTCGCATATTGTACAAATACAAACCGAAGACCTTCCGACCTCGCCGCCGAGGTCCGGCGCGTAATCCCAAATCAATCCCTCCCCGACCCTTGCCTGAGCCAGCCCGCGATGCTGAGCCTTTAGCAATAAAACAGTCCCTAAATAAAGACAATCAGATCCAGCCTGTCCCTTTGCTGCCCCCAGCGACGCCCTAAGCCGAGGTCCGTACCCCACAGGGGGTGCCCTTAGAGCGCTGTCGCTTAGATTTTAGTCATTTTTGCCCTGGCTGGAGGCCTTAAATTCAAGGCATCCACAGGACTTGCCCGGTTAAGCAGAAGCCAGTCTTCGTAGACTGAACTGCGAGATGCCCTATCCAAAAAAAAAAAAAAAAAAAAAAAAAAAAAAAAAAAAAAAAAAAAATGATAAACTTCAAACTTTAAAATATATTAGGTTTTTTGCGGATTTACAGGACTAAATTTAAATTCAGTGACGCAGTGATAATTCAGTTATAAAAGTAATTAAATTCAAATTCAAATTTATTTATTTCGTGAACACAGGTTACATGCAGAAGATGTTATAATAAGTAAGATCCGAGCTGCGCCCCGCCAAATGGCATACAAAATATCAAAGGATCAGGATCATCATACAAAAAATCACCTTGTTTTTTTTTTACAAAGTACATTACATTTAACAATTCAAAGGTAAAATCACAAATAATTATAGATCAAGTCAAAATTAGATAGGATGTCAAATTAAATAAAGTAAAAGGGACGAAAAATACAAAATAAAAATGTCAATGCCAATAATTAATTAATAGAAAAATAATCAAGATGAACAAAATAATTTATCATTTTCACATAACATAAAAACAGATTCAATTTGGAAAGAATTAAAATTTGTCATTTAAATAATCGTCAACAGAATAATACACTTTGTTATTTAACAATTTGAATAAATTTCTTTTAAATTCGTTAATGTTCACACTTGAGACATTAAACATTACATACATTAGTTACAGCATTTTTCTTCCATAAATATTCAACTAGCTTGAGCGTTTTTCCAGACCATACAAATTAGGATGAGTTCCACCTACGAAACTGAACCATTTTCTCCAATAAACTTATGTGCAAAAAAAGTTTTATTTGGAGTTCAATTAATTTTCGCTTTTGCACATAGGTTTCTTAGGGAAAGTTATTCAGTTTCATAGGTGATGGTGTTAAAAAAGAACCCATAAATAAAACTAGGTACATTATTTAGTAAATAGTATATCTTTGTATATAAAGTAATAAATAATTACTTAGCTTATTTAAAACTGACAAAAATAATATTTTACATTAATAGAAGTTAATATTTATACTGTGGCGCAGTGCTAACGTTACGAGAAATGGACAGCGCGCGGAGTGTGAGACGCGCGGGCGGCCCCCCACACCTCACCTCCTAAAATCCTAGTTCGCGCGAAAATGCCTCGCCTTAATGATCTTCCTGAAGTCATTAAAAACGCTAGCTGTTTGTTGTTTGCGGACGATCTCAAGTTATTCTTGCGGATTGCAGATGAGTCGCACTGTGGGATGCTCCAGCGAGATATCGATCGAGTAGTAGCGTGGAGTGAAGAAAATAAACTACTCTTAATGTAACGAAGTGTAACGTTATGTCATTCACACGGGCCGTAGTACCCCGACGTCATGATTATTGCATGGGCGGTCATGTCATACCGCGGGTAGGATCAGTGCGAGATCTTGGGGTTACTTTCGCTGGGGATCTTTCGTTTCGTGCTCATATAGTACAGGTGTGCAAAAAAGCATTTAAAAATCTTGGTTTTGTCTTGCGTGAAACCCGTGACTTCACTAATATGGCAGCAGTGAAAGCACTTTACAATGCCTTGGTGCGAAGCAACTTAGAAACTAGTGCTATCATCTGGAATCCTTATGAAGCGAAGTATTCCCAGATGCTGGAAAAGATGCAGAACAAATTTACCCGATACTTATACTGGAAGCAATTTGGTGTCTACCCTTTCTACCCGCTTATGTATCCAACTCTTTTTGTTTTAGGAATGGTTGGCTACTATAAGTTGGAAGTTAGGCGCAACCTCGCCCTTTTAAAATATGTTTTCATGGTATTTCGTGGTATGCTGAATAATCCACAAATACTGGAATCGTTGGGATTGCTCGTTCCAAACAGGAGGCTACGGTTGGGACCAAGGGAGGGGACTTTTAAAGTTCCGGCAACTCGTACAAACTTATTAAAGTTTGCACCAGTGATTCGTGCAATTAGAACACTCAATGATATCTCTCGGCATGGATATTTTTTCTTGCTCTTTGGCGGAATTCCAGAGGGTGACACTTAGCATGTTGTCTACTGTTTAAATTGTGCTTCTACCCATACTCGTTAGTTGGGACTGCACAAATAATTAGCTATAATGACTACTTTTGTTAGCTTGGGTTTTACCTGTTAAAACGAATGTATGTGTTAATGAATAAAATAAATAAATAAAAAATAAATAAATTTTAATTAAAAACTACTTTTTGTGTTAACACTAGTTGCATGCATTTTCTATCGTTGATTTGTAGAAGTTACGTGGTGACGTTGAGATAGATATTATTACAGGGAAATGATCTTACCCGACGAATTATTTTAAAACGCGTTGAATGTAGTTACCTGAACGTTTGCTCATAAGAGCTCTTGAATACCTATTCAAGAGTCACCTGCCCGGTTCGAGTATACAATATAATTCGACTATATTTCAGATTCATGTTATGCCGTGGGTTATTTGTTTATCATTTTATAATTGGTTACAGATAATATTCAATAATGAGGAATACCTCTGCCACAACTGTTGGACAAGAGCTCGCCGTGGGTCGCTGTCTGCAATGCCTGCTGCGGAAGATGCGCCTGCTGTGGAAGATGCACCTGCTGTGGAAGATGCACCGACTGTGGAAAATCTACCAGCAGTGGCAGGGCAGCCCACGGAGGAAGACATTCTAGTACAAAACGTAACATTTCACCTTCCCGGAAATTACTGCCGAGCCCCGAATACGTCAAATGCTTGCATGGTGTACAATTGCACAAATAATACTCGTCGACGAGTACCAAAGAGTTTGAAAGTGCAGTTACTTATTAATAATTATTATTATGTTCCATCATACGCACGTGTGTGTCAGGAGCATTTAGAAGACAACACCTGGGATGTTCTTTTTACGGCACCAAATCGTTGTTTTGATTTTAGTCCCCAACAAGTTTTTGAAATGTTAGAATTATTAAAAGAACCCAGAAGTCGAATTATCGATTTTGAGAACCTTAATACGCTGCATGATGAAGAATTGCATTATTGGACAGGCCGGACTCGAGATGAATTCGAAAGATTATTTAATCAAACTCCACTTTTAGCACAAAGGTGTCAAAATCCACGAACTGCATTAGGTATAATACTTGCCAAATTGAGAACTGGAGAATCCAATGAACGACTCGCCACGTTTTTCAAAATGTCTCGTCCAAATATAGAACGAAGAATGAAAATAGCTAGAGAGTGTCTGGATAGTGATTTTGTCCCTCACCACTTGGGATTCAACCATATTTCTAGAGAGCAGATCGTTGAAAGAAATCTAGTAGTTCCTACCGCATTGTTTGCAAATAACCAGGAAGCTGTTGTTATAAAGGGTGTAAAACACCTCTTCACGAAGCCGAAAGGCACTTGTTCTCCCCATCATTGCGATCATTTTTTTGTTCTACACCATACCTGGGAACCTTCTAGTTACGGAGATATGGGGGGTCAAAGTTACAACTTTTTGACATTTTTTTTTTAAATACAAGTTTTTTTTGTACGATTTTGACTTTTAACACCTCCACGACCCCCGTACTATTCAATCCATCCATCAGCACAATGTTTTAAGTACGTTACATTGAGTTCTACCACAAAACATGATTTATAACCTCAAAAAAAAAAGTTGTTTCCCAGCAATATTTTTTACGTAGAGTTACTTAGTTTGATGTACAGAATGCTTGGTTAACGGCTTTGTGATGAGGTGGTTTACACCCTGTATGTGACGGTACCTATATGTACATACAAAAGAGTTCTAATTTCTCATTTCAGAAAGACACGTACAGCATGCACAAGTACAGGAACTACCTAAAACCATTTTTGTTAGTTACATGCGATGGACACATTATTGAGGTTTGTGGTCCCTATCTGCGACTACAAATGACGCAACCATTTTAAACAATCTGCTTGATGGGCCGGATAGAACCATTAATTGGTTGTTACAGCCAGGTGATATTTTTATATTAGACAGAGGTTTTCGAGACTCTATTGCGTCTTTAGAAAGCCACGGATATGTCGGCATCATGCCACAATCGCAGACCAGAAGAGGCTCACAACTTACCACACTCGACGCCAATAAATCGCGGTTATGCACCATTTGCCGGTGGCCCGTTGGGGTAGTAAATGGACGGCTAAAACGGGATTTTAAGATTTTTCGTCACGAATATTATAATCTGGCCATGAGCCACTTTTATACAGACCTTCGAATCGCTGCAGCAATAACTAATGCCTTCCATCTTGATATTATAGACAATGGCGACGCACGTGAATTTATCAATATAGCCAGAGAGCGGCTGAATGATGCCAATGACTTAGCTGAGTATATTGATCAAAGGAGGCTAACTTCGTGAAACATTTTAGTGGGTGGAGATAATGTTGCTTCATTTCCCATGTTAACACCGGAGGAATTGACTTAATAAAACTTGCGCCTAGCTATTACAGCGAGCATATACGCATCACGGAGACATTTATTATACAAAAGTATAACGGTCGCCTTAACGACCTCTCCGATTTTTCGATGCCCACCAGCAATGTGCAACTAATTAGAGCGCACATAAAGAGCAGACATACATCGTCAAAAGTATATCATTGCTACATTTTAATTGACGAGAACAATCATGGGCTCGATTCCATTAAACATTATTGCTGCTCATGTTTTATTGGGCGAAGAACGATCGGCAGTTGTGCCCACGTTGTTTGCCTAGTTTGGTTTTTGGGGTGGGCTAGACACCAAGACGTTGTGAGGCGCTTTGTTTTTGGACAGAATCATTATAGACGACGATGAGAATTACGATTGATTAGATATTATTTTAATGTTTATATGTGGCCTAACATAGAGAACTATTTATTATGTTGTAAAACGAATAAATAATTGATTGTTTGAATTACTATCCTTAACTAAGTGTTTTTATAGTAATAATCCATTTTTTATATTATACAGTCTTTCATTTTAAAAATAAGCGAACGAAAAATCATAACCAACTTTTCGTCAATAAAACCTAAAGAAGAGTATTTTTCTCAATACTCCTGGGATAGATTCTGAAGCGCTTTGGGTTACAGACTAGTATTAGTCTAAGGAACATTATGCACTATGATTCAATGTTGGGCAGCACTTGGTCCAACATCCATACAAAAATGGTCAATCTCCTTTGTTTGGGTAATGAAATTTTGGCAAAATCTTTTCGGCAAAACGGCAGGATCCCAAAATCTCCACTGAAGCCAATAGTTCCTATTTAATATCAGTATTTAGAACACCAGGCAAAAAACGCTCTAGATCAAAACCGGTCACCGATATTGATAACTTCGATCAAGGAGTAATAAAGAGGTGCATACATAACTTTCATAGGTCAAATAATGAACTTCCCACCGTCGGAAAGTTGAAGAAGAAGCTAGAGGAAGATATCAATTTCAAAGGCTCAGAACGAAGTCTTCTTATACAATTTAAAACGGGCTAACAAAGATAGATTTAAAACATTTTTATTTGACAGGATACTAGCAGAGCAAGGGCATCAAGTGCTAAGACTGCCACCATACCACCCAGATCAAAATCCAATCGAAATGGCATGGTCTGACATAAAGCAATATACAGCGTGTTAGGTTAAACGAGGGACATATTGAAGGAAGGTATTCAGTATTCGATTCTTAATCCAAATATTTAAAATACCTATAACCTTAATTTTTGACACAATTGTCTAATTTACCCTCTGCTGCTGAGGTTACGTCTGACAGACAACGCAACATAAAATTTTGGTTGCTACGCCGCCTTTTTTCCGAAAATCGTCCTGCACCGCTCGGTAGCTTTCTGCGCTCGCGTCCCCTCCCCACCAGTGCGGCAACGACAGCCGCGGCGTGCGCTCGTGTCTACTTACAGCTGTGCGGTGTCCGTAATACGTAAGGTCAGTAATAAGTGATGTGTCATGTAGACGTATTGGCAGTAAAATAATTTTATCCCCATACTGTCTTATGTGTTGAGATTTTAAATGGAAACACTAGTTTTGTAGTTTATATTTATTATTTTAAGCAAAGAATATTGGTATATGAAGAAATAAAAGCACAACAATGTTTCAACTTCAAAGGACTTTTTAATTAAAACGTGAGAGAATGTTTTACACAGCACAACGCACAAAACTAGAATCACCATGACAGCAGTGTTGCACACATAGTACAAAAATAATTACTTAATGTATATTTTTTTCACATTGCTACCAACACCCCCCTTCATTGTGATAAACCAAAAAAAAAAGACCTTCACATTTAGGTATAATTAATAAACAAACTAATTTAATACAAACCACAGTTTTTAGTAAATCTTAACAATAAATTTTTATTTAATGCTTTAGTGAACATATCTGCAGTTTGATCCTCAGTTTTAATATACAGTATGTTAGTTTAAACGAGGGACTTATTCAAACCCGCAATAGTCCATGCTGACATGATACTAATAAACATATGAACAAAAAGAAAACACTAATACATAACAGATAGATCCATACCAAAAACTTCGCCTAAGTTTCGCAACGTGTGCGCCATGCGCTTACCGCAGAGCATGTGTGCGGGTCAATGACCTTTCAAGGTATAATCCATTTTCCCTTCATACTTTAAATCTGGCTTTGGACAGGCAAATATCTAGGTAACTAGGTACTGACCGAATGTTCGCAGTCGTTGATTGACACCTTGCATAATAATTAACGGTTCCTCGCACAATATCACTAGATAACACTTAAGCACGAACCATAATCCCAATATTCTTCACTGGATAAGACGTAATTTTTGGTTATTCAAGAACACGTTTACAGGACTCACTTAATATCGCGAGGTAAGCGAGGTTGTTTGTTAAATGCGATACACGGAAACGCAATATTAGACATGCGGAAGTAACGGCGCTCGCGCATACACTGAGGTCAGCGCGGGGTGGCGCGGGGGTGTGCCCTGTCGGCTGTCGGTGCATCGGCCACAATACAAAGGAATGAGGTGTTTGCGCACGGAGCTCAGGCCCGGCAGTCTCGACAGAGATAACGACAAAATCGCTAACTTTCGATCGCTGATAACTAACGAATAAAATCGGTTGCAATTATTATGCTTACGAGAAACGCATCTAGGATGTGGAGACTTTCATAACTCGCAAGCATTATTATTGTAACTGAATTTATTCGTTAGTAATTAGCAATCGAAAGTTAACGATTTTGTCGTTATCTCTGTCGAGACTGCCGGGCCAGGACCGGCACGTGTTTTGCAGCGTGACACCTACTTGCGCACTCAGTGTCCATGAGTAATGTAAATACATTAGACAATTATGTCAAAAATTAAGGTTATAGGATTTTTACATATTTGGATTGAGAATCAAATACTGAATACCTTCCCTCAATATGTCCCTCGTTTAACCTTACACGCTGTATTTTAAAATTAATTTTCCACTTTTAATTAATTCTTTAATATAATGGAATCTTATATCAATGTGTTTTAACCTCTTAACACTTTCAGTATTTGCTACCATAATAGCGCTCTGATTATCACAATACATTTTGACAGGACACACTTCAACAATATTAAAATCTTTGAGCAAATTGATTAGCCAACATGCCTCACTTGCAGCTATACTAATTGCTATGTACTCTGACTCGGTAGAAGACAGACTGACACTGGCTTGTTTTTTAGAAGACCATGAAATTAAGCAATCTGTTCTATCTTTCATGTCTCCTCCCCAATTAGCATCACAATATCCCAATAATAAATTGCTATTACATTTGTAAACAAGTTTGTAATTAATAGTGTATTTTACATATCTCAAAACTCTTTTTAATGCAGTTAATAATGTGTTATTTGCACTATTTTGGTACCTGCTTAAAATTGACACAACAACACACAAATCAGGCCTTGTTCCTAACACAGCATAAGACAAGCAACCTATCATCTGTCTACATTTATTTTCTATGTTTTTATCAATTACAGACTCATTTTTTTCTTTTAAAATGTTAGTGTTAAAATTCAGATCCATTGGTGTACATATTTCTTTACAATTTTGCATATCAAATTTTTGTAATACATTTTCCAAATATTCTTTTTGATTTAATTCAGTAATACCTGTATCTAAATCTTGTTTTACATGAATACTTAAGAAGTTTGAAACAAAGCCCAAATCCTTCATTTTAAATTCAATATTCAGTAATGACTTAAGGTCACATATTTGCTTTTTATTATTACCAAATATTAGTAAATCATCGACATACAATAAAACATATGTACTAGCACTGCCTTCACATTTTGTGTACAGACAAGGATCACTTTTTGATTTTACAAAACCTTGTTTTATAACTACTGAATTAAACTTGTGTAACGTGACTGCCAGTGCCACCTATCGAGAGCCAGCCGAAGCCAACACGGGGATGCATCTCATATCGGGTAGCCACCCGACGCCGCGATGGGAATTCCCGTGTAGCCAGCCAGCCCAAGCCACGTCGCTGCCCCATTCGCCAATACTGACATGCCACGTCACCAGCCAAGCCATAGCCGAGTCCTGAGTGGGGTGGGGTAGCGGCAAGCGAGCCTATAAATAGAACCGCCAGCCTGGTTCCGCCCTCTTGCCTGCCATAATTTCTTAGCTGTAAGAAACCTATACGTGTACGCTGTCCAGTATTATTAGTGTGTGTTTTCTAGAGATAGTGCATAGTGCCAGACTTTAAATAAAATATAGCGACAAACTTTTAATAACAGTGTACCTAAGTTTTGTTAACAAATAGTGTTTAAAGAAAGTAAATAGTGTTTAAAAATAGGAGACATAAGTTTAGTGTTAAAATATAATTAAAGAACAGTTAACTTTTATAAAACAGTTTTTATTTGGAGTCCCATTAGTTACAAATTCAGAACACACACACACACACACACACAGTGTGTCACACTTATGATTGCATGCACGTTAAAAATGTCAATTGTGGCTGTGCACAGCTTGAGTTTGTTAGCAAATTTAGGTATCTAGGTCTGTGGGTGGACCGCAATTTAAATTGGAAAACACAGGTTGACACAGTGTGTACAAAGCTTAGGGCAGTGTTAAGTAAGTTTTATATCCTGAAGGCGCCGTTGAGTAAGAAAACGCTGCGTGTCATTTATTTTGCTCTTGCCGAGTCATTGCTATCCTATGGGTTGAATGCGTATGGCCGTACGTTTAAAACGTATCTTAACAGTATTAAATCGCTGCAAATTCGTTTCATGAAATACCTTGTCAACCCACAAACAAAACTTGCTTGTAAAGAGAACTACGAAAGGCTTTTTGGTGTATGTAAGGTGCTTCCTGTACATGAGAAGGTCAAGTATCTGCTGGTTCTAGAGCAGTTCTATAGCGTAGAATTTAAAATACATGTGCAAAATAGGTACAACACTAGAAGCGTCACAGAACGTAAACTTGTGCGACCACCGGTAAAAAACTACTATGGCAAAAGAACCAACAAGTACTTGACACCTACACTTTTTAATAATCTCGATTGGTTGAGAAAGGACCATCATAAAATTAGTAAACGAACACTAAAATATAAATTAAAGACTGTTTTCCTCAAAGAAGTGGTCGCACGATGCGAAAATACCCAATGATTTTGTTTTGTTTTAGTGTAAAGAAACTGTATGTTAACGAGTGTAATGGTATATTATAGGTTCTGTAATGATATACTCCTAGGTAATCACTGAGTTTGTAACTATAAGTCATCATAAATTTAGTTTTCTTTTTTACGATTGTAACTTTTTTGATTCTTTTTTGTAATTGTGACGGCCCGGGCCGCCGCTGTCTATTGCTGCTTGCTAAACCTTACTTTTAATTATTGTGCTGTGTCACTTACTATTTGAACCAAAATGTATTAAGACGAGCGCTAATCCCGCCGACAAACTGTTACGCAGTTTGGTGGGTACATAAAATGTACAAAATGTTTGGTCCTTAATAAATGATTTATTTATTTATTTATTTTAGAAGAGTGGGATAAAAATACCCAAAATGCAAACTCAAACACGATCAAAACGCCTCCTGCGCAACTGCGACGCGGATCGGGAATTCACCGTTTCAAGTGGACGCCCCGCCGCGCGCCGCCGTACTGTCGCCGACCGAGACCGTTCCATCGACCGCTCCGATGATAGCATTGACGGAACAACTACGCCACCAGCTAGGAAAATTTTAAAAAGTCTTCTGTCTCAAGAGGTACAAAAAGCCTTACACGACCT
Organism: Xestia ashworthii; assembly: GCA_950022955.1. Taxonomy (NCBI): domain Eukaryota; kingdom Metazoa; phylum Arthropoda; class Insecta; order Lepidoptera; family Noctuidae; genus Xestia; species Xestia ashworthii. The sequence goes on from OX465569.1 coordinate 16,983,521, forward strand.
AGAAGGCGAGGTGTCGACGTCGACGTTTTCACAAGTCAAAAATCATCGAGCCGCATCACTGATTCCCGACTTTGACCCGGAAAATGAGGAATATACTATTCAAACATGGAAGAAAATTGATCAACTTGGAGAAATTCACGGTTGGGATGACAGTACTAAATCATTCTATTTACAAGTCAAACTTAGGGCGCAACCCCGTGCAGGGCACGCTACGATAGTGGCGGTAAGTCCCCTCTTTGAGGAGTGGCTTGAGAGGCGCCACGGCGCCCTCACCTTCCGCCTGACGCAGGTCCTCACCGGACACGGATGTTTCGGGAGGTACCTGCACCGAATCGGGCGGGAGGAAACGCCCGGGTGTTTCCACTGTGAGGATCGACCGGAGGACACGGTGGAGCTCACGGTGGAAGTCTGCCCTGCGTGGGCGGAGCACCGCCGTGTCCTCGTAGCGGCGATCGGCGGCGGCGACCTCTCGCGTCCGGCCCTGGTTCAATCCATGGTCCGGAGCGAGACGGAATGGGAAGCCGTCACCTCCTTCTGCGAAGCAGTCATGCTGGCGAAGGAGGTGGCGGAACAAGAGAGGGAGAGAGCCTCTCTTCCCGGCCGCCGCGGGAGACGCACCGGGCGTCGGGGGCCACGTGGTGGCTACCGGCCACCGTAGATGCGGGCCTGTGGACGGTTAGCTATGGGCTAGCTAGCCGTCCGTCCGTGTAGTGACGACAGGCCGTGTCGACGGCGCATTCGTGTTCCACGCGCGCCTCAAAGAGATGTCAGCAGAAAAGAGGGGCCCGCAAGGGCCGAAGCCTGCCGGGGTTGCGGGACTGTTCGAAAGAGATACCGCGGCCCCGGAACGTAAAGGGCGAGGAAGGAACATGGATGGGTTTTAGTCAGTAAGAGTCTGACACTCCCTCCCGCTCCGAGTGGGTGAAGTCATTTGATGATTTCCCATCCTAAAAAAAAAAAAAAAAAAAAAGGGGTCAGGCTCGCACTTGGTATAACCGCCTCGACGAGTACGACAAAACGTGGATAGAGTGGAAGGAATTATTATTAAGAGCGTTTCCGAAACATCGGGATTATGCGAGTTTGTTAGAAGAATTACTTAACAGGAAGAAGAAACCAACAGAAAGTATGACGAAATATTATCAGGACAAATGTGCCATGTGTTACAGATGTAAATTGTCTAATGCTGCCGCAGTCTCCTGTATTATCCGCCCAGAACAGCTGTATGAAAGCTATTTATCAGCCTTAGACGACTACCGACCCACTGACTCCTAGCTATCATCAACTGAAAAAAAGGCTCCAATTGACATCGAAAAAGATCCTTGTCCACGCTGCAAGAAGACTGGACATTTGGTAAGAAATTGTCCTTTACCTGACCAACGTACATGTTTCAAGTGTGGCTCTCAAGGACACATAGCACCACGTTGCCCAGAAAATCAGAAAGTCAAGGAGGTCAAAATTATTCAAAACTACAACAGTACATATATAAAAACCGCAAAATGCAATGATGTCTATGTAAGATCATACGTGGACACTGGAAGCGAGGTCAACATACTAAATGCTAAAGTTGCAGAACTTTTGGATTTAAATATAAAACCATCATATGTGGCACTGAAAGGGTTCAACGGCAACAGTGTGAACAGCAAAGGCGAAGTGGAATTTAATTTGAAAGTCGATGAACTTGACCTGCAGTGCACAGCCCAATTAACTGATATTGAAATGAAGGGCATAAACCTATTAATAGGGTAGCCCGTTATAAACAAAGAAGGAGTATCACTTATAGTTCGAGGTGGCACTGCCACCATAAAAAAATTGGACGACATCGACATAATGACTTGCATGGAGGTGGCTGAAGATAGTCATCGTTTCAAAGTAATAACAACAACCAAAGAATGTCTACCGCCAGGGACCTCTTTAATCAAGGTCGACATAGTAGGCAATCGTGATGACAACGATGTGGTAACGCCAACCCGACACTTTGATCTACAAGGGGTCTCTTACTCGCTGCCAGCCACCCTGCTCCGAGGAAGTGAGGGCTATCTGAAGGTCATCAACACTGGAGACAAAGATGTGGAGTGGAGCCAGGGCACAGTCCTACTCCGTGCTGAGAGTTGTGAAGAAGCTTCAGCCAAACAGGTCAGTTCTAATGCCAATGTTTTGCCATTACACTTAGCCAAGTGTGTGTTAAGTACAAGCCTAGCCGAATCCACTATACAGGAGATAGGAGGTGTAGCTGTAACAGAAATAGAAACAGGTCCTATAGGTGAGCCAGAGTATAAGGAATTAATTAAATTACTGTCTGAGTTTAAAGATTGCTTTGCAGGTGACACAAACGATTTAGGTTGTACAAATTTAGTCCAGATGCAGATAAAATTAAAGGGAGACCAACCTATTCATTACCGCCCTTATAGGTTATCACATAGCGAGCTAGACACAGTAAAATCTAAAATAAGTGAATTACTAGATGCAGGTATTATTAAAGAGTCTGAGTCCTGTTACGCCTCTCCAGTGTTACTCGTTAAAAAGAAAAATGGGGACAAGCGTTTATGTGTTGATTATCGCGCCTTAAATGCTATTACTATACGCGAGCGATTTCCTTTACCTAACATAGATGACCAGTTGTCCCAACTAGCAAGTAAAAATTATTTTACTAGTTTGGATATGGCTCAGAGCTATCATCAAGTGCCTATTAGTCCTGAAGATACCTACAAAACTGCATTTATAACTCCTCATGGGCACTATGAGTATACAAGAGTTCCCTTTGGACTGGCTAATGCCCCATCAGTTTTTATGCGTTTAATTAATAAAATAGTAAACTCAATAGACAGTGACGAAATACTAGCATTTCTAGATGATATATTGTTACCTTCTGTTCATATACCATCTGGCATGGAGTTACTGAAGAAAGTACTTACCAAATTACAAGCTGAAAATCTCAAATTAAACATGCGTAAATGTTCATTTTTGCGAAAGGAAATAACCTATCTAGGTCATAAAATTTCTCCAAACAGCATACAACCCGGTGAATTAAAGTTGACAGCGGTATCCCAGTTCCCTACTCCACGTAATGTTCACGAAATTAGACAATTTATAGGACTGTGTAGTTACTTTCGCAAATTTATTTACAACTTCGCTGTCATAGCACGACCCCTCACTGAACTTACAAAGAAAAACATTCCGTGGGTTTGAAGCGACAAACAGACAAAGAGCTTTGAAAAACTAAAAGGTAAGTTATGTAGTGGGCCCGTTTTAGCTATTTATGATCCTTCATTGCCGACAGAAATTCACACAGACGAATGTAAACTAGGTATCGCAGGCATATTATTGCAAAAACAGACTGACAACACTTTACGTCCTGTAATGTCCTACAGTCGCGTAACCAGTCGGGAAGAGAGCGTTTATCATAGTTATGAACTCGAGACATTAGAAGTAGTTGAATCATTACGTAGATTTCGTGTTTACCTATATATTTGGGAAAAGGGTCATTTTCTAAATAATTGCTCATTCCAGAAAATTTACTTGTCCATCATCTTTCCTTAATTTCTACAAAAAAACTGTCAGTCCAATATTAATAAAATACTGAATATTACAAAGAAGCTCTTCTTTATATTGTGTTATAAATGTCATTGTTGGTAGTGGATACCTCGTTTTTTAAATATTGCGGCATTTTTAAAGGCGTGCCTTCTGGTCTTCCTACAAAAAACGTGTGTCCAACTTCCAGCACTGATATTTTAAACTTGAAAAAACATCAAAAGTATTATATTTATTAACAAACAAAATTGGCTATCCTCTCAAATAACACTGTAAAATGTGCGTAAAATCCTTGAAAATTCATTTGAAATATAAATTATAGTTTTAAATAAAAAATAAAACTGGTCTCAAAATTACTTCATCGATGTTATTTCATTTATGTAACGCATTATTTAGTCGCGAAAAAGGTATTTTCTAAAACTTTAATACTGGCAACATTAGCTGTCACTGTCCGAACCTCAGGCGACCAATCATAAGGCAGCAGCCATTTTGTTCTCGGCAAAAAAGTTGAGTGTGTGGTGTGCGTCGAAAAAAAAACATAAATCTGTTTATTTTTGGTAAATTGGAAAAAATACGTTAGGTAAGTAAATTAAAACTATTTCTTAATGTCAGGAAACTATTATGTTAGTGCTATTCTGTCGCTAATTAGCTGCAACGATCGAGTTAATATGTTCTGTGATTTGCGATTAGTCTGTAGAAAAACATGCTTATTTCTTCCTTTGTCACACTTATGTAACATTTTTTTATATTACGTTACATAAAATTGGATTAAGGCGTGTCCACAGCATGCTTTTAAAATATTATCTAAAATTATAATTAAACAAATAGGTAGTATAATATAAAATAAGCATGTTTTTTTATGGTCGTAGTCAGTGTTTTAAGTGATGCAAACTTAAAATCCTCATTGCTGTGTCGTTAGCAAAGACAAGTATTTCAGTTTGAAATCAATATGGGATTAATATCAGTTTGAGATCAATACGTAAAATTAATTTGTATGTCTGAATGTGGCGTATGATATTGGGATTCCAGTCTTCTTTACAAATATTGTCCGAAAATATCGTATTTGCATTTTTATGTTGCCTTTACTTTTGATTTCTTTCTTACGGCTCGTACACATAAACACGATACGACGTTGCATTAGGCCACGATGCACGGTAAGATGGTCGGTTGAGGTAAATTTCGAAAATAGACCAAACTAGACGTGTTCTCCTCTTACTGATATTAAAAAGACGAATAAAGAAGGAATAGATTTATACACAGATGATACTGGATACATCCATTTGTTTTAAGATTTTTCAGACCGGCGTAACATGGCGTGCGTGAAGTTAGGCAACTTTATCGCTTATGCACTCGTAATAAAATGAAAGATTTGAAAAAAATAAATGCCAATAACAGTTGATACCAGCAATAACAACGTCCAATGGCATTTATTTTTTAAACTATTCATTTTTTTACGAGTACATAAGCGATAAAGTTGCTAGAGCCTAACTTCACGCTCGCCATGTTACGCCGGTCGTACTGTACAGCATGTTGATAAAAGTAAATAAGAAACACGTCAACTTTATTTGCCAGGCTGTTTCTTTTACTTAAAATCTTTTTTTTTGCATCAGGCTTGATTCAGTGTTTGGCCCTATAATAGCTGACTGTAATTTACTAATCATTTTTTACTTTCGTTTTAGTTTATACTGTGCAAGTTCCGCGATCGAGTGTATATTGCGATCTATTAGTGTAAATTATGCATATTTATGTTTAAAATGCTTGTATGCAATATGATTTGTTAATGTGATGCAAAATTAAATGTGGAAGGACGTTTGCTTCAAAATAGACTACTTTTATCGTTAATAACGAAATTTTTAATTATTATTTTATGAGTTATTACATTGTATTTTTTATTGTTTACAGAAAATATGCCTTTGTCTGCGGCACAGAGGCAGAAACGGTACAGAGACCGACTAAAACTCAATAATCCTCAAAAATGGAAAACACTACAGGAAAAAAATTTAGAAAGAAAAAAAAAAAAATAGGGGAGCTATCGGATCAAGAGAAAGAAAGCAGGCGAAAATATTGGAGGACTTTAAAACAAAAATCAGACTGTAAACAAGAAGTTGTAGAAAAGGGGAAAACTCGGAAAGAATATCAAAGAATATATCAGAAAAGATATAGAACATTAACCAAAGAAAATAAAATTATGACGAAAAAAATTGAATTATTAATTAAAGAGAATAAAGCTTTAAAGAAAAAAATATATAGATACAAAATTTTGCAAAACATAAAAGAAGACGAAGAAAAGGAAAATATGTGTAGCAGAGAATCAGAATTTTTTACGGTGTCAAGCCCAAAATCAAAAACCAATTCATTTGTTGCTAATTTAAACACTACTGAAGAAGAAAAAGAAATGATTAAAAAAGAGTTATTTGAAAAGAATGTGTTGATAGAATCCTTAAAAATACAATATAATGCAGCAGGAACTAATGAAAAGAAAAAGGTTTTGAAAGAAATTGTAAGTAACGACATCGTAAAAAGGTATAGAATGAAAAGTAAATTACGGTCTGCTATTGGGATTAAATACCCAATCAGATGTAATGCAAAAAAAGTTAATATTAAACGAAATAACCTAGCAAATAAAATTTATGCTTTTTTTAATCAAGATGATGTCAGTAGGGCTACTGCAGCTAAGAAAGAAACAAAAACGAAATCTAAAGTTAAAATGCAAAAACGATATTTGCTAGATTCAATGGTAAATTTACGGTTAAAATTTGTAAAGGAGACTGGAATTCCAATATCATACGCTACATTCAGACGTTTCAAGCCATTTTACGTATTGATCCCAAATTTATCAAATCGAAATACTTGTCTTTGCAAAAGACACAGTAATATCGATTTCAAGTTTACATCAATGAAAACACTAAAAATTTTTAAGGACGGCGATACTTTGGACACCGTTATAAAGTCTACAGTATGTGATTTATACTAACAAAAGTGCATGTATTCAACTTGTGATATTTGCAAAAATAAACCAGTCAGGTATGACTTATTGAATAAGAGATTGGATGAAACAGTGTCATGGCTGGAGTGGACAGACAAAACCATAGAACATGAAAAGAACAATGAAAAAAAATCAACAAAAAAAAAACAATTAAACAAATAATATCCATTGCAAGACGTGTTTTCAAACCAATATTTCTGAGAAGTCAAAGTCTGTCTAAAAATGCCTCTTTAGCAATGCTCCATGAAGCAGATATTGCATCTGTTAGGCGAGCTTTAGAAAAAGCCGGAGCTCCATTTGAAAATTCACTGCTTCCAATCGACTTTGGAGAAAAGTTCAATGATTTACTTGCAAAAAAGACTGCTTCTGCCAACAAAGCCAAAGAAGTGAAGCAACGATGTTCTGCTTTTCTTGAACGCTTAGTAAGAGAATTAATTGACAGATTACCGCTTAATGTCATGCTCACTCAAATGTCCCGCTGATGGTGGCGCGTGTGTCGGGTCATTTAGTTCCTTTCAAAATGGTAGAGTTGAATGGTGCTGATACATGCGTCATGTTCGTGAACGGGCGCTGTCGGTTGGGACTGGTCAGCTCTTGGTTGCCACGGCTTTTTTTTTGTTTTATTAATTATTTTATTTTTGAATTGTTTTTGTTTGTTTTAACTATGGACACTTTTATCGTGCACATCTTGCTACATTGTTCTCACATAATGCACCATCTCAACAGGAATGATGTAACCAAGATTTTGTAACAACATTATGATTTAAAAGAGTGTCCATGGAGTTTCTTGCCCGTTCTTCTCCATAGAGATCTACGCTAGGGAATGGGCAACTACAGTACTTTCACAGTTTTTATGTCTTGTGACTGGGACTGTAGCTACATTTAATTTTCATCTTTGTTTCGACAATTCAAAAGCGCCTGTAACTGGCCTACTTGAAATAAATGCTTTGATTTTGATTTTGATGTGTCGGTGGTGGAAAAAATTGAACTTTTGGCACCAAGCCGCTCAACCGGCAAACCCAACATTGAAGATTTTGCCTGGCAGTTAGGTGATCCCAATATTGACCGAGAAGCTGTTATGAACCAATGGCGCGTATTAAGCACTATGCGCATTGAGGAGATAATCGGAACAGCTGCTTCTCCTAATGACATTGTAAATTTTTGGATACAAGTGCTAAAAATTAAGAATGCTGGTGGAAGCCTGATGTTTAAAGAACTAGCAGAGTTTTCGATACGATGCCTTTCATTACCTTTGATTAATGCCGTCGTTGAAAGAATTTTCAGCGTAATGGGGACAATCAAAACAAAATTAAATATAAATAAATAAACCCATATGAATGTACGAGGTGTGTGTTGTAACAACTTTCAACCAAGCAATCACATGGTGAGTTTGCACGCTGGCAGAAAAATGTATGTCTCCGGTGGATGTTGCGCCAGTACTAGCACATCAACTACTACTGAAGACGGCGAAAGTCTTAGTTATGCCTTATTATTGCTAGCAGAGGACGAATCAGAATAATCCTTATTTTTAATTATTTGATTATGTAGTTTTCAAAATGTTAACTTTAATTTCATTATTGTGATTTAAAGATGGCTTATGCCTATTTATCAGAGTGTTATGAACACATTATAAATAAATTGATAAAAACTATATTTTATTTTATTCATATTGATATTTTGGTATTTGGGCTACTTTAGGCTACTACAACTGAAATCGGCGATATTAGGCTACTTCATGCATGAGAAACGGCGACATTAGGGCCAGCGCTGTTGGAAACACTGTGCATATTAGTGCCGCCTAAGTGCTCGACGTTGAAGGACGTACACACGTGCCTACGTTTTCGCGCCATAAATGTAAGTATTCAATTTTTATGTTACTGGACATTTTTTCTTTCATCACCGTGGATAGGTAAATAAATAATAACAAATATCGCTGGACATTAAAACACAGCGCCACCTAGTGCCACACTAAGTAAAGCTTGTGTCGTGGACACTAGATAGTTGATATACTAGATATATAATTTTTTGTTTGTAAATACATACTTATTATGCATATAAACATCCATGACTCGGAAACAAATGTCCATGCTCATCACACCAACATTTGTTCCTACCGGGATTCGAACCCAGGACCCTAAAAACGTAAGGCAGCTTCACTACCACTACGCCATTCGAGCCGTCGGATAGGTATAACTTATATTTGATAAGTTTGTTTTCATGAGTGAGCAAGTGAAGTGTTTATTTCTTCGAATAGTTAATAGATTTTTTGTTATTTATATTTTTTGCCTTGATTTTCATCGCCGTGCTTTCATTGCCGTGGTTTTCGTGGCCGAAATTTGCTTCGGTAATGAAAAAAATTTCATTGCCATGCCTTGTAAAACAATTTAGTTTCATTGCCGTGGCCAGGTATTTCATTTCCGTGACTTGTGTTTTCATCGCCATGGTATGATTAGGCAAAGAAAACATATTTTATCACCTGTAATACAGGTTATGTTAAAAAGTTATCTCTAGACCTTCTCTCTCTCTCTCTGGTCTCTCTTGAGACTGATGAGTTTTTTACTGTACAGTCAACTACAAAAAGATGTTTTCATGTTAACCTTACAAAATGATGTAACATTTGGTACTCTATCACACACACGCAAGCACCCTCACACACTGCAGTCTGATTTTAATAATGGATTGACTGCAGTCTGATTTTAATAATGCAATGGCGTCAAAAATTAAGAAGTGACCCTGTATTAAAAGAGGAGTATCTAAGAAAAGAAAGAGAACGATATCTTAAAAAGAAGGCTGCAGGAGTAGTTGTTCCTCGAAGTGTAATGACTCATGATCTTCGGAAGAAAAACTTGAGTGCACTTGATTCTTACAAAAAAAAGACAGCAATTCTTCGTAAGAAAACACGTCCAAATGTGACTTATGATGTAGAAAATACTGAAACACCAAGGATGGAGCCAAATGAAACATCGACAGAGCCAAATGAAACGTCGATGGAGCCAAATGAAACGTCTTTTGGGTTACCTCAAGTAGCTCATAATGATAACATGCTCTAACAAGACGTAGCTCGGGTCTTGAATCTTTAAAATCAAACCGACGTCGCTGTGAAAATTTGCGGATTGGCACACTAGTAGCAAGTAGCTCTAATTTTCTGGCCACAAGTAGTCCACAACAGTCACCCCCAGGATCACCGCAACTAGCACCAAACATCAGTAGCATAGATTCTACATCACGTCCAGCATCAGACTCTTCCATTGCAACTTTAAAATTTCAACGTGATTTGCAACAATAATTCCGTAGATACCAAAAATCTAAACACTCCCAGCTCATGGGATTACAAAAAAAGTTAGATCAAGTTGCCCGCGAAAGGAACTTATATAAAAAACGGTTCGAAAGACTTATTAAGAGAGATAAAGATAGAGCTACCAATCAAAGAAAAGAAAAACAGTCAGCGATAGATTTGAATGATAAGAGCGACAAAAGTAACCCAAAACAAACTCGACTCCGCCAAATTGTACTCAAGTTTTATGAAGACGACGAAAATTCAAGCATGTGTCCAGGCAAAAACGACACGATAACAAGAAATGGAACGAAGAAACAGAAACGTTTAATGACGGATACAAAAAAAATTACTCAGAAAATACATCCGTTATCCACCTCAAAACTAAAAAACTCATTTCCAAGAATAGAGTCTCATTATTTGAGAGCAGCAACTTCCAGAGAATACATCAGTGGGGATAGAACAATAACTGACATCTGGAAAGATTTTGATAAAATTCCAACACAAGAAGGTAAACCATCCTGTGACTATTGGGTCTACTATGAAAGAAGATTGACAAGTGGGGTATCTCATCAAATCCAAACGTTTCAAAATCTAGTTATATGCAAATTATAGGTCCTATAGCCGTACTTATTTTCCAAGGTAAAATGTTTTTTTAGTTGTTGGGAGTAATTAAAAAAACTATGTTTATTGGGGTGCAGCCCCGTTACGGAAACAAAACGCATTAGTGCAAAACAAAACGCATAAAATAGACGTATTACGTCAGTGTTGCCATACAATAAACCCAAATCGATGAGGATGAGTTAAATCTTTAGTGAAGAAGAAAAAAAATCGTTTATTCAATAAAATAAGTGCAATACAAGAGAAATATTTATACTACTTAAATCAGATTTGATGTAGTGACTCTTGAATGATTAGTAGGTATTTCACGGGTGGTGGCGTGTATTAAAAATGTTAGAGAATGTTATGTTAAAAGGTAATCAATAATTAATCACTTAAAATACGAAAAGGGATATTAAATAGACGGCCTAAACATTTGCACAAGTATTATGTATGTTTTAGAAAGTATCTTTCGTGCAAATAATCTTCACTTCACTATCACTACATAGTATAAAACAAAGTCGTTTTTCTGTCCCAATTTCCCTATGTACGCTTAAATCTTTAAAACTACGCAACGGATTTTGATGCAGTTTTTTTAATAGATAAAGTGATTCAAGAGGAAGGTTTATGTATATTATAATAACATTCATTAAATAGTGGGCATTGCACCCGTGCGAAGCCGGGGCGGGTCGCTAGTCATTATATAAAAAAAAGTAGATCGATTTAATTCGGAAATAAATGCTCATTTTAAACAACATTTAATATTGAATAGCATTGCTTTTACTAATTATTTTTTGTATCGATTCGATGATTTTAATCGATCCGATTAGTTAATCAATATTGGCAACACAGCTGTCACTTATGTCAAATACAAAAAAATATCTATACTGTAATGTCATGTTCTGCGGTCATGCATGTTATTTGTATTTTGTTTGAACCTGCACATAATTCGTCGTTTGTGATATTATTTTGTAATCGTGACTGCATCTACAAATGAAGTGTGAACTCTTATTTTGAGCCATCACGTTGATGTAACATTATTTGCGTTCAGTGTATAATCCTACGCAGGACTGAGATAGGACTCTTATTATTTTACATTGTTTTGGTGTTCTGTGAATGTTGTTCATGCTATTACGAGTATAACAATGTCGGCAGTTGATCTTCGGTGTATTAACTGTGATGTGCGCTTATCACGCCTTCGCCGACATGTATTGTCTGCCGAGGATGATAACCTCGTAACTATTATTCAACGCTGGACTTATCCAAGAAATGTAAGTATATAAAAAATAAGTCGTACAATCGTACACATGATAAAAACTGGCGTGTTTGTTTTTAATATACTACTAAAAAGCATGTGTGTGTATTGCTAAAACACATAAGTATAGGTCTGTTTGCTAGTGTTTTGTTATGCAGCTTAATAATAGTTTATAATACTGGATGCGTCACCCAGGCAGTGTTAGTTGTGATCTATATATCAAACAATTTAAATTGCTTGTGTTTTACAGAGCTCTGAAACTGATTGCATTTGCCATGCATGTTGGGAATTGGCAAATTATGAACTACTGCATGGAAATGAGCAAGCACATTCTTCCCAACAAGTTGGTCATCGCTGCTTATGCATTAACTGTGGTCGATCCATTTTAAGAGCCCGTAGACGGCAGTTGGTCAGACCAAATGCAAGCGAAGGAGAGAGGATGATAGCTGCTATTATATCTACATGGATACATCCACATCAGGCATGTTATTTTTTAGCTATTAGATTCATACTTTGTGTTTTACCGTAGAGCCCACAGTACCTTATCAAAGTGTTGACTTGTTTGTTTCAATCCCCTTAGCTATATAATTGTTGTCTGTTAAATATGTGTTAAAAAATAGTAATATACCAGTATTACCGCATGATGCATTTATGTAGATAATACTTTTTGTTGCAGCCCACTTCTGTTGATCAAGTATGTGTTCCATGCTGGCTACGGGCTCAAAGAGCTTTACGACGTGGCCACCCATCTGGCCCCTCTAACATTAATCAGCCACTTCAATCAGGAGATGCCAATAATTCACCTGGACACCCATCGTCGGTCAATGTTGATCCTGATTTACCCGAATACCAAGAATCAAATCTGTCAAATAATGAAGATAACCATATTGCTTGTATCAATTGTGATATGCAGACTTCTCAAGCAACTGGTCATTGTTTATCTACAGCTAATGAAAATCTAGTTGCTATCATAAAGCTGTGGACATTCCCGAGAGCTGTAAGTATGAATTAAAATATTCATGTTTAAAGACAACTATGTGCCACAGTTTTTATGACTACTATTTTCTGAACAAACATTTTTTTTTAGATCAATACTTCTGATTATATATGCGATTCTTGCTGGGTGATAGGAATGCATCAGCTGCAACACACCTGTATTGTTTGTGGTACTTCAACAATTGAAACTGAGAGTCATATAATCAATCATGCATCGGAGGAGGAAACCCAGATAGTTGCAATAGTTAACCAGAGGATACAGCCACGTCAGGTATGTATGTGACATATTTTTGCTTTTTCTCTATTATTTCCTGGAAGAATGACACTCGAAAAAAAGAGATGTTCAAATAGGGAGGATGCTGATTGCTAGTGTTGAATAACTTCCCCTAGATAGAAATATTTATTTTATAGACCTGGTTATTTAAGTATTTATGGGATTATTATGTATTTAAGTATCTATGGGATTATTTTGTATTTAAGTATTTATGGGAGACGCCTTTGTTGTCAGGTACCTTGTAACACAAGGATGGTAATTTTTACTTTGAGACCATGACAATTGGTGTATTTTCTAGCACATAGAAGTCACTCAAGGAAATAATATAGTACATATATTATTTCCTTGAGTGACTTCTTCCATGTATGCCCTACACTAAATGGGGCTATTTACGAATTATAGCCCCATTTAGTGTAGGCTTTTTATATTAGTAGGTTTATAGTGGAATCTGATTTTAAGGCAATATTGTTTTAACAGGTTACATCAAATGAACCAATCTGTTGGGAACAAGCACAACAAGAACTTCTGAGACGACACGAACATCAACTTCGAGCTCAGACAATCACTCTGCCCAACTTAAGAAGAGTACCAGAAGCACCCAGGCACTGCTTATTTAGTGGTTGTCGCAACTCGGAACGTTTTCACGTCCCTGACAACACACGTCGACGCGTGTTGATAGAAAATAACTTTTTCATACCTAGAGGTTCTCGTGTATGCGCTTATCATTTGGGACGCAATACATACAGTGAACTGTATACTGCTGAATATGCACTTGATTATTTCAATCCAATCCAAATTGAAGACATGCTTTTTATTTTGATGGAAGAAAATGATTTTCAGTTTGATGACATACAAAGACTTCCTGATCATTTGGTACATTACTGGATTGGAATTAGTAAAGAACAGCACCAACAAATATTAAATGAAACACCAGCATTGAGAGACATGCGTCGAGGAAGTCTTGCACTCACAGCATTATTATGCAAGCTCCGCACTGGAGACTCAAATGAGCGACTCTCGGCACTTTTTCAGGTCCCTAGGCGAACCTTAGAGACCTTAATGAATGTAGCAAGAGAGAGCTTGGTGGCTGAATTTGTAAACCAGCATCTGGGAATGGGACATATACCCCGTGAACGAGTCTGTGAAAAAAACTCTATAATAGCAGAAGGCTTATTTAGTAGTACAGTTGGAACAACTGCTATAGTTATTGCCGATGGCACTTATAAAAATACATATTCACTCCACAAATACCGGAACTTAGTGAAACCATTTCTAGTCGTATGTTGTGACGGATATATTTTAGATGTGTTTGGTCCGTATGCTGCCACTACCAACGATGCCACGATACTAAACAGTTTATTAGATGAAGAAACTTTTATACATTTTTTTAATGACAATGATGTATTCATATTAGATCGTGGCTTCAGGGACTCCATGGATAAATTGCATGATAAACATTTACTGGGTCATATGCCCGAAACAAGGTCGCCTGGTCATTCACAGCTTACAACTTTAGAAGGAAATCGATCGCGTTGCGTCACAATTAATAGATGGGTTGTGGAAGCTGTGAATGGCCACATAAAGAGAGATTTCAAAATCTTCAGACAAGAGTATTTCAATCGTGCGAGTCCCCATCTTATGAAAGATTTAAGAATCGCTTGTGCTAAATTCATTTGGAACTCGATTTACTGACCCAGAAAACGCTCAAATAATATTAAATATTATAAATGAACGTTTATTTTTAGATAACGAATTAGCTGCGATTGTAGCCATGGAGCACCTGAATCGTCGCAATGTTATGTTTACGAATATAGATGCCTCAAATATATCATTCCCACGGCTCTCCATAGAAGAATTGGTGTTGTTTGCGTGTGGCACATACCAGATCCGTCAAGCTAGATCATACGTTGGAGAACATTTCCGTTTTCACGGAATTTACAAACTCGAAATAGGTTGCGACCAGCTGGATTTGACCAGTTTAAGGGGAGAAAATCCTTTTTTGTTAAGAGCAAAAATAAAGTCCCGTCATGTGGCACGGAACACATATTTTGTTTTCATAGCCGTTGAAAGGGAGCAGCAAGGTCGGAGTGCCATCATCGGCTACTGTTGTAACTGTATAGTAGGACTCAGAACCGTGGGCTGCTGTTCACATGTCATGAGTGTAGTTTGGTATTTAGCTTACGCTCGACACGAAGGAACAACCCCCCCTGCGGTATTTCTTGACAATGTATTGTTATCATTAGAATAAAAAGTTATTATAAAATACTGTGGTTTTGTTTTTTACCTATTCTATTTTTATTAATGATCCTTTTATCCTGTTGTCGACCACCTTATGGATAGGATAGACCATGGATCATCTTGGATGCGGATTCGAATCCCGCAAAAGGAACGGAAAGGAGGTTAATTATTATTTTAAGTAACGTCATAGCAATTGGATGGCCTATAATAATTCAAAATCTTGTTATTTGTAATTATCGTTTTCATATCTCAACTTAGAACACCCTACTTTAAAATCTTACTATAACACAAAAATCCTTGTATAGTTATTAAAGTACAATCTATCCACTTTATCTGATTGAAATAATAATAAATAAATAATAATAAATATCGTTGGACATTAACACACAGCGCCACCTAGCGCCACACTAAGCAAAGCTTGTGTCGTGGACACTAGATAGTTGATATACTGCATATATATACTTTTTTGTTTGTAAATACATACTTATTATACATATAAACATCCATGACTCGGAAACAAATGTCCGTGCTCATCACACAAACATTTGCTCCTACCGGGATTCGAACCCAGGACCCTAAGAACGTAAGGCAGCGTCACTACCACTACGCCAATCGGGTCGTCGAAATACGATTTCGTCGCACGACGTTAAACGCACATTTCTTTAGAGTGTACTAATTGAAGCTTGCAAATCATCGCGCGAGCACAGAGTTTAATCTCGTCGTGCGACGAAATCGCATCGTTCAATCGTACGTTGGTTAGACAAATAGGACGACGCCTTGAGGGTCTGCCTTGAGTTACATACCTACGTATGTAGGTAGTAGGTAATAATCAATAATAAAGTAAGGTACATGTACCTTACTTTATTTTTGAATAGTCCATTTTGAGGTTATGTATAAATCAATTTATCCCCAAGTCTAATGTATATCTTACCATTACATGTTTTGTTATACTCTATTGTAGCATTCAAATCCATATATTCATTCTATGAAACGGTAGGCCTGTATGTGATACTGAAAATACATGGGTTTTGCCAATCTCCTTTTTACAAAACAATTTAGTACCGTAAAACGGGGCTATTTGGGTTTCGGGGAGGTATTTGGGACGACCCAGGATTTCGAACAAAAATATTGATAACTTTCGTTTGGTGTTTGGTAGGGCTTTTTTTATAAACTCTAGCAACACATTTATAGTTTATGTCATATTGTCACCTGTCAGTGTCAGTTTATTTTACCGTATAGTTGCAAATTTTATTGAGATAGTCAGAGGCCGTTTTTACTTGAAAATTTTGGTGGCAAAACTTCTCCGACAGCGCAAAATCCTGACTGGTAAGAGAGCTGTTGTTTTTAAATTACGAGTGTATATATTATCACGACGTTTCGTTTCTAGTATTTAATTCTGTTATGCTTATAGTTTTCGATTTATGATTGAAAATGTGTCTGGGGTTATTTGGGACACCGATGCGGGGCTTTTTAGGACAGTGTCCCAAATAGCCCTCTCACTTTTATGCATTTGTGTACTATTTATTTTCAATTAATTATTATATCTATCATTATATTTTAACAAGGTTTATTGTGGTTTTCAGATAAAAAATACATTCGTAGGTATAATGGTTCGAAAATATATAAGAACATATAGGAACTTAAGAAAAGGTAAACGTTTCATGCCGTACTTCTCTTATAGTAATGATGACTTGAACAAGGCTGTATCAGACGTTAAATCTAAAAAACTGTCTACCAGAGAAGCGGAGGAGAAATATGGTGTCCCTAAAAGTACAATTAACCGTCATTTAAAAGCGGAAAACTTACTCTATTCTAGACCAGGGCACCCTACATTATTTTCAGAGGCGGAAGAGAAAACGTTCGTCAATTATGTTAAGCATATGGGGGACTGGGGATTCCCCCTAGATCTAATGGATTTAAGAGTTTTCGCTCAAAAATATTTACATAGAATAGGAAGGACAGTTTATAGACTGAAAGATAATTTACCGGGACGGGATTGGGCGGCTTGTTTTGTACAACGGCATAAAGATGAGATTTCTAACAGATGTGCTGCAAATATATCGTCAGACAGAGCAACCTCAGAGGTGATTGACGCATTCTTCGATCATTATGAACAAAATTTGGAAGATGTTACACCTGACTGTGTGATAAATTATGACGAAACGAACCTGACGGATGACCCTGGATGCAAAAAGTACATTTTTAAGCGTGGAAAAAAGTATCCAGAAAGGATCATTAACAATTCTAAATCGTCTGTGAGTCTGATGTTTTCTGGCACAGCATCAGGATTTCTTTTACCAGTTTATGATTTGTATAAAGCAGAGCACCTGTATGATACGTGGGTCTTAGGAGGTCCAGAAGACACAAGATACAATAAATCCAAAAGCGGGTGGTTTGATTCCCTATGCTTTGAAAATTGGTTCCAGACGATCATCATTCCATATGCAAAAACTAAAGAGGGAAAAAAGATTGTGCTAATAGGAGATAACCTATCGTCGCATTTCTCGCCTAAAGTATTGGAAGATTGTGGAAAATACAACATTACGTTTGTGTGTTTACCACCAAAGGCCACACACATTCTGCAGCCTCTTGATGTTGCCTTTTTCGCTCCTTTAAAACATTATTGGCGAACTATTTTAACAGACTGGAAAAAAGGCGAAGGCAGGAAATGCAAAACACTTGCTAAAAATAGTTTTCCTGCCCTATTAAGAGAATTGTTAAAAATGCTGCATGCAGAGGACTCTGCTTCACGAAATCTTAAGTCTGGTTTTGCCAAATGCGGGCTGCTACCTGTTGACAGAAATAGACCGAAAGAAAGACTTCCTGGGCAAATATCTGATATTGAATGCAGTGCTTCTGGTGTTATGATACAGATGTTACAAGAAATGCGGGGTTGTACAGGAGAAACAAAAAGTACCAGGAAGAAGCGCTGCAATGTTCCTGCCGGTCAAAGCATAACATTAGCTGATTTAAGCACTGAAGAATGGAGCAACAAAGGGAAGGGCAAGGGTAAAGGCAAAGGAAAAAAAACACAACCTGTGACAACAACATCCACTGTTTTACCAATAATAGAAACTGTATCGCAGCCATCCTGTGATTTATACGACCAAAAATCGAGCAAGAAAGGGAAAGGTAAGGGTAAAGTTAAAAAGTTACCATCAGCAACAGAAAAAGACACTGCAGACACTGCACTAACGAATGAAAATAGTAATACTCAGCCCTGTGAAATTGTAACGACGCACATACGGGTATTTGACCGATCTACGCGGCCAAAAGTCAAATTTATAAAATGTAAACCAGCACAAAAAAAAACGACTACCTGGGATGCGGAACAGGCTTGAGAACAATACCCAACCCCTCCCGCCTTCCCACGCGAGCGTGCCGCGCTTCCCGTGAAGTCGGAATTTGATCGTCCCGCATGGTGTATGTGTCTGTTCTCGGCGTTCGTGTGCAAACAAAGACTTTAACTGTGATTATTTATTATTTCACGATTATTTTGGAAGAAAAAAGTTATGGATCCTGTTACAGCAGGTAATTATCTCTTATTTAAACTAGAATTTCGATAGTTTTTATAATTGGAACGATAAGTTTTAGTGTACTGAAAGACACGCGTATTATAGAGATTTTTTAAGCTATGTTTTGTGTTTAATCATGAATTCGTTATACTTCCAAGTTAGATCCTGTCATTATTCTTTATATAGGCGAAAGTTTAAAGCTTTGAGTAGTAACTAATCCAAAAATTTGCCGCGGAAAGTCGCGGATAAGTACCTAATTGACGCTTTTTTTTTTTTTTGACGAAAATATGAAAAAGTCTTTATTTATAATAAGTGGTTTTTTAAAGAAAGTCTTATTGTTTTAGGTTCACCAAGTACCTCGGGAGTAAGAATTGTGACCCGTCAATACTTGTTCGACCGCATGCAGAACTTTAATTTGCCTAATTTGGAAGAAAAACTGACTTTCTTGACTGAGGAACTTCTGTCAAGCGAAGACTACTCAGAAGACCAAATTAAGACCTTGAAATGCAACTTATCTCACTTTAAAAGTCAACTAAGACAAAGGTGGTCAAAGGCTCAAAGGAAGGAAGACGTATTTCGCAAATACAATGATTCATGGCTTGAAGGAACTTTTGAGATTCCCGTTGTTGTTGCACAAAATCGGCCAGGCCGCCCACGTAAGTTATTTGGAGAGTCCAGTGAAAGAACCAAAAGGAGGAAGACTGAGGAGATTCGGTCTAATCTAGGAGAAGAAGTGATCGTTCATGCTGCTCAGGTTGAGTTGCGGAAAAGTGGAAAACGAAATGCTTCAGATATATTAAAGGAAATCACCAGTACTACTCCGACACGTGCAACAAAATATAAAAGGGCATTTTCTGAAGCAAGAAAAGAAGAAACTTGCCCTCTTACACCATTACAAGCATTGGCAATGTTTGTAGAAGCTGATTTAACTCGTCGACAGTACGATATAATTAGAAATACTAACAAAAATTTCTACCCTTGTTATAGCCTTTTGCAAAAGGCAAAACAAGAATGTTACCCACCGACAGAGGCATGCAAAGTAACAAGTACAAGCGCCGAAAGCGACTTATAACCTTTGGTTGATCTAACCGTAAGGCGCCTGTTAACCTCCCTGGAAGAAGTCCTGATGACATTAAAAGAGCAAGAACGAGATAGCTTGAAGATAATATGTAAATGGGGCTGTGACGGATCGCAGCAATCTAAGTTTAAGCAAAAATTTGAAAATGATGCTGACTCAGATACTAATATATTTCAAAGCTGTTTCGTCCCTCTACGATTGGTTTGTGGCCAAGATGAAAAAAAAATTGTATGGGAAAACCCAACACCCTCTTCTGCACGGTATTGCCGGCCAATACGGTTTCGTTTCGTGAAAGAGAGTACTGATATAACGGAACAAGAAACTAACTATGTAAAAAACTCTGCTGAATCGCTAAACGCAACAGAGATTGATTTAAATGGGAACAAATTTGTAGTAAAGCATGTGTTCATCATGACAATGATAGACGGTAAAGTCTGTAATGCTGCCACAGGCACAAAATCTACAAGCCGGTGCTACATATGCGGCGCAACTTCAAAGGATTTCAACCGGTTAGATCTTAACAGACAGATAATAAATCCTGAAGCTATCAAGTTTGGGCTTTCAGTTCTACATGCAAGAATTCGCTTTTTCACAATCATAGATCGATTTACACACTGGCCGGAAGCTGTACCAGTAGAAAATATAACTGCGGAGACAATAGCGAAAGCAGTCTACGAAAACTGGATATGCAGGTTTGGTTGTCCAAGTAGACTGACCAGCGATCAATGGAGACAATTCGAAAGCCAGCTTTTCGCTATCCTACTAAAGTTACTAGGAGTCCAGAGGATCCGGACCACACCATATCATCCCCAAAGTAACGGGAAGATAACGAGATCGCATCGTTCTCTAAAGGTAGCTTTATCTAGTAGGTTATCAGATAATACGTCATGGGACGACGAATAATCCACCGTTTTGTTCGGCTTGCGAGCAGCCAGCCGGTGTGACACAGGCCTTAGTGCAGCCGAGTTAGTTCTAGGTCAGACGTTACGCTTACCCGGCGAATTTTACAGTGAGGTAAGTCCGAAGTACAGCGGAGACGATTATACATACGTAGAGCGATTGCGAGAAACAATCTTCGTCCCAAGGCACGGAGCGTAAGCGATTCGCGGAAACTTTTTGCTCATAAAGATCTAAACAGTTGCACTCACGTATTCATCAGAAATGATGCGGTTAAGAAACCGTTAACACCTACTTATGATGGCCCTTACAGCGTCATAAGTAGGAACAATAAAACGTTTAGGATACAACTTCCCAATAGACAAGTAACTATTTCTATAGATAGGTTAAAACCAGCTTATGTGTTAGTACCAACAGAACAACACATACCCGCAGAAGAGAATAAAATGTGTGAAAAACCAGAAAGCAACAATAGATGTAGCCTAGATAATAAGGTTGTAACTTATACCACACGTAGTGGCAGAGCAGTTAAGCCACCCGTGCGATTCAAGAAAACCTAGATTTAAGCAAATTTAAACGTAAGAAATGTATGTAATGCAAAATTCAATCCATTGTCCACCATTCAGACTCACTTTGTATTTCAAGTAGCATATGTCTATTTTCGCGAATATGGGATCGCAACAGGCTAAGAACGCTGAAGTAATTATCGCGCAGAATGGAGCAGGCAATCATGCCCAAGCCGAATTAGAGAGGAAATTGGAATATTACAGCCTAATAACCATCGCTATAGTGGTTATAATCAGTGCATTGTGTTTATTTATTTTCTGCCGGTTTTGTGGAAGAAAAATGCATGGCAAAGTGATCGAGCAGTTAGCTTCGAGTATAGAGCAAGGACGTGGAGCTCAGCTAGCTAAAACAGCAGCTCAGCCAGACGCTCAACCTATCTCAGTGCATTATTAGTACAAAAATCCAGTGAATTCATGCAGATATTTTTCGGTAATAGTGACCAATGGGTGAATTTACGATATAAAAATGTTAAAGTAGTTAAGTTAAATTATTTAAACATAGCGATAAGTACCTATATCTGTTTCATATATTTTTGTGCCCCGCAATTATATAAAAATTAAAACACATCGTATCGGTAATAAACATTTATTTTTAGAATTAGTTTAATATGACACTTTGTTATCGTATGACGAATAGCGATTAAGTGACGAGCGAACTGACGCCTTGTTTGTTCGTTACTTGAGCACTCAGGCAACAATTAAACCATTGTTTAAATAGTAAGAATGATGTATCGAAATTAATGAAACTTGTATGTCCGGATAGATTATTTTTAGGACATTCAATTTTTTTTTTAAAAGGAGGGAATGTTGTAGGGTCTTGCGCCATACAAGCTGACGCGACAAAATGTTCAGTCGCCAACTGCGGGACTACGGCGTGCGGAGCGCCAGTCCCTTATACGCAGTGGTGGCGCAAACATGTCTATAAACTGAGACATCCGGTTATTTCCGTAGAGTGCTATGTCAGAACTATAAATGTAATCAGGAATATTTAATCAGTATGTAACTTCTCTAAAGTGACTTTCAATAATCTTCCCCCACGCAAGGCTACACCGCATCAAGGACACAAGCACCACACACCACCACCAAGGGACATTGAGTCCATTGAGTTATAGGTATTGACCTAAAAGCCGTGACGCGCGAACTTTGTGCGGTGTGCAAGCCTCGATTGGTGACAGTAAGAAGCGGGTCGAGATTTTGTTTGAGTGTGCGTGCTAAAGATAGTATGGCGCACACATACAAGCCGCGCGCGGTAAGTTTATATGAAGATACTACGTATTTTTTTACTATGGTGTCACGTTTACCCCAGTGGTCTTGTATGAAGAATACCATTACTAGTGATGGGACAACCTTTTTTTTATTATTTTATCGAGCAAATTGTTATGAGGAAGTATGATCTCAGAGTCAAGATAAATATTGCTACGATGCCATTTGTCATTGTATAGTTTCTTTTTTTTCTGTTTTAGATGGGACGACATTATAAAAGAAAAAATACTGATAAATACTCTCGAGAAACTCTGCTGGCAGCTGTTAAAGCAGTACAGCAGCAGATGACGGCGTTGAGGGCGTCTACAGTTTTTGGTGTTCCTAGACCAACAATCATCTCACACTTAAATGGTGATCGGGGTATTAATTCGAAAACTTATGGGAGACCGACAGTATTTACGACGGAATTTGAGAAAGATATGGCTTCAATGTTCCACAGTATGGAACGAAATGGTTTTGGTTTAACTCAGCGAGAAGTTAGAGCTCTTGTTGGACAATACGTTAGTAGAAATAATATTGAAACTCCCTTCACAGACGGAATTCCAGGGGAGGAATGGATTCGAGTCTTTAAAAAAAGAAATAAATTGACTATAAAAAAACCACGATCGGTAGAAATAGCGAGAAAGAAGGCAGCCAATCCATTTCTCGTTAACGAGTTTTATGATTTACTAGAAGAAATTGTGCTGAAGCAAAACTTAGAAGGTGAGCAGATCTGTTCTGGCACGTATTTTTTAAAATACAAATTGAATGTTATTGTTATTTTGAAGTTAAATCATATTTAGTTGTTGTAATAATGTAAATAGGTTATTATTGATATTTTTTTGTTACGAAAACGGCGTCCCATATACGTCTATCTGCCATATAGCTTTATCTACGTTGCGATTGTGATGTAGAATTTTAAATGTCTCAATTTACTTATGTAAATTAGTATTGTTTGTTATGTTTACGAGTACCTACCTATGTTAATTATTATTGTTAGCTATATTAACTGACATATAATTGAATTATATTTTCATACTTTTATTTTTTATTTTGTTCAGAGAGTCCGAAACGACCTTTTAAAGAAGATGAAAGCTACAGAACATAAGCGATGGATTTTTCGAGAATAATGCTGTGTTGGCCGATGAAGTTATTGAACATCTTATAGAAGACCTTGATGTGTCAGCGATGAAGACAAATGAGTATCAGTTAACTTCACAACATAAGTCCCCATGTTCTGTGTACTAGGTCGGTCACACCAGTTCACTCTCAATCTGACATACAAATTAATTCTGAAAATGTTGATGTTGATAATAGAGATTCTCCGAGCAAATTATTGGATATACGATACCAATGCCCTCAGAATACAATTCATTTACTTCAAGTCCGCCGCGTCCATTATCAGAATTAGATCAAAATATCCGTTTAATAAACTCAGGGAAGCCATTGAGTATGTCACTTTCAAACTGTCAATCTTCTATAAGCAACACCAGTGATGCTTCTTCGGTTGTGGAGGCATCAAGTGAATGTTCTACGCCTTCCTCGTTACACGGTAGAAAAAGACGTCAGTTCAGAATTGCTAGAACAAAGAAAAGGCTATTGAGAAATAAAGACAAGTGGATTGATACGAGACGGTGGTGATGTTGATGGCTTTTTCTGCTTTTTATTTTCTTTTTTCTCGTTCCTTCCAAATGATTGTAGTGTTAATTGTTTTTTTTTTCATTTCTTTTTTCCACTTTTTACGTTTTATTTTCAAAATATTCTCGTCTATTGCGATGCTGATTTTTCTTTTACTTACATAATATACTTGCTTAAGTACTTAAAATCTAATATGAATTATTTTTTATTTCAGTCAAATTTTTTCTTGTTTACATTTTGTTGTATTTGCCGGATCCATATTTTGTTTGATCTATGTTTATGTACTAGTGTATTTGCTAGTGTTGTGTAGTGTATTTGTGTGGGTTTTTGTGTAGTATTTATTTCGCGTGATCATGGACGTGACACTGAAAAAAAAAGACTTTTTATTCTCAAAAATATAGGAAAGAATGGGAAACCCAACCCACGAAGAGTTCAAGATTTGGTTACGGCAAACGATCCTACAAAAGCCTTTTGTACTTTTCGTCATTGTGAAATGTTTGCAAGAATTGGCGACATTATGAAACTAAAAAACATATAGATGACTTAGTGTCTAAAACCTGACAAATTGAATTTCTACCCGCTACTAAATATAATACAAACACGTTAAAAGTTGAAGGAACATTGTCCCTGTTCATTGTAGAACACACATCGAAGCTTTAACGGGGCACCGAGCTGTTTATACACAAAAACGCGTTTTTATAACGGTTGTTTGAAGTAGTAAACAATGATATTAAAATCTAAGGAATTAAAATGGTATTATTGGGTATGTATACTAGGCAGTATACATGATGAAAACACGATTTGATAAAGTTGGCTCGATAGAATAAATTCACAAAGTTATCTCTAAAAAACACAACAAACGCTTAGTACGGCGTGAATACTTCGCGGAAGGTCATCAGTTTTTAAATAATAACAAAACTACATGTTTTATATAACGTATACACTTTACATTTTCAAAATGTGTGATTTTTTATCAATAAGAAGGAAATACCGCCACCGCGCCGCCCTCTTGTCCGCTTTAGTCCTGCGTCGGCCATCGGACATTGTGTCGTTTGCACTTACGCACGGATTTAATAACGTAACAAAGAAAATTGTGTGAAAATTCATTGTAGCGTATTTGAAATGGGGAATAAAGTAAAGAAATCAAGACAGAGAAGGGGTTGGCGAAAAACCAATGCTTAACGCTTGCATGAAGAAAATGAAGTAAGTAAAACTCGTATACTTACTTACCTACCCTTCCTAGGTGGTGTTTTTTTTTATGTGGTATTTTTTTGACCGTTGGAAGGAATGGAGGGAGGCCTTTGCCCAGCAATGGGACAATATGGGCTAGTTATAATAAAAATATTTTAAAAACAATTTAATTATCTTTTAGAGCAAGGAAACTACAGACTGAGAATGTTGAAGACAAAGAGAATACTCCTGTTCAATTCAATTCAATTCAATTATTTATTGCATATCACATGTGTTTTACAAGATCTTATAGTTAGAATACAGTTCACATGGACCCTGTCGGGCACAACAATTTATAGTATTTTACAGTAAGTAGCATTGAAAAAAATCGTCATTAATCAAAAAATTGTAAGTTCAAATAAGTAAATAATGCCAAAGGATAAAATAAAAAAAATAGAATAAAATCGAATAAATAAAATTAGAGTCGGAAATTCATCAGGCCATTACAAAAATAATCGAAATACCATCATGTCAACAGATAACAATCAAAAACAAAATGTCAATATAATAAATTAAAGTCAAAATGCCTCATGTCTCTAAAATAATAATCAAAATACAGTCATGACAAGCACTAATAATCAAAAATAAAATGTCAATAAAATTAAAGTCAAAATTAAATTAAAGTCAAATATATCATGCCATTAAAATAATAATCAGAATACAATCATGTTAAAAGATAATATGAATTAAATACAAAATGTCAATAATACAAAAAGCAAAATTCAATAAATAAGTAAAAGGTAGAAAAGGTCAATCCAGTTTGAAATCATCGTTAAAGAAATCATTCAATGAATAATAACTGTTCGGGCGCCTCCGACCACTCGGCAATCTTCGGCTGCTGTCGGATGACGGCGGGCGACGGCGGGCGACGGCGTGCGGCGGCGAGAGGTGCGGCGCGCGACGTGCGGGACGCGGGTCACGAGCCCACTTCGCTACCGATCTCTGAAGACGACGCGCGCGCACTTTCCCTTACGTTTACCAACATTGTTATAACACCTATTTGGATTATACTATTTTTAAATTACAGTCCACTGCTTTTGAATCAAGTCCTTAGCTAGGTCCCTAACAAATGGTCCTTCAAGCCTCTTTATAGTCGCGTTTGGTATAACCACTTTCGGCGGCAACTGGCATTACGACGTTGGTGAACTTTGGACAAGAAAAACTTGAATTCGATGCGTCACCGGAGCAACGGTTTTTTCTACCGAAGTCGATAGAACAAAGGAAGAACAGGAACTGGACTAGTCTGTATTTCACCAAGTCTTGATAACGACGCCGGCGCTTATTACATCGACTGGATTAGACGATTTACGCCGAGTCATCGCTTGGAAGAATTTCAGGACAGGTTTCTTGTGGATAAGGATTCGGTATTGTGTGAGTTTGTTCCAATTATATTCCTTCTATATCCTTTACTGCCCTTTCAAACAAAAACTTGTGTTTTTATTCCGTTAAATTCAAATTGTTTTCCGTTATTCACGTTCATATTTGAGTCAACACTTATGTGTTATAATTAGCTATCCCTTTCATTCTTGTGCACTGCTTACGCTTACGCGCTTGTTCACTGCTGAACTATCAGGCTGTTTACCGTTACGTGGGCGCATCGACTGTGTGCGCAACAGCTGAGCGGTCATTGACCGGTGACATTCATCAAGGTCACGCGGCTATTCATTCACTTTTTTATGTGTTTAGTTTAAACTTAACTGCCAACTTCTTTACGAAACTTTGCTACGCATAATCAATTTAGTGTTCATATTACCTATTGATTTTCTTACTGGATTACGCTATGGCCTCTTTAGACGTATTGTTGAGAAAACGAAGTGCCATTAAGGCAAAGCTTACAAATTTCACCAATTACATGAATGTGCTTCTTAGTTGCAAGACTATTTCCGACATTCAACGCTTAGAGTTGGAGAGCCGTTTTAAAAAATTTGAAGCTACATACGATGAATTTAACAATTTACAGATGGACATTGAGGTGCTTTCGGATGATCCCGGCGAGGCGTACGCAGAGAGAGCTAAGTTTGAGGACCGTTATCACGCACTCGTGGCGCAGGTGAACAGCCTGCTTGCCAACGACGACAGCGGTGACTACGGGTCTGTAACAGGCTCGGTGAACAAACACTCAGGTGAATCGTTCCAACAACGTAACTTTATACGCTTACCTAAAATAGATTTGCCTAATTTTAATGGTGGTTATCAGTACTGGCTTGAGTATAGAGATACATATTTGTCACTAATCCATAACAGTAGTTGCATAGATGCCATTAGTAAGTTCCACTACCTCCGTGCGTCGCTTAAAGGCGATGCATTGGAAATAATTAAAAATATTGATTTTAAAGGTGATAATTATCAAATGGCGTGGAAGTTACTATGCGACCGCTTTGATAATAGTAGGCTTTTAGTAGATACTCATCTTAAGGCTTTACATAGTGTAGACTGTGTTACACAAGAATCATCTTCTTCTTTACGTCGTTTAAATGATCTCATCAATAAAAATCTTAGAGCCTTGAATTTGATGGGTGAGCCCACGGAAAGTTGGGATACATTGATTATTTATAATATGGCAAATAAACTAGATCCTATCACTAGCAGGGAATGGGAAGCTCATCGTAATACCATACCAACAAAACCAACAGTTTCACAATTTTGTTCATTTATTAGTAAAAAAGCAGATTTGTTGGAAACATTAGAACATAACAAGGTCACAGTTAACATAGAAAGCAATACTAACACTCATGGCAATCAAGTGGGAAGCAAACATAAGTCATTAGTAGTGGCAGCCAATCAACCTGACGATAATACAAAACAAAGGTATGAGATAAAGTGCCCCTTGTGCAAACAAAATCATCTATTGTACACCTGTGAAGAGTTCCGAAAATTAAACGTAGAACAACGTGTACTAAAGGTCAAGGAGTTTAAAGTTTGTTTCAACTGCTTACGTAGTGGTCATTTGACAAAACGATGTAGGTTAGCTCGCTGTAAATATTGCCAAGGTAGACATAACACCCTTTTACATGTGGAACAGTCTATTCATATCCAAGATCCTATGCCCAATAGCGTAGCATTGCCCACTGATGTTTCTGGAGGTGCCGCTCCACACAATGGCACCTCAGAAAATATCTCCTTGTCGAGTGACGCTCGTTCCCAGCATACTACCTCTCATGTTTTACTGTCCACAGCGTTGGTGAGAGTGGTGAACCACCGAGGCATCAGGAGCGACGCCAGGATCCTGCTTGATAATGGTAGCACAGCTAATTTTATTACGCAGAAACTATGCGATCGACTAGGACTTCCTCGACGTAGCACGAGTTCCACGGTGACAGGTATAAACAGTCACACTACATCAAGTACACAGTCTTGCAACCTAACTATTGAATCGTGCAGCGGCAGCTATAAGACAGATATAAATTGCTTCATATTACCAACAATTACCAAATTGCTGCCGTCTACTTTCATCAACATAAGTAGCATTCCAATACCGGTAGACTTGAATCTAGCCGATCCGACATTCAATGTTCCATCAGAGATTGACATATTAGTAGGTGCTGAAGTATTTTGGAATATTCTAGGCAGTACATCTATAAATTTAGGCAAAAATCAGCCCAAGTTACATGAGACAAAGCTTGGATGGATAGTATCAGGCTCTGTGGCTCTTCCAAAACGTCCATCCAAAAACATATATTCACATTTTTGTAATATCTCCACGAACGAGTTGCATAACAGTCTAAATAGGTTTTGGGAGCTCGATTCCGTTTCTTCTGAGCATTCTTTGTCACAGGAAGAACGAGCTTGCGAAGAAAGTTTCCGTATTAACACTGTGCGTGATCAAAACGGGCAATTCATGGTTACAATGCCTCTTAAAAATGATCCCAGTGAGTTAGGCGAGTCATATGAAATGGCTAAACGTCGATTTTTATCTTTGGAACGTCGTTTCCAACGTGATCCTGCTTTTAAGGAAAGATATATTGCGTTCATCGATGAGTACGTGAGCTTGGGGCACATGAGTGTGAATGACTCATCAAGGAAACCTCATTCAGGTAATCAAATTGAGTATTTTTTGCCACATCATGGAGTCATCCGAGAATCCAGTACCACAACTAAGCTCAGGGTAGTCTTCGATGCATCAGCAGCGACTACTTCTGGAGTGTCGTTTAATGACATCCAAATGGTGGGGCCCACTGTCCAGGATGATTTATTTTCTATATTGCTGCGTTTCCGTCAGCATAAGTTTGTTATTTCTGGTGACATCGAGAAGATGTATAGGGCCATTCTGGTAACACCATCACAACGTCAATTACAGCAAATTATATTTCGTGCTGACCCCAAACTACCACTTCAAACGTACAGTCTTAATACTGTTACCTATGGTACAGCTTCCGCCCCTTACCTAGCTACTAAGAGCTTAGTCAGTCTAGCAACAACCGCCTCTAACGACGTTGTAAAGACGTCCATTGAACGGGATTTTTACGTCGACGATTATCTGAGTGGTGGTGACTCCGTTTCCGAGGTGATCCAGATGGGTAAAGAAGTTGCATCCATTTTAGCGTCAGCTAACTTTCATTTGAGAAAGTGGCAATCTAATAGTTTCGATATTTTAACAGAAATAGCCGGGGTTTCAGGGCAATCTGATAGGTTGAACTTGTCTGAGGATAGAAACGTGTCATCTAAAACCTTAGGTCTATATTGGCTTTGTAAATCTGATTCTCTCGAGTTTTCAATATCGGTCGATACCAGCAAACCAATCACAAAGCGCCACATTTTATCTGTGATTAGTCAAATATTTGACCCATTAGGTCTGGTAGGTCCTTGCATTATTGAGGCTAAAATTATCATCCAAAGTCTATGGACGGCTAAGTGTGACTGGGACGAGCAAGTACCAGATAATATACATACCTCCTGGTTAATGTTCGTGAACAGTCTACCATGTTTAAACACCCTTAAAATACCCCGTTGGATTTCATGTGATAATTCAACTATAAATGAGATTCATGTGTTTACAGACGCATCCGAAAAGGCTTACGGTGCATGTATTTATATAAAGTCTAGAACTAGGAATGGGATAGTAAAAGTACAGCTGTTGGTCTCCAAAAATCGTGTTGCACCAATCAAGCCAACAACCATCCCTAGACTAGAGTTATGTGGGGCTTTATTAGGAGCAAGACTGTGTGCTAATGTACGGAATTCCTTCACCAAACCCGTTAGTAAATGCTATTTTTGGTGCGATTCGACAATAGTGTTGAGTTGGCTTGCCATGACACCTAATTTATTAAAACCCTTTGTTCGAAATCGCATCAATGAAATACAAGAGTGTACTACAGGACACACGTGGAGCTACGTGCCGTCGAAGGAAAATCCGGCGGATCTTGTTTCTCGCGGGCTGAAGGCTGACCTTATCAGCGAGTGTTCCTTATGGTGGTCAGGTCCTGAATTTTTGTTAAGAGATGAAACATATTGGCCAAAAATGCCCAATGAAAACTTGAAACAGGATCTACCTGAAGTTGTGTCATCACACTTTTCTGATCACTCATCCCATCAACAATCATGCAATGATCATCATTTACTCATTAAATCACTCATTCACAAACATTCTAATTATAATCGCTTACAGAGAGTCGTCGCTTACATACTAAGATTTGTTTACAATTTAAAACATAAAAATAGCCAATATCGTGGTTCCCTATCTTGTGAAGAACTTACAAATTCTACAAATCTTATTTTACGTCACGCTCAAATAGATATGTTTCCTAATGAGTATCATTTACTGGAATCAGGTAAGCCGTTACCAAGAAAAAATAGGCTTATTTCTTTGAGTCCTTTTCCAGATTCAAATGGTCTTATACGCGTAGGAGGAAGACTCGACAACTCACCTTATGATTATAATGTTAAGCACCCGGTGTTATTATGTGGTAAGCACCATGTAACTAAAATCATATTTAATAAATATCACCTCGATTGCTTACACGCCGGCCCTCAGCTGCTCTTGGCAAATATACGCCAAATGTATTGGCCTCTTGGTGGTAGGAATCTTTCTAAATTAATTGTTAAAAAATGTATCAAATGTTTTAAACACAAATGCCAAACTGTGCAACCTACAATGGGTCAGTTACCCTCTTCAAGGACACATTTAGAGCACCCGTTTTTAAATTGTAGTGTGGATTATGCTGGGCCAGTGCTGATAGCTGATCGCAAAGGGCGAGGGTGTAGGCTTATAAAGGCGTACCTGTGCATTTTTGTTTGCCTTGCCATTAAGGCTGTTCACATCGAGCTTGTTACAGACCTCACGAAAGAAGCCTACATGGCTGCTTTGAACCGTTTCGTGGCTCGCCGTGGTAAACCCGAAAGCATCTTGTCCGATAATGGGACAAACTTTGTAGGTAGTTGCAATGAGCTGCGTAAGTTCTTACAAGACTCTAATCTCGAGTCTGAAGTTGCTCAACAAGGCATCAAATTTTCTTTCGCGCCTCCATACTCCCCCCATTTCAACGGTATTGCTGAAGCCGCCGTCAAATCTACCAAACATCACCTAAAGAGACTCTTAGGCTTAACACACTTGACATACGAGGAGATGGTCACGTGTTTGACTCAAATAGAGGCCGTCTTAAATTCCCGTCCTCTTACCCCTCTTTCCACTGATCCTCTAGATTTTTCCGTTCTCACTCCTGGACACTTCATAATTGGGCGACCACTTATATCTGTTCCGCATCCACAGGTTACTGATCACAACATCGGGCGACTGGAGCGCTACCAAAGAGTGGAGCAAATAAAGCAACATTTTTGGAATCGTTTTCAATTAGAATATGTTTCTCTGCTCCAGCAAAAAACTAAATGGACAGCGTCAACAGGCCAACTTTCAATGGGAGCACTGGTTCTCATCAAAGAGAAAGGCCAACCGCCCTTGGTGTGGCCACTGGGGCGTGTCATCAAGGTCTTCCCTGGCAGCGACGGGACCACACGGGTAGTGGAGTTGAAGACGAAGAGAGGAACGGTGGTGCGGGCTTACAACAACGTCTGCCCACTTCCTCTCACTTGAATTCTTCAACCCGGGGAGGATGTTCGGGCGCCTCCGACCACTCGGCAATCTTCGGCTGCTGTCGGATGACGGCGGGCGACGGCGGGCGACGGCGGGCGGCGGCGAGAGGTGCGGCGCGCGACGTGCGGGACGCGGGTCACGAGCCCACTTCGCTACCGATCTCTGAAGACGACGCGCGCGCACTTTCCCTTACGTTTACCAACATTGTTATAACACCTATTTGGATTATACTATTTTTAAATTACAGTCCACTGCTTTTGAATCAAGTCCTTAGCTAGGTCCCTAACAATAACAATTTTTAATTAATAAGTTTCTGACTCGCTTTATAAATATTTTGTCATTCTCTTCCATTCTTCTTCCATTCTGATGACATAAGGAATCTTGTTATATATTTTTATTGATGTCACATAAGGGCTAGTGCTGTGTAATTTTAGTTTTGATTGGGGTAGTACGAGCGTGTTTACGAATCGTGAACGTGGTGCGTATCGACGAGGCTGGTCAGAGATTTTAATAAAAAAGTTTGGATACTGTCTCACAAATTTACAAATTTCTAGAATATAAATGGATGTCAAAGTTAGAATGTCCAGTTTCTTAAAATGTGGTCTACAACTTTCATCATTTTCAATATGAACTAATATCCTTACACATTTTTTCTGCAAGATAAACAACTCATTTATATCAACACTATTTCCCCAAAGAATAATTCCATACTTAAGCCATGCGTATGCGTAAGCGTAGTAAGGGGCTAAGGCTGTTTTTAGATCTGTTGATTTTTTGAGCTCACGTAGTGCGTATATAAAACTAGATAATTTTGATTTGATTTTTTGAATGTGTGCTTTCCACGTCATATGAATATCTAAGTCCAGACCTAATAAGGTAAAAGTATCTACACTTTCCACTTTGACACCTTCAAACGCAAAATTGATATCTAGTGATTTTTTTTGATAAGGCCTAAATTGCATTATTTTGGTTTTAGAGAAGTTTATTTCTAAATTATGGTCTTTCATCCAATTTTCTATATCTAACATAATATTATTTAATGTGTCATGTAGGCGTTGAGAGTCGTTACAGGAAGTCAATATTGAAATGTCATCAGCGAACAGAACGCACGATTCCGTCATAATTTTGGGGAGATCGTTAACATAAATCAAGAATAATAAGCACCCGGTCACACTACCTTGAGGAATTGAATTTTTAACACAAAGCGCATTTGAACGTATTTGTCTGAGTTCCCCAGTGTCATGATCCCAATAGTCAATTTCCACGAATTGTTCTCGGTTTTGTAGGTAGGATGAGAACCATTTATGAGTTATTCCTCTAACACCGATTCCGTATAGTTTGTCAAGTAGAATATTGTATAGTACCTTATCGTAAGCCTTTGTCATGTCAAATAAGATTCCAATCGCGTATTTTTTACTATTTAAAATGTCCAATATTTTTTGTGTAAATTTATATGTCGCTAAAGTTGTGGATCTATTTTTCCGAAAACCGTTTTGAGATTCGTCAAAAATATTAAATTTTTCGCAGAAATTATAAACGCGTTTGCACATTGCTTTCTCAAAGATTTTGGATGATGTCGGTAGTAGTGCAATTGGACGGTAATTATTTGGGTCTGACTTCGAGTTTTTCTTGTGAATAGGCTTTATAATTGATTTTTTTAACGCATCTGGGAATATTCCTTCAGAAAAAGATTGATAGATTAGAAGGTAAAATGGTAATGTCAGTTCATCAGCACACGATTTTATTAAAATAGGGGGTAAGTCATCTAATCCGTGGCTATATTTGCCTATAAGATGTTTTATTATATTATTTACTAGCTTCCGCCCGCGACTCCGTCCGCGCGGATGTCGGTCTTCGCGTGGATGGTTTATTTCTCCATTTTGAGTAACTCTGACAATGACATCTTATAAATATCTATTGGACCCAAATACGGCTAAGCCTATAATAATTAAGGAGATCCCTCTATTGAGCTACTGCTGGTGAGCTCGTCTATGAATAAAACTGAAAAATAAGATTTTTTTTTCTACGTATTTTTCCAGGATAAAAAGTATCCCATTTTATGCCCAGGATAATAAGGTATAATTATACCAAGTTTCATCGAAATCGAACCGTTAGTTTTCACGTGATGCCTGCATATACAGACAGACAGACAGACAGACAGACAGACAAAAATTTTTTTAATCACATATTTGGGTTTGGTATCGATCCAGCAACACCCCCCGCTATTTATTTTTTCAATATTTTCAATGTACAGAATTGACCCTTCTACAGGTTTATTATATGTATAGATTTCTTGCGGTGTGGGTGGATGTAAAAACATTGTGTTATCAGTCGGTCGGAGTACAGGCCGGCCGCGTGGTCAAAGTATAAAAAAAGACAAGTAGGGTATCTTCATAGAAACGCACCGCGCGCGGCTTGTATGTGTGCGTCATACTATCTTTACGTCGCCGCACGCACACTCTAACAAAATCTCGACCCGTGTCTTACTGCCGCCAGTCGAGGCTTGCACACCGCACAAAGTTCGCGCGTCACGGCATAAAGGCATACGTAAATAAATTAAAAATGGGTGATTACCGCAGGAGAACCTATTGCTGTGTGTATGGGTGTCTAAATAATTCAACTATTCCAGAGTTGTCTCTGTTCAGATTACCTACTGAACAGGAAAGGTAAGCAAGTCGCTTATTCTAAAATATAATTTATTATTGATGATGAGATAGGTAAGTACCTAGTTAAGTATTTGTTTGTTGTATTAGTCTTCTATTTGACAGACGAAGTAGGCAGGTCTACTTTCCCACTAGAATGTTAGGTAGGTAGGTACTTGATCTGACAATAGATTCTTTGACTTTGTTTACGTTGAGTAATGCCGATTTCTCAGTATTTTAGGTAGGTATAGTAACTAAGTCCATGTTTAAAGTTATAAAATACGTAATTTAAAATGATTGACGAATAGGGTAGACGACAAAAGAAATCTAATTAGGTAGTCCGTCAGTTAGACAAACCAAAATTTACGATCGTGACGCCTTAGTATAATTTTGAATGAGTTTTGAATGACGTCACGAGCCCCCACTCCCGAGTTTTGCTGCGTTTTATCTTAGTATTGACCATTGATTTACAAAACCAAAAAAGTACGTGTCCATTATTAATAATTATCCATCAAAATTTTGTGTTTTGAAAACTTGTGATAGGTAACCTAATAATTTTATGTCGTAAATAAGTATTTTTTTTATGTTATCTTATTGGAATCTTCATGGTATTATGATGAATTAGCATCATCGCAATTTTAAAGTCCAATAAGACCAAGAAAAAATTAATTTAAAGTTTTGTGTCACATATTTACGTAACTTGAAAAGGTGATTTTTTGTTAATTAAGATATGACGTTGAAATTAGTGTAAAAACGTTGGACTTGTCTTAAAACCGATATCCATGCAAAAATCATGTAAATCGGTCTAGTAGTTTAGGAAATATAAGGTAAAACAAATAGTAAACATTGTGTTCATCGTAAATTTCACACTCTTTGTTGTAGAATATTTTTTTTGATCATAGTTTTTTGGTCATATAGTCATTTAGGTCACATAGTTTTTTGGTGGTTTTACGATGTTTTTTTATATAATATTTTAGTCACTTTACTCCACTTTTTATGATAGATACCTAATGTCATATTAAATGTGCTTTCCATTCCAGACGCCTTCAGTGGCTGCGCTTAATTGACCAACAAGTTTTTATTGTAAGATTTTAACTTTATACAACTTCACGACCCGTACTATTCAATCCATTCATCAGAACAATGTTTTGAATGCGTTACATTGCGTTACAATCGTTTGAAAGATAGACCCATCCCCACCCCTCTAAATTTTAAATTAAGAGAGTAAAAAAAAAATATGCTGTAGATCTCAATGAAAACCAGACAACACATTTCTAGGCACTGAATTTAAATTTAGCTAAAAGTGACAACCCTGAGACAGGCAAGTACGGTAGGTAATTATAACGCGGATTGAGCTTTAGTTGCACTACTGCTCCTATTTATACTATGGCGTGGTTCTGTGTCCCTACTATGCCGTGTTTGTCCTACTGATGCAAAAAAATCATTGAACGAGTTAGAAACTTGTTTTGGGTCGGACGTTAGTTTATTATGGATCGACAATTTAATGTTTTGTTGTGTCTTAGTCAGTTTTTTATTCGTACGCTCTTTAACTATTTTCCACATCGATTTTGTTTTATTAGTTGAGTTTCTCATTTCCTTAATAAATTGTAATTTTTTTGATTTATTGACTACCTGTTTTAAAGTTTTTTCATATATTTTATATTGTTTAGTTAATACTGGATTATTCGAGTATGAATTAAGAATTCTTAACAACCGTTTATTTTTACATGATATTTTTATGCCTCTTGTCAACCAATCCTTTCGTTTGTTTTGATTTAGTTTGATTGTTTTAATGGGTATACATTCATTTAATATTTTGAGTAAAAGTGTCTCAAATGAGTTGTAATTTTCGTCCATGGTTTTATCCGGGCTTATTAATAGATTCCAGTTTATGTTTTTCAAAGCGAGTTTAAATTTGTCAATATTTGTTAGATTAAAAATTCTTTTTTTCGTTTTCCATTCTTTGAACTTAGGCGCTGGCTTAGGTGTGGCGTCTAGATTTTTTAAGTTTACAATAATTCCTTTATGATCAGAAAAGCCATAATCGTGTACCTGTGCAATTAATAATTCTGACACAAAATTTATAAATACTAAATCAAGGCAGGTTGAAGTGGTTTCTGTTACCCGTGTTGGTTTTTTAATACATTGGATAAAGTTATATTCTAGCATTAAGTTTATTAGTGTTTTGGTTTGTAAGCTATTTTCCAAAATATTAACATTGAAATCACCTCCGAATATAATTCTATTTTTATTATATTTTTTTAGTAGAATATCTAAAATAAGTTTTAACTGCCTATAAAATATGTCAGGCTGCCTATTGTTCCAATATAAAGTTACAATTATTGTTTTAAGTGTGGGCAATTCAATGGCACATACTTCTATTATGTATTCTACCGACTTATCCATAATATCTTTTCGCTCAATAAATTCTAAGTCTTCTCGCAATAATAGTGTAACATCAATATCTTGGGTGACGAAAGGTGCAAATTTCACTCGTTTTTGTCCTTCGGTGATCAGTGTCGTGTTCGTTTTCGTTTATGTGGTTAGTGCTTTCGCTACGAATGTTGATTTGTCGTGCATCACTTGGAAGGATGGAGTCGGATTTCTTTGTATCAAGGTTTTGTGTTGTCGTTTCAGTGAGTTCTTGTCGTCGGCCGTCTACTATTAATTGGTTATTTATGATGATCGCGGTTGCTTCGTAAGTATACTCAATCCAGTACCTACCTACTTTCTAGTATCTGGTGAAACTAATTCATGCAGCCAAATTCATACTGAAGACTCGGTCAGTATCAAGGTTCGATGACCGTCTTTGTGAATTTCGATTTTTTTTTATTAATTTGGAAAATATGTTGTCGATCCGTGATACATGTATATGCAGTTTAGAATTCACTAAACTAAATCTACTATGATTTGAATTATTCTGTATATTTTTTTTCTATTTATAGGGTAAATGTACCAGTTGTTGACATTTCACTGAAAAATAAATTTGAATCATCTGATGACGAGAGAGAAAGACAACTACTGATAGAAAATTTTGAGGATGAAGAGAATACTGTGGCTTCGTAAGTATAATGTTCCTACCTATTTATTAAAAGTACCTAGTTGTCACTTATCTACCTATTCACGATATTTTAACAAATAGGTACACTGGAAAATTCTTTATCTTTTTCTGTCTAAAGGGTAAATGTACCAGTTGTTGGCACCTCAATCAGAAACAAAGAGTCATCTGATGAACTGGTCAGGTAAGCGTAAAAATAATAGGATCTGTCTAAAAAAAAACATTATAATAAATTAAGTATTTATAAATTAAGTACCACATTATCTTTATAACTTTCAATTTCCAGGGTAAATTTCATGGATGACACCGATTCCAAAATTTATCAAACTCTGGGATTGTAAGTTCAGAAACTAATATTTTTTATGAAATAAGTCTTACTTTCATCCAAAAACAGTTTTGTTGATAATTATAATAATTATAATTAAATCAAATGTTCTGTTTTATTACAGGATGCCAATTACACCGGAACAAAATTCTTGTCTTCCAGTGGACGAAGAAATAGACAGTGACATGACTTATTCACACAGGGAAAATATTGCCATGAAGTAAGTCCAATATTGATTATTATTATTGCTTGTGTCCTCATATTTTTTTGTACTATAAGAAATGCGTAGGTACATACTGCTACATATCGAGCTATACTTTTACAGTATAGCATTGTATAGGATTTCCGTACAACGAGAGGTCAGCTAATACTGGAAATTTATAGCTTGATATGTAGCCGTGTGCACATTATGCAGAATGTTTAGGTAAACTGGGTATTTTATAAATTATTACAAAAATATTGATTGCTGACATAAATCTTTTTTTCATTTTAGTTTTTTGATGAAATACAAAAATTACAGCCGCTTGCTGCTGTAACTAGGACGCAAGACAATTCAAATGTAAGTAGTAAAATTAGGTATGAATTTTTCAACGTATCGTGAACCTACTGAGAAAAATAGGATATTTGTTTATTGGATTTAATTTCATATTTTTTTACCTTTTAGCATTCTAAACATCATTCGCCAGCTGATTCAGATTCAGAAGATTATTATACAATAGAACCAGAAGAGGAATTGGAAGAGATCAGAATAAGTGGAAATAGAGTTGTAGATTTTATGTATTTATTAGAACAGTTTCAAGAAATTTCACACCATAATTCTCCATTAGGTTGTAACTTCAATTATTTGAT
Source organism: Xestia ashworthii (assembly GCA_950022955.1). Taxonomy (NCBI): domain Eukaryota; kingdom Metazoa; phylum Arthropoda; class Insecta; order Lepidoptera; family Noctuidae; genus Xestia; species Xestia ashworthii. Next base: position 17,022,739 of record OX465569.1, read on the forward strand.
ATTAGTCAGTGAAAACAGAAAAGGATTTGTGTCAAAATTCCAGTTTGTTTGCAAAATGTGCAACACTAAATTGAGCTTACAGAATTTTAAAACAGCCAATAATAAAAAAGAACTTGATCTTAACGAAAACGTGGTAAGTAGCTTCATGGTTATAGGTTCAGGATACGCGGGTTTAGAACAAGTGTCTGCTTCACTTGAAATCCCTTCTATGTCGGATCATTATTATGCCAAGTGACATGCAAAAGTCTGTGAACTTTGGGAAACGGCAAAAGAAAAATGTATGGCAGAAGCAGCAAAAGAAGAATACGATTTAGCAGTTCGAGATGGTAATGTTAATACAGATGGAGTACCCATGATTACCGTGGTTGCTGATGGATGTTGGTCCAAAAGATCATATAAAAAGAATTATGACGCTTCTTTGGGTGCTGCGATAATTATTGGTTACAAAACAAAAAAAGTTCTTTACATGGCAGTAAAAAACAAGTATTGCATAATTTGTGCACGTTCAGAGAACAAAAATGTGTTAGCTCCCGATCACACGTGTTATAAAAATTACAATGGTTCCTCAAGTGGAATGGAATCCGTTGCAATAGTCGAAGGCTTCAAACATTCTTTACCAAATCAGGGCTTGATTTACTCGAAGTTAATTGCTGATGGGGACTCCAGCACATACAAGAGCATATTAGAAGCAAAACCTTATGGAAACTTGTTGGTGGAAAAAATATAATGTACAAATCACCTGTTGAGAAACTTTTGCACGAAACTTGAAGAGTTAACCAAGAACACTTGCTATCCTATAAAATATCGGAAACTTCTTGGAAAAAATATACTGCGCTTACGTAGATCAATTAAAGGGGCTGTCAAATATAACAATTCCAAAGATTCAAATTTCAACCAAAAAGTAATTGACCTAAAACAAGATCTAATTAATGCACCAAATCATGTTTTCGGAGATCACAAATTATGCAAACCTTATTTTTGCCAAAATATTGATCAAAATGAACCTACAGAAAATTTTGTCGCTGAACTGAAGTCTAGCAATATTTTTGCAGCTATCATGAAAATTATGTCCAGATTGGTAAACAATGCTAAAAGCCTAATACATGATGTCAATAGTAATATTGCAGAACTATTCAACAGCGTTGTTGCAAAAGTGGTGGGCGGGAAACGAATTAATTATTCAAGTCGCCAGTCTTATACAGCTCGCTGTGCTGGCTCAGTTGTGTCATTCAACGCTAAAGAATCACAATCGTATATTTGCAGAAAGATTTTGATGCGAAGTCCTAACCCTATTGTAAAAAAATTAGAGTTGAAACGCAATAAAAAAAGAATCGCAGATTTAAGACGAATATTATCAAAATCTTTTGTAACAAAAAAGTGTACAATGTTAATGATAAATATTATGGCGACTTGTCAAAAGCCAGATCTAGAACAAGATGACTTTGATTTTGCTAAATCAGAACATATCATCATCTTCTTGCCCTTTTCCCATTTTATTTGGGGTCGGCGCAACACGTTTTCTTCTTCCATTCTCCCCTGTTAGACGTCACGGCCTCATTTACTCCTTTCTCTTTCATATCAGTCTTTACACAATCCATCCATCTTTTCTTTGGCCTTCCTCTCTCTCTCCATCCATCAATACTAATGTCCATCACTCATCATCACATCATAAATCAGAACATATGTATAAAGAAAATTCATCTTTCTGATGAGGATCGTCAGTCTCTTGAAAAGAGAACTGTTTTGCAAGCAGATTCGATAGAATGGCACCAAGAGAGAAAATTACGTCTCACTGCCTCTGCTTTCGGAAAGGTATGCAAAAGAGGCCTTATAAAATGTGCACCACTAATAAAAACTCTTCTCAATGTGACTGGTGATTTAAGCCACGTAAAATCAGTTCGTTATAGCAAGGAACACGAGCATATTGCATTAGAACAATTGGCTGAAGTACTAAAACTTGACGAAGAAGCAAACTTCAACGGTATTCAGAAATGTGGCCTATTCGTCGACCCCGAACTGCCGTTTTTAGCGGCTAGTCCAGACGGAGTAATAGGTGATAAAATTATTGAAGTTAAGTGTCCGTATTCGGCTAAGGACATGATGATCAGGGAAGGCATAGCACAAAAAAAAATTAGTTTCTGGAAACTGGAGAAGAATGGAAACTTGACAATAAATAAACAACACGATTGGTTCTACCAGGTGTAGGGTCAGCTCCACATTACTAGGAAAGAATTATGTTTATTTGTTTTGTGGACAGAAAAAGATATGAAAATAGAAGCAATAAAAAGAGATAACGAATTCTGGAAAAAAAATATGGAAACAAAATTAAAAACATTTTACTTTGATTGTCTCTTACCAGAAATAATTGATTCAAGGCTGGACAGAAAAATGGAAATTCGTGAGCCACAATATATTTTAGACGCAATAGACAAGAAAAAGTCAGTAAAACGAAAAAAAGCTATGCCTTCCGCGACTGTTATGCCAGAAGCGAAGCGGAAAAAATTATAAAATCAACTATTTTATAATTTTTTCCGCGTTATACGCGTGTTGAAAAAAACTCGGTTATTTAAAAAAAAATCAGCTGTTCCATACATTTTGACCGCGTAGGTATTGCACTTTTCTATGAAAAAGCTGTTTTTTTTATATAACATATGTATAAAGAAAATTCATCTTTCTGATGAGGATCGTCAGTCTCTTGAAAAGAGAACTGTTTTGCAAGCAGATTCGATAGAATGGCACCAAGAGAGAAAATTACGTCTCACTGCCTCTGCTTTCGGAAAGGTATGCAAAAGAGGCCTTATAAAATGTGCACCACTAATAAAAACTCTTCTCAATGTGACTGGTGATTTAAGCCACGTAAAATCAGTTCGTTATAGCAAGGAACACGAGCATATTGCATTAGAACAATTGGCTGAAGTACTAAAACTTGACGAAGAAGCAAACTTCAACGGTATTCAGAAATGTGGCCTATTCGTCGACCCCGAACTGCCGTTTTTAGCGGCTAGTCCAGACGGAGTAATAGGTGATAAAATTATTGAAGTTAAGTGTCCGTATTCGGCTAAGGACATGATGATCAGGGAAGGCATAGCACAAAAAAAAATTAGTTTCTGGAAACTGGAGAAGAATGGAAACTTGACAATAAATAAACAACACGATTGGTTCTACCAGGTGTAGGGTCAGCTCCACATTACTAGGAAAGAATTATGTTTATTTGTTTTGTGGACAGAAAAAGATATGAAAATAGAAGCAATAAAAAGAGATAACGAATTCTGGAAAAAAAATATGGAAACAAAATTAAAAACATTTTACTTTGATTGTCTCTTACCAGAAATAATTGATTCAAGGCTGGACAGAAAAATGGAAATTCGTGAGCCACAATATATTTTAGACGCAATAGACAAGAAAAAGTCAGTAAAACGAAAAAAAGCTATGCCTTCCGCGACTGTTATGCCAGAAGCGAAGCGGAAAAAATTATAAAATCAACTATTTTATAATTTTTTCCGCGTTATACGCGTGTTGAAAAAAACTCGGTTATTTAAAAAAAAATCAGCTGTTCCATACATTTTGACCGCGTAGGTATTGCACTTTTCTATGAAAAAGCTGTTTTTTTTAAAATAACCTACGAAAAATTTCGGCCCAGCGGGGTTCAGAATCATAAACTGAATCCATGGTAACGGGATTCGCGTCGATGCATGTCCCTGACACCCTGTATACTAATACTAACCGATGGTAGCGTAAATAACAATCTTTTGTGTGGCTATGTGACGTCTTGCCATAACGAACAAAGTACTTACCATGTAACTTCATTATCAGAAATCATTAGAATCTGCCTGCAAAAACTTACTACGTACTGAATCTACTTTGAAGAATAAATAATTTTAAATTGAAAATAAAGGGTCGACTACTGGGATTTTTACCCTACTTATTTAGCCGTTATGTTATTTTACGTTTTTGAAATCACTTTTAAGTTTCTATTGTACTGAGAATATTATCATAAAACGTAACTGTTATTATTCGACTAAGTAAATTACAAAAAATAAAAAATAAAATAAAATACCTAATAATCATTTTTCATTGATCAATTGATCATACATGCCTACCTAACGACGGTAAATTATAAATTTAAAAAATTCTGTAAAATCTAAAAAAGTTATCGTGAATATTTTCAATAAAAGTATTTGAAATCGTTTTTTTTGTTTTATTTTGTAAACATTGTTAGCACCGCGCTAGTCGATCGCTAGTACGATTTTTTAAACTTTTAGTTATTTCAAAAGGTCTGCTGCATCGTCAGCTATGATAATAACTTAAATTTCAATGTATACATTCGCGCCGTAAATTGTTTTTAAATTGGCTTTAAATGATTAAATCTGGGATTTTTCATAAAAAACTAAAAATCGACCTAACTCAAAAACCACTGAATTTCGGTAGAACATTTGGTGGCTTAATTTCATGCATTATAACCCTGCTATAACGTCCTGCAAGGAATACGTCGAATTACCAGTAACCCTGTATATTAGCATACGTACAAGTTAATGTCATCGGTGCCTTGAATACGGATAGAAATCCAGAAAAAGGATTGGACCCAAGATCTAGTACTTAAATGTATTATGCAGATAGAGTAATTGATTATAATATAAAAGAATGTAAAAAATCATAAAAACCAAACTGGAACAAAATATGCAATTGTTTTGAGCGGGAATCGACCCCACAAAAAAAACACTTTTGATGAATTCGTTAAGGCGCTACCCCAGGCAAAAGCCGTTTTTTGTGCAGTTTTTTGGAGCCAACTCCTCTTTAGACAAAAGAAATACCAAGTAATAAAAATACATTAAATTTCTACATATTCTTAGACTGCAAAGTGTTAGTTTTATTTTTTATTTTAAGTCTCATAATGTGTAATAAATCCCCTCACAATGAAACCACAAAAATGAGAAAAAAATATTTATAACATGCTTCTTCTCGTAAAGTTAACATTATTTTGATTTGCTTCTTATACTAATGGATAGACAATTTAATAATGAAGATAATGCTAGTTTTTTTTTTTTTCAAAAGACGGAAATTTGATTTTATAAAGAATAAAAATCACTAATTTCGCACTATTCGACCCGCAGTGACTGACGTAAAAACCACTTTGTAGTGCAAGCTGATTAGAACTTTATTCTAATAGTATTTCAAACGAAGTTTGAATCACCACAAATAGAGTTGCTAATTTTGCCTGGGGTAGCGCCTTAAGGCATCTATTAAACCTAATATTTGATTGTGATGTAGCGCTCTTAACCAATGCACCAAATGTGTCTTTAAAGATGTGACAAAATATTGGACCACTTTGTCCTATGGTTACCAAACTTAATATTTAATTTATTAAGTTTTTGGAAGTACAAACTGTAACACAAGAATTTTCTAATTCCAGTTGCAACCAAAACTTATAGCTAAGACCTATTTTCTTTGCACTTCAATAGTTCCAGTTGTTCTAAAATAGATCTAATTTTTGCGTGATTAAAGTTCATATTGCTTTCAGTAGAAATAATGCGATTTGTCAATTTAACACAAGGTATTCTGCGTGTGTACTCACAGGGAATTAGGTATTATTATGAAGAAATTTAAACCTTAAAGACATGAATTTATATGCCAGAAATAAAAGAATCTGTTTATGTTCAGATCGTAGAGAGCCTTTGACTGCAACACAACCTAAACACATTTTGTTTTGTTTGATTCAAGCACAATGTCGATAAGTAATAGTTGTAATAATATATTAAATAAATTATTATTAGTATTGATTTTAATATTTTTAATAATTAAAAAAAATAAAACCGACTTCAAAAAGAAAAAGTGAAAAATAACTTTAGCTTCTGAAGTCGGTGACGTTTGTATGATTGATTTAATTTTTTTGTCACCGACTTCAGAAGCTAAAGTTATTTTTCACTTTTTCTTTTTGAAGTCGGTTTTATTTTTTGCAAAAAAGTTTTTATTTTTCACCTTTTAGTGGTTCACATGGAAAGTGCATACCGTTACAATTACAACAAGCCCAAACACGACTAGGATACATTGTCTCATTATGGAGTTCCGTGACTCTTGGCTTCATCATCAGATCTGATGGTAGAATGGTTCTTATCAAACGCAAATGCTTCACTTGTTGTAGAAAATACCAAAATTGCTGTACGTTATCCTATAAAATTTGAAGAGTTCCCTCGATTTCGCCAAGATTCCATCATCAGATCCCGACTTGGCGACTATGGGACCAACTTGGAAGTATACCCTTTCAAACAAAAAAAGAATTTTTCAAATCGGTTTAGGCGTCTTCGAGTAATCGGTGAACATACATAAAAAAAAAAAAAAAAAAAAAATACATACAGTCGAATAGAGAATCTCCTCCTTTTTGGAAGTCGGTTAAAAAACACAATTTATTTCAGGACAGCGAGGATCTTTTTAATTTTATCCCAAACCAGCAGCTCAAAGAATCTGTTACATCGCGACTCAATTTAAAGAAAAAAAATGATGCGGCAGTCCCTCCACAGAAACGTGAACGACAGCAAAACTATTCGTACATCAAAACCAGAGCACCAAATTCATCTTCAAGGACATGTGCAATCAAAATTGAGATATACGAGAGTGATAATTTACCACAAAAATCTTGCGAGTGCAATGCAAAAAAGTGTGTGCAATTTATAATTGAAAATTTGACGACCCGAATGGCGTAGTGGTAGTGACGCTGCCTTACGTTCTTAGGGTCCTGGGTTCGAATCCCGGTAAGAGCAATGTTTGTGTGATGAGCATGGACATTTGTTTCCGAGTCATGGATGTTTATATGTATAATAAGTATGTATTTACAAACAAAAAGTATACATGTAGTATATCAACTATCTAGTGTCCACGACACAAGCTTTGCTTAGTGTGGCGCTAGGTGGCGCTGTGTGTTAATGTCCAGCGATATTTATTTAAAAAAAAAAAAAAAAAAAAATGCGGGCACTAGTGATTTATACTTTAATTTAGAAAGAATTTTGTAAAATTTGTGAGAATGTTTAATTGTAATGATTTTATGTATATTTTTGTATGTATAGAGATAATTAAGATAACCAATAAGTACGAACGATTGTTTTTTTTTTATGTATTTAACATAATAAAAATAGCTGCCAATAATATACGCTTTTAGTATTAAATAAGTAACGTTTATTCTACTTATTTTTTTAATACACATTGATGTAAGATAAGGTAAGAAATCTATTATTTCTTATAAGATTAATTACCTGGGTACTCTTTTAATGAATATAATATAATATTATTATTTAAAAATCTGAGTGTTTCATTTTTCAACGCTCAATATTCCCCAAGCCTAATTACTTAGAAAAAAATGAATTAGAAATCCATTGCCATCTCTTTCCATTAATATTAAAAAGAGCAGGATAGCTATATCTAACACGACCTTTACGACTTGAGAGTTTAAAGAATAAGGCGCCATTTCTGTATACATGACAAATAACTACCAGAGACCTCATTTGATTGGTTTCTTATTATGTTTGTATGTATTCCGCCAGAGTTAATGGACACCTCATTCCTTTTACGATGTTCGTCTCATGTCGCCTCCAAAAAGTCTAATAAGGATAAAGTGCTGATAAAAACACTATAGTATTCGGAAGCATTCACATTGCGATGTCAGGGAGAGAAATGAGAAAAAAAAAATCTAGGTGTTAGAGATGAAATTCTAATAACAAATATTGTTTTAAATAAAATTTCAAAGTTATTATGGCTGGAAACTAACGTATGACTATGGCTTTAGGATTTAGGTTTGTAAAATAAGTATCTGAGATAATTATCATTCCTTACATCTTGCCATTGCTGTGTGAAGTGCATTTCACTGAATAGTGAGTTTAAATTTGTTTGTGGTTGTTCATAAGGTTTTGCAGTTGAGACAAAATATGTGAGTATTACATTTTACTTAATCTTTTTTTTTTATAACTGAATTGTCTTACAACTGAAATTACTTCATTAAGTTTAGATAATATGTATATTCGTTTTAATGTTTTCAAAACTATTGTAGGTTGATACTTGTGCTGTATGTGTAGTTTCATATTAACATTTTTACAAACGTTTAATAATTCTTGCATTGTTGATATATCATGCAATGAACATAAGACCTGGGTTCAATTTCTATGTCACTTAAAGTATTTTATTTTTCTGATACTGTAAATATATTATTCCCGATTCGATGAGATTTCAAAACGGAGTGAACAGTACACCTCTACCTAGCCTATGAAGAATACGGGTGCTGTTGTTTCATGTTGCTACGAACGTTGGTAACAAAAATATTTATTGCATTTTAATCATGTTTTCAGGGCTCAGTCAATGAATAATCCTTTTTGGGTTGAAGAAGAGGACTCCGAGCCTTCAAGACCTCGAGCAACAAAAGAAAAGCCAGCGGCGGCTCAAAAAAAAAACCTGTGAAGAGAGTTACAAAAGTTACTCAGAAGAAGAAGGCTTTGGTTTTTAAAAACCCTTTCGCTTCAGAATCGTCAGATAGCGACGGGCCAGTTGTTACAACACCAGTTCCAAAAAGAAAACAGAATACCATCGTTTCAGATTCTTAGGTAAATTTTTTTTTTTTTGTTATAAACATGTTACATTTTCATTTCACTAAAAAACATTCATAAACTATCAATGTTTCACAGTGTATGAATTTCTCCATTAAAAATACTTATTTTGCAGACCTAAGAGTTTATTAGAGCGCTTTATTATTTTTAATTAAAACTAGATATCTTATGTTTTTTAGGATGAATCGTCTCGACCGCTGATCCGTGCTGCCACTCTGAAGAGCTGCTTCACTCAACGAGTCCCTAATGGTTATACCTTCCAATCAGACCCGGGCAGGGTTGGAAAGTATTATTTTGAATTAAAAGTTTATAATACGAGCGAAGTGGAAAAAGTTGCCCCAAATGAGCGTTGGAAACAATCTATTGCAACGTTAAAATTATCAACTGATATAGATAATGATGTGTGGAAGGCTTTAACATACCTTGTGAATACTGGAAAGGCTGAATTCAAAGAAATTCAGCCTATTCTATACAGTAAAGCTTCTTAAATTAAATTCCTACATTTTATTCAGTTTTAATAACATAATCACACTATGAGCTCTGTTGTATTGTTTTTTTTTTTTTGGTAATTTGCTAATAACTTTGATAAAAATCTGTTTAAAAACTTCGAAATTGAGAAACTTCGATATTGAAAACTTCGAAATCGAAAACTTAGATATTGAAAACCTCGAAATCGAAAACTTCGAAATTGAACACTTCGAAATCGAAATCTTCGAAATCGAAAACTTCGAAATTGAAAACTTCGAAATCAAATACTTCGAAATTGAGAAACTTCGGTATTGAAAACTTCGGAATTGAGAAACTTCGATACTGAAAACTTTGAAATCGAAAACTTCGAAATTGAGAATCTTCGAAATTAAAAAACTTTGAAATTGAAACTTCGAAATCGAAAATTGAAAAAAATTGAAAACCTCGAAATAAGAAATTTTGAAATAGAAAACAAAAGTTATAAGATAAGTTTAATAAACATGTTTTTTTGTAAAGACTGTAATATTTATGTTTCAAAACTATCAGCACACAGTAGAACAAATATTCATAAATCTTATCGACTGCTCTGCTCTGAATTCGAAAATATTCAAATTATTGCTACAGCGTTTAAAAATAGAATCATGAGTTACAAAGTGAATCCACTTAAATCTAGTGAAGTAACAATAATTCCAGAAATATTTTTAAATCAAATTTCAAAATCTGTATCTGTATGCGATATTATCAATCTTATGATTCAAAAACATAAAGCAATTAAAGTCAATTTTGAATTATTTGTGTCATATATTTTGCCAAAAAATAATGAAAGCTCTATGAAATCTTTCAATACCAAATATATGGTAGCAGTTCCGAATACAAATATTTACAATTTATATTTTAAATGCTCTGAGAAATTAATATCTAAATGTATAGAGTTTGAACTTGCCGAATCTGGTTGGACTATTGATTGTATAAACCATTTGGAAATAAACATAAACAAGTATAATCCTTTAAGAGCTGGAACATACTTAGAATTGCCTAAGGTTATAAAAAACACTCACAGGCTCTGAAATTTGTTCCGATGTACAAATTGAGTCAGGCGGTTTCAATAATAACCCCACTGCAATGCAATTTTAAAGTGCGTACAAGCGCCCTATTATACACGGTGAAATCAAGCATCTTGCTTCTGGTAATTACCTCTTGAAGATATAAACATCTTGACCTTCAGTGATGTTCGGCATGAAACAAAACTTAATTTGTGTACTAAGCTCGCCGAACCCAATATAACGGATGAACTAGATAGCGTGATTGACGACGATCACGATTATTTTACTGACCCCATAAGGTTAACAATTTATGTTAACGAAGTAATTACATACATTGGTGGCTTCATAGTTAGAAAGTTGAGAAAATCTCTTAAATGTGAAGACTGTCTTGTTTCTCTCGTCACAGAAAAATATTTGGGAATTATTAAAAGAAAAGACAAAGGAGGGCCTTATTTATCCATCAAAAGATGTTTTCAAAGTATGTGAAAACGACGAAAAAATATTTCGGCGCCGATCGAACCAAGGTTTAAAATTTAAAAAAAAAGTAATTTAATCTCTAAATTAGTATTGTCTTGTTTCAAAGCATGCTCATGCTCAATGAGTAAGATTTTTCTTAAAGCCATAGCAATGCATTACTTTGAAACACGCATTCACCATGCCACTAAGGAACGTTTTGCACCACAGCAAAGAATAAAAAATGTACTCACTAAATTAGTACTGTTTCAAGGGCAATAAAAACATTTTTAGCTCGTCAGATGTTTTATTTACGAAAATGATCATGTAGATACCACTAATCAACTTATACTCACAGCGGCATATTAGGATCGCAGAACATAAGTGCGGGTCAATGACCTTTCTAGGTATAATCCATTTTCCCTTCATACTTGGCTTTGGACAGGCAAATATCTAGGTAACTAGGTACTGAATGTTCGCAGTCGTTGATTGACACCTTGCATAATAATTACCGGTTCCCTATCCATTTGCATAAAATTTAAGAACTAATATAACTTAGCATAATTTTGTTGGGCATAATTATATTTTCGCATAACATAATTACGCATAACAGCTTACGCATAATTTTTTAAGCATAATTTCTCTAGCCATAATAATGATTAAGCATAATATTCTAAAGCATAAATTTATTAAGCATAAAGTTCTAAAGCATAACTTTTTTAAGCATAATATCCTAAAGCATAAATTTGTTTGTTGTTGTTGTATTTTGTGGGTTTTTTGTCGCTGTAGGAAGTATGAAGCAAGCAAGCATACAGCATGCAAGCAAGCATACAGCATGCAAGTAAGCATACAGCATGCAAGCAAGCATGCAAGTAAGCCAAGTAAGCATGCAAGTAACCATGCAGCAAACAAGCAAGCATGCAGCATGCAAGCAAGCAGCAAACAAGCAAGCATGCAGCATGCAAGCAAGCATGCAGCATGCAAGCAAGCATGCAGCATACAGCATTTAAGCGAGCATGCAACACGCAGCAGGTAGGGTTTCTGTCACGGCTCCGGCGCTGCGAGCCTCCGGCGGCCCCACGCGTCCTAATCGTCGCAGACGGCTTTCGCTCACCACCGCAGCTTCGGCTTGTTGGCCGGCTTCGCCGGCCAGCCTCAGCCGCAGCGGCTCGCTCGCAGCCGCCTGCACCTCAGCCCGCGGGCCGCCTCACCCCTACGCGCCTACGCGATTTTAAATTACACTCTAGGGGTAGGACATACAAGACTACGTGGAGTCGGTTTTGCAGCAATTCGGTTCTGTCACTAAATTTTGTTGCACAGCATATTAAATTTTTAACCAACAATATTATTTAATTGTTACAGAAACTATAGCAAATTGGTTTGATCAGAATTAACTGATTGGCATAACAAAAACTGTATAAACATTAACATATTCTTCAGATAAAAGTTATCTCGCGATTGAAAAATCGTTTAAGTTACATAATGCTAAATATGATTAATATGTTAATGTTAAATAAATCATTTGCATGAAAGTTGTTTTTGTTATTTATATTAATTGTATGCCTAAATATTATTATGCTAATAGTCATTAGGCCTACTAACGTTATGCGAATCAAATTTATGCCAAAACAAATTAGTCTTTAAGATGATTATGCCAACATTTCAAAAAAATTATGCCGAAGTATTATTATGCCAAAACAAATTGTGCCAGAATCGTTATGCCGAAGTATATTAGGACATAGAACATTATGCGAAAAGAAGGGATCCCTAATTACCGGTTCCTCGCACAATATCACTAGATAACACTTAAGCACGAACCATAATTCAGCGTCATCAACGTATCTTTGAATTGCCTACATCCACATTAAATACCACATTTAATAGCCCCCTAACACGTATGGCAAGGCAATATAATGAACGATCTAAACAGATAGATTACCCCATTGATATTTTCTCCATGAGTTTCGCTTCATACAGACGTTCCGTTTTTAAACAATGTGATGAGTTCATGTCTAAGTAGTTCAAATTGGTTTGTTTTTGTAGTAATCTAGATTAAGGCCTACTAGGCACTGAGGATCGACCGGAGGACACGGTGGAGGTCTGCCCTGCGTGGGCGGAGCACCGCCGTATCCTCGTAGCGGCGATCGGCGGCGGCGACCTCTCGCATCCGGCCTTGATTCAATCCATGGTCCGGAGCGAGACGGAATGGGAAGCCGTCACCTCCTTCTGCGAAGCAGTCATGCTGGCGAAGGAGGTGGCGGAACGAGAGAGGGAGAGAGCCTCTCTTCCCGGCCGCCGCGGGAGACGCACCGGGCGTCGGGGGCCACGTGGTGGCTACCGGCCACCGTAGATGCGGGCCTGTGGACGGTTAGCTATGGGCTAGCTAGCCGTCCGTCCGTCTAGTGACGACAGGCCGTGTCGACGGCGCGTTCGTGTTCCACGCGCGCCTCAAAGAGATGTCAGCAGAAGAGAGGGGCCCGCAAGGGCCGAAGCCTGCCGGGGTTGCGGGACTGTTCGAAAGAGATACCGCGGCCCCGGAACATAAAGGGCGAGGAAGGAACATGGATGGCTTTTAGTCAGTAAGAGTCTGACACTCCCTCCCGCTCCGCCCAGAGTGGGAGAAGTCATTTGATGATTTCCCATCCTAAAAAACAAAAAAAAAAAAAGGCAATGGAGAATCTGAAAGAAAAACAAACATTATTACACATTGTAATAACTACAACTCACACAAATTAAACTAGCTGTGCAGTTATGTACTTCATGTAGTGATATCCACTGCCTTCAGATGCAAATTTTACCCAAGAAGAGTTATCAATTTTAGATGACATTGATTTGGAAGATACCGATATCTTATTACAAAATTTTCCATCAAACTCTTCTATTTTCCCGAATGATATTCCCGAATTTTCACCGACTCCTGATAATAAACACTTCACTGAAGAACCTTGTTATGAAACTGGGACCTTGCTACCTACTAACTCTTCACCGTGATCAGTAATTGAAGATTCTCAACCAAACACTCCTAATCCACATATTTTTTATAAAAACTCAGAAGCTCTTGAATTGAATAACAAAGAAAAGCCTAGCACCAGTAACTATCATGAAAAATTAGACGATGATACTCCAATGCCATCACCCTATATTGATTTTTGTCCTTCACCCATTTGCATTGACGTCCTTTGTCTTGATAATCCTGTTTCTACGCCCGCAACTAACGTTAACGATACGGACTCTCCAGTATCTACTCCAACTTTCCGGAAACGTAAACGAATTTCAGGAGCTCAAAAAAGCAAAGGTAGAGAAAGAGAACGTTGTCTGAAGGACTGGAAGGATGAGGTAAGGAAACGAAATGTCAACAGAGGCTTACAATATATTAGTAGAAATGTAAAAGTGCATAGTAAAAAACTACTGAAACCTTCATGTCCTACAACGTGTAGAAAGAAATGTTATGAAAAATTATCCCAAGAGACCAGATCAAAGATATTTGAAACGTTTTGGGACATTGGAGATCATTCCAGGCAGTGGGACTTTTTGACGAAGTATGCTACCAAAGAAATGAAGAAGAGAATAACAACAGACAAGGAGAATACTAAAAGACTGAGTACTATTTCTTATACTTTACCTATTTATGAAGCAGACAACGTTGTTATAAGGAATATTCCTGTGTGTAAAACCATGTTTTTAAATACCTTATCTATAAGTTTCAATTTCCTTTATACGGCTTTAGATAAACTAGAAAAGGGTCAAGGAGCTGTACAGTCTGATCAGCGAGGAAAGCATGTTCACCATCAGAAAAAAATAACTGATGACATGAAACGAAGTGTACTTGATCATGTTGCAAGTTTTTCGCCTGTGGAAACACATTATATTCGTAAAGATTCCAACAAAAAGTATCTTGACGGATCTTTATCGTTTCCTAAAATGTTTAAATTGTATGAAGAATGGTTTGATTCCAGTAAGTACACAAATAATGTTACTAGTGTGCGGCAATATCGTGATATTATCAACAAAAATGTAAACATTAGTTTCCATAAGCCAAAAAAAGATGTATGTGAAGAATGTCACATATTTGAAAACAAGAAACAACACACAGAACAAGAAGCAAAAAAACAGGCAGAGCACTTGAAACAAAAAGATTTAGCAAGACAGTTGAAAGCAGAAGACAAAGAATTAGCGCAACAGAATCCAGAAATACTAACAGCCGCTTACGATTGCTGCACCAAAAGTGCTTAAATGTACCCCATGGGAACGTTAGCACATTTTACTATAAACGAAAACTTACTGTTTATAATTTCACTGTATTTGATCTAGGACATCTTCAGGGTTATTGCTTTTCCTGGCACCAACAAACTGCTAAAAGAGGAGCAAATGAAATTGCTAGCTGTTTTTTTTAAATTTATTGAACAAACAGTTATGACAGGTATAAAAGATTACCGATTCTGGTCTCATAACTGTGGTGGTCAGAATCGGAACAGAATTGTTTTTTTAATGTATTTGATGGCAAGTTATTAATACAAAATAAAAATAAGTCATCGTTTTCTGTTTGTTGGTCACACCCAAAACGAAGGAGATAGTATGCATGCACTAATAGAAAGACAGACGAAAGACAAAATACTATATTCGCCTGCCCAATGGTACATGGCGTTTCAATTTGCTAAAACCGATGATAAACCTTATAAGGTCACCGAAGTGTCTCAAGATATTGTGATGGATTTCAAAACAATGCTTACAAAGCTCAACAACTGGAGCATTGCCTGTGATGGATCTAAGATGCAATGGAATAAAGTCACTGAAATAAAAATTGAGCCAGAAAATCCTTACAAATTATTTTTTTAAACTAATTACATGGAAGATTCTTATACCTGTATTGACTGTGCTAATAAACCTAAAGCAACACGTAATCAAACTGTCCCTAATATAGATTTTCGTGATCTTCACCCAGCTTACAACAGGCCAATCCCAATAGATAAAAATAAACACAAAGATTTAATGGACATGTGCACCAAATTAGTGATACCTAAGGAATATCACTTGTTTTTTTCTAGTTTAATTAAAACTGACAGCAATAGAAATGAAAACGATTCAGACTAATTAATAATTTGTATTTTTTCTTTGTCTAGATTGATTGTTTCCGTAATTATTAAGTACTTACCTCATAAGTTAATTTTTGAGACTGATTTTATTCTCAGCAATAAATACTAATTATAAGGATATTAAGAATTTTATTGTTGTGATTTTTTTTTAAATAAGAAAGATTACTTTTGTTTGTTTGTTTTGTATTGTTCCTAAATTATTGTGATTTCAAACAATTAATAAATAATTGTCCTATTTTACAGAAACGTGCAATTGATACAATTAATATTTTGTATTTGTATTACCTAAGACTAGACCAACTTCAGCGTTGATTTTTGTTAATTTTATAGATATCCTAAGGTTGTGTTTACCATTTTAAGATCTCTTTGATTAAAATAGTAAACATTAAAGGCGTTTTGATTGTTTTAACTATTTTGTTTCACACTTGACTCAATTAAAGTATGGTTCACTTTTAAAATTATGTCCATGTATAGTGAGTCAACTTATTATAATTTAACAAAATATGAATCCATGGCAGACAGTATAATATATAAAAATTCTAATAAGTAAATGACAATATTTTTTGCCACTCGTAAAGTAATTTTTCCCCAAAACGTAGATTCAATAATGCGACGTTTAAAAATATAAGTGGTAGTTGATCCATTTTTAATAAACAAATAATCGCCGTATACTAGTATATCTACATTATCTTATAAACTAATAAAATAATATGAAATTTGTTATGAACAGATGAAAAGCTTTTTTTATATTTAATTCACTATGATAAGTTATTTTTTCTTGGTTGTATTAACAATTTAAATATAACCATTCGATTTTCTTAACGCCTTCCTGTAAAGTTATTAGAAGTATAGTTGACTCAGTATACTTAGGAGCCGTCGATTTGTTCTTGGTAGGGCTTTCGGCTCTGGTGATATTGAAAGTATGGTTTCTTATATTTTGTCCTATTTTACTTTTTAAATAAATGCCAGCATCTCCTTCTCTGCCATAGGAACCAACATCAATGGCAATGAATTTATAATTCGCATCGACAACTGCGAGCAAAACCATAGAAAAATATTCATTGTAGTTATAATATAACGATCCGCTGTTTATGAGAGCCTTCAGTCTGATATGTTTACCATCAATCGCTCCCACGCAGTTTGGGAAATTCCATTTTGATAAATATTGTTCACTGATGCGTTGGCGATGCACGATGGTATAATTAAATGGAACAGTTTTTTTACAATGGCTGCGATGACTTCATTTATTATGACACTTATCCAGCTATGACATACTGGATATTGAAACGCAAGTGACCGAAAAGACTCGCCAGTAGCCAAGTGTCTGGAACCATAAATTGTAATTAATAAAATAAATTTTCTTGCAGATACTGATTGCTACAAAAGATGGTGCTATGTTAGGGATTATTACATTCGACGAAAAGGAAAACCTGGGACAGGTTCTTGTGGAGAAGCAGCAAAAAAGAGATCCGATCTACTATCTTTCCTCGACAGCATTCCTTCTTCACAAAGAAACAGCATTACTAATGTAAAAAGTGAAAACCTAAGAGAAGATACTCAAAGTAGCAGTGAACGAACACCATCCCAAAATCAAGAAACGGCAGATGTGACTTTTAATAACGAAGGAGATATTAGTACTGATATCATCTCAGCCGAAAGACGCCCACTGCTTGACATAGGCCTCCCCCAAAATGGGGGGGTTTTGCCATAATCGCCACGCTTGGCAGGCGGGTTGGCGATCGCAGTACGGTTGATACAAAAACACAGAGAACGCTGCTGCCCATTCTCTGGTAAGTCCCTTAGTCGCCTCTTACGACACCCACGGGAAGATATGGGATGGTGCTATTCTTTACGTCCGGCACCATGCGGACTAGTACTGATATGTGTAATAACAATGACAATAATAAAGAAGATATTAAAAGTGATGAAGACATTAATAAAATGCTAAAAGAAAATGGAAATATGAAGAGTAACCTGAAAAGGAAAAATAATTCGCACGCTCAAGAACGTCTGAATCTATTAAAACAAATACCTAACAGAAAACCATCTCCTCAAATTGAGTTAGATGAAACTGACCGCTTTTTCAGCTCCATGGCTAAAATTTTTAAGAAGCTGCCAAGGTATGAACAAGTACAACTTAGAATGCAAATTGGGTCATTGATTGGACGTCACATTTTCATCGATTCACCTCAAATCAACTTACCATCACCAGGGCCGCCGGCACAAGTGGCAGTGATTATTCAGAAACTGGACAGAGTACTGGTGCTACTACTGATTATTCCAAATTTGCAATTACTGCACCACCAGTGAATACTGGTGCTGGTTCAGTTTCTTCGCGTCCAGTCCATACAATTTCAGTGAATGAGCAAGGGCAAATAGTTTTTCTGTCTCAGGATAACGTTCAATTTCAATAAACATGTACGAGTACGTGTACAATAAACATGTAATATGTACCTAATAATAGTTTTTTTTACTAGTACCTACACTACTTTTTCAAAATACATACAATGTACTCATGGAAATCTTACAACGGCTTTAAAATAATTAACAATAACGACTTAGCTGCTATTCTGAATAAGCTGTTTGATATCACTTTGTAAAAATAAAGAAATTAATAAAAATATGTTGTTTTTAGAACTTATCTGACAAATATACATAGTATTTGTTCCGGACATTTTGGCTGTTGATGTCTGTTATATGGTTTATAACTTAATTCATCTCTTATTTGATTTAATACATAATCAAACAAAAGTGGAGTAAGACGAAAGTATTCTCTAAACTTTTCGTCATTGCAATACAGACGACGGACGACGCACTAAAATTTCAAAAGCACCTTCGGTAGTCCGAGCTTTGTATAAATCACTCTCCTCCGTACGCTTATTTTCGTCTTGTAATGATTGTTCATCTTCCAAATATACGAGTAACGCTAAATCAAGTTCGTCCATTTTCAACCATTGACACGTACTTTGTGGTCTGTTTGTTCACCGTGATAAAACGGTCAATGCAGTCTCAAACATTCCACATGTTTACGGCTGTCTTTTTGCGGTCATCATATTGCGTCCGTTTAAAAACGACACCGCTGTTGGAGGAAACCAGAGCTCACGCTAGCCAAGAGTCTATACTTTTCTCTGTCTACGATGCGCATAGACGCTTGTACACAGATAACTGGTACTCGAATCCAAAATTGTTTGGATGCTTGTACCAAAATCAGACATATGCATGTGATACGGCTAGAATTGATCGGTTAAAGAAAGCCGGTTTTACAGATTTTAAATCTCTGAAAAAAGGTGAAGCTGACGTAAGATACAAAAAGCATAAAATGAAGCCCGAAGTAATAGTTGACTATAACTTAAAGAAAGGAGCAGTTGACAATACCGACATTCGGTTCAGTGCATACTAGATTGTGGGAAAAAAACTAGGCCTGCATTTAATTAATTTGTCCATGTTAAATGCTCATGCATTATTTAAAATACTGCATAATAATAAGTCCATCGCCAATTTTCAGTTGGCCGTTATTAGACAATTAATTGCAAAATATAATGCACAAGAATAAGAGTATTCTATACCGTCGACGTCAGGATCAGTGTCTGCCTTGCGATTAACTGCACCACACTCTGCTAATCACATGCCCGTATATATGTCGCAGTATGATAGATAAAGCCGTAATATGATTATTTCCCTAGGGATATAATTATAAACCGTACCATAGTTATGCGATTCATTACTATCTTACTAGAAACATAATTATAATACGGTTCAAGTTTAGTGTTATAATTATATTACAACAACCGTCATGTACATCAGCAGTGGTAGCGCCTATAGAAACCTGCAGCCATGACTTGCCTGTTGAGTCTGTTAGCTTGCAACAACCGTCATGTTCATCGGCATCTCCTGCAGAACTTAGCAATTTACAATTGGAAGACCAAATGCTTTTTTTATGTGTAGTTTGCGGCAATGAATGTACAGGTGAGCACATTCATGTTACTCGTGTACACAAAATGTTCACGTAATTTGTGGAATAACGTGATGTGATGAAGGTAACGGATCGCAGCTATTAAGCTATTAATTATGCAACAGCGACAAAAACTTTTAGGACCAAAGAGACAAAGCTGCCGAGAACTAAAAATGCCGCTCAAAAAATGAAAACACGCTCATCAAACAAATTTCCTGACATTGACGTTGGATCTTCACTTCTGATAGAGATACCAAAGTTCGTCTCGATTTCGATCGTGCACCATTGGATCAAAAAATGTATTAGGAAAAGTTTTAGAAAAGAGAAATGAAAGTCATAAAATTGGAACTTAAGTTGGTATCCTGAAAGATTGGTTACCCAGAAATGCAATACAGCTAACAAACATTACTTTGAATAATCATGAAGAGTTGTCGCTGAGAGAAATATGCCAAAAATTATCGCGTTTTGGTGTTCAAGGTTCATTTAAAATTTTGTCCCTATAGTGACCAAGGCACAAAAGCCCAGATGCAAGGTGGGTTGGTATTGGAAAGCAAGGAAACCACGAACGGTTCCAAATAACTTTAATATATTGTTTTAAAACTATAACCATACAAGTAATTAAGGCTTACAATTAATTAAGGCTAATAACAAAAATAGGTAAATCTTAGAATAGGTTAATGCCAGCCAGCACAAACTTCAGTCGGTAAAACTAAGGTGGTGGGGGGTTGGAGATAACGTCAGTACTGTTCCTTATTTTAAAGTTAAATTATATAATTGGTTCTTACTAAATATCAAGGTGCAACCTTCCAGTTAGATGATAACAATTAATAATTACTAAATAGGTGCCAGGGACTTGAAAAGTTCCGGATTCCTGAGCCGACGAAGATGTTAAATCTTTCTCCAGTTAAGCGTAGGTGTCGAACCCGGGGTCCTATAATTAAATTTAGTAGTAGACCGGCTTCCAATCTTGAAAAACCGGGCAGGAGTTACACACGGGTTCTTATATAAACCCGTGGATAAATGAGACAAAAGGTGTAGTTAAATATACAGGAAAAGTTTTTAACCAGTGCGCAAATTTTGACATGATAAACTTGAATGTATTTTAATAGACACGTATTTTTTATTTTGATATGTGTTAGTAGTAAAAAATAAAGTTATCGCTTACGAGACTTATTTACCTATAAACTTATTTTATGGTCGCTTGCCAGTCGGGCGCCCGGTCGACCGACTCACGCGTCGACTGGTCGCCCAACCGGCAACCTGAGATCAGCTGAGTTTTGTAGGTGCGCTCGCTGGATGCGACGGCGCCGACGTAAACTTACCTACCTACGCGCTGACGGTTACTGACCGCCGTTTCGCGCTACTTTTTTAAGTTTAGGCTGTGATATGTTATTTGTAAACGTAATTCCAATTTTTCCTTCATACTTTCATGGGCTTAGGATACATCGTACGTCAGCAGCCAGCGCGTTTTCATTCACAGTATTACAATTAAATTATGTCCATGTTATGCTTATTTTAAAATGGGACAAGATGGAAAAATTTGAAAAAAAAAAATTAAAACTAAAAATGGGAATGTGTTCTATTACTAACACTGAGCTACCAAAAAAAATTTACGCAGTGGTTAAAAACTTTTCCTGTATAAAAAAACCGTCCCGCCTGCGCTAAATCGCTAGGCGGACTCTGCCACCGCACGGTCGTCTCCACAGGTGGGTTTGAGTAGACCCGAGGAACGGGACACACGTCCCGGTGCCAGCGACTTCTCTGGATCCGGGCGGCGAGACGAATTTCTCAAGCTGCCTCTCCTTCGAATCGACAATACGGGTGCCCTATTATATAAGGGAAACTGAGGAACTTTCCTTGAGAATGAATATAGAGGACCGAGCCATGGAAATCTGAAGGACAAAACATTAGCCGGTTCACATGGCCTTTTGCCAATACTATATCACGACCCACGACTTCTGTTTGCCTAACCCTGCGTGATGGGACAATCAGAAATAGGATTGCCCACGGGGAGTGTAATACTCACGGTTGATTATTGCTGAAAACACTTGACTGCAAGATTCGACCGGCTGGAGAATGGGTCCGCCCAATCGATCGGCGAATCCGTTATAACATGAATTTCTGCAATTAATAACCAGGGATCACAACAATATCCTTTTAACGACCTGGGAAGGACCCAGGAGATCACTTCCTAACACTAATACACCAAAATACTTATATAACCTTATAAAACATGGGAAAAAGTATGAGGCTTATCGTAAGCGTGATCAATCGCAACTGGACGCTAGTTTTCTTCCTATTCCGCTGTCAAGACTCGAAACTGGAATTAGATGGAACACCTAGAAAATCTCCCCGGCTTCAGGTAAAACTCATAGGGGCACTGATGACAGAATCACTACACCACAATGTTGAATTCCTGAAAATCCCTAACAACTGTCTAACATGACGTTTATACTCTGACACAATAACAATTTTCAAGATCCAAGCTACCAAACTCAATATTTCTTATTTCTAACACCAAGGTTTGTCTCGAGTGGGGAAATCTTTCCTTTTGATTTCCGCGGCGAATTGAGAATTATAACCTGGCCACACTAAGTCATCGACAAACCCCAGACAAACCACAGATTAAATTGGACTGTGTGCTACTTGAAGATTCTAGAAGAATGTCTATAATAAAACCGCCCCTAAGACGACCCACTGACCATAATTTCTCTTCCGTTTATGGTTAAAAGACAAGTAAGCTGAAAACTATTAAGGATTGATCTATAAGATATTAGTTCGATGGCTTCCAGTCAATATGTTAAAATTAATTGATATCGATTTAATACTACAACTGCGCATCGGCTAGCGCCAGATGTCGCCTCCAACTGTCAGAAACTGACGAATGACATTTAAAATGTAAACATCATTCATAGTTACTATGTGATGAATCTAATTTATTGTGAAAGCCTGTTCAATAGTGTTTTGAAAAGTGATTTATCTTCAGGAAGTGTTACTGAAGAGTTCAGTGTGATTTAAGGCGACGAATCGTTCAACAATAATTCAAAACCGGGCACGCGCGGCCCGCAACCCGCACACACCCCGATAAAGGTGGCGGTTCGCGCCGCGACAGAGACAAGCGACCGAGACAGGATACCGCGACCGAGACAGGATACCGCGACCGAACACCGCGACCGTCACTTGACGTTAGGCAATGTATAAAGCATTGGTTTCCTAGGATAGCGGTGCCGTCATATAGCGGCCGTAATACAGCGGTGAATGACGTCACTAGAACGTTGTCTTTGTAAACTAGATGGCGCGGTTTCCTAGAGAGCGGTAGCTGACACCGTAACGTCAAAAAGCGGTGCCGCCATTTGCATGACGGCCGTCTTGCCCGTCTTGCTCACAGATGGTTTTGTGAGCGTTTTAATTGATAGCGGTGAACGTATGTGTTTTTGTTTATGTAAAAAATGAGTTCCAAGTTTTGGAGCAGCGAGGACGACGAAATTTTAATAGATTTCGTACGTAACCATGAAGCTATTTATAATATAAAAAGTAAAGAATACAGAAAAACTCAATTGAAACAGAATTGGTGGTGTGAAATTGGAGAAATTTTAAATAAAACAGGTTAGTACGTATATACAATTTACAAAAGGTTTTTAATTATCTATTTTCATTTTACATTAAAGCACTTAATAAGCTACATTTATCCTGTTTAAGAACAGTCTAATGTTGTGTCGCATAATTATGTTGCCACTCAATAGCCCCTGGTCCATTGAAATAATTTTTCAATGTTTCTCGTATTTGTATAGGATCTGTTTGGGCTCGAACATTGCGATTTGCCAGAGGTATTAAATTTTCAGTGGGTAATGAAAGTGGGTCATCAACATGTTTTTGACCAGGTGCCAGTACTTTTGCTTCCCGTAATATGTTATATAAAATACAAGCGCTCACTTCTAGTTTGTCTGTCACAGCTGGGGCAGTAGCAATAGGTACGAAAAATAATCTGAAGAAACCACATAAAATTCCAAATGTATTTTCTGTAGTTCTTCGAGCTCGTGATAATCGGTAATTATATACGGCTTTTGATAAATCATGGATTGATTGCTGTCTTGGATAGGGTTTCATCAAGTTTTCGTGGAGAGCAAAAGCTTCATCTCCCACTAAAACATGTGGTATCACATCATTTGTTCCAGGTAGGGCCTTCGATTCTGGTATATTGAATGTTTGATTTCTTATATTTTGCCCTATTTTACTTTTTAAGTAAATACCAGCATCACCTTCTCTTCCATAGGAACCAACATCAATATCAATAAATTTACAATCCGCATCGACGACTGCTAGCAATACCATTGAATAATACTCCTTGTAGTTGTAATATAATGATCCACTATTGATGGGAGCCTTCATTCTTATGTGTTTCCCATCAATTGCTCCCACGCTTTCACTGATTCTTTTGAGTTGATGATCTTTTGGCAGTGGTATAACTAATTGGAGCATAGTTTTGTTAATGGCAGTACTAACTTCTTTTATTATAGCGCTTATCCAGCTATGGCTTACGAGTACTCGATACTGAAAGGCAAGCGAAAGATAAGACTCTCCTGTGGCCAAGTGCCTGAAATAAATAATGAATGTTATTAATCTTAGTATGGATTTGTTACTACATTTGTTACTTAGTACATAATTTATTTATTTATTTATTTATTATATTTGGGAAAACAAACAGTAGTATATTAAGTATAAACAGTGTTGTCTTAAAATTAAACTTACCAAATATACTACCCACAACATTTTCCACAGATTACAATGCTATATAACAAAAACAAACTGTTAGCAAACGTTAACTGTAATGTAGCAGGGCTAACTCAATGGCATAGAAACTAATAGTTAAAAAAATATATATATAGGTATATATATATACCTATACAATATTTTGGAAAAGATATATAACAAACAAAAAAAGAAAGTAAATACAAAAACAATACTGAAAATAATGCGTGATGTATCATACGGGTCCCCAGTCTATTAACAATTATACAAACATTGTGTAAAACATATGGAGCCTATTGCTGATCCTTAAGAATCTTAATTATATCATTTCTAAATGTATGTCTGCTTAGGAATAATATGTCTATTGCACCAAAACGCGTATTGTATGTGTCGACTAAACGGTATAGCGGTGAGCGCACCCCAGCATTGGATCTACAAAAGCTGGTAGCGAACAGTCGCCTAGTGCGTACCTCCCGCCCATGTACTGTTCGAGGAACCAGGTAACACAAACATCCCACTAAGTCAGGGCAATCAAACTTGTTTCGGCATACACTGAATAACGTCATTGTCTCAAGAAGGACGCGCCTTGACTGTAATGTTAGCAGGTCGTACTCTTTAAGAAGCGATTGGTATGATGTTTTCTTCCGAAAACATCTAAATTGCATAGCACGAAGATATTTGCGTTGGACTAATTCTATGATTTCGTTATATCGCGCATAGTAAGGATTCCAGATCGGTACTGCGTATTCCAATTGCGGCCTAATTATGGACTTATACAGGTGCAAGAAGGTGGAGGGACGATGGAAATCTCTAGATGCTCTCATTACAAAGCCAAACATCTGATATGCCTTATTGACAATATTTTCTATATGAATGTCAAGATGGAGTTTCGAGTCCAGCTGCAAACCAAGATCACGAAGATTGTTAACTTTGTTAATAACACTATTCGCAAGTCGATAATTGAAATTTATGATATTTTTCTTTTTAGTGAACGTTATACTATGACACTTAGGCAAGCTAAGGTACAATTTGTTATGAATGCAATAGTCCGAGAAACGATCAAGATCACTTTGGAAATCAACACAGTCCTGTTCATTTGAAATTAGTTTATAAACTTTTAAATCGTCTGCGTATAAGAGAAATTTTGAATTTTGAAAGCAGTATTTTATGTCATTAATGAACAGTGTGAATAATAATGGTCCTAAAATCGAGCCTTGAGGTACTCCAGATGTTACTTGAATACAGCTGGACTCGAAACCATTGATCACAACCTTCTGGGTTCTGTTGGTTATATAAGAGACAAACCAACGCAGTAGATCCCCTCTGATACCATTGTACGCGATTTTATTGAGCAACAATCTATGATCCACTTTATCGAATGCCTTTTGAAAATCAGTGTATATCGCGTCTGTTTGTTGTCGGTTATCCATATTTTCAAAAAGTTGTGTTGTGAATATTAAGAGATTGCTAATGCAAGACCTATCTTTGACGAAACCATGTTGCTCCTTAATTAAAACATGACGAATAATTGGATATATCTCAGCATGGACAAGTCTTTCAAATAGCTTGGACAATGCTGGTAATATGGAAATTGGCCGATACATCTCTACATTATTTTTAGAACCACTTTTGTGTACCGGCACGATATTTGCGCGTTTCCAAACATCGGGAAAGACTCCACACGAAATACATTTGTTAAATATTATAAATAAAGGATAGCATACACAGTACAGACTGTAAGTGTTTTTTAAAAATACCGCAGGTATACCATCTGGACCAGGTCCTTTAGTCGGATCTAATTTTTTTAGTTCTCTACGAATATTTTCTACGGGGAAGTACAATTTAGATAAATTAACATCATGTTCAGCAGTTGTAGATGGAGGTACCCATGAGTCAGAGTTAAATGTGGAGGGTTCGTACACAGAATGAAAGAAAGAGGAGAATAAATTACACGCTGTAGTAGCGTCACTAGCTAAGTTTTGTTTGTAGTGTATCGTGTTAGGCATTCTGTTTGCAGTTTTACGGTTGGAGATGTATGACCAGAAAGCCTTGATATTGGTGGCAATATTATCTTCAACTGACGTCATGTAATTTTTATAGCACCTATCAGCTTCCCTTTTGAACCTTGCTCTAGCAACTGAAAACTTTTCATAGTCACTTATATTGCCACTTTTCTTCCATTTTACCCAAGCACTAGTTTTGTTTTTAAAAATACGTATGAGTGGACGTGTGAACCAGATGGGAAAGTTAATATTCCTCTGCTTGCACGTGGGTGTATGTGATCTAATTATTTCGAACATTTTTTCGTAGAAAGTAGACACAGCATCCTCAGGTATCAACCCTTCAAGTAGATCACTCCAGTCAATATTACTAATATCCTTATTTATCTCGCAATAGTCAGCTTTGTAATAATTGAGCGGATTCGGTATTTTGCATTTCGAGATGCTAGGGGTACATGCAAGCGGTACGTAGACGTAAAAGGCTGGATGATGAGCATCAACGGGCACGAGAGGAACATCAGAAATTAACGTTACAGAATGTGCATTACTGAAAAATAAATCTAAAATACGTCCGTTACAATTGGTTAAATGATTGTATTGTTGAATATTGAGTTGCGAGCAAATATTTAAGAGTTGACGAGTTACATTAGAGGGGGTATTTGTAGCACATTCCATGAATGAAGTTCTTTTAACCCAGTTAAGTTGTGGCATGTTGAAATCGCCTACTAAAACAACATTGTCCACACGTGGATCATCAAACAGAGCCGATAGAGAATTTAGATAATATATTACTAAAAGGTAGCTTGTTTGACGGTATGACTGTATTATTGTCTTTTTTAAACTTTCACGATCAGAACACATTATAAAACATATGACATCCGGGTATTTATCGCGAATTTACCTTTAATTTTATCCCGACGTTTCGACCGGATTGCACCAGCCGTGGTCGCGGGGAGACCAAAAACCCGAATACCCGGATGTCATATGTTTTATAATGACTGTATTATATTATTTGCTATAGTTACAAATTAAATAAACTTTTTACAGATTCCGATTGCTCCAAGAGATGGTGCTACATACGAGACTATTATATTCGACGTAGAGGAAAACCAGGTACTGGTTCAAGCGGAGAAGCAGCAAAGAAAAGAGCTGATCTCCTGTCATTTTTGGACAGCCTTCCGTCGTCCCAAAGAAGCAGTATTACTAATGTTGTAGATGAAAACCCAGGAGATATTAGTGTGATGATGGAAAACACTCATGATATCAGCGAAGAAATACAAACCCCCGAAGACGGAACTATAATAACGGAAAATACTCACGACAGCGAAGAAACACAGTCAAATATTCAGGAAGTAGAATATAATAAAGCTAAGAGCAATAAGAAACGGAAACATAATGCACACGGTCAAGAACGTCTAAACCTACTTAAGCAAATTGCTAATCGGAATTCTACTCAAAGTGGATTAGATGAAACTGATCTCTTTTTTGGTTCAATTGCAAAAATAGTAAAGAAGCTGCCACCTTACGAGCAAGTACAATTAGGTTATGTTGCAAATAGGATCATTAGTTGGTAATGCTGAATTACGCCAAATTTCAAACAATTCACCTCAAGACACTGCCTTATCTCCAAGACCCAGTACTAGCAATAGTGATTATTATACAAACCTCGTCCCATCGCCAATGTCTACCACAACTACTACGAGTAATACTAGTGCTTCACTAGTTGGAGCGCCTTCTCCGCAAGACACTTCACTGATTACAGTAGATGAACAGCCAGGCACTCGTTTAATTACAGTGGATGAACAAGGACAAATATATTTAGTTTAGTGTTGCAAAACTGATGATGTTTAATAAATACAGGATCAAATAAAATGTTTTTTATTGAGTTACCTAAGAAGTATACACAGTTTTTGTTCTGGGCTTATTGGTTTTGTGTGTCTGTTATATGGTTTTTAACTCAAATCATATCTTACGTGGTTAAGTACGTAATCAAATAACTGTGGTGTAAGGCGAAAGTATTCCCTGAATTTCTCTTCATTGCTCAGTAAACGGCGACGTACTAAAATCTCAAATGCACCTTCTGTACCACGAGAATTGAATAAATCGTCTTCCGCCACACGACTATTTTCCTCTTCTGATGATAGTTCATCCTCCAAGTAAATTACTAAAGCTAAGTCAAGGTCCTCCATTTTCACTCCTGGATAATTTTTACGTTTGTTTAAAAAAAATGACTGACGGTGTGTGGTGGTAATACGGCCGTGGAACTTTCCACAAGTCGTCACCGTAAAGACGGCCGTCTTTTTGCGTCCGTAATATTACGGCCGCTATGTGACGGCACCGCTATCCTAGGAAACCAAAGCTTAAGGCCGCCCACCGAATTATTTGTAATTTTGACGTTGACATTTCATGACACAAGAAAATCATCACAAAAAATACTTTGCGGTATGTACCTAGTTTATGTACTTCTATTCTATTCGTTTTAGACGACTTAGGCCAGGCCATACATGGACTGCTCAAGCAGTCAGTGTATGTTTGGCGACTGCTTAACTGCACCGACTGCCCGAATCAGTTTCTCTGCTCGATCGGTTCTTGTGTGTATTTAGAAGACTGCGGTTTGCTATGCAGTCGCAGCTTGAAACAGTCGATACAGTCGATCTTTATTTATTTAAAAACAGATTGTAGTACATGTAAAACATTTCACAAAGTAGGTAGTATTAAATCACTGACAATCAAGTGGGTGACGTGCTGTCCTCCTTGCTAGGCTATAGAATAGCCTGTATTAAGAAGTAACAGTGCCGATCCCCTCTAATTGTATTACAATAATTTTAGTTTTACAACAATTAACTAACCTACTAGAGTCAATATCTTGATAAAACTATGTAAGAATAAAACGGAGAAGCAGATGCTTGACTCGACGTAAACACAATCACATAAATTATTCTGATAAGTTGTATTCAAAAATCTTACAGAAAAAGAAAAAACAAACAGAAAGATCACAACACGAAGCGAAGCGACGCAGACATGTTTGTTTTTTCGTGTTTTGTTTTGGGTGGTCACGTGGTAGTCACTTTGTAGTGTAATGTTGGTAATCCTGAGATCCTGACGTGAGTTTCTGAATGTTGGCTAAACTAGGTTACAAATCCCATACGAAAATAATTTGTTCGGAGTTTCACAGGACTGGTGTGCGGTGCACGGTGAACAGAACAACATAAAGTGCGGCCCTGCACGCATCGCCACTCCGCAACCGCAAGTTGATTTTCTTTCACCAAGCCGACTTCGTAGCCAGTGACGCCACGCCAATTAATTTTAACATTACTGTGAACAATGGACGAAGATATCAAGCAATTGCTGCAGTCGTGGGATTTGGAGGAGTATGTAGCTAGTTTCGCCGGTAACTCTATCTAATTTCATAAACGCTAGATATTTATTTATCTACTCGTATTATAGTGAATGGTGATTTACTTTATGTGTTTATATCAAAACATGGTTTAACGGCGATTTATATCGATAAGTAGGTTAGGTTGACCTACCTACCTCACATAGATCGCATCCGCACTTGTCGCAGTTAATATTCGTTACATTTATAATTCAAGTAACTGCTGTTTTATTGATAATCAAGCTGTTAGTTTTCCGAATGCTCAAAATAAAAATGAGTTACGATGCCAGTAATAGGTATGTTGTGTATTTTTCTATGGCCATTGGCCACCATTTTAGTGACCCTCGAATGTCCTCGTAAGTATGGGCTCAATCTGTTATGTGCTGAAATAGGTACCTATACTGTTATTAGGTTATATTAAACATTTTTATTTTTCAGAACATAAAGTAACTTTGGGAACATTGGGATTCCTCGACGCAGAACTTATAAAAGAATTAATTACGCCTGTTGGCGCTAGGGCGCGTTTTATAAAAAAATTGGCACAATGGAATGACTTATCCAATTGTTTACAGGTACGTGGTAATATAGTATACTTTTATTTTCATTACCGATTCTTCGAGTCACTAGGCTCACGTCATAAGTAAATAATGGTAACTAGGTATTTGGAAAAAATGACAAGGCAAGTAAGTTATTTTTCTACTCTGCTGCGAAGAATGTGGTTTATGTAAAGACCAAACGAAGTCCCGCTCTCTCTCGTATGTCCCGCTGTCTGGCTGTCCAGATGTTCTCTACAGGTCGCATTTTTCAACCGATTCTCGTGAAATTTTGTGATTCAGTTTTAAGCAACGTTGCTCTAAAATCGATAACATTGTTAGAGAATGTTACCTCAACACGGCAACGATTTCGATTTTATCCCTGGTGCCTGAGAAGAATGCAGACTGACGCAAGTGACGGACCAAGTAGCGGTGATGAAGCTGGAATGATTATTTCAGCAGAAAGTTCTGCAGCGCCATCTATAAATTCCAGTTTCGAAAGGTTGAACCTCCTACAAAGTTCTGAGGGTGAGTTAGATACGCATGCAAATTATGTGTATGCCGATACAACTGAAGTTCCTCTTACACCTATTCTTAATTAGGTATTTCCTAATCCTTCAGAAAGTAATTATGACGCTCTACCTACAATTTCACCTTACCCTCTTTGCCTTCAAATAAGCCACTTGCATCCACGCCTGTTAGTACACTTTTGACACGCACTCAAAAAAGGAAATGATTGATTGATATAATTGATTGTTAATTTAAAATAACTTGTTAAATCCTTATTTGATTTATCGCAAGATTTAGACGGGATTCCCGACAAAGCCAAATAAAGAAACCGGTAACAGAACGACCATGCGATGATGTGCGGCATGACAAATATGACCACTGGCCGCAAATAACCGGATATCAGAGGTGCAAGTACTGCAAAGCTGGCCAGGCAAGTACGATGTGCACGAAATGTAAGGTTCATCTTTGCTACGTCAAGAACCGAAATTGTTTTTTGGAGTACCACCGCAAGCAATAGGGTCTCTGAGTTGTATTAATACTAGTAAGTATTTTATAAAAGATCATGTTTAAGAATGATTTTATAATAAAAAAAATACTTCCATAAAAACAGGTATTTTCATTTAAAATTATTTAATTTATAATACTTTTTTGGTCTATGTAAAAAACTAACAATTAACTTCAAACTCTCCATAGACAGAGCAATGTATAGCATAATATACAGTCCCAAAAATGCGCTAATCACTGCAAGCGTAGCAATGTATATTATACTATACATATTGTTTTTCCAAACTTTTCCATATCGTTATTTTTTTACTTATTTTTCTGACTTGTTTTATAACCCAAGGAAACTATCTATATATTTACGATACGATTTTAAAAAGGAAGCAGAAACTGTTATAAAGCCTCCTGGGCAATGGAAAGTGCAGTTTGCACAGTGCAAAAGATTTTTCATAAAAAAATCACAGAGGGCCGGAAATGTATTGGTGGAGTCGGAAAGGTTTTATAAAACTAAAATAGGAAAATATGAAAATGTTTGCAGGCAAGGGAAACTGATGAATATGGTCAATCCTAGCGTAATACATCCGAATATACCAGTCAAACAATTGAAAATGAGAGACGTAAAGACTTTACTTACGAAACATTTTGGCGAAATTGGCAGGATCTCGAGGAGTTTAAAGTTTTATTCATATGTTCTGAACAATGCTGAAATCCAACCCAATGAAGCAATAAATGACACGGAAGAATTAGAATGCGAACCCAGAGAAGAGGCACCACTTTTGTTAATTTTGGTTAAAACACGTTGATTTTGCTAAGCGATCAATACAATTAAAATCCGGTTTAATCCCCCTTGTTTTCGATAATACTGTTTATTGTTCGAACGGATTAAACCAACACCCCCTCTGGAAGAATAGTCTCGGGTTAATTTACGCGAATTTGGACAATTAGGAACGCCGGACGTTTTGAGGTTAACACCACCCGGCGTGCTATTAAAAGGATTTGAAAATTGAGTGTGAGCGACTTGTTCAGGCCCAGAGCCACTTGAGTGTCGGGAACAATAGTGCAGTGCATTCCGAGGTGTAGCACGCTGCGAGGACCAGTCTGTTGGGAACACGTTCGGATCTGCATGACTTCACACATTACACATTCATTAACACTGACATACACACAGAGCCGTCGTGGCCTGGAGACAGGTCACTATCCTCATCATCAGCACCCGGTAAGTACAATTTAGGCAACTTTAGTTTAGTAAGGTTTCACTCCGCGCAACAGCGGACGGTTCTGTCACCCAGACGTTGCCCTGGCGTGGCACTGAACAATTATTATTATTTTATTATTTGATAATTTATTATAATAAATATATTCTAGTTCCTAAATCCGTCCCTGACTAACCTATTGGAATCAAACTTGGTTAAGTCCTGTGAACTTGGTATCAAACTAGGTTATGTCCAGTGCTTGGGAATAAAACTAGTTACGTCCAAAATTTTTTTTTTTTTTTTGCTTATTTCTGTTATAGTAAGCACGATATTATGATACCATTGTAATGAGAAAGAGACTCTTCATTTATTTAAAAGTATATGGCAGTAAAGCGATGGGAATACAAATGATACGTTTTTTAAGGACCTATCCAGTTTTGTTTCTATACCCCTGAAATCAAGATATACAAGGCACTGGAGGTGGCCCCAGTAGGGGAAAACCATTAAGTCAACTTTAAGAAAGGGTATTACGGCTAGTTGGCATTACAGCAATTACTGGAAATGAAGGCATTCAAGAAGCAGGCTTTCCAGTAAGTGTTATCTTATAAACTGTTATTGTCTTTTTACAAAGGAACTAGATAACCGCAAGTATCGATAGCAGAAAAGGTACCATCATCATTGGATCAAATTGAATTGTTGGTAATACCACCAGCTCCAGAGGACACACCCATGTCAGTCCCAGATGTCAGAACCACTACTCAACTAGCTGGTCCTGTAACTTCTATGCCAGGCCCTTCAAATATTAATACGAATACACAAGAAGGTAACAATTACAAAATTAAATTAATATTAAGAAGGTAATTAGCACAAAAATTGATTAATCTACACAAAAATTATATAATAATATAATATTGTTAAGAGGGAAAAATGACAAAAAAGAGAAAAAATGTCAAAATGACAGAAAAAAGAAAAAAATATTTCCTCCGCAATACTCAAAAGTACTGTGCCGATTGCAAAAATTCTTTCCCCATAGGAAAGTTACATTCACCTTAAGTAACATAGGCTACATTTTATCCCCGCAGTCCCGCGGGGACGGGAACTACGCAGGTGAAACCGCGTGACATCCGCTAGTTAATTACAAAAACTACAGCATTTTGACTTTAAGCTTATTTCCATCAGATCGTTTCCCATTTGTAATGACATGTGCCTACAGGTTTTATCGGTGGTTACAGAAAGGTCACCAGTATCCGGCCTTTCAACGCCTTGCCGCGGCCGTTGCCGTATCAGAGCTACCAGTGAGTTTGTGGCAGTAAAAGAGAATCGGTAGCGTTTGGAACGGGAGAGGGATGCGCGTCTATTCCAAATAGAAAGCGAATGTCTCAAAATTGAGGAACGCACCCGCTTAGAGGCAATGAGCATTAATAGCTGTACTTAAGAATAACAGCTCCATTTTATCTTGTGATGACCATGTTCTTGGTCTAATTGCATAAGAAATATTAACACTGCGACTATTAGTAATTCTACTAATGTACAGGTGACTTTAAATGAATATAGCAGTAGTGCTATAAATGTTTACAAATATTGCAATGAGGAGGATCCATCTGTCACCATGGTGAATCCTCAATTAGGGTCTATTACAGATAGGGTCTTGTTGTCTGAGGAGGGCACGGGAGTCTCCGGCCTCACTCCAAATATTAATATAAATTTAAACTAGAAAGTGAGACAACAGAAGGTACTATTAATTCTTGCACTCAATTAGTTAGTAAAAAAGGGCCTCAGCAGAACACCTTAAAATTATTCCACCAAAATATCCAAGGAATGTCTTGTAAATTATTAGAAATTGAATTGTTTTTAGAAAAAAGTAAGTTTGACATCATTTGTTTTACTGAACATTGGCTAAAGGATTACCAAATGCTTATTAATTATGAGAACTTTATGGTGGGTAGCTGCTTTAACCGTAAAACTATGCTTCGTGGAGGTTCCCTAATATTAATAAAAAATAGTTTTAAATATAAGCAACGTAATGACATAGTAGGTCTCTCGGTTGAACATTGCGTCGAACTGTCCTGTGTTGAGCTAGATAAGCATGTAGTTGTGTGTGTGTACAGACCCCCAAACTATCAAAACTTTTCCATATTTGAATCAATAATGGAAGATGTCCTGGCAAAACTTGCAGCCAGTAATAAATCTACAATAATTTGTGGTGATTTCAATATCAATATTTTAGAAGAACATTCAAATAGTGGTCGGTTATTAAATCTTTTTAAGTCATTTGACCTGACTAACGTTTTTATTGAACCTACTAGAATCACAACATCTTCTGCTACTTGTATAGATAATGTTTTCTGCGATTGTGATTACTTAGATAAAGCCATAGTAAATTGTTTGGCGTCTGAACATAGCGGACATAGGTGTAATACACCATTGCAAAAAGTACAGATTAAATTTAGACCTATAACTTCTAGCAAATTAAATAGGTTTAATATTTCCCTACAGAACAAGTTAAGTGTTATGAGCCATGACGATATTAATATAAATCAATTTTATAATCGTTTCTTTTCAATAGTTCACACGGAATTCAACAAAACTTTTGAAAAGAAGACAAAAAGTATTTGCCCTAAATTCATATTTAGCGATTGGGCAACTAGAGGCATCAGAAAAAGTAGGGAAAGACTATTTGAGCTTTATGGCCTTAAGCCTTTTATTAACACTGAAACTTTTAACAAGTATGTTGCTAAGTATTCAAAAATTTTTAGAAATACATGCAAGGTTGCTAAAGCCCTGCACATTAGCAACAAGATCAAAACAGCAGAAAATAAAATAAAGACAGTTTGGAAAGTCATAAATAACGAGACTAACAGGAAGAAAATACGTAACACTAGCTACACATTAGATACAGCAAGTGGTCCTAGCAGCTCTAATCAGGAAGTAGCTCAAGAATTTGTAAATTTCTTTACAGAAATACCATTAAAAACTACGGAGGCTCTAAATTCCTCTCCTGAAGTCTCAATGGGTTTATTAAAGGCGAATGTGTCTGGCTGCCTGGCTGAATTTAAATTTAAACACATTAACCTTAGCCGCTCAACGGCTCATAACCACTATAGTGGTCATACATTTTTTACCCGTTGTCGGCGCATAGCCACTATAGTGGTTATCACGTGACATTTTTACTGTGTCGTCATACTAATGCTTCTTGCTTTATACCTCTGTGTTTTGGGTCGGTTGTCTATTTTTTAATTGAACTATCGAGAATATCCGCCTTAGAAACATGCAACACTGGCCGTCAAAAATGTATCTGTGGTTAAGAAATAAATTGTCAAAGATAATCTGTGAATTTCCATTGTTTTGTTTACATGTGCAACGAAAAAAAGTTTATTGTTTGAGTATTTTTGAGTAAATCACTGATTTATTGGTTAATTACAATATAATGATAATATAGGTAATTTATTATCGAATATAGTTAGATTTATTGTATTTTCTTTACTCAAACTTCACTGAACAAAACAAAAAAAGACAAGAAATGGTAGGTACGCTTTTACGTGAGTGGGAATTCCTTCAATCAATCCCATGTATTTCTAATATTGAATAGACCTATGCACTTAATAATTACGCATAAGTTCCTCTATGAATGTAGCTTTCAGATAGTAACTATATTTTTAAGTTTCGTGAAACTGTGTAGTCGTAATAATTTATTTAATTTTTGTTTATTTTTTTTCACCGTCGTCAAGTGTGTTTTTTGCCAGTTTTATGCCTGTAAATAAGTATTTTTTTACTATGAGGTATGTATTTATTTTTTTTTCCTATGAAGATAGAACCCTTCCACCAATAAAAGCCATAAAATATATATGGTATCGATTTACTTTTTGAAATAATAATGTTTAAAGTTCACATAATGTTTATTTTCAACCATAGTCAATATTTACCACTTAATGTAATAAATTAGAGACGAAATGTCAACAAACACTTAACCCAAACTGAATGGGGCATTCATAAACTCTAACAAAAACATCACTTGAGATTACAACCGTTCCCAACGAGTATACAAAAAACGATAACAATAGCACGGCCACTTGAAGCGGCGTCGCATTACGTCATGGTCACGTGATGACGCGCCGGTAACCTTGAGAAATTTCCGATGTTCTAGCGCCGGTGACCGGCTATGGTAGTTATTAAACTGACCGAAGATCTATGGGGAATGTCTATCAAAGTTTGTACATCCATACTTGAGACAATAGCCCCATACTTAGCTTTAATTTTTAATCTATGTGTAGACCAAGGAGTTTTCCCTGATTTAATGAAATACAGTAAAGTCATACCTCTTTTCAAATCCGGGGACAGTAAAGATACTAACAATTATAGACCTGTATCCGTGTTGCCAGTTTTTAGCAAGGTTTTTGAAAAGGTAATGCTTGATCAAATGCTCTATCATTTTAACACCAACAGAATCTTACATGATCAACAGTATGGTTTCACCAAGGGACGTTGTACAACTGACGCCGGTGTAACCTTATTAAAGCACATATTTACTGCGTGGGAAGAGTCCCAAGATGCCATAGGAATTTTTTGTGACCTCTCCAAAGCGTTTGATTGCGTAAATCACGACACATTACTTTTGAAACTTGAGCATTACGGACTGGGTAAACTTGCACTTAGTTTGGTAAAATCATATTTGAATGATAGACAACAACATGTTCAGATAAATGGTGTCAATTCACAGGGTTTAAAAATAAAAATGGGGGTTCCACAAGGCTCTATATTGGGTCCTTTCCTCTTTCTAGTATATATAAATGATCTACCCTATTTATTGAAAAACCAACCTCAAAATATGGTGTTATTTGCTGATGACACTTCCTTAATTTTTAAGATAAACAGACGGGCACAAAATTAAGATGACGTGAATAATGCCCTACTTCAGGTCCAAAATTGGTTCACAGCAAACAATTTGGTATTAAATGAAAAAAAAACCAAATGCATAAGATTTGCTTTACCGAATGTTAAGGGTAGTGATTGTGATATATTATTGAATAATGAGAAACTTGAATTCGTAGATAAAACGGTTTTCCTGGGGCTTACGCTTGATTCAAGGCTACAATGGGGTTCTCATTTAACATCTCTTGCGGGGCGGCTAAGTTCAGCAGCATATGCCATTAGAAAAATCCGTCAATTTACTGATGTAGATACCGCTAGACTGGTCTATTTTAGTTACTTCCATAGTATAATGTCTTACGGTATTTTGCTATGGGGACGGGCTGCAGATATTGAGTCTATATTTATTCTGCAGAAAAGAGCCATCAGAGCTATATATAATCTTCGTAGGCGCGATTCTCTAAGGGAACTGTTTAAGGATATTGGCATTATGACGGTACATTGTCAATACATTTACGAAAACATAATGTACGTTAGAAAAAATTTGCATCTTTTTGGTAAAAGAGGTGACAGACATAATTACAGTACTAGAAATAGGGACCAATTAGTTCAGCCAGGCTTTAGACTCGCTAAAGTAGACTCATCTTTCATGGGGTACTGTTTGAGATGCTATAATAAAATTCCACAAAGTATTCTTGAACTGAATGAGACGAAATTTAAAACATGCATTAAACGCACACTATGTAAACAAGCATATTACAAGTTGAGCGATTATATCGCTGATAAAAATGCTTGGCTTAATGCTGGTCCTGCTCCACATGGACAGGGGCGCAAAAATTGATAGCATTAAATGGTATAGTTGGAGCTGCTGAAGATTGTACTTAACTATCTTTGCATTATATAGATTCAATGTTAGTATTATATAATCGCATAGCCCATATTGTGTGAGTACTATGTGCTAGTAAGCTATCATTCACTGGAAACCTACGGCAGTTCTTGACTTGAATGTGCCCTGGAGGTTGAGAGTATGTCATGCTCACTCAAATGTCTCGCTGATGGTGGCGCGTGTGTCGGACCATTTAGTTCCCTTCAAAATGGTTGAGCTGAATGGTGCTGATCCATGCGTCATGTGCGTGAATGGGCGCTGTCAGTTGTGACTGGTCATCTCTTAGTCGCCATGGTTTATTTGAATTAATTATTTTGTTTTTGAGTTATATTTTGTTTTGGTTTTGCTATGGACACTTTTAACGTGCACATCTTGCTACATTGTTCTCACATAATATACCATCTCAACATGAATGATGTAATCAAGATTTTGTAACAATATTTTGATTTAAAAGAGTGTCCATGGAGTTTCTTGCCCGTTCTTCTCCATAGAGATCTACGCTAGGGAATGGGCAACTACAGTACTTTCACAGTTTTTATGTCTTGTGGCTGGGACTGTAGCTACATTAAATGTTCATTTTTGTTTCGACAATTCAAAAGCGCCTGTAACTGGCCTACTTGAAATAAATGCTTTGATTTTGATTTTGATTTTGATTGAGACGTAACTAAAACCCCCGGGCGCTTTTTCACACTTACCCGAATGCCAAAATCCCAGGCCTAGGGCAATCCTTCACCCACTCTCCATGATCCTACACCCAGACCCTCCCTCCTTTCGCCCCTTTATCCCTTCGGTCCATGAGTAAGGGTAACCTCGAATCCAAAAAAGCCCCACAAAACCCAACATGTAGCAGAATAGGAAAAATAATATTCCCCAGGAGGGTCCCGGTAATGCCGGGGAATGCCACACCGACTCGTCGATCTGCCCCCACCGTAATCTCGTTTCTCATCACATTTCTGCCTAAGGCGGTTTCACCGCCAATAGCAACGGCTGCGGCTCACGCGCCAAACAACACGAACACGACCACGGCTGCAACTTGTGCGCCCACTGACTCGACAACGGCTGCGACTACTGCGGCAAAGACTGTGACTAACGCTACACCCTCCACGATAGCCTGGCAACAGAGTATCGTTCGGAAAAGTGTAGCAAACAATCCCGACAATGACGGCGACAACCCGCGAGTATCCAGCCTTAGCAGCGAACTCCGCACGCTGGCGTGCGTGAGAAGATCGAGGCAAGGTTGAGGGACTTAGACTCTCTCGCCACGGGAAAGGAAGCGGAGCCTGGTGGTTCTGGTTTCATCTCTGTGGACGAGGTCCGCAAGCTGAAGACTCAGCGCGGAAAACTCCGAAACAGAGAGAGAGAACTCAATAAACGTTTGCGCAAAGCCCGCGAAGGCAATAGTCTACGCGATGCGCAAACGGGAAATTGTAAGGGAGTACGCGACCGGCTACAGGCACGCGAAGGAGAAACCCAACGCAAGCAGCAGTTGGACACGGAAACGAGCGGACAGGGAACAGTACGCGAAGGGAAACCCAACGCGAATATTTCCTAGGTGCTCCACCTAATTCTGGTTTGGAGTCTTGACAGCGGAATAGGAAGAAAACTAGCGTC
The DNA here is from genome assembly GCA_950022955.1 of Xestia ashworthii. Lineage (NCBI taxonomy): Eukaryota > Metazoa > Arthropoda > Insecta > Lepidoptera > Noctuidae > Xestia > Xestia ashworthii. Next base: position 17,062,558 of record OX465569.1, read on the forward strand.
CATTTGCGATTGATCACGCTTACGATATGCTACAAACTTCATTCTGGTTATTAATTACAGGACTTCATGTTATAAAAGGATTCGCAGATCGAATAGGCGGACCCATTCTCCAGCCGGTCGATCTTGCAGTCAAGTGTTTTCAGCAATAATCAACCGTGAGTATTACACGCCCCGTGGGCAATCCTATTTCTTATTGTCCTATCACGCAGGGTTAGGCAAACAGAAGTCGTAGCTCGTTATATAGTATTTGCAAAAGGCCATGTGAACCGGCTAATGTTTTGTCCTTCAGATTTCCGTGGCTCGGTCCTCTATATTCATTCTCAAGGAAAGTTCCTCAGTTTCCCTTATATAATAGGGCCCCCGTATTGTCGATTCCAAGAGAGGCAGCTTGAGAAATTCGTCTCGCCGCCCGGATCCAGAGACGTCGCTGGCACCGGGACGTGAGACCCGTTCCTCGAGTCTACTCAAAGCCTCCTGTGGAGGTTACCGGCTGCGGTGGCAGAGTCCGCCTAGCGATTTAGCGCAGGCGGGACGGTTTTTTTTTTAATATATTTAACTACACCTTACAACAAATTTTTCCACTGGTTTATATTAGAATCAGTGATTAACTCCTGTCCGGTTTTTCAAGATTTGAAGGCGGTCTACAACGCAATTTAATTAAGTAAAGGAAAGATATTTGACATCTTCGTCGGCTCAGGGATCCGGGCCTCTTCAAGTCCCTGGCGCCCATTTAGTAATAATTCTTTTTATCTAACTGGAAGGTTGCACCTTGATATTTAGTAAGAACCAATTTTATATTTAGCTTTAAAATAAGGGACAGTGCTGGCGTTATCTCCAACCCCCCACAACCATAGTTTTACCGACTGAAGTTTGTGCTGGCTGGCATTAACCTATTTTAATATTCATCTATTTTTGTTATTAGCCTTAATTAATTGTAAGCCTTAATAACTTGTATGGTTATAGTTTTAAAACAATATACTAAAGTTATTTGGAACCGTTTGTTGTTTCCTTGCTTTCCAATACCAACCCACCTTGCATCTGGCCTTTTCTTCCTGTGACACTGAAGGGACGAAAACGTAAATGTAACACTTTCTGGATTGTGATATCAATTGTCAAAAGAAATGTCAGTTTTTTATTTACCTCTAAACATTAAAAAATGTTCATATTAATATATTTATACGACGCTGAAACTTTTGTGAAATGAACCGCTCTAGCAGCAACTCACGTGCGCAAATAGAGGCTAGTTTCTCAATTTTATGAGTGAGAACCACTTGTTACAAAACATTAGAGGCAACCAACACACACAACAGCACAGGGGTGCTCAAGGGCCCTATAAGCAAGTTCGGAGCTCGTTGCCACCGGTAACAAGCCGTAGATAGACTGATGAAGAAAGCTTCTTTTGTGTGGAGAAGAAGAAGAAGAAGCCTACTCACAATCAGTGCGGTGCCGCATTAACTGGCGAAACAAACCTTACAAATATCATGACCTTATGACGATTTCAGAAAAAAAGATGTCTTGAATGGGACTAAATCGTTATCTACCCCCGCCAGAAAAAGAACTGGTGACGGTGTGGGAAGGTGGAAGCTGGGGTTCAAAAGTTCAGAATCCTGAAGAGAATGAAAGTAGAAATGAAGCCCCAGTAGCCCCGCCAGGGGGCGAAGTAGTACAGGTGACGGAGTGGAAGGCGAAAACTGCGGTTCAAAACGAAAGCTAAACGACGTTGATACCGTAACAATGCGGCACACTAAGAAGGAAATGAAAAGATGGCACAAAATACAGAAGTACATACGAGACGGGTCTGCTGACAATGATGAAGATGGGTCTACTGACAATGATGAAGATGGGTCTACTGAGAATGATAAACGAAGCTGTGATATAAGTTGATTTCAGCGAAAATTATAACTGTAAATGTACCGAAGAAATTCAGGCGCATCAACCAGCTGCAATATGGGCCCATTTGCATCCCATTTTGATAAAGATTATTGAAAATTACCCTGGAAATGACACTATTCATTATTTCTCAGATGGCCCATTTTCACAATATCGTCAAAAAGCAAATTTTTATTTGGCCTGCACGAAAACATTTAGCTACGGCTTCCAAGCTTTTAGCTGATCATCCTTAGTCATTAACGCGCATACCTGTAGCACGTACGCTGACACTGCATGTTCTTGCCCTACTTTAGAAAAAGCTGACCATTTGAAATATCTTGGTGTCACAATTGACTCCAATTTAAATTTCCGTAAACATATCGAGTTACTATGCACTAGAGTTCGCCAACTAATATATGTTTTTAAGTATTTACGTAATGTAGCCGAGTATAAATTAATAAAACAGGTTTATTTGGCTTTGTGTCAGTCTATTCTAAAGTATTGCATAACGTCCTGGGGTGGCGCGGGAAATTAAATTCTTCTCCCTCTAGAACGTGCTCAAAGAGCAATTCTAAAGATCGCTACCTTTCGTCCGTTTAGATTTCCGACACAGCTGCTCTACAAAGCATGTAATGTGCTCACAGTACGGCAATTATTTGTTCTTCACATTATACTGCAGCAGCACTCTACCCTTCACTATGACCAAGTTCCTTCCGATAGGAGAAGGAAGGACCTGGTTTGCTCAAAGCCCCAAACTAAACATGCTTTTGCTAGTCGCTTCTATGTGTTTTTTTGTCTAAGTTATAGGAAATGTAGATTTTTAATATCAGATTATTTAGCGACACTTAATTACACGGACACGGAAAAACTTCTAGAAGTCCTAGTTTGATTATGTTATGCCCTCGTATCTACTTTGTACACATCTCCGACCTAAAATTAGTTGTAATGTTTATTGTTTTTGTACCAGTTTGATTTTTGTTGTAATTGTTATTAGATTTATTTTATTTTGAAAACTTTTACTGTCCTAATTAAATTATGCAATGTAAAGTGATGGCCTGGAACACAGGTTTAAATAAACCTAGATCAGGTAGGTCGCTACCTATCATTTGTTTTGACAATTTCGTTACCAGCAACGGCAGCAACTGTTTTATATATTGTAATTGTAGTTTAATTATAAGCACTATTTATACAATTGTTAAAAATAACTCTACTGCACTTAAATGTATACTTTTGTAAACCTTCTTCTTTTAAATAAATTATTCTTATTCTTTGAAGCCGGGCATGGCAAAGGCCCTGCAGACGGTATTGGAGATACTTAAAAAGAGCAGCTGATAACAAAGTGGCAACAGGAACGGACGTTACTGATGCTCTTCAATTTTATCAAATTATCAAAGAGTCGAGTAAAATTCAGTTATTTTATGTAACAAAAGAAAAGATCGACGCGATTCAGAGGGACATACCAAAGAATCTTTTACCTTTGCCCGGTACAAAAGAGGTGCACCAAATATTTTCAAGTCGCCACGGCCAACTAATGTCCAGAAATTTGAGTTGCTTCTGTTCTAGAGGATTATGCGAATGCTTGCGTTCCAAGTTATACACACCGATACCAGCTCCAAGGAACATTCCAACCCCAGCCGACCCTGACGAAGACATACCTCAAGATATGCCATTAAGTCCCATTCCAGCACCACCGGCAAATATTTGGAACGACGACACATTCAGCGATGTTGACGACGTACCATTGAGTAATTTGCTGTCCTCGAATAAAGACGACAATGTTACATTCGCTGAACTACACGAAGGTTTAGTTAAGAGCATGTTACAAGAGTGTATACGGATCGTCTGATAGCTCTGACAATCAAAATGAGATTACAGAGGAACCACAGCCATCTACGTCAGGCGAAACAATTTATTGCCTGGTGTAGGTGACTTTTTGGAACCACAGCCATCTACGTTAGGACAAAACAATTCGTCGCCAACACCGCAAAGGGGCGAACCTCATACAAAAAATTAGTTAAGTATACAAAAATGCTCCATTTGTTGAGCTCTATGTCGTCACAAAAAGGCGAAGCTCTAAGACTAATAGAAACGAAAAAAGATTGACGGCGTATCTCAAAATCAGTTCCAGCAAATTTTTACGAAAAGACGAACTCGAAGTACGCCTTTTAGCGGCGACATCTAGCGAGTAATGCAGAAAGCCCTAGTTGAATTTCGCCCTTTCGTCGCGTCCCGCTTCATTTGTTTACATCGTTGTTTCGCCCCCGGCTTAGCGGCTGCGCGAGAGTTACATTATTTTCATTACGTTTAGCAAGTAATTACGCATTGTATTTCTCATAAGTGTGTTTGTAACATAACAATGTAAGTATAACGTTTGTAAGACAACTCAGAAAAACGGCAGCTTCAGGATTATATATGTTTATTAGTCACTGTATCAACGACTACAAACTCACAATCAAATCAGTTTATCACAATCTCGCATACAATAAATTATAATATTTCCGTTACTCAACAATATTTTAAACTTCCAACGAGCAACGGTCAATCAGGCAGAGGTTCCGCTATATGAACTTCTTGAGTCGACGATCAGCGATGGAATGATCAAGCCTTGGCTGCCCCGTAAGCACAACGGTTAGTGGGAGGGGTATGGTGTTGCCAACGCTTAACGGTGTTGCTAGTTAAATGTACACAATACCATTATATTTTGTAACAGCTCGGCCATCCGTTCGCCAACGAGTGCCTTCGTTGTGGTAATTTTGCAAGTACAATTAAGAAAATAACATTTTAAATCGAAAGTAAATACTTAACTACTTCAGACATCTAATACCTACTTACATTCAATATTTTATTTGGCTTCTGTTAGGTTTATTTATCTATTTACATCCCTAGATTTCTCACGTTATTATTTGTATCAATACAAAACAAAAATAAACTATCTTTCTATTTGTTTAAAATACATCTTATGAGGCAACGTATCAGTATCTCACAATCAGACACCATTATCGAATCCATATTTAAGTTATTTTTATTACATTACATCCAAAATCCCCGGCACATCACTGTGCCTAGAAAAATAGTCTAGAAAGCAAGCACTTATCCTCTATTCAGTTTTAATATAAAAATCAACTAATCGGGCAAGTTCAGTATTTCACTATAAAACATATCGAATAATTTTGTAACTATATTAATTAATTCAAAACTTCACTACTGCTTACATCATAAAATTATGTTTATGGTTTCTTTGGGCGGCACATCATTGTGAACATCCTGCTCCAATTAAATAAGCAATCTAAGCCCAAGTCACTAGAACCGCTTATTGCTTCTCCTTGGGCGGCACGTCATGCCCACAATAAGCGGTCCAAATCAACATCACTAGACCACTTATTGCTTCTCCTCGGGCGGCACATCATTGTGCACGTCATGCCCACAATAAGTGGCCAAATCAAGATCACTTGGACTACCTACTGCTTCTCCTTGGGCGGCACATCATTGTGCACGTCATGCCCACAATAAGTAGTCCAAATCAAGATCACTTGGACTACTTATTGCTTCTCCTTGGGCGGCACATCATTGTGCACGTCATGCCCACAATAAGTAGTCCAAAACAAGATCACTTGGACTACTTATTGCTTCTCCTTGGGCGGCACATCATTGTGCACGTCATGCCCACAATAAGTAGTCCAAATCAAGATCACTTGGACTACTTATTGCTTCTCCTTGGGCGGCACATCATTGTGCACGTCATGCCCACAATAAGTAGCCCAAATCAAGATCACTAGGACTACTTATTGCTTCTCCTTGGGCGGCACATCATTGTGCACGTCATGCCCACAATAAGTAGTCCCGAACATCACTTCAGGCTGTCCATTGATTTATCCTTAGGCGGCACATCATTGCACCAATCATGCCCACAATAGACAGCCTGTACATCATGCCATGTGATACCTTGAACATGAATCATTCCCTGGTCACGGTATACGCATGGACTTTTCACTTATTATCTGTCCGCAATCCATCCATGCGGGTTTACATTTTAACATAACTTATAGTCTTAGCGTCGCATCGGTGTCGAGTGAGGTGGTTTCGACTGGAGACTTATCATGGTCAGTAAAACTGTCACTATCACAATCGCTGTTAAAATTAGGGTTATCACCGTGATCACTTTCCGAGACGGTATTAAATGATATCCAGGGGTGTATCTTACATATAGCATAATGGTTTTATAGCGTCGCCCTTTGCGTGATAGTGGGATATCTTGACATCATCGGCAATTTTACTAATAATAATAATTGTTGCAGTTTTAGTTATTTAATAGCTATAAGTTAAGTGTAATGAGCCAAGAGGATATTAATATAAATCAATTGTATGATCGTTGCTTTTCATTAGTTCACACGAAATTCAACAAAACTTTTGAAAATAAGACAAAGAGTATTTGTCCTAAATTTATATTTAGTGATTGGGCAACTAGCAGTATCAGAAAAAGTAGTGAAAGGCTATTTGAGCTTTATAGCCTTAAGCCTTTTATAAACACCGAAACTTTTAGCAAGTATGTTGCTACGTATTCCAAGATTTTTAGAAATAGTTGCAAGGGTGCTAAAGCCCTGCACATTAGCAACAAGATCAAAACAGCAGAAAATAAAATAAAGACCGTTTGGTAAGTCATAAATAACGAGACTAACAAAGAAAATACGTAATAATAACTTTACATTAGATACAGCATGTTAAAAGCTCTAATCAGGAAGTAGCTCAAGAATTTGTAAATTTCTTTACCGATATACCAATAAAAACTACGGGGGCCCTTAATTCCTCACCTGAAGTCTCAATTATTAAAGGCGAATGTGTCTGGCTGTCTGGCTGCCTGGCTGAATTTAAATTTAAACACATTAACCCAATGACAGATATTAAAGCTTTCTGGCAAATTAAAATCAAACTGACCGAAGATTTATGGGGAATGTCTATAAAAGTTTGTACATCTATACTTGAGACCATAGTCCCGTACTTAGCTTTAATTTTTTAATTTATGTGTAGACCAAGGAGATTTCCCTGATTTAATGAAATACAGTAAAGTCGTACCTCTTTTCAAATCCGGGGACAGTAAAGATGCCAATAATTATAAACCTATATCCGTGTTAAGTACCAGTTTTTAGCAAGGTTTTTGAAAAAGTAATGCTTAATCAAATGCTCTATCATTTTAACACCAACAGAATCTTACATGATCAGCAGTATGGTTTCACCATGCATGGGACGTTGTACAACTGACGCCGGTGTAACCCTATTAAAGCACATATCTGCTGCGTGGGAAGAGTCCCAAGACGCAATAGGAATTTTCTGTGACCTCTCCAAAGCATTTGATTGCGTAAATCACGACACATTGCTTTTGAAACTGGAGCATTACGGACTGGGTAAACTTGCACTTAGGCTGCTAAAATCTTATTTGAGTGATAGAAAACAACATGTTCAGATAAATGGTGTTAATGCACAGGGTTTGAAAGTAAAAATGGGGGTTCCGCTCAATATTGGGGCCTTTCCTTTTTCTAGTATATGTATATGATCTACCCTATTTGTTGAAAAACCAACCTTAAAATATGGTGTTGTTTGCTGATGACACTTCTCAAATTTTTAAGACAAATAGACGGGCCCAAAATCTAGATGACGTGAATGACGCCCTACTTCAGGTCCAAAATTGGTTCACAGCAAACAATTTGGTAGTAAATGAAAAAAAACTAAATGCATAAGATTTTCATAACCGAATGTTAAAAGTAGTGGTTGTGAGATAATATTGAATAAAGAGAAACTCGAATTCGTAGACAAAACGGTTTTCCTGGGGCTTACGCTTGATTTAAGGCTACAATGGGGTTCTCAGTTAACATCTCTTGCGGGGCGCTTAAGTTCAGCAGCATAATAATTATGCCATTAGAAAAATCAATCAATTCACTGATGTAGTACCGCTGGACTGGTATATTTTAGTTACTTCCATAGTATTATGTCTTACGGTATTTTGATATGGGGACTGCAGACATTGAGTCTATATTTATTCTGCAGAAAAGAGCCATCAGAGCCATATACAATCTTCGTAGGCGCGATTCTCTATGGGAACTATTTAAGGATATTGGCATCATGACTGTTCATTACCAATACATTTACGAAAACATAATGTACGTCAGAAAAAATCTGCATCTTTTCGGTAAAAGAGGTGACGGACATAATTACAGTTCAGCCAGGCTTTAGACTCGCTAAAGTAGATTCATCTTTCATGAGGTACCTACTGTTTGAGATGCTATAATAAAATTTCCACAAAGTATTCTTGAACTGAATGAGACTAAATGTTAAACATGCATTAAACGCACACTATGTAAGCAAGCATATTACAAGTTGAGCGATTATGTCGCTGATAAAAATGCTTGGCTCAATGCTGGTCCTGCTCCACAGGGGCGCAAAAATTGGTAGCATTAAATGGTATTGTTGGAGCTGCTGAAGATTATACAACTATCTTTGCATTGTATAGATTCAATCTCTGTAGTATTATATAATCGCATAATTGTGTGAGTACTATGTACTAGAAAACTATCGTTCACTGGAAACCTACTTTGGTTTTTGACTTGAACGTGCCCTGGCGGTTGCGAGTATGTCATGCTCACTCAAATGTCTCGCTGATGGTGGCGCGTGTGTCGGACCATTCAGTTCCCTTCAAAATGGTTGAGCTGAATGGTGCTGATCCATGCGTCATGTTCGTGAATGGGCCCTGTCAGTTGTGACTGGTCATGTCTTAGTTGCCATGGCTTATTTGAATGAATTATTTTGTTTTTAATAATTATGGACACTTTTAACGTGCACATCTTGCTACATTGTTCTCACATAATTTACCATCTCAACATGAATGATGTAACCAAGATTTGTAACAATAATCTGATTTAAAATAGTGTCCATGGAGTTTCTTGCCCGTTCTTCTCCATAGAGATCCACGCTAGGGAATGGGCAACTACAGTAATTTCACAGTTTTTATGTCTTGTGACTGGGACTGTGGCTACATTAAAATGTCATCTTTGTTACTTTCGACAATTCAAAAGTGCCTGTAATTGGCCAACTTGAAATAATTGCTTTGATTTTGGTTGATTTTGATTTTGATATAGCCAATACGAACAGGAATAGTAGAAAGTTTTTCTTTATCTTTACTTGACCTATCTGGCTCCCTAGGAGTTCCCGGTTTTATATTTTTAAGAAATTTAAATAGCTGTTCTGGCTCTGAAAACTGCGCCGCTTGAGTTCCTAACCTTATACTTCGGTCCTCAATTCCATAAACGATACAATCTACAGCATCGTTACCACGAATATTACCGCGGTTAAGTAGGTTTATTTTCACGTAAGAGTATGACCTGTTTTTCTGACCACTCGTAAATTTGTCTACATTCTTCGACTTTAGAAATCCATGCATTAATAGTTTGCTCTTTGGTCAATGGGTCGAATTCAGGAATAACCTGGTTTAGAGACGAAAACCTCTCACTCGAACCGAATTTCGAAGACTTAATAATATCTAAGAATGACTATCAATAAATTAGTATTTTGATTGCTTACGTTACATCTGCTTCGTTTCGTCTCATTAGTCTCACCGTCGCGATCAGAGCTATGCTTCGCTCTGCCACGTTTCTGATGCCAGTCGCCCCGACCGACGCTTGCTGCTCAGTCGGCTGTCGTGCCGGTGTCGTGGCCGGCTCTTGCTGCGACTGCGTGACGCACTCGTCAGTTCACTGCGGCGCTCCCTGCTGCTCCTGCTGCGATGCTCGCCGGGGTCCCCGTCACTGCAGTCGCTACGGTCACGTCGCTTGGTGCGACGAAGTACTGCTGCGCCGGTGCTAACTCCGGTTGCGCCAACTGCATTGGTCATCAGCCTCACAGCTGCCATCTCGGCAACGCGACGGTGTTTGAAACCGGTCAGGTTCCATCGTTATACTGATAAAGACAAACAACAAAAAAAAACGCATCATATCCTTTTAATTGGTTAGTGTAGAAGACAAAGCTTAGCATTTACGTGTAAATTTACCAAACATCAGGGATCACTAACATTGTCAGGGAGTACCATAAACAAATGCAACCCATCCAGAAAAGTGGATAGTTACTCAACTAAAGAGCAAGTGGAACCCTGGTTAAATGTCACTACGAGCATGATCTACTGCATAAATCAATATCATGCTAACACCATCAGGGAGTTCCCTGGGCCTCGATTCTGCTATTATAATAGTGTCAGAGCAGTCGATCATTGATTTCATAATGATCAAGTTCTGTCAAATTTTGACAAGTTTGTTAATTCTATTAATATAATGGCGCCATTATGACTTTTCACTGACACTCCATTGAAAGAAGTGTCATAGTATGATAATCTCGTACATGAAATCTGGCATGAATGATTTCGAAAACCATTTGTAATAAGGGTTTTATAATAATGACAAGACGACAATGCCATTAAAACACAATTTTATTACGAGACCATTGACGGCCAATGATCGACCATTGTGAATTTAGCAGATTACGAACTTTAAGCAAAATGACAATGGGATGAGAATGGAATCGTGTTGGAGTGACGAATTTATTAAAATAGCAGAATTAGGCCCTGATCAAGTGCTAACAATAACATTGTTAGGTTGGTAAAGGTTTAATTACGTGAATATAATTGGGAAAGTAAATTCTAACCATACAACCTCAATGCTGGGGGGTAACCAGACCAATTGTTGTGATCGTAGAAGACGCAAGCTCTATAACAACATTGTCAGGGAGTACCCTGGTCCCTGACCAATGTTAACAAAACTTCACCCTGACATCTTAACACTTTCACTACTTTTTTTTTTATGTCTGTGGGCAAGTGGACGACAACAAGTATCGGACAACTAGAACAAGAGAAAAATAATATAAAAAAAAAACTTATTTTCTTACCTTGTTATCGTAATCCCACTTCTGAGTTGTAAGACAACTCAGAAAAACGGCAGCTTCAGGATTATATATGTTTATTAGTCACTGTATCAACGACTACAAACTCACAATCAAATCAGTTTATCACAATCTCGCATACAATAAATTATAATATTTCCGTTACTCAACAATATTTTAAACTTCCAACGAGCAACGGTCAATCAGGCAGAGGTTCCGCTATATGAACTTCTTGAGTCGACGATCAGCGATGGAATGATCAAGCCTTGGCTGCCCCGTAAGCACAACGGTTAGTGGGAGGGGTATGGTGTTGCCAACGCTTAACGGTGTTGCTAGTTAAATGTACACAATACCATTATATTTTGTAACACGTTGTATTAGTTTTATTATATTTTTGTGTGAAACAACAGAAATCTCAATATTGCTATTCATAACCGGACATTAATTGAGGTTAGATAACTTTTTAAAACTTTATTCAATTATTGATGAGAGATAAATTACCAAGTCCACATTGTTTCAGTTGTTTCATTCTGAATAATAAGAGTTAATTATACTATCTTTTTTCGGCACATTTTGATTATTATGATTTTGTTAGGTATAAGGTTGAAAAACTATAGCGACAGTGATATAAACTTAAACTTTTTTTTTGCTAAATAGGTACCTAATTTTAATGTTTAACCCTTAGTTAAATCAACTAGAAGTATTTATATCAATTAGAATTGGAAGATTTCTAAGAAAAAGTAGGTGCTTATGCATCTTTCTTTACGGTGCAGTCAGTAGATAGTTTAGCCTATCTAACTGGTAATATAAATATTTCAACCCATATGATATAGCTTGTTTACAAATAAAGGAACATTTCCTGTCAGCATGATTTTAGTTTGTAAGTAGTGTTCTATATGTAGTGTTGTATATTTTATATTGTATTGTATGTATTAGTTTAGTGTATAAACTAATTTAAGTTGTTAACTCTATTGTTTGTGCACATAAGTTATCCTCTCCTGCAAATCTCTCAGCACAAGTATGGTTTGCTGTAAGAAAACCCAATTCTGGGTTAAGCTCGCCGTTGTACATAAGCTATATTTTGTAATTTTGTGTATATTTTTCTTTGTAATTTTTTTTTTGTGCAATAAAGAATAAGAATAAGAATAAATTGTCAAAAAACACAATTTAGAGTACCTAGGTATTGTAAGCTCAGGATCGCACGGGCGATTTTTCCCGCGTCGATATTTTTTCATACACTCGATTTTCAACACTCTGCTAAGCGCCGAGAGTCGAAAATCTAACTGTGTGGCTTTTCGACGCGCTGGGATGCACTCTGTTAGATACTCAACGCTCGGTTCAGAACCGAGAGTTTAAATTCCAGTGTGCAATAATATTCCGCCGCGATATTTTTACGTCCGTGCATACGTGGGCTTGAGTGTCTGTCTGCTTTACAATTTTTTTTTTTTCAATATTCATAGTTTAGTTACCTACTGCAGTAATATTGCCTGTGTAGCCTATGTAATAGTATTTATGTATTATTTATATCTGTCTTCTCTTACCTAGTTCTCACAGTACAAGCTCTACCTAGTGTGTCTGTCTTATGATATTAATTATCTCATATTATACGTTTATCAAATATTTTTGGTTTGTTATAGCATGGATGTCATAGTGACGTGGGAAGACCAAACGAATAATTGCGTTTGCATATCTGAACTGAAACCCATAATAAAAAATGAGCCCATAACTTTAGGAACCAAAGTTAAAATGCTTTTCTAAACAAAATGGTATTATGGAATTGTCACAGCTATAGAAGATGATGAAACTGGTGAAATAAAAACTGTGAAACCACCATAACGAAGACAATCAAATGGATCAGAATGCTCTGAGGATAATGTGCCTATTAATATGCTCATTGATAAAAGTGACAAAAAAAAAGCACCTGAAGTTGAAATGAAAATTCAGACGAACGACGATAGTAATATTACCAAAACTGACGGTAAAAAAGCTAATGAAAGTGCAATGGATATTCAGACGAACGACGATAGTAATATTACCAACTGTCCTTCTGATCAAAGTAATATTACTTACTGTCTTTCTGATCAAAATAACTCGGGACTGTTTGAAAACATGGATATCGATGACGTTGATGATCCGGGTTACCACCCTGAAAGAACTTTATCACCCACGGTTTTACAAGACTACCAGGAAATAACTGTGGATCATCCTATGTTACTATCATGTGAAGTACCTCATTGTGGAAATTATATTTTCAATTCTTGGAATACGTGTTTCCTATTTTTGTGTTCCGAACATTTCGTAGAAAACGTATCCTGTACTATGCATGGACAAATTGTCGACAAAAAATGGCTCAATACCACATGATGATATTCGTTGTGATGAAAGTCAACAGGTTATTCATTATTATTCCGAGCTCTTGCGGAGTACGAGTATTATAGCGCTCCATTGCTTGGCTTGTCTGTTTGTATTCCACAGCTATCTAGTTCACAAATGTGGAATATGAATGCAGTACGACGCCACTTCATCTTCCGATAGTATGATTAGCCGGAAGATTTGGCGCAAGTTGAATCAGCGTCTTCTCCGCTCTTTAGCATTTTCGAGCATTAAAAATGCAGCCATAGTATTAATTTTATAAAAATCTTAAATTTCCGTCGACCACACGATAACTATTTTGCTGACGTATTAAATGACATAAGTAACCGTCAAAACAAGTGTCAAAATCAAAATCAAAGCATTTATTTCAAGTAGGCCAGTTACAGGCACTTTTGAATTGTCGAAACAAAAATGAACATTTAATGTAGCTACAGTCCCAGTCACAAGACATAAAAACTGTGAAAGTACTGTAGTTGCCCATTCCCTAGCGTAGATCTCTATGGAGAAGAACGGGCAAGAAACTCCATGGACACTCTTTTAAATCAAAAAATTGTTACAAAATCTTGGTTACATCATTCATGTTGAGATGGTATATTATGTGAGAACAATGTAGCAAGATGTGCACGTTAAAAGTGTCCATAGCAAAACCAAAACAAAATACAACTCAAAAACAAATTAATTAATTCAAATAAACCATGGCGACTAAGAGATGACCAGTCACAACTGACAGCGCCCGTTCACGCACATGACGCATGGATCAGCACCATTCAGCTCAACCATTTTGAAGGGAACTAAATGGTCCGACACACGCGCCACCATCAGCGAGACATTTGAGTGAGCATGACATACTCTCAACCGCCAGGGCACATTCAAGTCAAGAACTGCCGTAGGTTTCCAGTGAATGATAGCTTACTAGTACATAGTACTCACACAATATGGGCTATGCGATTATACAATACTAACATTGAATCTATACAATGCAAAGATAGTTAAGTACAATCTTCAGCAGCTCCTATACCATTTAATGCTATTAACTATATCATTTAATGCTATTAATTTTTGCGCCCCTGTCCATGTGGAGCAGGACCAGCATTAAGCCAAGCATTTTTATCAGCGATATAATCGCTCAACTTGTAATATGCTTTTTTACATAGTGTGCGTTTAATGCATGTTTTAAATTTCGTCTCATTCAGTTCAAGAATACTTTGTGGAATTTTATTATAGCATCTCAAACAGTACCCCATGAAAGATGAGTCTACTTTAGCGAGTCTAAAGCCTGGCTGAACTAATTGGTCCCTGTTTCTAGTACTGTAATTATGTCTGTCACCTCTTTTACCAAAAAGATGCAAATTTTTTCTAACGTACATTATGTTTTCGTAAATGTATTGACAATGTACCGTCATAATGCCAATATCCTTAAACAGTTCCCTTAGAGAATCGCGCCTACGAAGATTATATATAGCTCTGATGGCTCTTTTCTGCAGAATAAATATAGACTCAATATCTGCAGCCCGTCCCCATAGCAAAATACCGTAAGACATTATACTATGGAAGTAACTAAAATAGACCAGTCTAGCGGTATCTACATCAGTAAATTGACGGATTTTTCTAATGGCATATGCTGCTGAACTTAGCCGCCCCGCAAGAGATGTTAAATGAGAACCCCATTGTAGCCTTGAATCAAGCGTAAGGCCCAGGAAAACCGTTTTATCTACGAATTCAAGTTTCTCATTATTCAATAATATATCACAATCACTACCCTTAACATTCGGTAATGAAAATCTTATGCATTTGGTTTTTTATTCATTTAATACCAAATTGTTTGCTGTGAACCAATTTTGGACCTGAAGTAGGGCATTATTCACGTCATCTAAATTTTGTGCCCGTCTGTTTATCTTAAAAATTAAAGAAGTGTCGTCAGCAAATAACACCATATTTTGAGGTTGGTTTTTCAATAAATAGGGTAGATCATTTATATATACTAGAAAGAGGAAAGGACCCAATATTGAGCCTTGTGGAACCCCCATTTTTATTTTTAAACCCTGTGAATTAATACCATTTATCTGAACATGTTGTTGTCTATCATTCAAATATGATCTTACCAAACTAAGTGCAAGTTTACCCAGTCCGTAATGCTCAAGTTTCAAAAGTAATGTGTCGTGATTTACGCAATCAAACGCTTTGGAGAGGTCACAAAAAATTCCTATGGCATCTTGGGACTCTTCCCACGCAGTAAATATGTGCTTTAATAAGGTTACACCGGCGTCAGTTGTACAACGTCCCTTGGTGAAACCATACTGTTGATCATGTAAGATTCTGTTGGTGTTAAAATGATAGAGCATTTGATCAAGCATTACTTTTTCAAAAACCTTGCTAAAAACTGGCAACACGGATACAGGTCTATAATTGTTAGTATCTTTACTGTCCCCGGATTTGAAAAGAGGTATGACTTTACTGTATTTAATTAAATCAGGGAAAACTCCTTGGTCTACACATAGATTAAAAATTAAAGCTAAGTATGGGGCTATTGTCTCAAGTATGGATGTACAAACTTTGATAGACATTCCCCATAGATCTTCGGTCAGTTTGATTTTTATTTGCCGGAAAGCTTTAATAACTACCATAGGGTTAATGTGTTTAAATTTAAATTCAGCCAGGCAGCTAGACACATTCGTCTTTAATAAACCCATTGAGACTTCAGGAGAGGAATTTAGAGCCTCCGTAGTTTTTAATGGTATTTCTGTAAAGAAATTTACAAATTCTTGAGCTACTTCCTGATTAGAGCTTTTAGGACCACTTGCTGTATCTAATATGTAGCTAGTGTTACGTATTTTCTTCCTGTTAGTCTCGTTATTTATGACTTTCCACACTGTCTTTATTTTATTTTCTGCTGTTTTGATCTTGTTGCTAATGTGCAGGGCTTTAGCAACCTTGCATGTATTTCTAAAAATTTTTGAATATTTAGCAACATACTTGTTAAAAGTTTCAGTGTTAATAAAAGGCTTAAGGCCATAAAGCTCAAATAGTCTTTCCCTACTTTTTCTGATGCCTCTAGTTGCCCAATCACTAAATATGAATTTAGGGCAAATACTTTTTGTCTTCTTTTCAAAAGTTTTGTTGAATTCCGTATGAACTATTGAAAAGAAACGATTATAAAATTGATTTATATTAATATCGTCATGGCTCATAACACTTAACTTGTTCTGTAGGGAAATATTAAACCTATTTAATTTGCTAGAAGTTATAGGTCTAAATTTAATCTGTACTTTTTGCAATGGTGTATTACAACTATAAGTTACAGTTTGTCCGCTATGGTCAGACGGCAAACAATTTACTATGGCTTTATCTAAGTAATCACAATCGCAGAAAACATTATCTATACAAGTAGCAGAAGATGTTGTGATTCTAGTAGGTTCAATAAAAACGTTAGTCAGGTCAAATGACTTAAAAAGATTTAATAACCGACCACTATTTGAATGTTCTTCTAAAATATTGATATTGAAATCACCACAAATTATTGTAGATTTATTACTGGCTGCAAGTTTTGCCAGGACATCTTCCATTATTGATTCAAATATGGAAAAGTTTTGATAGTTTGGGGGTCTGTACACACACACAACTACATGCTTATCTAGCTCAACACAGGACAGTTCGACGCAATGTTCAACCGAGAGACCTACTATGTCATTACGTTGCTTATATTTAAAACTATTTTTAATTAATATTAGGGAACCTCCACGAAGCATAGTTTTACGGTTAAAGCAGCTACCCACCATATAGTTCTCATAATTAATAAGCATTTGGTAATCTTTTATCCAATGTTCAGTAAAACAAATGATGTCAAACTTACTTTTTTCTAAAAACAATTCAATTTCTAATAATTTGCAAGACATTCCTTGGATATTTTGGTGGAATAATTTTAAGGTGTTCTGCTGAGGCCCTTTTTTATTAACTAATTGAGTGCAAGAATTAATAGTACCTTCTGTTGTCTCACTTTCTAGTTTAAATTTATATTAATATTTGGAGTGAGGCCGGAGACTCCCGTGCCATCCTCAGACAACAAGACCCTATCTGTAATAGACCCTAATTGAGGATTCACCATGGTGACAGATGGATCCTCCTCATTGCAATATTTGTAAACATTTATAGCACTACTGCTATATTCATTTAAAGTCACCTGTACATTAGTAGAATTACTAATAGTCGCAGTGTTAATAATGGAACTAAACTTAGACATACTATTTATGTCTGTGTGAATATTAAAAGCTAATAGCGAAGCTATTTTGTGTCTACATCTAATAGGTAGATACACCTTACCCCGTGTCGACTTAAGTTTACCAACAATACTGTGTTGATATCTAGATATACAAGTCTGTCACTATAGTGACCTGCCAGAAAATGTACATGGTTATTTAACATATGTATATAATTGTTTTTTCTATTACCCAATTTTTCAAAATAGGGAAAAGCACACAATATGATTTTACTACAGTTTAGCTTTAACAACTCTGATACACATTCAGTGATATCTTCCTTTTTAATCTTAGAACTATTACCCATACATATAGTTATGGTGGTATTAGGATTACAAACAGTTTTTGTTGCAGATGCCATAACCTGTTTGTAGGTCGACCCTGGCATACAATAATTTTGAGTACAATAACTCAGGCTATTACTGATCAATTTCCCAAGCCCTCTACCTATACTATCAGAGAACATAACTGAAAGATTAGAATCTAGACAATTAGGTGAGACAAAATTACCTAAGTCAGGTATTGTATCTTGGCTGGAAACACAGTCCTGAGTTTTCACAGCTTGGCACGGGTCCTCCGTTGCCTCAGGCTGAACATCATTCCTGGATTCCCCCTGACAAGTACACTGAATGTTGTTGAGAGTCAGTGAGTCCACTTTGTCTACCAATGCATTTGTAGCAAGAATATGCTCTTTAATTTGATTTTGTGAGCGTTCATATTTGTTATATAAAGATTTTAGTGACTTATTAAGAGCCTGTATTTCTGATTGCAAGCGCTGAGTGTCAATTTCATAAATATTTATACTATCTTCCAATTTAATCTGATAGTTATTTAATTTATTAACTAGAGAAACACGTTCCTTTCTTAATTGAATATTTTTGGAATGGTGTTTCTGTTGTTTCTTGTATTTATTACATTTTTTAATGATTTTATTTAATCGTGCATATTTCTTAATTTTATTCTGGCTTATTTTATGGCCGTAGTTATGCTGTAGTAAGGAGTCCTCTGTAAGGTCTATTGTTGTAGTGTCAAAGTATACATTACGGTCGAGCTATCATTCATTCGTCGGTCGGGCCCCGAACTACCCGTCCGTCCCACAGTCCGTCCGTAGGTGCTAGAGAGTAGGAAACGCCCGTAACGATTGCCGTTTGAACGGGTTTCGTGCTTAGGGAGTAGACCCCCAGAACCAGAAATAACAGTAGCTTTACAATTGTTGCGAGATATTACATCTAACAAACGCGGTGACGTTGATGTGTTTGTTGAGTTTATAGCTTGCAAATTGAGGAAAATGGAGGACTATACCAAGTCCTCAGTCCAAAATCAAATCCAAAACCTAATTTTTGAAGCTGAAATGAATATGTTTTCGGATCATCATCATCATCATCATCAGCCTATATAATGATCCCCCACTGCTGGGACAATGCCTCCTCTCAAAGAGAGGGAATGGGCTATAATCTACCACGCGGGCCCAGTGCGGATTGGTAGATGTCACATGTCTTCGAAGTTTTAGTTCTAGGACATGCCGGTTTCCTCACGATGTTTTCCTTCACCGTTTTGAGAGCAGCGGTGATGAAATAAATTACACAAAGTAATGCACCTGTCTGGGTTCGAACCCACGACTTACTGTTCGTAAGTCGGGGCCGCCACCACTGGGCCACCGCTGCTCTCCCACTGGGCCACCGCTGCTCTCCGCACCGCTGCTCTGTTGTTTTCGGATACTCGTCGTGAATTGAATACTTCTTCAAATATTCGTTCAGGTTATTTTACTCAGCAACTAGTAAGATCAACGCCGTCAACGTCGCAATCTTATTCAACCCGAGTAATTGCATTGTGCAAGATAGCTCAGATATCAATAGTAATCATGAAAGTCTTCAGACCCTAATGGAACTGAATTAAAGCGACAACTTCACACTCACGTTACTTCACAAAATGTCGCCAGCAAAATTTTTTTTTTTTGAGGTTTCTTGCGTATTTCTTACTTATTTTCTAATTTTTTTTTAATAAAAGCCTTATCATTTCTTCCTTATTTATTTTACTAAATTATATTTGACAATCTTACAGTATTTAGTAATCTGCTTACGCTTCTTACTTCACCGAAAATTACAAGACAACTGAGAATATC
Organism: Xestia ashworthii; assembly: GCA_950022955.1. Taxonomy (NCBI): domain Eukaryota; kingdom Metazoa; phylum Arthropoda; class Insecta; order Lepidoptera; family Noctuidae; genus Xestia; species Xestia ashworthii. Next base: position 17,082,091 of record OX465569.1, read on the forward strand.
GATTCACAGCCGGGCTTTTTGGCGGCTTTGCTTGTCGTCAATCCGCCGGCAGTGCCGCCGAGCTGTGTGGTTCCACCATTATCCACCATTACACGCGCTAACCGCCTACCAGGCGCCGGGTAACAGGTAACCCATAGCGCAGTGGGTTGTCAACTCTTGTAATAAGTATGTTGTCAACAGCCGCGCGGCGCGCACGTACGCATAGATCGATTTTTGAACTTTTAAAAAATATACCATTTGACTCCCCTTGCCCTTGTTTCCCCAAAGATTACTTATTAAAATTATTTGTACGATTTCGAATATTCTCTACGTTAAAATTTAACAATCGGAAATTTAAAGAAGGGAATAAATCATTTATCATTACATCAAATAACACCTAAAAGCATTTTTTTTTTAAATATGGCGCCGCAAGAGTCTGTCTGCTATGATTTAATCTAATTAATAACTCTCATAAACTATTCCATGATAATATTGATGAACCTGCCATCTCTGCTTGGCAATTAGCATTAACAATTATTTACAAAGATCATTATTCAATTGACATTAGGGTTAAGCGCCATCTATTGGCATTTGTATTAACTAGTACTTAAATAGATCTTCGAGTGCCAATTTAAGAGATTAATTAAACAAGTTTAGCTAGAACTATAGTTAAAATTAAGATAGCTAATATTTTATAACTATTGGGATTTTACCAATTTGTCATAGCTTTTTCGTGGACTTTGGTTTCTTTGTTTGTATGGCAACATTCCACATGTTGTGGAATGTAGCGCCAAGTACAATTTTAATGGTCAATAAGTCAATTGATAATTTTAACTAAATCAGTTTTTCTAAAACTAACTACAAACCAAAAAATAACAAGTTATTTAATAGCCAATACTTGTACGTTGAATTAAACCCCCCAGAAGACACAGACACTACATCAGCAGCTGGGCCTAGTACAGGTTTTTCACTTATTAACATAGAATCACCTCTTGAATACAAGGTTGAGCTAGTAGAACTTGTAATGAACCAAGGTAAAAAAAAAAACATCTTTATATTAAAATTGTAATCCTTTATTTTAACCACACTTTTAATATAGATACAAAAAATGTATAACAAAAGATTTTTTATATAATTCGTCTATATGTAATTAAAATACTTTCAGGTACCTCCTCAAAGACAAATGTGGGAAGTAGTACAAGACAAAAAAGAGAATATTCGTAGGAAGCAGTTGCGTAAAAAGGGTCCTAAAATGTGATCTTCATTGTAGTTCTTTAATCATTATGATTCTAGAGACTGGGATTCTATTTTAAATATAAATAAAACTGCAAGGACTAATAATCATAATCAGTCATGTTCTCTATTTTACCGACGACACCACAGACAATCTTAAGCCGCGTACACACTAGTAATTGTTAGGGATGGTTCACACTACTGAGACATCCCCTTTTTTATAATAGAAAATACAAATCAATTTTAACACTCGTAGTTCTCTAAATATTGAGGTCGCCTCAAAGTCTTTCCATACCTAGATGCATTATTAGTAACATTACTGTTATTATTTGGAAAAAAAGAGGAGATTCAAAAATGTAGTACTTACAACTTATATTTTGGTATGTCCGTTAAGTTTTTTTTTTACTTAAGAACCCGCGCCTTGCATTATCAGCAAGCATACAGCAAGCATGCAGCAAGCATGCAGCAAGCATGCAGCAATCATGCAGCAATCATGCAGCAAGCACGCAGCTGGCATGCAGCAGGCATGCAGCAAGCATACAGCAAGCATGCAGCAGGCATGGTTTCTGTCACGGCTCCGGCGCTGCGGGGCTCCGGCGGTCACACGCGAGCTTATCGTCGCAGAGGGTTTTGCTCCTCAGCTCGCGGCCCGCCTCGCCCCTCCGCGCCTACGCGGGCTTAAATTACACTCTAGGGGTAGGGCAGAAAAGACTACGTGGAGTCGGTTCTGCAGCGATTCATTTCTGTCACAAAATTTGTGCTTATATATGTCACCGTTAAATTGTCAAACACGTTATATTACAATATAACGTGTTACTCTCTAGCAATATTGTAAACTCTCGAATTATTGTCAACTGAACATACGGAAGTATCTCTGCCCCCATAATCGGGACTTGGGGCACCCCCCAGTTAAGTTAGTTAGGTTCCCTTTAAACCCTGCACTCGGAAATAGGGGCCCCGCGAAACGGGGCTCCGTCGACTACGCTTTTTAGGGGCATATAATACGGCTATTAAATAAAAAATTTCGTCCATTCGGGATTTCGTCCATTCGGGATTTCATCCATCGGTATTTCGTTCATTCGGGATTTCGTCGATTCGGGATTTCATCCATCGATATTTCGTCGATTCGGGATTTCATCCATCGATATTTCGTCCATTCGGGATTTCGTCCATTAGGGATTTCGTCCTTTCGGGCATTTGAACATCGGTATTTTGTGTTTCGATATAACGACTATCGGTATTAAAAACTTTCGGTATTTTGAATTTCGATGTTTTGGACGTCGGTATTTCAATCATAGGTATTATGAACTTTCGGGATTATGATACGTACCCCTTAACCCTTTATTTATCACAATGACAAATTCAGAGTTACGATAATGAACCTTATGAGCTTCCTCCACCCGTAAAATTCATATCAGTATCGGCAAACGAAGGAATGCTCGATAATTTATATTCAAATTTTAACAAAATATTTTTGGCACCATTCTTATCCCTGTGAGTACCTTTACGACATACACTGCAGTATACGTAACGGTATGGTGATTTCGAAACGTGCAACTTTTGTTGAATTTTTTTCTCATAACATTTGCTACAATTTTTAGTTGTAATTAAAAGCTTCATTTATTATATATAATGATAAATTTTTCCGTTGTTTTATAATTTTCAAAATGTCATTATGTCTAAATTTTCTGTGACCCTTGAATGTTCCTTTGTTCATAAAATCAAAACCGGCTCCGTAAACAACTAACGTATCTGGTTCTTTTCCAAAATATCATCCACAATTTTATGATTTGTTTTTTGATCATTTATATATTTATCAAACTTTAATCTTTGTAATCTTCTCTGCTCGTATATTTTCTGTTTTTCATCTAACCATTTTAGTTGAAATTTAGTATAATCTTCTACATTTGAATTTTTACAACTAATTATAAAACCCAATTCTTTTTCTAAAGATTCTCTATCATTTCTTATCTTCAAATCAACATCTTTTGTAAATTTCAATCTCTTCTTTTCCCTTTGATGTTCCTTTGTTTCACAAACAACTCTTCCCTTTTTCAAAGTTTTATATTCAAAAGTATCATTAGATGAATTTCTATTGCATGTTACAATTGGTGTTTTGGCTCCAGGATCAACTGCAATTATTTTATTGTACTTTTTGTACAATTGGTTTTCATTTTCATTTAAAGTTTCCTCTTTCTTTAAACGTTTAGCTTTATGTTTATCCTTTTTTACAACCAATCTATTCATGGATAATGAAACACAAACACCATCTGTATTAAAACTCCAACCAAAATTTTTGGGTAATGAAAAATACCGACTCCAGTATATTTTTGGGTCACTTTCTGAAAATTTAACCCAAGTAGATGGTGTGTTTTCTGCATCGACTCTGCGTAAAAGTTCATGTAAGCATCTAGAATCATAGGTAATGTGTTTCAATCCATGTTTATAAATTGGGAAAACATTGAAAGATTTATTATTATTTTCATACAATTCATGTTGAATTTGTACAAATAGAGGAATATGTTTCCAAAAGTTTTGTTTCATTTCCTTTTCTGAAATTTTATTTACTTCAAACCATTTTCCAATTTCATTACCGCTGTATGTATTTTTATAAAAAGCATTGAATGTGGAATCATGTATTTGTGATTTTGTCAGTTTTTCAGAAAACTTATGATACATGTATTTCTTTAGACGTTTGAATGCGTGAAGATTTACATTATTCTCTAAAATTGTCTTGTATTGATTTGCAATTAATGTTAGATTGGATGTTCTCAAAGTTCCATTGTATGTTGTATTTTTATTTAAAATTTTATACTTTTCAATAATGTTGAGAGGGTCTTGTAATTTGTGATTTTTTCGTTTGAGTATATATGTAAACTGTAGTGGATCAAAATTCGGAAACAATTGTTGAAAATCTTCATGATTATAATAATTTTTAAAGAAATGGTTAACCAAGTACGACAATTCTATACTCAATCTAGACAATTCTTTTACATCTGACCTTACAGTTTTCAACAATTTTTCTTTCTTTTCAGACAGATGACATATAAAAGAACACAACCCCTTTTTGATACAATATACTGATATTTCTTGATCTTCTTCAAGTTCTGCTTCTCTTATTTTTCTTTTTCGTTTTAAACATTTGGAACTAGAAGATAGAGCATGGTCATCTTTTCCGCAAGACGGACAAGGCATCTTTTATATGCCTCATTAATATTCTTACAACCTATAAGAAATTTAGTAAGTTATGCTATTATATTTGACATTAATGTTCCTACTCGAAAATTGACTTGTATTGACCATATACTAAGCAACATTGCCAATGCAACTGCCTCTGTACTTCCCCTGCATCTTTCGGATCATGACACAGCCAGCTAAACAGATACCACTAAAATCAGCAATATACTACATTCATAAAAGAGACTATAACTTAGATAACATTCGAAAATTTAAGGAATGCTTGCAAAATCTTTCATGGGCCAACGTTTACTTAAAGACTGACACGAACTCCGCATTCGATGACTTTCATGAACTGGTGTGTCTATTTTATGATCTCTGTTTTCCCAAAATAAGAGTGAAAGTCAACAGCTATAAAAAAAACACGCAAAAGTGGATAAGTAAAGGTTTGAGACAAAGTTGCAAAACTAAACGGAAGCTACGGTACCTGTACTACAAAACTAAGAATATAAGTAATAAAAATAAATATAAAAGTTACTCTAGATTACTAAATAAATGTATTTATAATTCAAAAAGGAATGCAAATATAAAATATATTCATACTCATGAAAATAAATGCAAAGCCACATGGAATGTCATTAAAAATGAAGTAAATAATAACACTCACAAAGATAGCATAGAATATATAAAATTAAATGATAGCTTAATTACAGACCATGTACAAATGCCCAATATATTTAATGACCATTATGTCAATTCAACGCAACAAGGCGGGAAAAGCGCACAGAAAAACCTCTACAAAAATACATGTGTCAACACAATGTTCCTAAGACCAATGCTGGCCAACGAGGTACGACAAGAAATTATGTCTCTGTCTAATACCAAGGCAGAGGGCTATGATGAAATAAATACAAAAATCTTAAAAGCTTGCAGTGATGAACTTTCTGGTATTCTCACTCATCTGATAAACATGTCGTTCTCCAATGGAACCTTCCCAGAGAAATTAAAAGTGTCCAAAACCTTTATTTAAGAAGGGATGTAAATGTGACATAAATAATTATCGACCTATAACTTTAATACCCATCCTGTCTAAAATTTTTGAAAAATGTATGTACAAGAGATTAATTAATTATTGCAATCAATTTCAAATTATAAGTGACAAACAGTTTGGATTCCAAAAGAATAAATCCACATCGTTGGCTGTTTTTTCTCTTATGCAAGCTATACTTTCAAATATTAATAATAATCATATGACTACTGGGCTTTTTTTTGATCTATCGAAAGCCTTTGATCTGGTATCACACGATATTTTGCTACATAAGTTAGAAGCTATTGGTATTAGAGGACCGGTACTCCAGAGGCTATCGTCCTATTTAACTAACAGAAAACAACGTGTCACAATCACAAAAAAAAATGAAAGTAATGACATAATATCCTACTCATCGGAATATAGACATAATAAACATGGCGTTCCTCAAGGAAGCGTACTGGGCCCAATATTATTCCTCATTTACATAAACGACATCATAAAAATATCATAAATGCATATTATTTGCCGACGACATATCTATTATAGTGACATCCGATAAAAAACATCATACCATTCTGGATCATGAGCTTGACATTAATAATACAATTGACAAATTATTACATTGGCTTGACATTAACCATTTAAAGATAAATTTAGATAAATCCGGTTACATTCAATTTAATCAATCAAACAATTATAAAAATAACATCAAACTCAATATTAATAAAATCAAAGAAGTAACGCAAACAAGATTCTTAGGCGTAATAATAGATAAAGATATTAATTGGAAAGACCACATAGATAATGTCAGCACTAAAATCAATAAATTTGTATACGCACTAAAACAAATAAAAAAATTTACCGACATTAAGACTGCTATAATAACTTACCAAGCTTATGTCGAATCAGTACTACGTTATGGGCTTGTAATGTGGGGTAATAGCACCGACTTCCAAAGAGCATTCATAGCTCAAAAAAAGTGCATGAGATCAATTTGTGGACTCAAACCTGACGACTCATGTCAACCAATATTAAAGAAACTTGGTCTGTTACCGTTACCGTCACTTTACATTTACGAGATATGTATGTTTGTAATGCGAAATAAATAATTATTTAGGACTGCTAATGATGTGAATCCTCGAAATAGACGAGATCCCTATAAATTAGTATTAAATGATTTACCTAGGCTAGCTAAGTACAATAATAACTGCTTGGCAATGTGTGTGCGCATTTATAATAAAATACCAAGGCATTTTAAAATATTAAATACAAAACTGTTTAAAATTAAATTTTATAAATGGCTACTTGAAAATAGTTTTTAGAGCTTAAAAGAATTTATAGTTAAGAGCCATTTCACGTTTTTGCGCGTAGAACTAAAATTATGGTCGTCTTATTTACCATATTAAGTAATACTCCAACATTTTTTAATACCTGTAAAAGAAAGACCAGTCTTTCGTGTTGTTATTTAACATAACACATTTTAAAAAACTCTTTTATTATTTTTGTGGTAGTTAATCTCCCAAAAGTAGTTTACTGAAAAATCAACGCAGAGTCGATTTGCGACTCCTATATCTACCATTAATATTCATAATTTTAACAAAAAAAAATACACAAATCATCAGACATACGTTTTTGTCGTCAAACAATTTACTAAAATTTATATTTTTAATAACATTAATTAGTAAAAAAATAAAGTCTGAGGTCAATTTTTACGTTTTATGTCGCTGTTTTATCGCGATTTTTGGTTCGAACAAAGCGTAATTAAATTAAAAAAACTATGTGAATATAAACTATGTTTACAGACTAAACTAATTCCTAAATTTCATTAAAATCCCTTGGTATAATAAAAGATAATATCGTTTTTAAAATCACTCTAAACTAGAATAAATTACGAAGCACAAGCGAGCTGCGATCAGTCCGGCTCCAGCGCCCGTCGACGTAAGACGCGTGTCAGTTTTTCCCGCGTCCCGATTATAGAGCGTACGTATCGGAACGGAATATTATTATATACTGCGACTACCACATTTTGATTCTCTTCATATTTTTTTATAAGGTAAGATTTTCGTTACTTTATCCAACAAAGTATTATTATAGTACGAGTATGTAGTTTGTAGAATTTGTGCATTAATTAACCATCTGTTTTTGTTTTATTAGTTTTTGCAATGGGGCGCAAGAGTTCTGTTAACCATTGTGTGAAAAAAAAGAAATTTAGAAATATTGCAGCTATAAAGAAAGCATTAGAAGCGAGGTAGACATTATTTTTATTTGCAATTCATATACGTAGTTATTGATCACCTATCTTCATATCGACATGAATTCTAAAATTGTAATTATTAGAATACTAAAATAAATCAATTTATTATTATTGTGTAAAAATATGTTTCCTTTGTAGATGTGGAAACTTTACTATTGTTTTTATTCTAGAATGAGAAATCGCATGAATCGGGTAGTGGAAAATAGTGCTTTTAACCGAGAACTCCTGCCGGGTGCAAGTGAAGACCCAGATTTAATGACAGAAAAGGTATGTTTTAGTAAAAATTATATATAGAAAATAGAAATTTATTCAGTTGTAGGTTTGTATTTTATTGGAACGAAGTAAGAACAGGGAGCTTTTTTTTTTTCGTGGTAAAATCATCAAATGAGTCCTCCCACCCCGGGCAGGGCCGGAGGGACTGTCAGACTTGTACTGACTAAAATCCACGGTGTTCCTTCAATAGCCCTTTACGATCCGGGGTCACGGTAATGAGATAAGTCCGGCGACCCCGGCAGGCTTCGGCCCTCTACAGGGGGGGTCCCGTCATCTTGCTGATGCTCTTTGAGGCGCGAGTCCGGGTCGCCGGCGCGTTGTGTTCCATGGAACACAACGCGCCGTGGGCATGGTCCATGGTCGGACAGCGAGTAGCCCTTTACTCGCTGTCCGCATGCCCGCGAAGAAAGGGAGCTAGACAGAAAAAATTAAGACAGTAATACGTAGAATAATAATATTTCTTTATTTTTGTAGGAAAAAGAACCTGTTGCAATAGAGCCTGGTCTTGATGAATCAATGGAACTTTCAGAACCAATTGTAAATATGTTTAATATTCATTATCCATATTTCTTTTTAAAACCAATTACATGTTTTAATATTGCTTTTGTTGCGCATTCAGTTCTAGGTAGTATAATAATATTTCTTTATTTTTATAGGAAAAAGAACCAGTTGCAATAGAGCCCGGACTTGATAAATCAATGGAACTTTCGGACCCAATTGTAAATATGTTTATTATTCATTATACATTATATATCTTTGAATTTAATTTTCAATTAGATTTTTTGTATTGCTTTTTTTTTAGAACAATTAAATTGTTGATGGCAGGCGCATAATTGATTTTCAATACTTTTGGAGTCAATTAATGAATATAAGCGAACACAGTGAGAAGTTTGGTTGCAAATTACACTATTTGAAAATAGAAAAAGAGAAACAGATCGGTTTTATATCTAAATTTGACTTGAAGTGTACGATGTGTGGATCTAGCTTTGTTCTAAACACTTCGGAGACTAACACAACTGAATCAAGACTCGACCTTAATACTGGAGCGGTATCAGGTACAATTATTACAGGGATTGGCCTTTCTAACTTAAACGAGATCTCCGCATCGATGGATTTACCAACAATTTCTTTTCGATTATATAGCAAAACACATGATGCTATTTCCGAAATGTGGAAGACTGCTGCCGAAGTTACTATGTTAAATGCGGCTAAAGAAGAAATTGAAGCTGCAAAATTACGTGGCGATGTTTCTGATTCGGGAATAGCAATGATACCGGTTGAAGCGGATGCTTGTTGGGGCAAACGCTCTTATAAAAATAATTATTCTGCACTCTCTGGTGTTGCAGCTATAATTGGCGAACATAGTGGTAAAGTGCTACACATTGGCGTTCGCAACAAATATTGTGTCATTTGCGCCCGAGCTAATAAAAAAGGTCAACCAGCAAAAGAGCACAAATGCACCAAAAATCACACGGGATCGTCTACCAGCATGGAGCAAGCCATATTAGTTGAAGGTTTCAAAAGTTCCATTAGAGATAGAAAGGAGATTGCCCGTTTTGTAAGGGAAGTTGGGTCCCAGTGGAAAATGCTTGTGCCCTGAAGATTTTTATTGTACCTAATAGTAAAAACATAGCACTTTCATAATCGGAAACGTTTTTTCATTTTGTCACCCTGGTTCAGGAGATATCATTATTTTTCTGTTTTAAAAATCTAGGTTATAATTACAAATTGACAGACTATCATCACCATGAACATGGAATTATGTCTCTTTTACTTTATGCATAAAGTAATAGAGACATAATTCCATTACTTTATGCATATTTCTACACTTTAAGCATATTTATACTTACATAAAGTAATAAAGACAATTCCATTGTACTGTTGATTAGCAGTTTGGTAAAAAGTAGATACCTAGGTGCTCATCTATTGTGTAGAATAATAATGTTTAAATATAACAAAAAATGTGTAATTAGTTCACAGCTTCAGCACTGGATTAAGTTTTTAGTAATGACCCATAATTAACGTTACTGATTTTAGTAATAGTACAAACCAAGGGAAATAAAACAAATAAAACTTGGATATTTCTACACTACATTGTACTGCTATTTAGCAGTTTGGTAAAAAGTAGATACCTAGGTGCTCATCTATTGTGTAGAATAATAATGTTTAAATATAACAAAAAATGTGTAATTAGTTCACAGCTTCAGCACTGGATTAAGTTTTTAGTAATTACTCATAATTAACGTTACTGATTTTAATAATAGTACAAGGGGAATAAAACAAATAAAACTTGGATAAACTATTTATTCTTCATAAAATATTTCATCCAAAAATGGAGCTGGAGCACTTACATTGTTGAAGCGGCCCCAGCTTAAATACCATAATACTGTCATGGTATGAGCACAACACCCTACTGTACGGTTACCCACTAGACAGTTACAATAGTAAGCAATGATACTTTCTAAAGAATTTGCCCGATTTTCATCTCTACTTATCAATAAATAAGAGTAATATGTTTTGTGGCTCACATGGCGGGATTTAATTCTAGCCCTAATTAAATAACTATTTTGACCCAATATTAAGGGCAAATCCTCTTCCAACACATTGCTTACTTCAACATTATATGTACCATTACTTCTAATGTGCTCCCCATAATAGGATCTAGCCTGTTTTAATTGGTAAGATCCCAAAGCAAATCTTCTTAAATCATCTAAAGTTAATCTAGGAAAATGGTCTAAATGGGGAGCATTGCTGTCTATGTTTTGGAAAACCGCACGTCTCCTATTGATGTTTTCCCTTCGAATAAATTCCCCTAAAATATTGCTAGTATTTAATCTCGCCTGAGCAATTTGTAAATACTCCGCAGCATCAGGTCTGTCTTCTATTGTTGGGTGGAATTTATTCAAAAGAGCACAAGCAATTTTAAAATCATCCATAAGGTGTGTTGATGCTCTGTTAAAATACTCTTGTCGAAAGAGTTTGTAGTCTCTTTTAATGCGACCGTTTACAACTTCTACTACCCATCTACACATAGTAACACATCTAGACTTATTTGCTTGATCAGTTGTCAATTGAAATTCATTTTCCAATAATGACTCAGGCATGTAAGTTTTATAATTATAGCTTTCCAACTCGGGGATCACGTCTCTAAATCCCCTATCCAATATAAAGACGTCCCCCTGTCTAAAAAATGAGCGCATTGGACCACTTTCATTATGAAATAGATCACTCATGATTGTTGAGTCATTTTTTGTTGCTTCATATGGTCCAGTGCACTCTAAAATATATCCATCACAACATGTCATTAAAAATGGTTTAACCAAATTAGCGTACTTGTGTAGACTATATGTTTGTTTCTGGTATTTGTAGTTACTACTACTCTGTACATAAACATATGTACCATCACATATGACAATAGCAGGTTTAGCATCTGAAGTCATGCTACTATCTCCAAATAGACCTTCAGGAATAGTCCTGTTACGTGAGGCCACATTTTGTACATTAGTATGAGTAAGACCCAAATGCATTGGTACAAAATGTTCTTTTAAACATTCTCTAACAATCTTCATTTTTTTTTCTAATGTAGATCGTGGCAATTGAAAAAGAGTTGTCAGTCTTTGATTGCTGTCTCCTGTCCTAAGCTTAACAAGAAATATGCTCAAAGCAAGGCTAGGATTTCTAACCGCATTATTCAAACTAGGAACGCTATTTAATATTTCATTAAACTGCACTTCTGTTAGTCCCAGCCAGTAATGGCGTAAATGTGAATCCATTGCTGCAATATTATTAAAATCTAAAGTCCTTTGAGAAGCCCTTTCCAGCATGGAAAATATGTCATCGACTTGAAAGCCAGTAAAGTCATTTAAAATAGCAGTCAGTTCATCCCACTGATTACTATGTAAATGGTGATGACAGATCCTAGCATTTAACGGTATATATATATTGTACTGCAATAACAATAATTCCTTTATAGTCATAGGCACTAAAAGACGTTCATTATTTTCACAGCCTACAAAAATACAGTGACGAGAAGCTGCAGCAACTCGTTTATACTTTTGTGAGTTAATTTTAGATTGTACTTGTAGTACTTGTTGTGTTTGGGGTGTTGGAGCTGGCATTGGAGGTGGCTCAGGTATCCCGGTGTCCTCTAATGAAGGCGAACCTGCATCCATGACACTGTCGGGTCTGTTTGAGTCTTGAACCTCCAATCGTCTTGTTTCCCGAGTTGCCGCTAACCAGCAAGGAATGCACACTCTTTGCAAATGTGGAACCTAAAATCAAATAGTCAGTATTATTGAATGTCAGAATACGCACCAAACCCTATATTGCTATTGTGCAAAAAAATGAATAAAAATACTATCAATCAGAAAGACACAGTGCAGCAGTTTTTCTTAAATATATTTAGATAATGTTAAGCACAATTGCAGAGCATGAGGTCTTATGTCCGTTTCCCAGATTGGGTTTCTGGGTTTTTTCCATTAAGAATTCCTGAGTAGCAGCCAGGAGTCTGATAGACTGGGTTTGTGCCCGGTTAATGGCACTAGTCTCATCCGTATTACTTGAGACTTAAATAAAAGAATTTGTACTGTTAGATACACCTATGCCTAATTATCATCACACTTATGATTGGGGATTACGGTGTGATGATATGAAATGTTATTAAAAAAATACTGACCAGGTGAGTTAGAGTCCATCTTAAAATCATGCTACGTTGTGTGCAGTCTAACTCAACTCTATGGGTTCTCCGACTTGCAATAGAGATGCCACATCCATAACAGATGTTCAAGTGACCATATGCAGGTGACATATCCTCGTGGGATCCAGTTATATTAGATAAAATCCTTTCTTGCAACAACAAATAACATTCAATACACAGGATATTATCCGGCGTTACCTGGAACAGATTATAAAATCATTACTCTTCTACATTTATTTAAACTTGTAAATACATAAATTAATCCTCATAAAGGAATATACAATTATACAGTGCACTTCGTTTAATCAAATGATATTTTGAGTTTGCTATATTGTCTATAATAAATATTGTTGTATATGCACACGATAACTTACAGGTGTAGGCATTGTCCAAGTTCGTAGAAGAACTGTCATTTGCTCGTTCAACTCCTCAACTGTATACCGGCGTAAATTAGGTGCTAATAAAATCGAACAGTTAATACAGCGTTGAGAAGGCAGACGGCGTGCCCGACTTCTGGCTGGGGTAGACATAGTTGTGATAAAAACTGTTCGGGAGTCCAATGTCGCACCAAATATAGCACTTAAGAGTCAAATATCTCACAAAGAACAGCACAAACAAGAGTCAATTATCTCACAAAACATAAAGTACTCGAGGAACTTATTAGCTCAACTCGGTGGTCGCAGAAAAAGCACGTATCGTAAATAATAACTATGTAAATACGGAATTCAAAACTCAACGTATCTAAACAAAGCAATCACGAACGTAACGAATCTCTGTCAGACTGTCAGACAGAACCTGTACTGTGACAAGCGCAAGTAAATGTTGCCAGATCGATTATTTTTAATCGTTACTAAATCGATTTCAGTTTTTTTATCAATTTATCGATTAAAACTGTTTTGTTAATACGGCGTTTCCAAAATACGTAATGTTTTTTTATTTGTGTAAATCGCTTTTATGAACATCTAATCAACAATATAAACTAATTATGAAAATAAGCAATCTATTGTTGTCATTGTTCCATCGATATTACCGCATAGACTATAATTCTAAAACATAATGCTAAAACATTATATTTGAAGTTGCCAAATGTTGAGACCTACTTTTAAATGTTGAGAGACCCTAAACTAGTTATAAAAATTAAAAAATATTTTTTTTATTAATAATAGTCGTTTTGTTTTGATATCGATTACTCCATTATTATACGAATTTTCAATATTATTTGATTTCTGGCAACTTTTTTTGTATCTTATCAAACGGATGTCGACGTAATGTTTAAATATTAATTAACTTTAATTTTATTCCCAGGGTGAAAAAAATTGTATAAAAAATAATTTGCACACAAACAAATAAATAATATTTTTAGGTTATTATTCCAAACAGGCACACGACAGCACAAAAGGGACCTGCCCCGTGTCATTCTCCTTTAATTTATAAAACATTAATTGCAGATGGCGACTCTAGTACTTATAAAAGTATACTAGAGAGTCGACCTTACCCAGATATATCCATCCAAAAAATTGAGTGCACAAACCATTTGTTGAGAAATTACAATGGTAAAAACTTACTACTACAAAAAGATACAGCTATACCACTGAGCGAGCGTAAACTTTTGAACATGGACAGACTAAAAAGGCTGCGTACTGCTGTTCGCGCTGCTATTAAATATAGACAGCAGAACGGTGGTTCAGAGTCAAATAAAATAGAAAGTCTTCAAAAAGACATTATTAACAGCCCACGACACATCTTTGGGGATCATACCGAATGTGACAGCTATTATTGTACAGAGGAGAGAAAAAAAGAGCCCAATCTCGTTTTACAAATACCTACGTTACTTTTAAAACTAAAAAAAAATGCATCTCAACTTGCCTACAATTCCCGGAGCCTGTTACATTCCTACACTAATAATCGCGCCGAACAGTTTAATAGCATCGTGGCTAAGATGGTAGGAGGAAAACGAGTCAATTTTTCATTGAAGGACTCCTACACTACACGATGCTATGCAGCAGTGGTATCGTTCAATACCGGCAGGCCTCAGTACAATTTTTATAAAACGATATGTCACGGTAGTCCAGGTAAATCTTTGAAATCGTTAGAGGCCAAAAGGTACATTAAAAATACTAGAGAAGTAATGGCTCGTAGAGGTACGACTCGTAAAAAAATTGACTTTAATCATGTAGATGCTCATTGCGGAAAGGAATGTGAAAGACCAGATATGGAAGCAGCAGATTATGAGCGCGGAAAAAAAATATTTTTAAATAATCTAAAAGAACAGGCGACAAATCGCCATGAAATTGAGAGAGCTACTATATTACAAGCCGAAAGTTCTTTGTGGCTTGAACTCAGAAGATGCATTCTCACAGCGTCCTGCTTTGGAAAGGTTTGCAAAAGACGACCAAACCAAAACTCTGCTCCTTTGGTAAAATCTATTTTATATTCTTACAATTTGGACCATATAACATCAATAAAACACGGTAAGGACAGCGAACCAAAGGCTTTAGCTCAACTTAGTGTGCAAGAAACTATAACCATCGAAAAATGTGGTCTTTTTATAGATGAAGAACATTTTTATTTAGGTGCGACACCGGATGGATTGTGCAGTGAAGGGTTAGTAGAAGTCAAATGTCCTAGCTCAGTTTTCGGAACCGATCCTGATACCGCTGTACACGCTAAAAAACTTAAATGTTTTAAAGTGACCAGTCAGGGTCAAATAGAAATGAACCAAAACCACGAATGGTTTTACCAGGTACAGAGTGTTGCCATATATACAGATTTCTCGGTATTCATACAGATTTTCAACATGTCATACCGATAAAAAATAACTCCTTATTTTTATACAGATTTTGGTTATTTGCTTATTTTTTTTACGGATTTAGTAGTTTTCAAAATTAAATGGCAACATCGATGAATACTTTTAACCGTAAGCGATTGTAATTAATACTTTGTTCGGGGATTTCCCTCAAAATGTGTACATATAGACAGACGAATGGATTCATTTCGTTCGTTCTGCAAGTTCTGTGACTGAGTTGATGTTCATCTTCATTCATTCGTTTGTTTTGTTTCATCCATTTTTTCTGTCTTTGATAGATAACAGTGTTGTTTTCATTTAAAACATAGTGAGTGTGCTATAGACGGAGTTATATTATGGCTAGTACACCGAAAAAAACACGGATACTGCAGAAATTTAATCGCGAATGGATGGAAGAATCGGGTTTCAGCACTTGGCTCGCACCTAGCAAGAAAGGAGATACATATGCGTTTTGCAAGTATTGTTTATCTGATCTTTCAATAGGATGTGGTGGTAAGAACGATTTATATCGCCACAAAAAAACTACGAAACATACAAACTCTGTTCCTAGTTCGAGTAGCACGCAAAAGTCGATGATAGGTTTCGTACAGAAAAATATCAATTCTACAAAGACGGCAGATATCCTGCTAGCATCTTTTGTAGCAGAGCATAATTTAGCAATGAATGTCATGGAACATTTGCCCCAGTTAATCCAAAAAGTATGCCCAGACTCGGAAATTGCAAAATCTATTAATTGTGGCAGAACAAAGACAACAAAAATTTTAACTTCAGTTACAGGGGCGACTGATAAAGAAAATATTATAAAATATATAAAAAACAATAAATTTTCATTATTAGTTGACGAAAGCACAGACAGAGGATGTATTAAACACTTGTGCCTTATTGTTCGCTTTTACGAAGATTACAAAGTTACTGATGCATTTCTCGGTTTAGTACCGATTCAAGACGGGACTGCTGAAACGCTCTACCGACACATTGTGAAAGTCTTTACAGACAATTGTATTCCTTATAAAGAAAATTTAGTGGGATTTGCTGCTGATGGTGCTAGCACCATGATGGGGCAGCACAATTCATTAGCTACAAGATTACTTGCGGACATACCCAATTTATTTGTGATAAAATGTATTTGTCACACATTCCATCTCTGTGCATCATATGCATGCACAAAGCTGCCACGAGAACCAGAGAGCCTGATAAGAGACGTGTATAACTATTTTCAAAATAGCCCAAAGCGGAGTGGTATCCTCAAAGAGTTTCAAGAATTTCTAGATCTTAAACCTCATAAGATTTTACATCCCTGTCAGACCAGGTGGCTTTCTCTGCGATCAGCTGTAGTCAGACTTTTGGAGCAATACCAGGCACTTATACTTTATTTCACCGAACACAGTTTCACAGATCGATTACAGACATCCGATAACATTCTACACATGCTGAAAAATCCATATAACAAAATGTACCTAGAATTTTTGGAATATGTCCTAGAAATATTTAATAATTTTAACAAACTGATGCAGTCCCAGCGTCCAGAAATCCATAAACTCCATGAAAATATGAAAACCGGATTTCGTTCATTATTGGATAATTATATTCAAAACTCTTATCTAATGTCAACAGACCTCAGAGCAATCCAGTTTGACAACCCAAGACGGTTTGTACCAATTGAACAGATTTACTTAGGTACAAAAGTCGCAACCTCCATAGCCACAGCCACGGACCTTGATTCAGAACATGTTAAAACTTTTCGACTACGATGTCTTGATTTTTATATAGAAGGCGCCAGACAAATTAAAACCCGCTACGATTTTAATAACGAATTAATAAAAGAATTAGAATTTTTAAATCCAGACGTTATAAAATCACGAAAGATAGCGTCATTGTTAAATGTCGCTCTTCATTTTCCAAACTTAATCGTGACAGAAGAAATCCAAAATTTAGATACAGAGTGGAGACACCTAAGAAATAATTTGACTCTTCATTCAGAACAAGCTGGTGAAGATCTAGAACAATATTGGAGCAAGATTATTCAAGAAAAGAAACCTGGTGACGATACTACGGTTTTATACCCTGTGTTGTCAAAATTTGTGTCTGCACTCCTCTGTCTACCTCATTCCAGTGCAGCTGTGGAGCGGATTTTTTCTTCCATCAACCTTATTAAAACGAAACAACGAAATAGGCTAGAAACGACTACAATTGAAGGGTTATTGCATACCAAGCAACTGCTGAATAATAAGCCTTGTTATGAGCTAAATGTTGATTCTAATTTGTTATCTAAACTAAATAAAGATATTTACAATTAATCATTAATTTCATTTATTTTTCTCTAAATGCTCCAAATTAAAATGTTACATACAAATAATTCATACAGAATACAAACGACACATACAGATTAATACAGATTTTTATTAATTTACTAAATTCAGATTTCATACAGATTTTTACTATCCTCTATACAGATCTTGACTCTCCAGATCTGGCAACACTGACAGGGCCAGTTACACGTTGCAAAAAGAAACGTATGCATATTTGCATATTAAAAGTAGTAAGGGTAGTCAAAGATGACGTTTTTTGGCAGGAAAAGATGCTTCCAAAATTGACTCGGTTTTACCAAGACTGCATATTACCAGAAATCATAGACCCTAGAAAAGCAAGATCAATGCCTTTACGACAAGTATTTATATAACATACGATAGTTATTATAACTTGAGAATAATTTGGTCACTGCTACCACATAATAGTACCTACCAACAAGAAACATGTAACCGAGATATTTGTGATACATAACATGACTGAAAAAAAATGACCATATTATTGTTTTTTGCAGTCTTCTCCATAGAGATCTACCCTTTGGAATGATCAGTTAGCATAATTTTTACTGATTGACGTCTTAACTTTTCAAAATCGTCTATAAATGGTTTATTTAAAATAAAATACTTTGAATCTTTCAGTTGTTTCCCTGTCCATTTCTATTTTATATTTACATACTTAACACATATTTTTACTTTTTTATTAGTCTATAATAGTAAATATAATAATCAATTAGTTTTAATAGTGTTCATTTAGTTTAACTCTTTCGCGAGCATTGGCAAAATAATTGCCAAGCCACTTTTTAAAACAAACTAACATAATTGTGTGAAAAGAACGCATTGGTAACTAAAAATTGACAAATTCAATCGGAGCAGTTTTAACACGAAATTAAATTAAAATCACCAGAACAGTTTGTTTACATTCGACATCAAACGAATTATCAAACAAATAATTATGGCGGCGCCGGGCACATGACGTTCAACCAATCAGCGCGCGAGATGCTTTCCGTTCTATACCATTTAACAGTCTAATAGACTGAATAAAAAAAAAATACTTTTTCAGAAATGTAACCAAAGTGCATTACGATTATATCTGCTCAAGATTGTTTAGTCCGTCTCAACACTAGCGCTACACTGGTGGCGTTGTGTATGTGTGAGTAGCTACGCACACATGAACATTGGTCCCGTCTTTTACCAAGTCGAGCGTTCGAATTTTGTGAAATGGCTCTTAATCAATTTTGATGTTCTCAATTTACTGTGCAGTGTTTGATGCCTGCTTACCTTTATAACACTGTCGAAAATTTTTGCATGCTTGGTCTCATCCTAGCTAAACATGTTTGTGCTATTTAAATTTGTAACATCTTTGTATACCATGTTTTATGCGAATAAATATACTATTACTATTACTACGTTTTTAACTAAATTCCAATGAAATCCAGGTAAAATTAAATACATGAAAAATATTTCAGTTAAATACCCACCTTCATTTTGGCTTGTCCCCAGTGTAAATGAAAACTTTAAATTCATTCTATCAATACTTTTTGGAACAACTAGATATGTTTTGCTGCTTTCATAAAAATGAACTTAATTCCTCACACCTCTTTAAAACTTAAAAACAATTAGTGTCTCCGTTTGTTACTTCCGGACGAGTCAGGTTTGTTACGTCAATTTCTTTTTTTTATAATCTACCAATTGGTTTTTTTTTCGGTTTTCCAAATATGGCAACACCAGTCTAAGTAGATCGGCCATCTTAAAAATTGAACGCCAGTGTCATTCGTCGCTAGTACGTGTTAGCTCACACTAAAATTCAAACAACTTGTATTACTTCTCACTTTTTATTCACACTGAACTAAGTATATCGGAATCACTTTTAGCACAACAATACTTATACTTCAGCACTACTACACTTCTCAACGGTTGAAACCAGACTGACTAATATTACCAAAATCTCAAACTCATTGGCTTCTTGGGCAAAGCAGTACGTTTGCACTAGCGCCATCTATTGTTGGTAGTTTCAACTATTGTCACCTGCTTTGTCCAGAAGCAATGTCACAATGCTTTTCAATGTTTACTTATTAATTTTTTATAAGAAATAAACATCATTGAATAAATCCTTTTATATTTAAATACATTTTTACAAATTAACACAATAATTATTCTACAATCTAATCTTTACTTGAGTGCCTTAATATATAAAAATAATTATACGTTCATGCTTAATCATCTGTAATTCGGATCAAAATAAACTATGATTTTACAACACAAGCTTTTAAAAATCAGGTAGTGTTACATACGAGTGTGTTTTATTACCGGTTGGGCGAAGAAGAAATTCGTCGTCAGGTTTGTACTAACGCATTTAATTACTTATTCGTACGTTCTTTATAATACATTGTTAATGAAATACATGGTTTTATGGCGGATGTCAAGACATTTAAAAGATACAAAAAGCTGATGGAGTGTCTTCACGTCAATGATAATGCTAAAGCGCTAAGCCGAAAAGATACACAGTATGATAAACTATTCAAGTTACGACCTATTATAGAACTTTTGAATGATCGTTTTTCAAAAGAATGCTTGCTATCAAAATCGCAATCACGTGACGAATGTATGGTCAAATTCAAAGATCGATCATCACTCAAATAATACATACCCATTAAACCAGTGAAGAGAGGCTACAAGGTTTGGGCTAGGGCGACGCTTCGACAGGTTATTTATACCAATTCGAAATATACTCAGGCAAAACTGCAGGAACCGTGGAGGTCGGCTTGGGTCATAACGTAGTCCTTCGTCTCTCAGAAGCCATAAAACATAACGGTTGCCATGTAACCTACGATATTTTTTTAACGCCCTTGGCATTGATGCGCGACCTTAACAATCAAGGTATTTTTAGCACTGGAACAGTTAGGACTGATCGGGTATACCTCCCCAAGATAATAAAGAAAAAAAAACTTTATGCAGAAACATGACTTCAAATGCCGAGTCGAAACCAGTTCAGGCAACATAGGCTATGTGCAATGGAAAGATACGAAACCTGTAAGTGTTCTTACAACAGGATTTGACCAAGTCGTTGTTGATGTAAAACGAACACAAAAAGACGGCAATAAGGCCTTATAAAATGCCCGCTTGCCATTGCGCAATACACTAAGAGAATGGACGGTGTAGGTCAATTTGATCAGTTTCGATCTCATTATAAATTGGGACGTCGTTCCAATAAATGGTGGATGCATTTATTCTACTTCCTAGAAGAATCTGCATCAATAAATGCATTTATTCTTTATAAAGCCGTGCATAAAGGCAACAAAATAAGCCAACAAACATTTCGGGAACGACTAGCCTATAGGCTGCTGGCGTTCTACGTGCACTATATCTCAGCATGATGGTGATGCTTCCAAGAAAAGTGGTGTGCCTAGAGAGATTCGATATTCTCAACTTGGTGTGCACTGGCCCGAAGAGCTACCATCATTTAGGAGATGGCATGTTTTTATAAGTTTCACCATCAATGAAAACAAAAAGAAAGTTTTCTTGGTATATTTTATTTTGATTTTACTAAAATATTCAATTACTTTGAGACTGATTTTAGAAGTTTTTAGATAAAAGGTTCGCGCGCGGCCGCTCACAAATATTTTAATATTTACTATTTGAAGTTTTAAATGGAGGCGAAATGTAGCGGCTGTGATGCTGTGGTTAATGACTTACCATTTATGGAGTATTCGCGAGTAAAGTGCAAGAAGAAATTCCACCTTAGTTGCCTGGCCTTAACAACGGAAGATGTTAAAGCTTTCACGCCGGAATACAGGAGTCTGTGGATATGTCCCGAGTGCACATGCACAATGCCAAAAAGGGGTAATACAGATACACCTGTTCGAGGAACTGCAGTCGCCAGTAAAATGTGTTCACCGAGCAGCAATGTGAACACTGCCGAGAGAGGCAGTCGTCGGAATACGAGTGAATTAATTGATACGGAGAGCCTACTTCTAGACGAGATACGGGATTTTCGATGGGAGGTGCAGTCCCATTTGGAGCAGCAGCGGAAAGATTATTTGTTATTGCAAAATAGATTTATGAATACGGAAAAAGAATTAAAGGAATTAAAACAAATATTGGAGGTAGAACAGCAAAAGGCAAAAAAGGTTGAGATGCTAGAAGCAAGAATTATTAAGTTAATGGAAATAAATGAGAGCCTGGAAGATAGTCTAAAGAAGAGTCAAACAGTAGTTCCAAATCAGACAGCGCAAGGCTCTAAAAGCTTTGAAAGAAAGCTTAGAAAAATATGTTAGGAAAATTTATGAAGAAGAAGTACAAATTAAAGTGGAAAAAATAAAACATAAAACGGAAAGGGATTATACATCCTTTATCATCGGAGTTCCAGAGAGTAAATACGACAAGTTATGTCAGTCTGAAAACTGGGCAGTCAATATAGAATTTGCGGAATGGGTGTGGTTTCGTAGAGCAACCAGCAACACGAGAAACCCTGGGTAGCTCCGTTGAAATATTGTATCAAAACGTGCGCGGGCTTCGAACAAAGCTGGAGGAATTTTATTACAATATTTCAACGGCAAATGCAGACTTGTTTGCTATCACCGAAACGGGCTGCAATGACTCCATACATGATGCAGAAATAATTCCACCTGGATTTACTATTTTACGGTGTGACCGAGCGGATGGACGTAAACAAGGCGGCGCGTGTCTCGTGGCCACACCGCGTTTTGAGTTGCGACGAATGTCACTACCCGATGACGTGAACGTGGACGATCATATGTTTGAACTGGTTTGTGCTACTGTTTACCTACGTAACAGATTTATGTTTTTACTTTGTGTCGTCTATATTCCACCTGGTAGTAATGATAATGAATACATGTTATTATTTAGCATCATTGAACAATTTTGTAATAAGTATAGGGATATTCTACTTTTAGGTGATTTTAACTTATATTCGTGTACGGTAGCCATAAGTGATTATTATGAATACTTTCATACTTTTTGTGAATTCACTCAGAGTAACGCAGTGGGTAATTGTAATGGTCGTCAGTTAGATTTGGTGTTGAGTACACTGGCGAAGGGAGGGAGTGTGAACGTGCGCGCGGCGGAGGCGCCGCTCGTACCGGGAGACGCGTACCACCCGCCGCTCGAGGTCTCGGTTAGTACATACACGCGCCTGCGCCGGCGGCGCCCCGGCTCAGCAGGCTCAGCTACACCTGACGATATCGCATATGTACCAAACGGGTGGAACTTTAATAAAGCCGACTTTTTTTCCCTATATTCAGCAATTGCAGCCGTAGACTGGACTCCGTTGTATAAAATGGACTTAGAAGTAGGTTTAAATTATTTTTATTATGTTATTAATTCTATTATAGATGACTGTGTGCCCAAAAAAAAAGCGAAGTCGTAGAAACTCAAGGTACATTTATCCTGAGTGGTACACTGTTGAAATAATTCGCGACATAAGGTTGAAGGCTTCTCTACATAAGCAGTACAAGGCAAGCGGGTCAAGGGTCGATTACGAAGCATTTGCTCGGTGTAGAACCCACATTAAAAATATGTTAATAGTGGCACAGCAACAATATCAGAGCCGTGTGCAGGGGCAAATGCTGAGTGATCCTAAATCGTTTTGGAATTTTGTCAAGTCTAAAAGAGGAAGGAGAAGCCCGCAAGCCATCGTGAAAGATGGGGTAGCGTTATCTGGCCAGCAGTCTGTGGAAGAGTTTGCGGCTTACTTTTATTCTGTGTATAGGAAAGAGCGACCGGAGTTGGATGTAGACGCGGCTGTAGCCAGCGCAGGTAGCGGAAACGGAGCAGCGCGAGTACACTTGCACCAATTGCAGTTAGGAGACGTGAGTCGTGCGCTTCTTGATCTTAAGCCGAAAAGGTCCGCAGGGCCGGACGGCATTCCGCCTTATATATTTAGGGATTGTCGAGTAGCGCTGGCTGGGCCTCTTCTTCATATTTATAACCAGTGCCTCAAAGCTGCCGTGTTTCCGGAGAGGTGGAAAGTGACTCGCGTTGTTCCGGTTCCGAAAGCAGGGTCAGCAGAATCGGTGCATGGGTATAGACCAGTAGCGGTATTGTCTGCGCCGGCGAAGGTGATGGAAACGGCTATGCATAAGAGCATATATCTTCAGGTTAGCGCACAGCTGTCAGACGCTCAGCATGGGTTTCGACCAGGAAGAAGTACCACCAGTAATCTTCTCTGCCACATGGCTCATCTGGTGCCGACGGTGGATGGTGGGGGGCAGACTGATGCTGCTTACTTTGACTTTCGAAAAGCATTCGATCTAGTCGATTATGACATTTTGCTTAAAAAGTTTGCAGGTATTGGTTTCACCCCACACTTTCTCCAGTTTTTTGTCAGTTATTTGAGGGATAGGCAGCAATATGTGGAATATGCGGGACATGTGTCAGATCCATATTTCACTAGATCTGGGGTAAGTCAAGGTAGTAACCTTGGCCCATTGGGCTTTCTTCTGGTGGTAAACGCCCTACCTGAAGTAGTCCAAGACGCGTCTTGTCTGTTGTTTGCTGACGACCTCAAATTGTCACTCGCGGTAAAGAGCAGCGATGACTGTGTCAGGCTACAAAGGGATATTGATAGGGTAGTGAGATGGAGCAAAGAAAATCTCTTAGAATTTAATAGCTCGAAGTGTGTGACCATCACTTTTTCTCGCGCACACAATCCCATCGTACATACCTACTACATTGACGGGTTGCCTATGGAACGGGTTGCCTATGGAACGGGTCACAGAAGTCAAAGACTTGGGAGTAGGATTTAACACCGGTTTAACTTTTCGGGATCACAACAAGCGTTCTTGTAAAAGAGCGTATAGAAATTTAAGTTTCATGCTTCGTACGGTCCGAGGTTTCACGAATGTGAAAGCTATTATAGCATTGTATAATGCATTGGTGAGGAGCCAGTTAGAGTGTAATGCAGTCATCTGGTCTCCGCATGAAGCTAAATATAGTCTCATGCTGGAAAGGATACAAAATGAATTTATAAGATATTGTTGGCTATTATTTAGGTTAAGGGTAGGGGTATGGCGGATGACGGTATAAAGGCGGTGTAGAAGGAGCGCGGGCCCCTATTCTGCTGTCATCCGTCGTACGTCGAGGTCGTGAGTCTTTGATTTGTATTCTTCTTACTATATTTGAGTAATTATTTTGTGTCGTTCTTTGATTGTATTTGTTTTGTAATTTGTGATAATTTTAGGTTGAGTAAATTTTGTTTTTTTTTTAATCTAATCCGCTTCTGATTTCTAATATCAGAAGTGGGATAAAGAAAACATTCCCACTTTCATCCTGATTATTTTTTTCTCATTGATTTCTTTAAAACTAAGTTTTATCCGTTACTTTAAAAGTTACGAATATTATTTTCCTTTGTTTACGTTCGTTAACAGTCATCCACATTAACTCGGTTGTGTTGGCGTTTTGTTTTGGTGTTTATAACTGAATTTGAAACATAGGCAAGCCGGGAAGTTCACGTTCTTGTAATCGACGCTCGCGTGAGTCGCGTAGCAGGTGCCAGCGTAATAATAATTGTTCTCCGAATAAATGTTCACGCGGCGGTAAACACTCGCATAGCCGTTCGCGGGATCGATCGTCTGAGCCTCGGCGCTCGCGCAGCCATTCGCGTAGTTTCACACCGCGTCATCAACGCTCGCGTAACCGACGGTCTCTGGATCGGCGTTCCCGAGACCGATACTCGTGTAGCTACTCGCGCAGTCGTTCGCCGCATGCTAAGCGTGTGCGCAATTGCAGGGACGGCGTTCTCAGAGGGGTGGTTCGCGAGATTGCCGTTCTCGTGAACGAGGATGTCGTGATAGGTACACGCCATATCGTGCTACTAATGGTAACCGCAGAGAGAGAACTTCACGATCCGTGCGTACGCCTTCCCTGCCGCCATTACAGAGAAATTCTGACTCTTTAAATACGGTGCTGTCACGCTTGGAGGCGCTAGAGAGGCGTTCGCATGCCCCTGAGTCAATTGAACCCGCCGCTGGACCAGGCACGGAACAAATCGTTGAAGCGATACATTCGTTAAGATCTGTAGGTACTAGTCATTATTACGTCTCTAACTTTGATCCCAGTATTCATGACGTCGATACATGGTTTAGTGAAGTTGATAGGGCTAAACATGCCAACAAATGGAGCGACCACGAATGTCTTTCACGCATAGAAAACTGTCTAAAAGGTGATGCTAAATCATGGCTCAATGAGTGGGTATCAAATGATAGAACTTGGACAAACTTTAAAATTGATTTTAAACCTTTGTGCCATAAAAGAATAGACTCAGCGGATATTTTGTTTGAGGTAATGTCGACTAACTCGGATAAGTACCGTACTTATGCCGAGTATGCACGGAAGTCACTATTGCGGTTGCGTATCGTAAAAGGCCTTAGCGATGATCTAATCACGGAGATTGTTCTGAGAGGAATAACTGATCCACAAGTGAAGGCAACAGCGACGAATGCTATCTTAAAACCCGTTGATTTGGTCAATTACCTGTCTACTTTTGTGAAACCTATCAAGACTGCAGCTGCAGATACAAGTAAACGCACAAATAACCATTTTACTGTCAATAGGGACAAGAACAAATCACAGGGTTTTAAGAAAGTTCTAACCAAGTGTTATAGTTGTGGTGAGTCTGGACACAGGCAAAATTCGTGCCCAAAACGACCTAAGTCGAGTGCCAATGCCGAGTCAGAATCGAAACTATCCCTCTCTGAAAGTAGACCAGTTTCAAGTGAAAACACGTGCGCTTATTGCAAAAAGCCGGGTCATGACATTAAATCATGTTTTGCCAAAAAACGTGTTGAGGAGCAACGCAATAATAAAAAAGTTAACTTCTGCTAGGCTCCTTTGCAAAAGCGTAGTGATATTGTCGTAGGTGTCATTCAGGGCATTCCAGTAGACATTTTAATCGACAGTGGCGCCATTGGTGTATCGTTGATATCGTCTTCGATTGTGACGTATTTTTCTTGTGCCAAGAAAACTACTAACTGTCAAATTAAGGGGGTAGGTGAGTCGGTTACTCAAATTGATTCATATGTGACGCTTACTATCGAATTGGAAGGTATCTCACTGCAGGTAGATTTGTTGGTAGTTCCGAATGAATGTATGAACGCCCCTGTTATTATCAGAACAAATGTACTTAACAGGGATGGCGTTGTTTACATACGAACTAAGAATACTCAACGCATTATTCGCGATTCAAATCCATTGGCTGTGTCAACTGCCGCGTTGAATGTGCAGTCCGTTATTAATACTCCTTTGACTGATGATGACTTGACCAAGTTAAAAGCTATCATACAAGATTATTCGGAACACATGATCTCGGGTACCGCTTCATCTACTGTCAATACCGGATGTATGCGCATTCAACTCAGCAGCGACGTCCCCGTACACTATCGCCCTTATAAAATGTCGCACAGTGAAAAGTTGAAGGTTCGCGATATTGTTCAAGACCTTATGTCTAAAGGTATCATACGGGAGTCGGAGTCGCGCTATTCTAGCCCCGTTTAATTGGTCAAAAAGAAGGACGGCTCCGACCGTATGTGTGTTGACTTTTGCGCCTTGAACAAAATAACTGTTAAGGATAGGTATCCTCTGCCGCTGATTGACGACCACATAGATCGTTTGGGCAAGTGTAGGTTCTTCACCACGCTAGACATGGCCACAGGCTTTCACCAAATTCGTTTAGACGACGAATCTGTGCCATTAACCGGCTTCGTAACGCCCGAGGGTCATTTTGAATATTTGAAAATGCCCTATGGTTTGGCTAACGCACCGATAGTGTATCAACGCATTATAAGCACTACGTTACGCGATTTTATAGAGGCTGGAAAAGTTTTGGTATACATCGATGATTGTTTGATCCTGTCCGATACAGTTGACGAGGGTTTGCGGAACTTGCGAGAGGTTTTGGCTACATTAACCTAGGCAGGTTTCTCGATCAACCTTAAAAAGTGTTCGTTTTTATGTACCGAGATTGAATACCTAGGACGGATTATTTCAAATGGCGAAGTACGACCATCTCCTGGAAAAATTCAGGCCTTAGTCAATTCTAGTCCTCCACAAAATGTAAAGCAGGTGCGCCAATTTCTTGGGTTTGCAGGGTATTTTCGTAGATACATCGGAAACTACTCGACTAAGACAGCATGCATAGCACGCCTTACTCGCAAAGACATTCAGTTTAGTTGGGGATCAGATCAAGAGCATGTCAGGCAAGAGATAATCACCAATCTAACCAGCGCGCCTGTTTTAGCTATATTTGATCCAAGTTTACCCACGGAGGTACATACCGATGCCAACAGTTTGGGCTATGGTGCGGTTTTGTTGCAAATCCATCAAGGCAACGTTAAACGCGTGGTTGCTTATTACAGCCAGGTGACTAAGGGAGCTGAGCCAAAATATCATTCTTATGAGCTCGAGACCCTGGCTGTAGTAAAAGCGCTGCGGCAATTCCGGCACTACCTAGTTGGTTCACGTTTCACGGTAGTTACAGATTGTAACGCACTGAAAGCTACTCAGAGTAAGAAAGATTTGTTACCGCGTGTGGCAAGATGGTGGATTTACTTGCAAGATTTTGACTTTACCATCTCATACAGAAAAGGCGCCATGTTGCCGCACGCGGACTATCTGAGTCGCAACCCCAGTAGTTCGGTTAATAACATTGAAAGGCCGCGTAATCGGGCTCAAATGGCGCAATCTGGGGATGTAGAGACTCTACTTTAGCGAGTCTAAAGCCTGGCTGAACTAGTTGGGCCCTATTTCTAGTACTGTAATTGTGTCTGTCACCTCTTTTACCAAAAAGATGCAGATTTTTTCTTACGTACATTATGTTTTCGTAGATGTTTTGGCAATGAACTGTCATGATTTTCAATGGTACACGTTAGAGATATATATGTCGCCGCAGGAGTCTCTATCTGCTAAGATTTAATCTAATCATTAACACTCATAAACTATTCCATGATAATATTGATGAACCTGCCATCTCTGCTTTGGCAGTGGCACTAACAATTATTTACAAAGATCATTATTCAATTGACAAAAGGGTTAAGCGCCATCTATTGGCTTTTGTATTAACTAGTACTTAAATAGATCTTCGAGTGACAATTTAAGAGATTAATTAAACAAGTTTAGCTAGAACTATAGTTAAAATTAAGATAGCAAATATTTTATAACTATTGGGATTTTACCAATTTGTAATAGCTCTTTCGTGGACTATGATTTCTTTGTTTGTATGGCAACATTCCACATGTTGTGGAATGTGGCACCAAGTACAATTTTAATGGTCAATAAGTCAATTTATAATTCTAGACTATAACTAGAATCAGTTTTTCTAAAACTAACTACAAACTAAAAAGTAACAAGATTATTTACAAAGCAATTTATTAGTGGAAGACCTATTCTTTGTATTAATTTGACCTGTCCTCCGATCTGCCGGAAATGGTTTTAAAACAGTAATGAATCTAGTAATTTAGCTTAAACTTAATAATACCTTTGCATTTGTGAATATTAGTATTGTTTAATTATTACAGTAATTAAGTGTGAAGTATTCTGATATTGTTTGTAAGTTTTAATGAACTTACGATGTAATGAATTACTGTACTGAATGTGGTGTCACTTCCGGTATTCAAGGAACAGACGCGTCGATCAGGCAGTGTCTCGTTATCTTACGATGAGTGAAACAATTGAATTACCTAGTAAGCAAATAATAATAGCTTTTGAAGTGAACATTACAAGCTTGTGTAAATGAGAAATGTAATATTGGTTGAAAATAGTGTAAGGAGTTTCTTTGTCCGTTCTTCTCCTTATTAACAATATTGGCGAACGGGCTGCTCGACTCAGAATGTTTATTGTGTCTGTACCTAAATGGTTTCTTAGAAATAAACGTTTGGAGTTTGAGTAAAATGTTGTGTGTGATTTCAACTACCCATCTACCAACAATGAAGAATCACATCGCACGGCGATGTGATGATTAGAGACTGCAGGACAATAAGTATGGCGGCGAATGGCGCCAATATTCGAGGACTGCTACTCTCCAGAGTTTCCCTGTCGTGATATATATATATGTATATATATATATATAGGTAATACAATTTTACAAGTTCTGAAGTAGTCGTCTTCGCTCGCGATCTGCGCGCGAGCTTTTATACCCTCTGCGGCGTAGAGTAGGGACACCGGCCTGGTCACCCCGCACCCAGAGCGGGGGTGGGCCTCAACACCATTTATGATGATCTTGATAATTACGCCATGTTTTGGTTTCTTTATGAATTAGAAACACTTAGTATTGTTTTAAGATTTATTATTAAATTAATTCTGATGTGCTCGTTAAAACTATAGTTAAAATACAATTATCTACCTATCATCATCGAAGAATTACACCGAGATTGGTCAGAGAGAGTCTCAGATATGACTAAACTTAATTAATCAATCCCACAATCTTAATATTGACAGTTATTTTCAGACTGGTGGTGGACCTTCTGACTACATACCCCCAGATGACATTCTAGACCGAGTAACTGGCTTACTAGGAAGTACTGCCAGTGGATTCACGGTACCATTTGGGGGTGACAGGGAGACAGAGGTTTTGATTAATTGGTGGTGATGATAGTGGTGATGGATTTTGTGATGAAAGGGTGATAGTTGAGGATGCAGTTCCAATACCTGTTGACTGTTGTTGATTGAGACTGTGA
This sequence comes from Xestia ashworthii, assembly GCA_950022955.1. Taxonomy (NCBI): domain Eukaryota; kingdom Metazoa; phylum Arthropoda; class Insecta; order Lepidoptera; family Noctuidae; genus Xestia; species Xestia ashworthii. The sequence continues at coordinate 17,112,531 of OX465569.1, forward strand.
TCTGTGATGGTGTTGTCATGACCGATAGTCAGGTGATAACCAGCATTGATCACAACATTATAACACAAGTCAAACCCAAGAGGTTCACATTTAGTACACCTAGGGCAGGTAATTATCATTGAAATCCTTATATGTATAATAATTTATTTTTATGTATGATAAAATTACGAGATATATAGCAATGGAACTAAATTTTATCCCTAAAAATACATGGTTACAAGCCATGGGGTACTAGTTTGCCATTGTTATATTTCACAGTAAGTTACTTATCAATTCAATTTATTTTGTTTATGAAAATATTTCTCTAAGAGCAATGTTGTGCAGTAAACAACTCTCTATCATATTGTTTTTTTTTTAGTGAGAAAGAAATTGAAAACTGATGATTGCAAGGCGGCTAGGAACAGTGCAATAGCTGAATATTTTAGCGCCAAAAAACAGCGTGTGGATGCTAAATTATTAAATATTAATTTAGAAAATGATCAATTAAAATTAAGAAACTTACAGCTGAAGTTAAAAAACGAAAAGCTACGTTCATTGCAGTTTGTTCGAATGATTTTGGCTTGCGTTTTGTAGAAGCTTGCTCTTGATAAACGATAATTAGAAATGCGCTTGTCGTTCAAATTTTGCCCTGGATAAGGTCGCATTAAATATGTTTTGAGAGGAAATGCTTCATCTCCCACAATCACGTGTGGTGTTTCTATTGATGTTCCTGGCAACGGAGAATTTCCAGGTATACCTAAAGTTCCTTGCTGTAGTCTTTTTCCTAGGTTGGAATTTGCAAAAATGCCACCATCACTGTTTTTGCCATAAGACCCAACATCAACGGCAATAAAGTTATAGTTCGCGTCCACTAGGGCCATCAAAACAATTGAAAATGTTTTCTTGTAATTAAAATATAGAGATCCACTGTTCGAGGGAGCCTGATTTGTTATGTGCTTACCATCCAGTGCTCCGACACAGTTAGGGAAATTCCACAACAATTTAAAGTCATTGGCAATAATTTTCCATTTATCTTCTGTAGGCAAAGGTAGCATTTCACTCATCAGAGTTTCCTTTATTATCTTGCATGTTTCCATAACTATGGAATATGCTATGCTGTGGCCCAAGCGGTAACTAAATGAAATTGTCTTCAGAGAATCCCATGTTGTTAGATACCTGGAACAAATAAATCTATGTATAATATTATTTTCATTGCAGGTTCAACATGCAAAACACGGTGGAATAACATAAGAGACAACTATCGAAAATCGTTGAAGAAAACGGAAACTAAAAGTGGACAAAAGAAGACCAATGTTAAATTATACAAGTCATCATCATCATTCTCCTGCCCTTTTCCCAATCTATTTGGGGTCGGCGCAGCATGTCTTCTTCTTCCATACTGCTCTATTTTTCTATTTTTTGTACTATGAACAATTACATTTTTTGAAAAAATATTTCAATGAACGACCGACAGTACAAAGTGTAGAACCAGAAAAAGAAAATTTTGACTACGAAACCAACGAGCCTCGAAATACCGTATCCATTTCACCTGATATACCCATTGTCGCTAGTAACGAAGCATCCATTCCATCACCAAGCTACGTATTCACTCCATCACCACAGTGCGTCCACACTCCCACACCATCACCAAGCCATGTGTCTACTGCATCACCACTGTACGTCCGCACACCCACACCATCACCAAGCCATGTATCCACTCCATCACCACCATCACTGTCGTGTCCATCTACTACATCTACTTTAAGAAAGAGAAAAGGTTCGACAAAATGCACACCAAAACCATCCTCGGCATCTTCATTAATGGAATACGTTCTTCAAAAAAATCAAGAAAAAGCTGAACGCGTCGAGCACCCAGTTGATGCTTTTTTAAATGGTATTGCACCCACACTGAAGAATTTGAATCAATATTACTTAAATTTGGCTAAGACTGAAATATTTACTACTGTGCAAAAATATGAGATGAAGATGATGACAGAGCAAAATGTACCATTATATCCAAGAGATATTGCAACTGAACCAACAAATACAAATCTCACATCGCAATCTATTCTTGACTCTACTGGATTGGCTAATATAGTAGATCCCACAAAATCATACCTTCAACATAGTGATGTGCAGCAATTTGTTATGAACTATACAGTTAACGAATGATAATGCTCTAGAACTTAACAAAGTGTTAAAAGTATAATGTGTTTATGTGCCACATACGAAGTAATAAAACTGATTTAAATACATATTTTCAGAATTATCCTTAACATACCTGTCAGTGGATGGATACATCTGCACTGCAAAAAAAATGTGTTCACTGATATGTTGTCGACGGTTCCTACCTCCAAAAAGGTAAAAATAAAGTTAATAAAATCTGGTTTACCTACCTTAGACAAATTGCTAGCCGCTCTCTAGGAGATATAGCCTTCCTCCAACGAGTATCTTTCTTTAATAATTTATTTCCTAGCTTCTGAAGGAGAATATAAAAACAGCTTTCCGACATTTTAAAATATTCAAAATACTTTCTTTCGTCTTTAATTAATTCTTTGTATAATGTCACGAATTCTCCTTCAGATTCTCTTAACTTCCATGCTTCATGTACCCATTTTCTTTTTTTTCCTAGATTCTCTTCTTCTTCTTCGTCTAAAGCAATGGCTGTCATAGCTAATTCTGTGTTATTGAAGAGTGCCATCAAAACAATCGACGTCAACGCTAGTCTGAAGGGAACGTCGTGCACGAAGACCCGCAGAGAACTGTACTGTGCCTGATATGTGTGAATTGAAGCACTGACGCACCACTGTAGCACGGATACGGAACTGTAACGGTATTGTGCCGGAACTGTGGGTTCACTGATATGTGTGAATCGACCTTTAGTGTGGCCAGGTTATACATTCTCAATTCGCCGTGGAAATCAAAAGGAAAGATTTCTCCACCCGAGACAAATCTTGGTGTTAGAAATAAGAAATATTGAGTTTGGTAGCTTGGATCTTGAAAATTGTTATTGTGTCAGAGTATAAACGTCATGTTAGACAGTTGTTAGGGATTTTCAGGAATTAAACATTGTGGTGTAGTGATTCCGTCTTCAGTGCCCCTATGAGTTGTACCTGAAGCCGGGAAGATTTTCTAGGTGCTCCATCTAAGGCGCTGTCCTATTGCGAACGCTCGTGCGATAATGCGTGCGTCCGACGAAAATGATCGTGCGACCATGCGTTCAAACATACTGATATCTATTGAATGTCCTATTGAAGGTCGCACGATCATGCGATGCGACCAAATTGTCTAGTTTTCGTCGCGCGACCATCGACGCATCGCATCAATCGGACGATCGTCCGATCAAACATACTGATGAGTACTGAATGTCCTATTGGCGCTCGCCCGACCAAGTGGGGAGGAGGAGCAAAGGAGGGGTACCACGGTTTGCGCTCGTATCGACGGCACGCAACCACCATCCGCCATTTTGTGTAAGTAAATCGTTTGGTTCGGTCGCGTGGATTCGTAAGATGACTTTTGAAGAAAACTTAATCAACGAAGTGCGTACTCATCCCATTGTATGGAATAAATGGAATGAAGATTATAAAAACAGGCTTAAAAGTGACAAAGAGTGGGCTATCATTGCAAGGAATTTGAATAAAACAAGTAAGTTTAAATTAGAATGTTTTTAATTATTATTAAACATGTATATTTTTAATTAAACACAATAATTATTGTTGATTACAAAAATAAGCCGTGAATTTTTCCCTGGCATTAATTGCAGTTCTTGTTGCTCTATTATTACTTGTATTGCTTTGAATTCTCATCAATCTGTTGTTCAATTGACGATTTGTTACTGTTATTTCTGATTGTTTTCCGTCCATATGTATTTTAATAATATGCAATATACAGATTGCCCTAGATAAGATAAGATTCATTATTTGTCTAAACATTGTATACACACAAGAGCATGCAAGATATTATTTTGATTAAGGCCAAACATGTTTAGCCGTAAGTTTCGGCGTACAAATATTTCCATAACATTGTCACAAAGATAATAACAATAAAAATTACTTAATCTGAAAATTACTTAGATTAGGCACACGCAAAGTTTATAATTTAACAATTTTAATAAATTAAAAAATATATTATATACTCTGTCATTATAATGTCAAAATTCCATATTAATATAAATTTAGTATTAATGTCAAGAAAATATAAAATTAAAATTAATTAAATTAGATCAAAACAGAGAAATCAGTTTCGGCTAGAAATTCGGATATACTATAATATGCTTCTTGCAAAAGAAACATTTTTAATTGGCGTTTGAATGCCCTACCATTCAGCTCCTTCCAACATTTAGGCAATTTGTTAAATATAGTAGGCCCCATGCAGACGATACTTTTGCGCATTAGTGCCGTTTTTGCTGGATAGACTCGAAGAATGGTCATATCCCGTCTGTTACGCGGTACCACGTCCTGCAAACGCGGAAATAGTTTTGGGTTTGTTTTAACGAACATTGCAGTTTCGAGGATATACAGACAAGGAAGAGTCAATAGCTTGTACCTTTTAAAATATGGCTTACATGTGTCGACCGTTTTTAACCCAAACATAGATCGAATGCATCTCTTTTGGGCCTTAAATGCCGTGTTAGCGTCGGTAGAATTTCCCCAGAATATGATGCCGTATCTTAGGTGAGACGCAGCTAAGCCATGGTATGCCGAAAGCAAGGTATCTACATTCACAACTGCAGCTAGTGAGTACAATGCAAATGCGGAACTACTAATTTTTTTACAAAGGTTCTCTATTTGAGATTTCCAGCTAAGCTTTTTGTCAATTATTAGTCCAAGGAATTTGGTAGTATTTACACTTTCAACGATTTTATTATCTATGTTTATGTCCATATTTTCCAACGTCAGTATTTGGCTAAAATGTATGATTTTTGTTTTGTCTAGATTAATCTTTAAATTATTATTCTTCATCCATTCTATTGTAGATGTCAAGGTACTGTGAATGTCAGATTTATATTGGATCATGTCTTTGCTATTACTAGAAATGGTCACCGTGCTATCATCCGCAAATAAAGTCATCGGGTGTGGAATTGATTTTGGCAAGTCATTTATGTATAATATAAAAAGTGGAGGTCCCAATACACTACCTTGTGGAACGCCAAAAGTTGTTTGTCGTTCCGCTGATAGGTATATCTCTTCCTTTTTAGTGGTTATATTAATTCTAGTGATTTCTGTCTTTTGTTTTCTATTGTCTAAGTAGGATTTAATTAAATTCAGAACATTACCTCTTATACCATATGCGTCAAGTTTTTTTATTAGAATGTCATGATTTACGTAGTCAAATGCTTGAGTCATATCACAGAAGATGGAACATACAGGTCTTTTCAAAATCAAAAAATCAAAGCATTTATTTCAAGTAGGCCAGTTACAGGCACTTTTGAATTGTCGAAACAAAAATGAACATTTAATGTAGCTACAGTCCCAGTCACAAGACATAAAAACTGTGAAAGTACTGTAGTTGCCCATTCCCTAGCGTAGATCTCTATGGAGAAGAACGGGCAAGAAACTCCATGGACAGTCTTTTAAATCAAAAAATTGTTACAAAATCTTGGTTACATCATTCATGTTGAGATGGTATATTATGTGAGAACAATGTAGCAAGATGTGCACGTTAAAAGTGTCCATAGCAAAACCAAAACAAAATACAACTCAAAAACAAAATAATTAATTCAAATAAACCATGGCGACTAAGAGATGACCAGTCACAACTGACAGCGCCCATTCACGCACATGACGCATGGATCAGCACCATTCAGCTCAACCATTTTCGGGAAGGGAACTAAATGGTCCGACACACGCGCCACCATCAGCGAGACATTTGAGTGAGCATGACATACTCTCAACCGCCAGGGCACATTCAAGTCAAGAACTGCCGTAGGTTTCCAGTGAATGATAGCTTACTAGTACATAGTACTCACACAATATGGGCTCTGCGATTATACAATACTAGCGGACGTCCCGCGGTTTCACCCGCATAGTTCCCGTTCCCGTGGGAGTACGGGGATAAAATATATCCTATGTTACTCGTGGATAATGTAGCTTTCGAATGGTGAAAGAATTTTTAAAAACGGTCCAGTAGTTTTTAAGCCTATTCATTACAACCAAACAAACAAACAAACAAACAAAGTTTTCCTCTTTATAATATTAAGTATAGAAGTATAGATAGTCTAAACTAACATTGAATCTATACAATGCAAAGATAGTTAAGTACAATCTTCAGCAGCTCCAACTATATCATTTAATGCTATCAATTTTTGCGCCCCTGTCCATGTGGAGCAGGACCAGCATTAAGCCAAGCATTTTTATCAGCGATATAATCGCTCAACTTGTAATATGCTTTTTTACATAGTGTGCGTTTAATGCATGTTTTAAATTTCGTCTCATTCAGTTCAAGAATACTTTGTGGAATTTTATTATAGCATCTCAAACAGTACCCCATGAAAGATGAGTCTACTTTAGCGAGTCTAAAGCCTGGCTGAACTAATTGGTCCCTGTTTCTAGTACTGTAATTATGTCTGTCACCTCTTTTACCAAAAAGATGCAAATTTTTTCTAACGTACATTATGTTTTCGTAAATGTATTGACAATGTACCGTCATAATGCCAATATCCTTAAACAGTTCCCTTAGAGAATCGCGCCTACGAAGATTATATATAGCTCTGATGGCTCTTTTCTGCAGAATAAATATAGACTCAATATCTGCAGCCCGTCCCCATAGCAAAATACCGTAAGACATTATACTATGGAAGTAACTAAAATAGACCAGTCTAGCGGTATCTACATCAGTAAATTGACGGATTTTTCTAATGGCATATGCTGCTGAACTTAGCCGCCCCGCAAGAGATGTTAAATGAGAACCCCATTGTAGCCTTGAATCAAGCGTAAGCCCCAGGAAAACCGTTTTATCTACGAATTCAAGTTTCTCATTATTCAATAATATATCACAATCACTACCCTTAACATTCGGTAATGAAAATCTTATGCATTTGGTTTTTTTTTCATTTAATACCAAATTGTTTGCTGTGAACCAATTTTGGACCTGAAGTAGGGCATTATTCACGTCATCTAAATTTTGTGCCCGTCTGTTTATCTTAAAAATTAAGGAAGTGTCATCAGCAAATAACACCATATTTTGAGGTTGGTTTTTCAATAAATAGGGTAGATCATTTCTATATACTAGAAAGAGGAAAGGACCCAATATTGAGCCTTGTGGAACCCCCATTTTTATTTTTAAACCCTGTGAATTAACACCATTTATCTGAACATGTTGTTGTCTATCATTCAAATATGATCTTACCAAACTAAGTGCAAGTTTACCCAGTCCGTAATGCTCAAGTTTCAAAAGTAATGTGTCGTGATTTACGCAATCAAACGCTTTGGAGAGGTCACAAAAAATTCCTATGGCATCTTGGGACTCTTCCCACGCAGTAAATATGTGCTTTAATAAGGTTACACCGGCGTCAGTTGTACAACGTCCCTTGGTGAAACCATACTGTTGATCATGTAAGATTCTGTTGGTGTTAAAATGATAGAGCATTTGATCAAGCATTACTTTTTCAAAAACCTTGCTAAAAACTGGCAACACGGATACAGGTCTATAATTGTTAGTATCTTTACTGTCCCCGGATTTGAAAAGAGGTATGACTTTACTGTATTTAATTAAATCAGGGAAAACTCCTTGGTCTACACATAGATTAAAAATTAAAGCTAAGTATGGGGCTATTGTCTCAAGTATGGATGTACAAACTTTGATAGACATTCCCCATAGATCTTCGGTCAGTTTGATTTTTATTTGCCGGAAAGCTTTAATAACTACCATAGGGTTAATGTGTTTAAATTTAAATTCAGCCAGGCAGCTAGACACATTCGTCTTTAATAAACCCATTGAGACTTCAGGAGAGGAATTTAGAGCCTCCGTAGTTTTTAATGGTATTTCTGTAAAGAAATTTACAAATTCTTGAGCTACTTCCTGATTAGAGCTTTTAGGACCACTTGCTGTATCTAATATGTAGCTAGTGTTACGTATTTTCTTCCTGTTAGTCTCGTTATTTATGACTTTCCACACTGTCTTTATTTTATTTTCTGCTGTTTTGATCTTGTTGCTAATGTGCAGGGCTTTAGCAACCTTGCATGTATTTCTAAAAATTTTTGAATATTTAGCAACATACTTGTTAAAAGTTTCAGTGTTAATAAAAGGCTTAAGGCCATAAAGCTCAAATAGTCTTTCCCTACTTTTTCTGATGCCTCTAGTTGCCCAATCACTAAATATGAATTTAGGGCAAATACTTTTTGTCTTCTTTTCAAAAGTTTTGTTGAATTCCGTATGAACTATTGAAAAGAAACGATTATAAAATTGATTTATATTAATATCGTCATGGCTCATAACACTTAACTTGTTCTGTAGGGAAATATTAAACCTATTTAATTTGCTAGAAGTTATAGGTCTAAATTTAATCTGTACTTTTTGCAATGGTGTATTACAACTATAAGTTACAGTTTGTCCGCTATGGTCAGACGGCAAACAATTTACTATGGCTTTATCTAAGTAATCACAATCGCAGAAAACATTATCTATACAAGTAGCAGAAGATGTTGTGATTCTAGTAGGTTCAATAAAAACGTTAGTCAGGTCAAATGACTTAAAAAGATTTAATAACCGACCACTATTTGAATGTTCTTCTAAAATATTGATATTGAAATCACCACAAATTATTGTAGATTTATTACTGGCTGCAAGTTTTGCCAGGACATCTTCCATTATTGATTCAAATATGGAAAAGTTTTGATAGTTTGGGGGTCTGTACACACACACAATTACATGCTTATCTAGCTCAACACAGGACAGTTCGACGCAATGTTCAACCGAGAGACCTACTATGTCATTACGTTGCTTATATTTAAAACTATTTTTAATTAATATTAGGGAACCTCCACGAAGCATAGTTTTACGGTTAAAGCAACTACCCACCATATAGTTCTCATAATTAATAAGCATTTGGTAATCTTTTAGCCAATGTTCAGTAAAACAAATGATGTCAAACTTACTTTTTTCTAAAAACAATTCAATTTCTAATAATTTGCAAGACATTCCTTGGATATTTTGGTGGAATAATTTTAAGGTGTTCTGCTGAGGCCCTTTTTTATTAACTAATTGAGTGCAAGAATTAATAGTACCTTCTGTTGTCTCACTTTCTAGTTTAAATTTATATTAATATTTGGAGTGAGGCCGGAGACTCCCGTGCCATCCTCATTTTATTGTCCATTTTTGTCAATACAGTGTATAAAAAGTCGTAGATTGCCATGTTTATAGTCTTATTTTCGCGAAATCCCTTTTGCTCATTACATAGTATATTATTCTTTTCAATGTAAACATTTAGCTCTTTTTGAATGAATTTCTCAAATACTTTCGAGAAGATAGGAATCAGAGAAATAGGCCTATATAAATAAATAAAATAAAATAAAATCATTTATTTCAGGTCCGAGACCCATATAAAGCAAAGATAAAAATAGATAGACACAAATACAAACACATAAATTATAGAAATCATACCAATACAAAAAAATAAAAATAATATTAAAATGTCATAATTACATTAAAATTACATTGGAAACATTATTGAATTAAACTAGAATTAAATTAAAAAGTAAATAGACACAATAAATTCAAAATGATAAATAAAAATGTCATATTTTTCTAAAATGTCACATAGAAAACACGGAATTACACGAAACAAAATAATAATAAATAAATCAAAACAAGCTATACATATATGTGAGTATTAGGCCACAACAACATGTCGGTTACAGCAGTGCCTTATATAGGGACAATCAAGTCTCCCTGCAATCATCACCAGGACAGCGTTGGAGCTGGCCCGCACCCTGCGCACCAAGGACGCGCACCGCTTGCGCATGGTGGCGTGAAAACAGTCGGTGCGCGCTTCCGCAAACATGCCCGAGGCACTGCAGAAACGAGGCAACCCCAACACTGCCCTGAACGCATTATTATACTGGACGCGGAGGGCATTGTAGCTAGCTTGAGAGTAGCGAGCCCACAGACTGCACGTGTATAAAGAGGTGCAGTAAGCCTTGAACAGGGTGACTTTGACTGGATTTGAACAACGTGCAAACCTGCGGGCGAGCATGTTCGCTCTTATCGACAAAGCCCTCCGCTCCCGTTCGATGTCCGCATGATCCTTGAGATCAGACGTAACCAAATGCCCAAGGTACTTAAACTGGTCCACTCTATCCAAAGGCAAACCATTCAGATATATCGGCGGTACCGTTTCCTGAGCACCACCCACGGCTGCCGCAAAGACCATGCATTGGCTTTTTAAAACATTGTATTTAAGACCATGCTCATCCGCGTAACCCTCACAAATACGTAGCAACCTCCTTAGACCACAGACCGACGCGCTCAACAGAACCATGTCGTCAGCATAGCTTAAATTGTTGACGCATACACCGTCAACATGGCAACCAACATGCTCACTGCTGAGCGCGACGATCAGTGCATCCATGTAAAGGTTGAAAAGGGCGGGTGAGGTCAGGCCGCCCTGCCTCACCCCACACTCCAACCGATACGGCTCCGACATTGCCTCCAGCCACCTGACACTGTTGAACTGATGCGTATACCAATACCTGAAGATAGCCACAAGTTCACGCGGTAGATTTATGCTCGCGAGCTTATCCCACAGGATATCATACGCCACCAGGTCGAAAGCCCTGGACAAGTCGAGGAAACACGCGTATACGGGGGTCCTACGATCCGTATAGTATCTGACGGTGTGCTTAAGACACAGTATGGCACTTTCAGTAGACAGGTGTGGTCTGAAACCAAATTGGTTATCGTGCAGGTTTACATACTTATCTAACTGTGTATTAAGCAAACCGTCAAACACTTTGGCTATGATGGTGGCCAGTGAAATAGGCCTATAGTTCGCTTTATCAGCAAGGTCACCGGTTTTATTTTTCACAACAGGCACCACCACAGACCTCATAAGATCCGAGGGCAGGTAAGAGTGGCTCACACACAGCGAGAAAAACATCGCGAGGACTCGATTAATATGTGGGCCAGCATGCTGCAAGTGCTCAATGCTGAGGCCGTCATGCCCTGGGGATTTGCCTCTCGTCATGTTCTTGATAACTGAGGCCACGTCTTTGGCCAGGTATCGAACCCCCACCACCTCATTAGGCAACCCAGCACTGAACACACCACTTGCCGACCCCAGAGGGGACTGTATAGAAAAATGCTCCCTAAAAACATTCGCAATGCTCTTATGGTCACTAACTCCATCGACGCTCACAGGAAGACTCGGCCTACCGTTAGCTTTGCTCGTGTGCTTCCAAAACCCACGGAAGTCACCACTAGAATGCTTCTCAGCAAGAGTGTCCATTCTAACCTGTACTTCACGATCTTGACATGCCTTCAATCGTGATTTAAACACCCTTCTGGTCTCACACATTTCTGCATACATGATGCCAGACCTAGGCCTACCACACGCTACCCACTCAGAAAACTTCAACCGAGCCCTTCTGTGAGCCTCTCTAACAAGCTCGTTCCATCCCACTACACGTGGACCACTACCACCCGCCCCGGTGCTTCCTCGACCCATCAAAGACGCACCACGAAGGGCAGACACAATGTCAGAGTACAGACTGTCCAGTGCATGTGTGTGACCAAGCTCATTACAATATTTATCAGCACATCTCATACACTCGGCAGGAAAATCGATTAAATTCAGACGCTTATGACACTCATTGGTATATTTAAGAACCTGTTTTTCGTTTCTAACACCCCACACAACGTTATTATAGGTACTTGTAGTATTGGGTAACTTTGGTGTCAGTAAATTTAAGTTGCATTCAAGCACCAGGGGAAATGATCGGACCAATTAGTGTCATAAACAATAAAAACATTCACAACAGCTCGCTCTGCCGCCCGAGTCACAATACAGTGATCTAGCCAGCTACATGACCCGTGCGCCTCACTAATAAAGGTGTAAGCCCCCGAATCAGTACCCAGAAAATCAACATCCACACACGACCAACACTGCTCAGCACAAAAATACTTAAGTTCGTTAAAAAACAATTCATGTAAATCAGCATTAAAATCGCCTAATACAAATACAGACTCAATACCATATTCGTCTACAATTGCACTCACTGTACCTAGACAGTCCGTAAAGTCAGGCAAGTTCTCCACCGAGTTCGTAGGCATGTAAATACTTATTACTACAATCGCTGGTTGAACACTTGTTATCTTAATGGCACATACACGAGCACTGACACACGGCAACACTGTCACTTGCTGGAAAACACTGCTTCTCCACAGCAGAGCGACACCGCCATACGGCCTCCCGCGCAGTATGCCAGCGGACGTGTCGACCGCAGACGTTCCCGTGCACCCGAAGCCACTGTTGATCGTGTTTAGATATGGTACATCATCTGGAAGCAACCATGTCTCTTGCAAGGCAATCAGATCACAGGTGTCACATAACTCCCTTACGCTATCAATGGAGCGTTTCACATTTTTACAGTTAAAACTGGCGAACCGACACGTAGATTTATCCATTATTAATTTCTCTATGGCCGGGCGCAGACGACATTCTGCTCGGATAACGGCGTTTAAAATACATAAAACGTCTGAATATAATGCCTTTAGGCCATATATTTTCGTCCAGGTAAATAGGTAATTTTGATTCAGACACGAAGAATTTGAAGGCCTTGTGTCCTTTTTCTTTTTACATTATAATTTTTTCCAGGGACACCGTTTCCTGAGTCTTACCGCATATGTATGCAATTATGTCATTCTCAGTAGTTTCACTATGTATATTCGTTATAAAGACAGGAACTTTCTTGTCAGCAGCTTTAAAATTACAATTCATATCACTCGCTATACCCGATTTGCCCAGATAACGATAGTTAGATTGTTTTTTACGATACGTCACTTTTCTCCATCCTTCCCCATCAGGATTTACAATCAAATCAGTTTCGTTCCCACACAATATATCCGAACGTGGCTGTTTCATTAAAATATTACCGTTATCACCGTTTGCTTTATCACCGGGACACAGCTGATTCGCAGGTGCTGTCACTGGTGCAGAGCTCGGGAGTAATGACGTCACCCCCCGCGCCGCAGTCCGCGCCACCGATACGTAACTTGTCACACCGGTCGCGGTGTCGTTTTCGCTCGTCATCGCCGCCACCGACGGCCGTTGCTCAGTAGATGACTCACGATCAGTTAGTTTACCTTCTACCGGCACAATTTCTCGATATTGTGGTGAATTTTCTTTAGAAACATAATCCTTATTATTTTGTGCATCATGCAAATAGGATAACCCCACAGGACCACTATCTAATAACCATGCCCCACGCTTGGTATTCACTTTAGACACAGGTGTAGGGGGGTAGTGAATCGGTTTTAAGGTGTAAAACCTCATCCTTTAAATCATTCAGATGATTCAGCGTAGCATACGTCGACTTGATTTCTTCAATTGAAGTTTTCATGAGCATGAGATCTTTCAGTAGCTTTGTGCAGTCTAGATGGTCAAAGGTTATGGGTGGTAACTTTTCCAGTTGCCGTGCCACAAACACTGGAAGTTCATCCGGATGTGTTTTGAACAGTTTCATGATGTCTGCTAGGTCACGTTCTTCCTTGCCTTTGTTCTTGCGAATGACTTTGCGCAGGTCACTTCGAATCGCGTCGAACAGAAGAGATTTCGACAACTTGATCTCGGCACTGGTGAATGCAGACTTACAGATCTGCACCAATGTCACTTCGTCAATCACCGACACTTTATTCTGAATATACGATAACAATTCATCGATTACGATGTTACAAGAATTGCACTTGATAACGTCCGTCATTTTAACTCGATATATGTAATTAGCGCTGTCGAGGATACGCGCCCGTCACGACCGAGTGCGTGAGCGAGACCAATACTAGGTACTCCATAAGCTCTCGATCCTCTTTCTTAAATAATGGCTTTACGATAGCTATCTTTAGTGCGTCAGGAAACGTGCCGGCTACGATACACAGATTCATAATATGGGACAAATGGTCACATATTTCAGATGCTACTGCTTTTATTACTTTGGTTGATATGCCATCGTACCCCACACTATTTGTGTTTTTTAATGCCATAACAATTGTCTGTACCTGTTGTGGTGTGCAGGGTGCCATAAACATCGAGTTTTTTAAGTTTAAGATGAGCCGTGTAGTTTCATACATTGACTGAATGGGTTGTATTTTATCAATAAAATATTTATTAAATTGATTAGCAATTTGTTTTGCATCCGTAATTATATCATTATTGATTTTAATTTTCGAAATATAAGTTTTGGGCACGTTAAATTTACCTTGATTTATTATTTGCCAGGCGGTTTTACATTTGTTGTGTGATGTTTTGATTTTATAGTTATTTTGTGAACGCTGTGTCAGAGTCATGATTTTTCTAAAAAGTTTAGCGTATTCTTTAAAGCGATTTCTATTCAATTCATTTGATTTTAATCTGTACGTCCACAAAAGTTGCCGTTTTTTCTTACTACAGGATCTAATACCTTTAGATATCCACCTTGGCTTTGTTATTACATTTATTGTAACCCTTGTTTTAGGAAAACAGAGGTTGTAGAAGAAAGAGAATATTTCATGAAATTTGTTGTATGCAATGTTCGGATCATCCGTTTCATATATTTCGGAGAAATACATTTTGCTAATACAATATTTAAATTTAGATATATTTTCCTTGCTGTAGTTGCGTCTATAAACACCGTTTTTGTCGATTGTACATATTTTATTTACCGGGCATTTTAAAATTTGGGCTGTGTGATCTGAAAGGGCAAACTCAAGGACTTCTGATTTACACCGTTTGTTATAATTATGCGCAAAATTATCGATACATGTTTGACTTTTCATTCGAGTTGGTTGATTTATTGCTAGTTTTAGGTTGAAACCAAGTAGAAGGCACTCAAACTCCAACGACTGATAATTCCTTTTTAATATGTCTATATTGAAATCGCCGGCTATGACAATATTTTTATAGGCACTTTTTAGGGTTCCGTAGCCAAATGGCAAAAAACGGAACCCTTATAGTTTCGCCATGTCTGTCTGTCTGTCTGTCTGTCTGTCTGTCCGCGGATAATCTCAGTGACCGTTAGCACCAGAAAGCTGAAATTTGGTACCAATATGTATATCAATCATGCCGACAAAGTGCAAAAATAAAAATTTAAAAAAACATTTTTATTAGGGTACCTCCCCCAGACGTAAAGTGGGGAGCGATTTTTTTTTTAATTTTGACCCTGACGTGTGATATATTGTTGGATAGGTATTTAAAAATGAATAGGGGTTTTCTAAAATCATTTTTTGATAATATTAATATTTTAGGAAATAATCGCTCCGAAAGTCAAAAACAATGTGTCCCCCCCCCCTCTAACTTTTGAACCATAAGTTTAAAAAATATGAAAAAAATCACAGAAGTAGACCTTTATATGAACTTTCTAGGAAAATTATTTTCAACTTGATGAGTTGAATAGTTTTTGAGTTATATAGCACTTTTTCAAAAAAACGCAAATGATAACTTTGTTTTTCATACAAATACTATGAAAAACAAAGTTATTTTTGCTGACGAAAAATGTTGGTATTTTTAATGGTCTGGGAAGCTACGGAACCCTACAGTGAGCGTGGCCCGACACGCTCTTGGCCGGTTTTTGATATTTCATGTAAGACTATTTCGAATTGCTTAAAGAAACTATTGATATTGTTCGCATTTGGAATTCTATAAACACATACAAAGGCAGTCTTGTACTTGATGAGCTCAACAGCACAGCATTCAAATGTCCCTGTTATTGACATTTTTGAGATTTTTAATAGCTCTTTCCATTCGTGTCCCTTTTTAATTAGGATACAAGTTCCACCTCTCTTAATTTCTTTCCTACTATAGTGAGCTGCTAGGCAGTAGTTTGGAATGTTCAACTGGTTTTCGTAACCTTCCATCATAAAATGTTCTGTAACGCATATTACATCCACTGGTATATTTTTTTCTTCAAGTTCAGTCAGACAAACTGTGAACGCATCTGCCTTGTTCAATAAACCTGCTATGTTCTGGTGCATTACATGAAGATGTTTAGTGACGAAAAAGTTCACCACGTGTCAGATTATCTGTACTATAGTTCATGTCAGTCAATATCATTCGGGTATTATATTTTATGTCATCAATTAAATTAATTATATCCTTAAAAATTATTTTTATTCCAGTATTATTTATTGCGCCCGTCCGGTTATTATACTCAGTGTAGTCATATGTGAGATTTTTATTGCTGTCTAATAAATATGCGTATTCGTGCGTCAGTATGTCCAAGAAAAGTAAGTTATTAAATGTCTCCACTCTTGAATTGTATAAATTAGTATTATTCTCATATTTATATGTTGGAGAGCACAAAATTAAATTAGTATGATTGATTTCCTGTAGTACTTGTCTGATATGTAGAATAATGTCAATGTAGCTATTTGTTGTTCTGAAGTCTTCTTCACCTAACATGATTGTGCAATAGTCCTCTAACGTAAAGTCGGATACTATGTCTTTTAGTCCTTTTAGCAATACATTTACATTCCCATGAGGTGTTATGTGGTGATAGATTTCCGATCGATTAAGGTAATCTTCTGCAATGCTCAAAATTTTATTATTGTTATCGGTACTCAAAATACATATTTTGCATCTTTTCTTAGTATTAGGGTTTGGCCTTGCGGTTATGTTACTCGTAATGTTAGGACAGTTATTGTTTATTGATGTATTCTCGTGGCTTTTTTTTTTGTTATCTGGTGAGTCGAGTTGGATTTGTTTACTGCTAGTTAGTGGCTTGTTTTTCGGTTTTTTGGCATTAGATGGCCTTAGTTTAGCCGGACTGTTTGTTACTGTCTTGAGTAGATCATTTCTTTTTGTCAAAATGTCATTTAATTTTTTGAGTTCGTTGTTCTCTAGTGCTAATGTTTCTATTTCTGAATGGGCACTTTGAAGTTCTGTCCTAAGTTTTATTACTTGTTCTCGCACATTTTTTAGTTCGTCATCCTCATCGTCTGACATGTCAGGTACACTAGTGACTGTATTATTTAGATTATGTGTCATATTATTATCATCACTGTTGTTTATGTTCGATTCGGAGTTTGTTCTATTACGGCGAAAGGTAATGTTTTCTAAGAAATTCATTTTAGGTGTTCCAAGTGTTTCTTTTGCCTTTATTTAATTTTAGATTGTTACTATATTTCCTGTGGCAATGATACTACTACTCACAAAAAGTACATTCTTGATCAGGATTTGAACTCACACCATTCGTCGCGGCAAGCAAGCTCTCCACCGTTCGGCTACCGTCTGCGTTAAATGGTAGCGTGAAATATGGTACTTATACTACTCAGACTGCATTGCGTTCATGTCTTCATAGATGTCACTGTTAATAGTCTTTTTGTCTAATGATGTTGCCAATAGATGTCGCTGTTACCAGCAGTCACATATGTCGTTTGTTCTTGTCAAATCTTTGAGCGTTAGAAGTTCAAAATATGCATGTCATCAGTGCTTGGAAAAGTAAACAATTGTAATTGCATTTTCTTCTGATGTTTCTATACTTTTTAAAAGAATTCGAAATTTACTCGCAGCCATTCCAAATGTGCATTCTATTCCAACCCTCGTTGTAGATAATTTGTAATTAAATCTTGATTTATTAGCATTTCCCGATGCTTGCCTTCTTGGATAAGGTCTCATTAAGAATGCTTTGAGCGGGAACGCCTCATCCCCTAAAAATACATATGGCGCGATGATATTGCTTTCTGGTAGTCGTTCCTCAGATGGTAGTTGGATTTTTCCACTGCTTAGATCTTTAAAAAACCGGCCAAGAGCGTGTCGGGCCACGCTCACTGTAGGGTTCCGTAGCTTCCCAGACCATTAAAAATACCAACATTTTTCGTCAGCAAAAATAACTTTGTTTTTCATAGTATTTGTATGAAAAACAAAGTTATCATTTGCGTTTTTTTGAAAAAGTGCTATATAACTCAAAAACTATTCAACTCATCAAGTTGAAAATAATTTTCCTAGAAAGTTCATATAAAGGTCTACTTCTGTGATTTTTTTCATATTTTTTAAACTTATGGTTCAAAAGTTAGAGGGGGGGGGACACATTGTTTTTGACTTTCGGAGCGATTATTTCCTAAAATATTAATATTATCAAAAAATGATTTTAGAAAACCCCTATTCATTTTTAAATACCTATCCAACAATATATCACACGTCAGGGTCAAAATTAAAAAAAAAATCGCTCCCCACTTTACGTCTGGGGGAGGTACCCTAATAAAAATGTTTTTTAAAATTTTTATTTTTGCACTTTGTCGGCATGATTGATATACATATTGGTACCAAATTTCAGCTTTCTGGTGCTAACGGTCACTGAGATTATCCGCGGACAGACAGACAGACAGACATGGCGAAACTATAAGGGTTCCGTTTTTTGCCATTTGGCTACGGAACCCTAAAAAACTGAATTGCTGAGAACACCTCCATCACTATCTTTTCCATAAGCTCCTACATCAATGATTCGAAACGTGTTTTGTGAATCAGAAACGGCTAATAAAACAATTGAGTAAAAATGTTTGTAATTATAGTACATGCTACCAGAGAGATGTGGTCTGTTGAGACGAATATGTTTTCCGTCGAGATTGCCACAGCAATGTGGAAATTTGTCCAAATTTGAAAAAGAGTTAGCGATATCTTTGAATTCTTCTGTATTTGGAAATTTCGGGTATTGTTAAAATTATTCCAAATAGCATTGCAAACCTGAACAACAATATTTGCGATTGCTGTTTTTGATATACGAAATGGCACTGCCAACTTCCGAAAAGGTGTTCCTGTTATTAGATACCTGAAATGAAAAAAAAAAAAAAAAAAAACAATTAATTTATCATTATTTTTGTTACAGCAAATGAAGTTAAAACTAGGTGGCGAAACTTGAGGGATGTATTTCAAAAAGAATTAAAAAAGGTTCATAAGCCACGATCTGGAGATCCAGGCAGCCCAGGCAGCCTAGGAAATTATTCCGGGAAGTGGACATATTTTCATCATATGACATTTTTAAAGGATGTTATGGTGCCGCGGCAAACTCACAGTAATTATGGCGTTAATGATGATGAATCACAAAGCGAACAATCTGTCAATTGGGAGTTTGAGATAGATAATTCATCAAGATCAGAAGAAATTCCACAGCTGCCTGATAGAAACAATTCAACTGATGAAGATTGTCCGAGAGCGCATTGTATGCAGTCAGAGCGCAAGTACATCCTGTTTGGAGCACAATGTAATAAGCCAGAGCGCGAGTACGTCTTTTTTGGAGCGAAATGTAAGCCAGAGTGCAAGTACGTCTTCTTTGGATAGATCTCAAGGAAAAAAACATAAAAAATCTACTTGTTCAGAATTTGAAATCAAAATGCTTAAAATTGAAGAAGACAAAATTAAAGCATTTAAGGAAGCTAGGAATGAAGTTGATGATGCAGACATGCTATTTTTAAAGTCACTTGCTCCGTCCGTATTTCCAGTATTTAAGCCCAGTACAAAAATTGAGATTAAAGAGTAAATTACAAAATGTAATTGCCGATGAAATTGCTTTAACGACTTCCCCCTCCCCCTCGAACTCTTCATATTCTGCTTCAATTTTACCATCTCCAGTACACTCGACCATCGTCACGTCGCCACCGTCTCAAACTCGTCAATTTTACGAAACATTTAATGACGATGTTTAAATACCAAACATAATATTGTTTTTCTTTTTCGTTTTTATCCAACTTACCTAAATACATAATTATAAATTACCTACTTCTTCTTTTATTTCTATCTCCATACATTATAGGAATCAATTTACACACATACCTACATAATAGGGTAAATATGCCTAATTTGCTTAAGGTGCATTCACACAGGTAGCCCGCCAAATTCAAATTTTCGTTGGTTTTTTGGGAATTGCAGCTCTGTTTTACTTTGTATGATGATCAAAATGCAATTCGCGACTGTAAAGATAATATATTTACTAAATATTAGTCATCGAAATTATGTTAATTGTCAGTCTTCATCATAATGGACTCAAGTATGACTTTTTCATAAAATATTGATTCTTGAGTCCAATATGATGAAGACTGACAATTTATATGATTTTAGTGCCTAATATTCAGTAATTACATTATCTTTACAGTCGCGAATTGCATTTTGATCAACATACCTACAACGTAAAACATAGCTGTAATTCCTAAAAAACCGAAGAAAATTTGAATTTGGCGGGCTACCTGTGCGCATTCACCTTAAGTTAAGCATTGTTATAAACTAATGCTGTCTTTGTCAGTCGTTAAAACAATGAAGGAGACAACGTTAGTTTTTAAACGAGGTTTAATTTAAGCAACGTTTATGAGTAGAGGTAAATTATAAAAAAAACGTACCTTAATGTTAGCACCAATCTTTGTTCCACACTAATACGAGTATAACGAGTACAATCACTGCGTATTCCATTACAGATGTAATCAAATGTTTCTGTTGACTTACACAAATATTCGTAAAAATCTTTTTCGTTTTTCCTTACGTCGAAATACTGATTGTGAAATTCACCGCGCTGCTTTCTATTTTTATAAAGTGTATTATGTGGTCCAAGTTTCCTTTTGTTAATGTAATTTACGATTAAAGAAATATTACCCGACAGCAACAACTGTGCATTTTTGTTAAGAGCCATTTCGAGTGTGATCGCAGCAAAGCGGTTTCATCGCGCGATGAAATCGCATCGCATTATTGCGCGAGCGATGACAATAGGACACACGATTTGTTATCGTGCGAGCGGGTTCATCGCACGATGAAATCGCATCGCATTATCGCGCGAGCGATGACAATAGGACAGCGCCTTATATCCAAGAGATATTGCAACTGAACCAACAAATACAAATCTCACATCGCAATCTATTTTTGACTCTACTGGATTGGCTAATATACATAGTAGATCCCACAAAATCATACCTTCAACATAGTGATGTGCAGCAATTTGTTATGAACTATACAGTTAACGAATGATAATGCTCTAGAACTTAACAAAGTGTTAAAAGTATAATGTGTTTATGTGCCACATACGAAGTAATAAAACTGATTTAAATACATATTTTCAGAATTATCCTTAACATACCTGTCAGTGGATGGATACATCTGCACTGCAAAAAAAATGTGTTCACTGATATGTTGTCGACTGTTCCTACCTCCAAAAAGGTAAAAATAAAGTTAATAAAATCTGGTTTACCTACCTTATGCCCGATTTCACCAAGGATCCCTAAACTATCACTTAGCTAAGGTACCCTTAAACTAAGTCTTCCCTTAAATGGTCTCTTACCTAAATCGATTTTCACCGACGTAAGTGTCCCCTAACTATGGGCTTCCTAGCAAAGTGACAGTTTTTTTTTTCTAAAAGTGATGCGCGTGTTACGAGAATCATCGACTTATATCGATTTACATCATTTCAAGGGAAATTTATCATTAAAACTATTTAAAAACCATCCTTTTCATATTTATTTTATTATCTGTTTCGTCCCACACGTACTATGGAACGCACTCTGTGACTGTCATGACAGCTGTCACCTTTTGTTTGACTTGACCTGTCATCTAGTTGTCACGGTCTTGTCTTTTTGTTGGAGCCTTGTGAAGGCACGCTAGAATTTGGTTGTTGTTTGAAGTAATTAAAAATCGAAGTTAATCTCCTTTGTTTTGCACGATTTGGTAATAATTCATTGTGAATCGAACTTAACGCCCCAGTTGTGTGACAAACCGGGCTTATTTGAACTTGTTTAATTCTCCGCGCCGAATTTGAGGTTAACATGCCCCGCGTGCTCTGAAACATTATAACAGTGAGAATTGAATTTATCATTGTGAAAAGTGTTGTTCTGGTGCCGTTGAACTTTATTGTGCTTCATCCCGACCTGTTACACGCTGCCGGGGCAGCGTCTGTTGAAACATAGTCGGATCTGGCAAGTCACTCGACCACGCACCACTGTACATTTACACACACACATTACATACACTCTTGCAGCCGGCTTGATCAAGGACGCGTCATCCCCTTCAGCCCACCGGCACCAGGTAAGTTACCTTTTTTAAGGGGCATCTTGATTTGATTAATTGTCTCCGCGTATCGCGGACATCTCGTCCCAAACTTGCCCTGGTTTGGGAACGAACATTTTGGTAGCAGAGCGTGGTTATTCAATATAACATCAACTTGCTTAGTGCCTGGTCAATTGGAAGTCTAGAACATTGAACTGATTTGTTGCCGTTGTCAGCCGGGCTCTCACATTTAATTAAAATTAATTGTCAATACAATTAATTTACACATTTGCACATCTAGGTTGTCGTACTGGAAATATAAGAATATTGTTGTTCAGTGTATTAGATATTATAATTACGTGTGCAGTGATAGTTTAATATTGTTGATTGTTGATTTTATTGTGTTGTATGTAAGTACACAAACTACCTGGGTTGTCTATTGTGCATTATGATTGTTTATTTGGAATAATTGCTGACTAGTGAAATCGGCTCATTGGTTCCAAATTGATTTAATTACCCAATTGTTGTTTTGTTGTTGTAATTGTGGTATCTGCCACAGGTCATAAGTGGTAAGCTGAACTTACCTTTGAATCGAGAACAGGTCCATACTAAGACTTGAAACAAATTCAACCTAAGTTTTAATTTTCACTTGAAATTATTTTGTTGTTAATTGTGATCTACATGTGTCACATAGTTGATCTTTGGTAATTGTTTGCTTGGTTGGAACTACTAGGTAGTATGCAACTCATTTGGAATTGTTAGGTTATTATTGTTGTAACATTCATTGAATAATTTTGGAATTTATTTGATTTTGGATGTATTGTGTTGACTAGTTGAAAGCAACCCAATATTGTACATCAAATTGTTTATAATCTGTCAATAGTAATCTTTGGCAAGGCAGAGCAGTACTTGAAAGTAATACAAGGTTGGATTTGAACTGAAAATAAATTCATCTTAAGTTTTTTTTTGTTGGGTTATTTGTTGAACAGTTTATTGATTTGATACCTTGATTGTTTTTTTTTTTGACATACAGTGTTGTTGTTGAATTTGGTTTGCAATGGCCTCACTGAAGGCTGTAAAGGAGGCGGCCGCTGGTTTGGTCTCACAGCTAAGATGGTTCACCTCAGCTGCGGCCACGGTTGAGCGCTTGGATTTGGAAGAGATCACACTTGCTCGCTCCGAACAGTTGAATGTAAGACTTGGTGATGTGGATAAGTTGTTCACCCGGTTCAACGAGTTTGTTGGTGACTTGGACTTGGATGTATTGGGCCAGGCAGCTCGCGATAAGGTCGTTGCCGACTACGACCAGATTTTGGAGTTGGGGGACGCAGTCAGTCAGCGAGCCCGGGAGATTTTGAGGAGCCGAGCGCCTGACCAGGTCAAGCCGGAGACCTCGGTTGTTTCAGGCCCCGGTCTATTGAGTAGGCTTCCCACGTTGGAACTTCCACACTTTGATGGTCGCTTGGACCACTGGCTGAGTTTCCTAAACCTATTTCAGAGTCTGGTTGACTCCCGCTCGGACCTCGGACCCGCCCAAAAGTTGGCCTACCTATTGTCGGTCCTGGATGGTGAGGCCCGAGCCTTGGTGCAGCACTTGCCTGTGACGGACTCCGCCTACCCTACCGCTAAAGAGCTCCTATCCCGGCGGTATCAGAATATGCGCTGCTTGGCTGATGTTCACATCGGCCAGATTTTGGGGTTACCGGCCATTGACAACACGTCGGCGTTGCGCACTAATCTGCTGAACCCGTTGGTTTCAGCAACCAACGCCTTGCGGCGTTTGGAGTTGCCGGTGGACCATTGGTCCTATTTGTTGGTGCACATCGTGCTGCAATTGCTCCCCCCGGACTTGAGGTCCCGCTTTGAGCAGAACTATGGTGGGGATAGTGCCACCCACCTTCCCCCCTTTGATGACCTCCTTAAATTCTTGGAAGACGAGTGCCGACTCCAGGACAACGCTCATGGCACCACGGGGTCACGCCAATCGCCTTCCCAGCCAGAAGACCAGGGACGGACTAGGGCTAAGGGGCCGGTTGATAGTCGCCCCGCCCCCCGTTTTGCGGGCACCCAGAATAGTCCTGATTGCGTTTTTTGTAAGGCCACGGGGCATAGCATGGCAAGTTGCACGGCTTTTTTGGAGTTGCACGTTAGTGCCCGCCGCCGAATTGCCAACGCACGCCGCTTATGCTTCTCTTGTTTGGGGGCTCACTTTCACCGGGACTGCTCCAAGCCCCGCCCGTGTAGAATTTGTGAAGGGGCCCATCTCGAGATTTTGTGCGCCAACGCGAATCGCTCTGGCAGATCAGCTTCTGATGAGGGTTCGCGCAGGGGGGGGTATCACGGAGACGAGCACCGGGCCTCTGGTACGCCGGTTGAGAACCGGGTAGAGGCCCGCAATTTTGATGGCTGCACTCCACCCCCCGCGCAAGTTGAACGGGAGCCGCGCGCGCGCCAGTTGGTCTCCCCTCGCAATGGTAAACGGGAGTCGCGTGCGCGCCATTTGGCCTCCCCTCATAAGAGCAATTGTACGGCGGCTGCTGGGCAACAATGGTCAGACCAGCACCGCTACCTTTCACCTCCGCTGGCGGAACGCCCCCGGTTGGAGTCGCGCCCTCCGCCATTCAGGCATCCGGTGGGATATGCCCTTCCAGCGATGGCGAGCGGCTCGGGACACCGCGCGGACGAAGCATTTGAGTGCTACCCTCGTCGTGAACGTCGACAGCCTGGATGCGGCGATCGTTCGCCGCCCAGGCATTGTTAGAAAATTGGCGTCTGCCCCGCTAAAGGCCCTCTGGGTGACTCTGTTGTGGTCCGTGCTATTTTGGACACGGCGTCCAGAGTTGCCTTTTGTCGTCTTGGTTAGCGGGATAAGTGGGCCTGAAGGTGAATGACCTTTCAGGCAAGATTCGAGGATGGTTGGCCTCGAACGCCAGTCTTGATGTCGGTTCTTTTGACCGGGCTTGAGGTGCTCGCTGTTGGGACAAAGGACCCTCCGTTTGATTTTGTTTTGTTGAACAGATACAGCTCCCTCGACAAATAGTTGAACGTTACCTCGTTTTGGTCACAAGTCACCGATTCTCTCTCCTCAAGAGCGACAGGAGTCACTCCTCATTTGGGTCCGCTCTGTGCAGGCTGCGCACTTTGAAAAGGAGATTGAGATCTTGAAGTCTGGTAGGGTTAAGCTACCAGACCGTGAGCTGTGAGTAAGTTGAACCCCTTCTTGGATAATGCGGGTCTTTGCTTGTTGGAGGACGGTTGAGGCACTCTAGCCTTCCTATGGGGTCCGTCACCCCCCTTTATTGCCCAAGGAGGGCCATTTGATTTGATTTGTTGATGACCGATCGTCACATTAAGAACTCGCATGCCGGTTGCAATGCGCTGTTGGCCATTCTGCAGCGAGAGTTTGGATCTTGGCCTTTGCAGGCATCGGAACGGACCTTGCGGGTCCCTTCTTGGTGTAGACGTCCACCCTTCGCAATAGTAAAATTGTCAAGGCTTATTTGTGTATGTGTCTGTCTGTCAATGAAGGCAGTGCACTTGGAACTGTTAACCTCCCTCTCGACAGAGGCCTTTTGTGGCGACATTGGATAAGTTTGTGTCTCGCCTAGGGTTACCTTCTTTGATCAGTTTGATTGCGGTACCAACTACAAGGGTACAAGTAACTATTTGAAGGAAGTATACGCCTTCCTTAATGAGAGCCAGGTTGACATTGGTAACAAATTGGCTCGCCGAGGAGTCACTTGGTTGTTTGACTCGCCAGCCCGCCCCCATTGGGGGGGTATTTTGAGACTGCCAATTGATTAGCGGACGGGTAGGCCCGTCCGGGGGGGGTAGATGTTTTAGTCCCACACGTACTATGGAACGCACTCTGTGGCTGTCATGACAGCTGTCACCTTTTGTTTGACTTGACCTGTCATCTAGTTGTCACGGTCTTGTCTTTTTGTTGGAGCCTTGTGAAGGCACGCTAGAATTTGGTTGTTGTTTGAAGTAATTAAAAATCGAAGTTAATCTCCTTTGTTTTGCACGATTTGGTAATAATTCATTGTGAATCGAACTTAACGCCCCAGTTGTGTGACAAACCGGGCTTATTTGAACTTGTTTAATTCTCCGCGCCGAATTTGAGGTTAACATGCCCCGCGTGCTCTGAAACATTATAACAGTGAGAATTGAATTTGTCATTGTGAAAAGTGTTGTTCTGGTGCCGTTGAACTTTATTGTGCTTCATCCCGACCTGTTACACGCTGCCGGGGCAGCGTCTGTTGAAACAGACCACGCACCACTGTACATTTACACACACACATTACATACACTCTTGCAGCCGGCTTGATCAAGGACGCGTCATCCCCTTCAGCCCACCGGCACCAGGTAAGTTACCTTTTTTAAGGGGCATCTTGATTTGATTAATTGTCTCCGCGTATCGCGGACATCTCGTCCCAAACTTGCCCTGGTTTGGGAACGAACATTATCTAATAAATATACTTGTGAATAATGGTAGAAACAAAGCAAAAATGGCTTATTCCACTTTTCCCCGTTGGATGATCCCCATTGATGGGGATTAGTGAACTTTTTGTTCACTATTCCCCGTTGACCCAAAATTTTTATTTAATGGGGATAAGTGAACTAAAAAGTTCAATAATCCCCATTAGGTAGGTACGTTAAAAAATAAAATATATGAATCATGTTACATTTATTAATTAAAAATATAACTTTCTTATACCTAATAAAGTCACAGATTGTTACAATCATTAATTTAAAATTGTAGCATGAAAATATTTCTTTCTTATACCTTGTAAAATCAAAGATTACAATCACTTAAGTTTTTCTAATTAGGTACGTTAAATAAAAACAATATAAAAATAAAATATATGAGTCATGTACTTTTATTTTTATAAGGTAAGAACAAAATTTTAAATTACCTACATACCTACTTTACGATTTTATTAGAACGAAAAACAGATTGTTGCCCCAACGAAATTGTTCTAACGATGTTTGGGAATAAGACCTTATATCTATATATCTAATAAGATACACAATACTGTAAAAGATGCTCATTTTCTAGAGGCGCGCGCGCAAGGCGGTGGCGGAGCGGGGTGCGAGTTAGCTCGTATGTGATTGGTCGACCCATCTTTTGTTTTTGTTTCGTAGTCGTTAAGGGTTAGTAGTGTGTAGTGTAGTTCAAGCGTGCAGTTCTTATCAGTTCGCAGTTATTAGTTTAATATAGGAATAAATAAAGGAAATGGCTGGTAGTTCAACTGACGTTTGTTTAGAGTACGTTAAAAAAGGTAAAGCTACCATACTTCTCCGGGCCGGACATCAATACAGTAAAAAATGCAAATATAAAAATGGTGGAGTTTTGTGGGAGTGTACCACAAGAAAACAAAGTAAATGTGCCGGATCCATCACTGTCATGGTAAGTTACTTATTATATTTTGTGATTAATAATGACAATAATAACTCAGGTTATGTGTGTTATCAATATCACGTTTATCAATATCAAAATTTAAAAATCAACGTTAAAGTTTAAACACTGTTTCTGTCATGGCGGCACGTGTGACGTCATTCTTTTGTCAAACAAGTCTATTACACCTAGTGTAAAAGAGTGTAGCTGAAGTGAATTGTATATATTTAATTATTATTACATATTTTAGTTAAGCATAAAGTGAAATATGTTTTGTTGAACTATTCTGATAGGATAACAACAATTTGTTATAAGTTTTAAAGGTTGTTAAATAGCCTATTTAATTTTGTATTCTATGTAAGTGCAATATTGTTTACTTAAAAAATAATGTAAAGTAATTAATTATTATTACTTAATTTTACAGGACAATCAAGTTGTAGCTGAGAAACGACACAATGTTTGTGAAGCTGATTTTGCGCGGAATGAAGTTACCTTGAGGTTATTCAAACTAAAAACTACACTTGCGGATCCAGAAGCACCTGCTATTCCCACTGCTTACAACGCGGCTGTGAGCTCACTAAAAGATACCGGAATTGACAAAATAAAAGAATTCCCTGCCCTGAAGTCTATCAAAACAACATTATATAAACACAGAAATGCAGCATTTGAAGTAAGTAAAATTGAGTTCAAAAATGTTGAAGAAGTTAAAGTACCTCCAGCTCATCAGGAATTTATTTTAGCAGACTACAATGACAGTGGTATCCGTGTAATAGCTTTTTGCTCTGAATTTGCCCGACATCAAATGAAAAATTTGAAGATGTTCTTGGGTGATGGAACGTTTTGGATCTGTCCATCTCCCTTTTACCAACTCTACACCATTCATGGGGATTTGGGCAGTACAGAAAAACACATAAACATTGTGCCACTTGTTTATGGGCTCATGAGCCATAAAAATCAACAAACATATGAAATTTTATTTAGTATGCTAAAATCTGCATTACCTGATTGGAATCCAGAAATATTTAAATGTGACTATGAAGTGGCTCCGATGAACGCAATGCGAAATGTTTTTGTAAATATATCTATTAGCGGCTGTTATTTCCATTTCACCCAGGCAATATGGAAGAAAGGAAAACAACTCAAACTAACAAAAGATAAATTAACCAGAAGACAAGTTGCACTTAGCACTGCTTTGGCTTTGTTACCATTAGATAAAATCATTGCGGGTTGGTTTTATGTTGCCTCTCAAAGCCCTGATGATGATAATAGCAAGGAGTTTAGAAATTACATGCTCAGACAATGGCTACAAGATGATTTTATTAAAACGTGGTGTGTATTTGGACAGACTCATCGCACTACGAATTTAGTCGAAGCATGGAATAATAAAATAAAAAAGCGTGTGAAAATAAAGAAACCCAACATTATGAAGCTCCTCACAGCGTTGGCTGAAGATGCATCGTATTACGAAGTTCTTGCATTGGGGGTTTCTGAAAATAAAGGTATAGCGGAAAAAACAAAAAAAAGCATCAATCGCGATAATTATATACAGGAGGTCCAAATGGAACTCATTAATAATGAAATTACGATTGGGCACTGTTTAGAAAAACTTAAGTGAGTGTAATCTTTGATTTTACAAGGTATAAGAAAGAAATATTTTCATGCTACAATTTTAAATTAATGATTGTAACAATCTGTGACTTTATTAGGTATAAGAAAGTTTTATTTTTTATTTTAAATTAATAATTGTACAATCTGTGATTTTACTAGGTAAAAGAAAGTTATATTTTCATGCTACAATTTTAAATTAATGATTGTAACAATCTGTGACTTTATTAGGTATAAGAAAGTTATATTTTTTATTTTAAATTAATAATTGTACAATCTGTGATTTTACTAGGTATAAGAAAGTTATATTTTTTATTTTAAATTAATAATTGTACAATCTGTGATTTTATTAGGTATAAGAAAGTTATATTTTTTATTTTAAATTAATAATTGTACAATCTGTGATTTTACTAGGTATAAGAAAGTTATATTTTTTATTTTAAATTAATAATTGTACAATCTGTGATTTTACTAGGTATAAGAAAGTTATATTTTTAATTAATAAATGTAACATGATTCATATATTTTTATTTTTTTAACGTACCTACCTAATGGGGATTATTGAACTTTTTAGTTCACTTATCCCCATTAAATAAAAATTTTGGGTCAACGGGGAATAGTGAACAAAAAGTTCACTAATCCCCATCAATGGGGATCATCCAACGGGGAAAAGTGGAATAAGCCGAATAACGGATCAAGGCTGTATAGAACATTGTCGTTGCTCAAAAAAATGACAATGCATTTGAAGTGATCACAAGACGTTTGTTTTAAACGTTTGACGTTGTGTGTCCCGTCGTTGTATTTGGATGGTTTTCGTGGTGTTTAGTTCTGATAATCAAAAGATAATGGCTGAAAGAAGAAAACGCGGACAAAATTATACTGCGGGAGATAAAGAAAAGTTGTTGTGCAAGTGAAAGGTATGTGTATGGTTATAATCAAAATTTATTATTCTTGGATAACATTTTCAAAGTATTCTACTAACTGATTTCTACGAAATCCATAGATTGGATCAGGACCATTTGGTACCTCCACGTTTATTTGCCCATGTACAATGAGTTCTTGTAAATTTGGTATCAGTTGTTCATCTATAGGGTCAGCTTCTTTTCTCAAGATGCAAAGAATATGCAATATTGAACAAGCCAGTATAACATTAACAGCCGTTTCCAACTTCAACCTTATTCCAACTGCCAACACAGGAAACCTTCTTTTAAGTAGTCCGTACTGTCGTTCTACTACATTTCGAGTTTTAATTTGGGCTTTATTATATTTGTGTTGGCCTTCAGTCATCGGATTCAAAAACGGTGTCAAAAGATGAGACTGAAAAATAAAAGCAAATTATTACTACAATGTTTGATATTCTTTTCAGATGGAAACGTCTTTAGTCATCTGGTAGCTGCTCTACAGCCATCAGAGAAGAAAGAAAATTAATTAAAATTTGTTAATACTCAAAACATTAATTAAAAAGATTAATTTAATTACAGATAACATTTTATTTTATAATTTTATAACCTCACTTATAATAACATCATCCAGCTGGTTCTAGCACACCACACATAAAAAGATATCAAAACTCTGGAAATATACCTTAAGGGGGTAACCACTGTCCCCTAATAAGTAGCCTGTGCCGTAAACTCCCCTTTCAAATCTACTATATGTATTACTATTTTGATAAATAGCTGAGTCGTGAGTTGAATCAGGCCAGCGTGCTACAATTTCTGATATTAACAAATCTGCTGTACTGATAGTTTGGACATTAATGGACATGTATGATTTGCGATTTCGAAATAATTCAGCGTCATCACCACCTGAAACAATACATTTAGTAAGTACCAGTTAGGTTTAGTAGGTATATACGAATTAATGAAATTATTCAAATCTTTTTTTTTTTTCCTAGCCTATCGTGTGTCCGTCCCACTGCTGGGCAAAGGCCGCCCCTTTTTCCTTCCAAACCTCTCTATCTTGTGCGATATCTGGCCATGTTTGCCCCGCAAACAAGATCAGATCGTCACACCACCTTCGCCGCGGTCTACCTCGACGGCGATTCCCTCCGTCAGGCGTCCAGTGACGATCTTTGCCCATCTCTCCGAGTGCATTCTTACTACGTGGCCAGCCCACTCCCACTTCTACGGTTCTTTTTTCATAAATATTGATAAATACTCGTAGATACATAAGTTGATGATACTGATAAATTACCTGGTGATTGTATTTTTATATGCGTACAATCTATGCAACCCAAACAATTAGGGAATTTAGCAATTTTGAAAAAGTCCATCTTTACTTTGGTCTGTTCTTCTTCATTCTCTGGAAACTTAATGAATTCTTTTCGAAGGCGCACAATAGCTTCTGAAACTCGCTTAACCCTTAACCACCTGACATACGTCTCTCAGACGCAAGGAAATTAAAATCGGTAATATTTTGGCGCACAAAGCACGTATCAACTTGCACATCCCTGTACCTTCCCGCCGCCGCGTCCCTCAGTGCCGCTCAAGCGCTCGTCGTGGTCGAAGGTGCGCGCGTTTGTCACTGGTAAGTAAAAAATGGTCGTGTTCCGTCTGTAAGACGTATGGTAGGTGGTTGCGTGACTTTATTGAAATTGTGATTTATTGAGTTTTTGTTCTGTTTCAGTTTAGAATGGCTTCTAGTGATAGTGTAATTGAACGTTGGTTAGAACAAGATCAATCTGACGACGAAAACATACATACTTCAATGCGTCAATGACTCGACCCCACCAGCTCTACCAGGTAGAAGCAGTTCCGAAGACAGATTGGCTTCTCGAAAAAACTGCTCAACCTGCGACCTAACGAACGACTAAAAAGAAACGAAGGACACAATACATGTGTTTTGAGTGTAAAAAGCCGATTTGTATCGAATGCTCCCAAAAAATGTGCATTCACTCTCGGGAAAATCTATAAGATTGATGCCCTGCAATTTTGCAAAAGATATGATTATAATGAGATTGTTTTGATTTTATATTACTTGCTGATTATTGTATTTTTATAAACAGAAAGAAATAAGTTCCTATGTCTTGTGATTATTTTTGTAGATCTCGTTTTTTGAATAAGAATTTTTTTAAGTTAGAATTAAGAGTTGCTCCAAACAAACTAAGATTTTAAGAAAATATGTAAATTTTTATGTGCCATAAATACTTTAATAAAGACGTTGATATGTATTTTAATGGATTTCAATTACAAAATAAACCTTCCGCCCTTAGGTTTTATATACGAAGGTCTTTTTACTCGCCCGTCTGTGAGACGTATGGTAGGTGGTTGTGTAACAAGATTAGGTGGTAGGTGGTAGAGGGTTAACAATTCTACTACAAGTGGCTAGACTGATTCCTCCCATGTCTGCTACTGCGAGCAAGTGGTTACCTGTGGCGTAAAACCGTGAAGCGATCAGTAACTGATTTATAGGAGCCACTGAATTATTTCTGAAACAAATAAAATGATAGATAATGTAAAAATAAAGTAAATAATTTGCTCCATCGCCGCGTCGCGTCGTAGTGGAATCGAATGTCTCTCATGGGTTTAGTATATATTTGTTAGATAGGTACTTACTCATTGTCCGGGAATTCTAAAAACTCTTCAATTTTCTCCAACAGAAAGATCACACTCTCTTTTGATAACCTATACCTCCGTACGAAATCTACGTCGTCATAACTTTCAAAGAAATTTGGTCATTCTCTAAAGATGCGTGGTCTTCGAAATATATTGTACACATCTTCAATCTCATCTAAAGCATCCAAATTATCTAAAAACTCAAAAATATCGTCCATTTCGTACAATTTTTTTGAAATTTTTAAAAGACTATACAAATCTGACCTGTCACATAAACAATAGGAGACCCTTCCTCGGCCCCACAAGTTTAAGGGGCCACTTAATGCGCTAGGTGACACTTAACGCTTGGTGAAAGCTATTTTACAGTTAGGTGCCACTTAAATATTGCTAGGTAATACTTAAATGTTAAGGGTTGGCGGTGAAATCGGGCATTAGACAAT
Source organism: Xestia ashworthii (assembly GCA_950022955.1). NCBI lineage: Eukaryota > Metazoa > Arthropoda > Insecta > Lepidoptera > Noctuidae > Xestia > Xestia ashworthii. The sequence goes on from OX465569.1 coordinate 17,145,648, forward strand.
ATAATATAAATAATTAGACAAATACTTTCTTTCGTCTTTAATTAATTCTTTGTATAATGTCACGAATTCTCCTTCAGATTCTCTTAACTTCCATGTTTCATGTACCCATTTTCTTTTTTTTCCTCGATTCTCGTCTTCTTCTTCGTCTAAAGCAATGGCTATCATAGCTAATTCTGTGTTGTTGAAGAGTGCCATCAAAACAATCGACGTCAACGCTAGTCTGAAGGGAACGTCGTGCACGAAGACCCGCAGAGAACTGTACTGTGCCTGATATGTGTGAATTGAAGCACTGACGCACCACTGTAGCACGGATACGGAACTGTAACGGTATTGTGCCGGAACTGTGGGTTCACTGATATGTGTGAATCGACCTTTAGTGTGGCCAGGTTATACTGGCGCATTTACATTAAGTCGGTTAGACCGTATTCGGCTGCAGGCCGTATTCGGTCACCGACTAATATAAACAGGTATTCGTTTGGCCGTATTCGGTTTGGCCGTATTCGGTCGAGCCCGTTGTCGGTGTCGAGTGCGCCGTGCCGCGCCCGTCGCCCGCCGCCCGCCGCCCGCAGCCCGCAGCTCAGTTCGAAGAGCACGAGCCAGTCCGCCGCACGCTCACGATTGTGCATAAAATGTCCTCTCGAAAATTAAGTGACTCGGAAATGACGCACTTGGTAGAACTGTATCGGGAAAACGAAGTTCTATGGAATGTTACACATAAGTCGTACAGAAATCGAGACGCTAGAGATAACGCCTATGAAAGAATCAGAGACTCGTTGAATATAACGCCATCACTTTCATTGCAAGACATAAGCAAGAAAATAAAAAATTTACGGTCTACCTACATAAAAGAAAGAAAAAAAATTGACGCTAGCTTCCGATCCGGTGCCAGTACACAATCTGTTTATAAACCAAAGATGTCGTGGTTTGAAATAGCTGATGGATTTTTGAGGACATATACAAGTAAAAGACATACAAATACAAATATGGTAAGCAAGTTTATTAACTTAAATTAACACAGTAATTACATATTATTTATTTATTTCTTGAAGACCATTTGTTTGCCAAGAAACAGCGCCAGTATCACTGTTAAAATAATCACGTAAAGCATTTCGTTTTTGTCTTGCTTCACTACAGTCCATATTGTTTTCTTCAACAAATGATAGAAAATTAGATCTCCAGGTATTTGAATATTCAAAGTGTGCATGTGCAGGGGATGTTTTACGCAGCCAATTATGAAGACAGCAGCATGTTTTCACGACTTTCTCCGTATTTTTAATATTTAAATTGATATGTTTTCCAAATATTTGAAATCGCGAAGCCAATATGCCAAAGGCGTTTTCGACAATCCTCCGAGCCCTCGATAGTCGATAGTTGTATATTTTTTAACAGTAAGATTATGACCCGGGTAAGGTTTCATTAAGTATTTTTTGAATAAAAATATCAATAATCCAACAAACTATTACAGAATTTGAGTTGAGGATTTTATCTGAGGAATGTACAACAGCACATACTACAAGTAATTATCCAGTACATGAATATTTCACACCCAATTATACTACGAGTACTAGTAGCCCAAGTACTCGTAACATAGCAGTTGAAAACATAGAGCTAAATACAAGCAACGATTCTATCTCAAATGTGATTGGTGTTCTTTCGAACCTAGAAGATTCTCAAAATGCATGATCAATTAGCTTTAAGATCACGTTTCGTAATTTTGAAATTATATTAATTGTAAAAAAAAATGTTGTTTTACTTACATTAACTACATTAAACTAATTACTACATAAACCGCTTACCTCGATAAATGACTTTAACGTCTCAGAAATGGCATCGCATACTTCTGGAATAAATAAACTTATAGCACTGTCAGAAACTCTAAAAAAGAACTCAAGACTTTTGTAAGAATCGCCTGTTGCTAAAAAGCGTAAAGTTATTTGTAGTTTTATTCTAGGGTTTAAACACTTTCTAAATGCACTGTCTTGTTTTTCTATAATCGGAGATATTTCATTCAGTAACCATTCGAATTGGTTTCTATCTATTCTAAAAAATAATAAAAAATCATCGTCAGTTTTGAATTCATTACACAACAACACTGAAGCTCCTAACAAAGACCGTTGACTTAATAGAGGTGTTATCCACACTCTCTTTCTCTTTGTACTCCTATTTTTCAATTTTTTCCTCAAAACTTCTTGTATTACATCGCACACAGTTAAAAATCCTTCTAACACAAGACTGTTCATGACGATGCTTGCAACCTGACTGTTCAATATACAATCGCCGCATCAATCAAGTCGCCGAATTCGGTTAACCGACCAATGTGAACAACTCAATTTAGGTGAGCGTTTCAGTTAAACCGAATGCGGCCGCCGCCTTCGGTGACCGACCTCAAACCGACCTAATGTAAATGAGCCACATTCTCAATTCGCCGTGGAAATCAAAAGGAAAGATTTCTCCACTCGAGACAAATCTTGGTGTTAGAAATAAGAAATATTGAGTTTGGTAGCTTGGATCTTGAAAATTGTTATTGTGTCAGAGTATAAACGTCATGTTAGACAGTTGTTAGGGATTTTCAGGAATTAAAAATTGTGGTGTAGTGATTCCGTCTTCCGTGCCCCTATGAGTTGTACCAGAAGCCGGGGAGATTTTCTAGGTGCTCCATCTAATTCCGGTTTGTAGTTTGACAGCAGAATAGAAAGAGAGTTAGCGTCCATTTGCGATTGATCACGCTTTCGACAAGTCTCATACTTTTCCCAAGTGTTAAAAGGTAAGTATTTTGGTGTATTAGTGTTTGGAAGTGATCTCCGGGGTCTTTCCCAGGTCGTTAAAAGGATATTGTTGTGATCCCTGGTTATTAATTGCAGAAACTCATGGTATAAAGGATTCGCCGATCGATTGGGCGGACCCATTCTCCAGCCCGTCGAATCTGCAAGATTCAAGTGTTTTCAGCAATAATCAACCGTGAGTATTACACGCCTCGTGGGCAATCCTATTTCTTATTGACCCATCACGCAGGGTTAGGCAAACAGAAGTCGTGGCTCGTTATACAGTATGTTAGTTTAAACGAGGGACTTATTCAAACCCGCAATAGTCCATGCTTACATCATACTAATAAATATATGAACAAAAAGAAAACACTAATGCATAACAGATAGATTCGTACCAAAAACTTCGCCTAAGTTTCGCAACGTGTGCGCCATGCGCTTACCGCAGAACATGTTTGCGAGTCAATGACCTCTCTAGGTATAATCCATTTTCCCTTCATACTTTAAATCTGGCTTTAGACAGGCAAATATGTAGGTAACTAGGTACTGACCGAATGTTCGCAGTCGTTGATTGACACCTTGCATAATAATTAACGGTTCCTCGCACAATATCACTAGATAACACTTAAGCACGAACCATAATCCCAATATTCTTCACTGGAATGATCATAAGACGTAATTTTTGGTTATTCAAGAACACGTTTACAGGACACTCTTAATATCGCGAAGTAAGCGGGGTTGTTTGTTAAATGCGATACGCGGAAACGCAATATTGTAATAAACGCATGTCTATGCGTAAGTAACGGCGGTCGCGCATACACTGAGGTCAGCGCGGGGGTGTGCCCTGTCGGTACATCAGCGACAATACAAAGCAAAGGGGCGGCGTTTGCGCACGGAGCTCAGGATCGGCACGTGTTTTGCCGAATGACACCTACTTGCGCGCTCAGTGTCCATGAGTAATGTATTTAATTAGACAATTATGTCAAAAATTAAGGTTATAGGTTTTTTACATATTTGGATTGAGAATCGAATATTGAATACCTTCCCTCAATATGTCCCTCGTTTAACCTAACACGCTGTATAGTATTGGCAAAAGGCCATGTGAACCGGCTAATGTTCTGTCCTTCAGATTTCCGTGGCTCGGTCCTCTATATTCATTCTCAAGGAAAGTTCCTCAGTATAATAGGGCACCCGTATTGTCGATTCCAGGAGAGGCAGCTTGAGAAATTCGTCTCGCCGCCCGGATCCAGAGACGTCGCGGGACACGTATTGCCAAACTATATGCTGACCCAGACCGGGGTTGCTCTGAGTTCGATCGCAGTTTGCCTTTGTAGTTGAAGAGCAAACTGTATACCTATTCAGAGAGTGTCTGAATCAAAATACATTTTGCTTTAAAATACTAGAGCAAAACACATACGACTCATACGAGTCCAGACGTCCAGCGTCTGGTGTAGTATGTAATATGGTATTGATAATTTAGAGCAAAATGCATGCGAGTGCTGACACGTTTTATCTCTTTTACTCCCGCGCGGCGCGCTATCATGCCTTGTCTTCTAAAACTTGCGCCGCTTGCGATCTTGACTCCTTTTTTTCGCCAGTGACCGTGACTTCATTAGCAATTAACGCACGTGTCAAGGTTATTCTTTCACAAATAAAACAAATTATTTGCCAATCGAGTGTTCAATCATGTGTGAAGAAAAATTAAAAACATTCTTGGCGAAGCAGTGTACAGAATTCACGATTTTACAAAGCAATTATGTAAATAAAGAGACATTTAACGCAAAAATTCAGTGCAAACTGCCATCACTGCAGAACGATTCGCCGCGCGAACAGTGCAAACGATTTATTCAACAATTCTCCAAGTTTTCAAATACAAACTGGATTGTAAAGCGAAGTCCTACTGTTAAGCGATATGAATTCCGTAAACAGTATGGTTGTCAGCATTCATCATTCAATAAAAAACAAGGTAAAACAAGAAATTTTCAATGCAAAAGCTTCAGTAAACTTCTTATTATTGTTCGTGAACGGGCGCTGTCAGTTGTGACTGGTCATCTCTTAGTCGCTATAGTTTATTTGAATTATTTTGTTTTTGAGTTGTATTTTATTTTTGTTTTGCTATGGACACTTTTAACGTGCACATCTTGCTACATTGTTCTCACAGAATATACCATCTCAACATGAATGATGTAACCAAGATTTTGTAACAATATTTTGATTTAAAAGAGTGTCCATGGAGTTTCTTGCCCGTTCTTCTCCATAGAGATCTACGCTAGGGAATGGGCAACTACAGTACTTTCACAGTTTTTATGTCTTGTGACTGGGACTGTAGCTACTTTAAATGTTCATTTTTGTTTCGACAATTCAAAAGTGCCTGTAACTGGCCTACTTGAAATAAATGCTTTGATTTTGATTTTGATTGATTTAAGAAAACTAACAGAAATACAATAAAAAAAGACGCCTTTTTGAAACAAGGATTGAACACTATTATTGAGATTTGTTTTACCCATTCGCATAGAATCCACGTTGCGTCTGCTTACAAGTATTTACGGTGCGATCCAGCCGTGCAAAAACAGTTCCATGAATACTTCGAGCAAGGTATGACCCCCCCATTGCGAAGCACTATCATGAGATGATCATGTTAAATTCTGAAGGTAGTCAAACTGTCGCTAATACTCAAAAAAATCCTACATATCGTCATATTAGATATTTATACGATAAATGGCGTAAAACAAATTTGGGCGGACGTTCTAATCGCGATGTAATTACCGTCTTGAAAAACCAATTGGCTTCCTTAACTGATAAAGGAATTCATGTACTGATTAAAGAAGATCCTATGGTGGTCGTCATAATAACTCCAATTATGAAGAGATTATTTTTAAAAGGATTCTCCGGTGAAATGGTGTACATAGATTCGAGTGGTTCCTGTGACTAGACTTCAATGCGAGTGACATTCATATTTGCATCTCTAAAAATTGGTGCAGTTCCCATAGGTTGTGTTTTACACACTGCTGATACGGAAGCCAACTATACTCTTGCCTTTATGTCTGTTAAGGAAGCTTTAGAAAACGATTCAGCAAGAAAATTTCAACCACTTATTATAATGACCGACGACAGCGAAGCGGCACGTAATGCTCTAAAATGTGTGTTCAAGCAAATTTATTACTCTGTCACTTTCATGTCTGTCAAGTAGTTTGGCGATGGCTATGGCTTTCTGAACATAAAGTTGTAGAAGAAAATAGAAAAGTTGTGATGAAAGCTTTTCAAGATGTACTTTATGCTGAAAGTGAAGAATCGGCATCCGAAAACTTTGCTAAATTGATATCAAACCCTATTGTTAAAGCAAATACTATGCTGACTGAATATTTGTCCAATATATGGGCCAGACGAAAAGAATGGTGCCTGTGTTACAGAAATGACTTGATGACTAGAGGTAACAACACAAACAATTATGTGGAAGCCTTTATCCGAATATTCAAGGATATAGTGTTGCAAAGATCGAAGGTTTTCAACAGTTGCGCTCTGGTAAAGTTTATAACGGAAAGTTTTGAGAACTACCATAAGTTACGTCTTTTAGATTTCGCACACTCCAGACGTGACAAGAATATGATTTACATGAGATATTTCAAAAAAACAGAAGGACTCAACGAATACTACCAGATAAATGAAAACGAATACAAAGTAGATTCGGAAAAGTACTCTGTCACTTTGTCAATCTTATACGTTTTGCTCGTCGTTTGGTCCGTCGTGTCAGTAAAATGTTTGTCGATTGTTTGGCGGGCGTATTTTTTTGTCTCGTCGACCAGCATATCGACGACCTCGACGTCGACCATTTTTTGGAAGACATCGATGTCTGGTCTGTCATGTCAAAAGTCGGGCCTGGTGTGTTTTTTGTCGTGTCACTGTCTTTTTTTCCAGGTTTCTTGTGTGTGACATTTCCAAAACCCCTCTGGTCTAGGTGTTTTGGATCTCGTCACTTTGTATTTCCAAAAACTCGTGGATTAGGCCTACTGGGGAAACCACGTAAAAAAACGCACACACACGCAGTACACTACCTCACAGGTGGCGTGGAAACGTGTACATATTTTGTGTACTGTCACGTCTAATAATATGTATACACTTTCCTTAATATTATAGCTATTTTCGCGAGAAATAACGATTGTAACTAGGAGATTGGATCTTTTTCATAAAAATATGAGTTCCAGAATACTATGTACGTAATAACATTAAATTTTAATCAGTACATTACTTAAAAATTCTTAAGTGTTTAGGTACATATTATTAGACGTGACTGTACATATTTTTAAAATTATTTGCTGTGCTGAAAGTGCTGGCATTCATCGGGTGAGCGGGGTGAGGGGGGGGGGGGGGGGGAACCTTCCTTTTTGAAGTGGGTTAAAAAAATACCTGGTTTGTGTAGGTTTTATTTATTATAAAACGTTTTGACTCTCTCTGTTAAAGAAATGAATAAGTTCATATTCATGATATTTTTTTAGCCCTGAAAAGAGCTGTTTTTTTGGAGCCCTGAAAAGAGCTTTTTTTTTGGTAGCCCTGAAAAGAGCTTTTTTTTGTAGCCCTGAAAAGAGCGTTTGTGTGCGCTGCATGAGGAAATAAACCTAATAAAAAAAAACATAAAAATACCTATCTAAAATGATGCTATTATTGCTGTTTTTTTTTTTTTTAACAAAAAAGTATGTGGTGCCATACATACCAATCCGCACTGGGCCCGCGTGGTGGATTATATAGCCTATTCCCTCTCATAGAGAGGAGGCCTGTCCCAGCAGCGGGAACATTAATAGGCCGATGATGATGATACAGTGTATTTTTTTTTTGCTGTATTCACCATCCTGCTTCTTATTTGAAGGAAGTCACGGGTCAATTTCACAATTTACTGTTTTTTTTTTTAATTTTTAGAAATTTAAATTTAATTTACTTTCGTAAAACCCACGTAGGTACCTACCTATAATATAGCGGTCACGTTTGAGAAATGAAGTTACGATTTTATTTGAGGTACGCGATTTGTAAGAAGTCACGGGTCATTTTCCGGTGCATATGTTTTGGCGTCCCAATCTCATGTCGCTACATTCCTGCAATTTGCTGGTGAAGGAATACTTGCATGTGCTGCACCAATTTATTCTCATTTAGAAGTAATTGAAATTAAAATAGATTAATTTATTGTAGTGACCACGAATTCTTTGACGCCGACGACTCTCTGGACTATGTTCCGGAGGAGGTAGGTCGCGAGCGTGGTCCCGGTCGCACTCGTGGCCGCGGTCGCGGTCGCCGTGGCCGTGGGCGCGCCCGCGGCAGTCGGCTAGTAGGTTACGGAGACCAGGAGCCGTATGTATCGTTGCGATTGTGCTTCTTACTTACCTAAAAACACGTACCTACCCATTGTAAGACCGTTTTTACCTATTTTAGTAATCACGGAGCAACCGAAGATGGCGGTCGCGCTCGCGGAACATACGAATTTTAGCGTTGGTGGCGGAGAGCGGAGGTTGCGAGCGCGGTCGCAGTCGCACCCGCGGTCGCGGAAGCGCCCGCGACATTCGGCGAAGACCAGCAGCTGTATGTACCATTGCAATATATTATTCTTCTTCTTCAGACATAAAATAAGGATTTATTATTTTAGGACTGACCTGGAGGAAGTGAGGGCGGCAATGGCCGCCGAAAAGCGGATGGTGGCGTCTCTGACGCCATCCTCGAAGCAGCTGCATCTGCAGCGGAGGTCGCCGCATCATGCTGCCGGGAGCGCCAGAGCGGAAACGCCGCGGAAGGTTCGTTTATTTTTTTCAAAGTTTTCATCTGTTCTATGTGTTCAATGTTCACGGCAAATGAACGTCAACTCTGGTCGAACATTGGCTCGCGCGGCTGCCGCGCTTAATTTATACGCACCTTTACATTATTGGATTTAACCAAATATAATAATTTGTACCGCTATAGACTAGGTCTGAGATAGGAATCCAGACCTAAGCCAGATACTTCAATTAGTTTGAGACTTAAGCTCCTTCAGAGCTGAAATTAAACCTAGCATACATCAGTAAAACCCAAAACTGAGTGAGCAGAGACACTAGTCCACTGTAACTTAAACATCACTTTGATTCAAGTCACTAGTATCAGCGACCCAGCTACAGAACGAGGAATTAACCAGTTAATAATATAATTATGTGGGTTCAAGTCAATAATCACTTGATCATTTCGGAGGAGAAATACTGTTCTTGCGAGAGAGAGACATTTCGGTTGTGTTGTGATATAATAACATAGACGCGTTGAGACAAGCTCCGCATTTTCGAGTAGAATGATTGATAAGTCTATATTGTTCGTACAGTGGAGTATACTCAAGATTGACCTGCGGTCAATCTAAATCTAATTGTTGATTAAAACCCCGAAATGACTCTCATGCTACAGTATTGTTTCCTAAACACTGGTGTAAGGAAGTTTGATCCTTCCTAGATTAAACACAGTGTTGTTCATCAAAGGCTAATTAAGAAAGTTCGACTCTTTCTAAATATCTTCTATCACGAGAACAAACAGACTAGACGATCAATGCGAGCCAATACAGAACCTTGGTACGATGACCACACAGGTCGTCATCCTTACCATCACAGTTTCAATAATCATTCTCATTGGCAGGTGTAGCCCGTAAGAGTTAACTTGAGACCTGAGCGCCGTTGTGTATTACCGCGCGTATAATTTGAAGTTTAAGGCCAAAAAATGGGGGCGCTAAAAAATAATTTATTCTCAAAGACAAAATAAGTTTGGGAACCCCTGGTGAACCAATGGTTGGTAGTTATATGTCATATGTTTTACGTAGACTTTGTTAAAGTTTTCAATAGGCATATCCAAAGGAGATATTTGAAATGTGTTGTCTTTGCTTAGGGTGTGACCTCCATAGGGTGCTATGTCAGTATTCATCCAAGTGTGCCTGATGACTGCCGGCCCCTTTCGATACGTCTGGAGGTAACAGCAGCTGCTGGGCCGGGGCACCCTGGACGCGGAGTACCCTTCCACAAGGAATTGAAAGAGATTCATCTGGTGACGTCCCGCGACTTCGATCGGGACAGTGTCTCGACTTAATCACCCGGACCGCGAGGTAGAAAACCTCTATAAAAAGTTACTCCGAATCTCAAGCGAAGCGCATCGCGAAGGGATGTACGGGGTTGGAATCCGACGCTGCATCCAGTGACGTGACCGCGGGAAGCTCGGAGAGCTCCCGCCGCGTGAGTACCGAGGAGAACAGCAAGTTCTTTTGCAAGCGGAACAGACCGGAAGGCGACCGTGGGTCGTCATCCGTAAGAGAGATGGCGTCGACTAGCATGATCCCCACCAGCAAACGTGGCGGGATCCAAGCCAAAGGGGGCTCTGCTCCTTCGAGGTCGGCTGGCCGACACCAAGGGGTGACCAGTAGCGGGTATGGCGACGTGCCGGCAGCTGGCGGTTGCGCTGCGATGCGGATCGTAAAGCCAGGTTTGCGGAGGAGGTGGAAGCGGCGATAAGGGTCGTGACCTTGAAACGAAGACGTCATCCAAACTCAGGGCTATATCTGCGGCTTTCGCCTCTATAATACTAGCAGCGGAGGCAAACCATGCGGGGCTTCCGCAAGGCGAAAAAAAAAAATTGCATGCATTAAAAATATTTTGGAGTTGAAAGAAAGAAAGAAAGAAAGAAAAAGCATTTATTGGCCCATACAGGACAAAACACATAAAAAATAACATTATTTACGAATATTGAAAACTAAACATAGATAAAAAATAAGAAATAAAAATAAAAAAGAAATGAAAGGTCCTGAACAAGGCCAAAAGGCCCCTATCTCAGCATGGTGCTGTAACATTAAAAAACGCCACAGCGCTGGTATTCTGATAGGGCCCAAAGTGAGTTGCGTAATACAATTAGCCTCTTTAGTAATGCCCGAATTCAAAACATTGCTCATAAATTGAAATGCACCGTGTATAAGAATCGATTATGTTTGTTTTATTTTGAATAAAAGATGTTTGAATACTACACACATCAACACGGTCTAGGGATATTTCATACTCAATTAAATAACTCGAAAAGTACTGGCCGCATTGGAATCTTTTATACACCGATTTATTTGTAATTTATCTCAGACTAATTCCAAATTCAAATTTTTGAAAATTCTTTTGTTTCGGTGGCATAAAAATGTCTTGATGTATAGGCGAATTACGTTTAGTTAGATTTTTTTCATTTTTAAACGAAAGATAAAGTTAAAATTGAGGTATTGTAGCCATGCAACGCCGACATTTGACGAGGGCGGAGATGTTACGAGCTGTGGGAATGCTGGAATATGGATCTGTTCAGCGTAATGTTGCTGAGGCCATAGGGACACATCAAAATGTAATTTCAAGATTGTGGACACGCTATCGTGCCACAGGTGAAGTAGCGGAGAGGCACCTGAGGCCAAGTCGCATCACTACCCCCAGACAAGACCGATTTTTGCAAATTACTACGAGAGCGCAACCAAATGCAACGGCGACTCAATTGGTCCAAAGGCTGCGAGTGGAACACCAAGTGCTTGTGAGTGACCAAACTGTAAGAAGGCGACTGCATGAAAGCAAAATTTATGTGGTGCCATACATACCAATCCGCACTGGGCCCGCGTGGTGGATTATATAGCTCATTCCCTCTCATAGAGAGGAGGCCTGTCCCAGCAGTGGGAACGATTAATAGGCCGATGATGATGATGATGATACAGGATGATAGTTTTTTTTTTTTGCTTTATTCATCATCCTGCTTCTTATTTGTAGGAAGTCACGGGTCAATTTCACAATTTACAGTTTTTTTTTACTAAAGTTGGTATACAGGGTGATACAGTGTATTTTTTTTTTGCTTTATTCACCATCCTGCTTCTTATTTGAAGGAAGTCACGGGTCAATTTCACAATTTACTGTTTTTTTATTTTTATTTTTAGAAATTTAATTTACTTTCATAAAACCCACATAGGTACCTAGCTATAATATAGCGGTCACGTTTGAGAAATGAAGTTACGATTTGATTTGAGGTACGCGATTGTGATCCTTATTTGTAAGAAGTCACGGGTCATTTTCCGGTGCATATGTTTTTAGCGTCCCACTCTCATGTCGCTACATTCCTGCAATTTGCTGGTGAAGGAATACTTGCACGTGCTGCACCAATTTATTCTCATTTAGAAGTAATTGAAATTAAAATAGATTAATTTATTGTAGTGACCACGAATTCTTTGACGCCGACGACTCTCCGGACTATGTTCCGGAGGAGGTAGGTCGCGGGCGTGGTCCCGGTCGCACTCGTGGCCGCGGTCGCGGTCGCCGAGGCCGTGGGCGCGCCCGCGGCATTCGGCTAGCAGGTTACGGAGACCAGGAGCCGTATGTATCGCTGCGATTGTGCTTCTTACTTACCTAAAAACACGTACCTACCCATTGTAAGACCGTTTTTACCTATTTTAGTAATCACGGAGCAACCGAAGATGGAGGTCGCGCTCGCGGCACTCGACGAGGTGGTGGAGGCGATCTGCAGCTGTAAGTATTGTTGATTATTTAGGCAGACCCAACATACGAATTTTAGCGTTGGTGGCGGAGAGCGGAGGTTGCGAGCGCGGTCGCAGTCGCACCCGCGGTCGCGGAAGCGTCCGCGACATTCGGCGAGGAGGACCAGCAGCTGTGTGTACCATTGAAATATATTATTCTTCTTCTTCAGACATAAAATAAGGATTAATTATTTTAGGACTAACCTGGAGGAAGTGAGGGCGGCGCCGCGGCGATGGCCGCCGAAAAGCGGATGGTGGCGTCTCTGACGCCATCCTCGAAGCAGCTGCATCTGCAGCGGAGGTCGCCGCATCATGCTGCCGGGAGCGCCAGAGCGGAAACGCCGCGGAAGGTTCGTTTATTTTTTTCAAAGTTTTCATCTGTTCTATGTGTTCAATGTTCAATGTTATTTTTTAAATTTTACTTAGAAACCCATCGCCAGCACGCGAACCCCCGGTTTTTTTTCCGGGGGTCGAGCTGCCGGCAGAAGCGACAGCGGGGCCGTCAGGGCCTATGGTGACGCCTTCTTATCGGCCCGCCACTCCGGAGCCCCGTGCAGGGCCGGCACGGGATCCCCAACCTGGTCGTTTTGAGGAGGCTCAACCTGGGCCATCTTGGGAAGCAAAACCTGGGCCATCTTGGGTACCCCATCCTGGTCCGTCTTGGGAACCCCAACCTGGTCCATCTTGGGCCTCCCCAGATGGACCTTGGGAGCCCCGTGCGGGGCCCGCAAGGGAGCTCCCAACAGGCCCAGGGTCGGCAGCGTCGTCGCAGGGAATAGCGGTGCCTGCAGAGTTCGAGTACAGTAAGTAATCACTCTTCCTTTCTCCTATTTTCAGACTGTGCGTCTCTTCAAAGATTCTTCAAATAAATGTATTTTGTTTCAGTCGGTTTTGAAGAATCTGAGCGGGGCTCCTCCAGGGGTACGTCGCTAGTAAGGGAGGGCAGTGGCACTCCCTTTGATGACACGCTCTCCCTGTCTTCTCACGATAGCGACTGGTTTCCCGGTCGCTTATCGACGCAGCTGAGCGGAGAAACAGCGGCAAAATCCCCTATTAAGAGGGGATATTTTATTAATGACGTGACTTCAGGGGAAGAGTAGAGGTCATTAATAAAAATTCCCTCTTAACACATGCTTATACACACACGCATAAACACACACGCTTTATTACAACTACATATATATACACAGGTCTGATGTCAGCGATGAACGCGGGAGTGCGAGTGGAAGTGGAAGCCCCCCCCAGCACACCCGCGCCGCAGAACCGACGTTCAGTAGGTAAGTAATACATACAAAATGTAATAATTTATATCCCAAAAGCTAAAGCTTTTGTTATATGTTATGTTTTTTCCTTTGTTCACAGGGGTAGGAGACGTTAGGATGGAGTCAATTACGACCGGCTGGCTCCATGAAATAGTTAGTGACGATGATGACATTGACGATGACGAGCCTATCGTACCTCCGGTACAAACGGCTCAGACTGAAGTTGCATCATTTAATGATCTCACTTACTCCCAAGAAGTAGCGTTAGAGCGTCACGATAAGCTGAATGACGCGGCCTTGCTATGATAGCCCCAGAGACCGCCTTCGATTTTTCGTGGGGGGAGGACGAGGCTATCATTCAAGGCCAGCCTGAAACGTTCACTGGCACTCCTGGCCCGACTTTCCCCATGACCGACCAGACCTCGATTCTCGATGTCTTCCACGAGATGGTTGACTTCGAGTTTGTCGATATGCTGGTCGAACAGACTAATAGGTATGCCCGTAAAAAACTTGACAATCTTAACCGACTGACTCCCCATGCCCGCCTCCGCCAGTGGACGCCTACAGATCGTACAGAGATGTACTCCTTCTTAGCAGTTTTAATTCTTCAGGGACTTTATCCTCTCCCTGAAGAAGAATCTTATTTTAAATTCAACGGCTATGGCACTATGCCATACTTCCGTTCCATTATGACATGTGTCGGTTTTTTTGCTCCTCAAGTCAATGATGCACTTCACTGACAATGACACTACCCCCAGGTCTAGTAAGACTTGGAAAGTAGATAGCGTAATTGACTATTCTGCCCTGCTAAGCCGAAAGGCGCTATCTCTGAGATACGCCCTTTTAGTCTTTTTTATACCATTCAATAGCTAGAATAATTTCGCATCTAATGGTATAAGCCAAATAGCGATATCTAATTTAAAACATTAAAATAAACCACTAAGAATTTTTTTTATATCTCAATTTTTCCTTAAATTACGAAGAGATTTGACGGCATGTCGTTTTTATGAAACCAAATAGCCTTATATCGACATAGGCTAGAAACGCTTAAAAAATGTTAATCAAAAACCTAATTAAATTTTTAAGCCAATAAGCGATAAGTTCATGTTTCGAAATAGTTCCGGAGTTAGCGCTTTTACGCTAAGTAAATGTAGGTAAAATTAGTTCGCTAAGTTTTGAGATACGGCTATACCTAGGTATAGTAGGTAATTAAAATTGACTTTAATATCTTTAGTAATAAGGATTACACTCACTTACATTTCACAATAGAGCGTCTCGTGACATGAAGATAAACATTAGTAACGATCATTTATTAAAATAACGTTATCTACTTTTAATTGTAAAGGTGTGAACAGGTCAGTGGAATGTGTCAGAAACTTATGCAAGAGTGCCGACATTATTGCACTCCAAGAGACCTGGATTTGGCCACACGATGTGGCGACTTCGCGTACAACGGCAAGTCAGCCATTGACACGTCCGTGGTGTGTCAAAGTGATCACAGGAAGACCATACGGTGGTGGCACTGCTGTGGAAAAAATCTGTGTTTCCATCGGTATCAACAGTGAAGTGTTTCAGTGATCGATTAGTTGCGATAAAAGTTGAATACGAAAGCCGTCCTATGCTGATATTTTCAGTGTATATGCCCTACGATAACGGTAAAAGTGACAATTTGACTTTGTTTACACAAACTTTTCGTGAGATTGTGGCTATAATTGAAAGTAATAGTATTGAGTGTGTAATTATACTGGGGGATTTCAATGCCAACCCAGGCTCGCGGTTTTTTGATGAACTTACTTCAGTCTGTAATGACCAGACATGGTTTTGCGCGGACTATGAGCTCCTGCCGAAAGATACACATACCTTTGTTTGCCAAGCGAGCGGCTCGCGTCGTTGGTTGGATCATTGTTTGATAACAAGCGCAGCCAAAAACTTAATTCCTAAGGCAGCAGTCTCTTACGGGGTTTACCAGTCTGATCATTATCCTGTTTTGTTTGAATGTAATTTAAATAAAATTAATCAGAAATTACCAGCTCTGAATTCTCTTAGTAATAAAGTGCGCTGGGGTGAAAGAAACTGTGATCAAATTAATAATTATTATAAGTATTGTAATGATAAATTAAAATTGATAGATTTTCCCGATCAATGTATCACGTGTTCGCATGAAATGTGTAATAATATGGAGCATAAATTAATAATTAATAATTTGTATTTGGACATTGTATCTACTCTCCAAGAGGGTGCACAGGATACATATGTTGGCAGTAATCGCATCAAGAGACATAAATATGTCACAGGCTGGAACAAATATGTCAGCAACGCTCATAGGGAGGCTCGTACTTATTATCAATCGTGGCTATTGCATGGTGCACCCACTCAGGGGTCTATGTATGAGAAAATGCGCGAAACACGAAGAGAATTTAAAACTAAATTAAAATGTATTCAAAATAATCAACAACAAATTAAATTAGATATTTTAGCTAAAAGTCATTCGAAAAAGAATTTTCTAAATTCTGGAAGTCCACTAACAAATTGAATGGTAAGCCGAGTCTCCCTGCTAGTGTGGCGGGTCTGAGTGAACCGAAAGATATTGCCAACCTTTTTCAAAGACATTTTAAGGTTCAGTCTGTCTTGCAAATAGACCGGGTGCTCGATGATGAGGGGAAACTGTCGGGGTCTGGTGAGCTTTCCGTAATATTTACATCTAAACAGGTGGCTACTGTTATTAAGAAGATGACAAGAGGTAAATCGCCTGGCCACGACGGCCTTAGCGTCGAGCACCTGAAGCACGCGGGGCCACACCTGTATGGGGTTCTTGCTCTTCTTTTTAATCTATGTCTCAATCACCGTTATTTGCCGCAGAACCTTATGCGAACAGTGGTGGTTCCGATTATTAAAGACAGGACGGGGGACGCCTCTGACGTGTCCAATTACAGGCCTATTTCATTGGCCACGATAGTCGCCAAGGTCTTGGACAGTTTGCTTGATCAACAGTTGGCTAAACACGTGGAACTCGATGACGCGCAATTTGGCTTTAAATCCGGTTTATCCACGGAAAGTGCCATTCTGTGCCTCAAGCAAACTGTTCAATATTATACTTCCCGAAAAACACCTATTTTTGCTTGTTTTTTGGACCTGTCAAAGGCGACCTGGTGTCGTACGAGGTACTATGGGATAAGTTGCGGAGTGATACAACACTACCAAATGAAATTACATCCTTGTTTCGTTATTGGTACTATCACCAGAGGAATAACGTCAGGTGGGCGGAGGCTCAGTCGGATATGTACGAGTTGGAGTGCGGGGTGAGGCAAGGGGGATTGAGCTCACCACGCCTCTTCAACTTGTACATTAACCGACTGGTCGGTGAGCTTAGCAGCACCAGAGTTGGATGTCATATTGATGACGTTTGTTTGAACAATATTAGTTATGCAGATGACATGGTGCTGCTAAGCCCATCGATCGCCGCCTTGAGGAAACTGGTAGCTATTTGTGAGTCCTATGCAGTGTCCCATGGACTCACGTACAACGTTAAGAAAAGCGAACTTATGATGTTTAAGGCGAAAGCCATAAACTATTCTGATGTTCCCGGTGTCTCGCTCTGTGGCACTCCTTTAGCATGGGTGACTAAATTTAAGTACTTGGGTCATTGGGTCACTGATGATCTTAAGGACAATATGGATATAAAGAGAGAGCGCAGGTCGTTGGCTGTTCGATGTAACATGCTGGTTCGAAGATTTGCACGTTGTACTAACCAAGTCAAAGTCACTCTTTTAAAAGCTTTCTGTCAGTCATTCTACACGTGCAGTCTTTGGACCAGTTTTACGCAGAGGACATACAGCGATCTGCGTGTCCAATATAATAACGCGTTTAGGATACTGTTGGGGCTGTCGTGGCGCTGTAGTGCGTCCACTATGTTTGCGGAGGCGCGCACAGATGATTTTTACGCCATTATAAGAAAAAGGACCGCCTCCATAGCCGGCCGGCTACGTACCGCCACCAATAGTCTCCTGAGAGTGTTCTCAGATCGATGGGACTCACCTCTGCTGCGCCACTGGGTGAGGATCCATACCAATTAATATTTTATGTACTAATTATCTCCTTATTACTAACACTAGTTATTAAGTTATTTTGTGCTACTAACACTATGGACTTCATGTCTGAAATAAACAATTTGAATTGAATGGAATTGAATTTCTTAGTTTGTTTTGTTTGCGGAAGGAAGCAAATTCGTTTTATGGTGTGATTAAAATAAGGAAAACTTTATTAAATACAGTATTTCTAATTACGCAGAGATAAGCTTTTGTGTATTAATATCAAGGTAAGTTTTTTATAGTTAATTCTCTAGTTTCTCACTTTCTTTGAGGTTAAATTAATTTCAAACTTGAAGTTTCGAGAACAACACTTACATAAAAAAAAATAAAAAAATAACAAGTGAAAAAAAAAGTGAAAAAAAAAAGAAAATAAAATAAAAGTAAAGTGAAAAAAGTAAAGTGTTCATCTCAGTAGTTAATTATACACTCAACTGCACATCAATTGTGATATGTTAACCTTTAGACCGCCTTTATCAGGCATGCAATACGAGTCGTATTCGTAGTGTAGGTATAACAGTATTCTTGATGTGCCATCGACTGTAAGTACACCAATCAGTCACATCACATCAGAGTAGTTATATGTAAAAACACAATAGGTAACACTGTTTTTATTTACAATAGTGTTAAAGTCGATCTACAAGTACATACCGTACTAATCCACGTATCTGTGGTTTGTTACGTTTCCTGAGTAATCTAAAAACATATCGAGAAGTCAAATTTACATAACCAAATTGAATGGAATAATATAACTAGTTGAGCGAAATCTATGTTTTAGTTATAAGATAAGTAAGGAAATAGTTGTTGGTTTGTTGCAGATCAACCATGTCGCACAGAAGCTCTAAAATGATGATGGCCTTAGCACAAAAAAATAAGTCTCTGAGAGAAAAATTTAAAGGTTCAAAGAAATTAAAGCGTGACATTCAGAATATCGACCCAGACTTTTTTCCTAGCAGTGATGATTCAAATGATGACTATCCTTTATCCCAACGAGACAGTGCAAAACAATATTTTGCTGAAAACAACCAAAATATAATACCAGATGTTTATTTTCCTGAAGATTACATTACATCAGAGCCATCTACCTCAAGAATTGAAACCGTTAATAAAATTCAAGACAGTCAGAAATCTGAAAACTGGGATAACATCTCGATTAAATCTTTGGATTTATTAACTTCTGGCTCTATTCTCATCAGTGAATGTAATATCAGTCCTACCGATGGCCCATCACTGATTACATGTTCAAATATTGCAGAATATAATGATCAGAATGTAAACAACGCAATTCCAAACATGTCGATTGAAGACGAGCAAAACATGTCGTACCATCAGCTTCTTCCGGTAGTATCGCAAAATGATAATCAAGAGATAATCTCGAATAATACAGTTGATAAGGTTGACAGTGCGTGCGCCGTGTTAATTAGGACCAAAAGTGTTGAGGAAATATTGCAAGCAACCGATGGTGAGATACTACGTATTGATAACAATATCAGTCCTACCGATGGCCCATCACTGATTACATGTTCAAATATTGCAGAATATAACGATCAGAATGTTAGCAACGCAATTCCAAACATGTCGATTGCAGACGAGCAAAATATGTCGTACCATCAGCTTCTTCCGGTAGTATCGCAAAATGATAATCAAGAGATAATCTCGAATAATACAGTTGGTAATGTTGATAGTGCGTGCGCCGTGTTAAATAAGACCAAGTGTGTTGAGGAAATATTGCAAACAACCGATGGTGAGATACTACATATTGATAACGTAGAAACAATTACTCCAGAAAACGAAGAAATACGAGCAATAAATACAACACAAAATGACGATATAAATAAAGAAAGTTCAGTTGATTTGATAACGTATACTAAAACAGGGACTATAAGAAAGAGAAAGAAGTATGAAGTGCCATTAAAAGAACGAAAAATATCTAAAATTATAGAAAAAAGGGAGAAACATAATGTGAAACCCCCCTGCTCTTCATCATGCAGGCTTTTATGTATTACAAACATACCGGAAGAGCAACGAAAGCAATTGAACAATTCTTTTTGGAATTTAAGCGATACCGAAAGAAAAGATTTTATGCTGCACCACACTTCTTCCCAGTCTGTAAAGCAAAGAAATGTCAATGAATCTGTTCCAACTAACTACAGAAGACAAACTACATTCTTCTATTTTCTTAAAAACTCACAAGGTTCATCATGCAAAGTATGCAAAACTTTCTTTTTAACTACCTTGGGTTATAATGCAGCTAACGACAAGCCTTTAAAGACTGCTTTAGGTAATAATAAGGAAGACTGCGTCAGTGCTCCAGTAGACAAAAGATGCACTAACAATCCTCACAACAAAATTGACAATGGATGATTTTTATGAGTGGCAAGACTATACGACCCAATACAAACTATCCCGGTTGTCACCACGACCTTACATTAGTGACATTGTTGAAGTTGAAGTTAACAGAGGCAGTTTTGACATTAGGTACAGAACTGGTTTCGATAATGAACCCATTACGGCTAGCATTGTAGGTACAAAGTTCATAAAATTAGACAAACTTCCATCCCCAACTAAAAAAACAGTACCAGCAGGAATATCTCAAACAAAAAAAAAACAATATTTTAAAATCTCTTTCCAGTTTAATACCTGCTAATAGAATGTCTTTTTGGCGGGGACTACCAACTTTTGATTAATTTTATTTCATAGAAAGCAAATAAATTGCTTTAAATCCATTCACAAAAAGTCGTTTTTCTCAAAACTTACTCTGATTGAGTTAGCGCTTTTCGGCTTATCAGGGCAGTATTTTAACAATAAGTTTTCCAGTCTATATTATCCATCAAAGGAGATAGTCGTGGACGAATCCCTTTTAAAGTGGTCAGGTCAAGTCCGAGGCCATGTGCTTTCATGGGCCTCGGAATGCGCCACCGTCGGGATCCACACTGACGGTAGGAGGGGTATCCATCGGCGTCGAGTCGACGTTGAAGTACCTAGGACTCGTCCTCGACAGCCGGTGGAACTTCGTGGAGCATTTCCGACGTTTGGCCACCAGGCTGGAACGGACCGGGGCTGCCTTCAGGCGGCTCCTGCCCAACTTGGGGGGCCAAACGCCTTCTGCCGCAGGCTCTATGCGGGGGTCGTGCGGTCCATGGCCCTCTACGGGGCCCCAGTGTGGGCGCGTTCCTTGAAGCGGCGTGCCGCTCATTATCTGAACGCGCCCCAAAAAGTGTTGGCCGTAAGGATGGTCCGTGGGTACCGCACGATCTCCCGCGAGGCGGCGGGCCTGCTTGCCGGATTGCCGCCATGGGATCTGGAGGCGATATTCCTCGCGCGCCTACACGAATGGCGCGCGGAGGTACTACGCCGGGGGGAAACTCCGCTGCCGCGGCTGACCTCCGGCGCGATCTCATGGCGACATGGAGAGAGCGACTGTCGCAACCCCGTGCAGGGCACGCCACGATAGTGGCGGTAAGTCCCCTCTTTGAGGAGTGGCTAGAGAGGCGCCACGGCGTCCTCACCTTCCGCCTGACGATCCGATTTTCTCCAAGCTTGGAACCAAGGATCAGTGTATTCAGTTTGCAGAGGAGAGAGGACTCATCCCTAGTGTAAAACTATGTTCTTACCACAAATCACCGATGTCATTGTCAAAGGAATCTGGGCAAGTTGGCAAGTTTAGATGCCGAAAAAGCAACTGCCGGTCAAGGCAAGTCTCCCATGCAGCTGGAACATGGTTTGAGAACGCACGGTTGTCCCTCCCGTTAATGTTTCAAATGATGTATGCCTTTAGTGAGGGACTGACATACCATCAAACTAGAAAAGATACCATCAAACTAGAAAAGAGTTGGCATGTGATGATGGTCCAGTAGTCTCATCAAGAACTGTAGCGGACTGGTTCAGTTATTGCCGGGAGACTGTCACAATTTATGAGCTGAAAAATCAAAGGGCCTAAGGAAAGATAGGTGGCCCCAATAAATTGTACAAATTGAGGAATCTAAATTTGGAAAAAGAAAATATAATCGTGGTCGACATATCGAGGGCCATTGGGTAATTGGCATGATTAAAACGGCTGCGATGATTTGCGGCTGGAGGCGTGTCCCGATAATGATAGGTCTGCAGAAATGTTGGTGCCACTGATAAAAAAACATGTTGAGGACATACAGACTATTGGAGCCTTCCTCAGCATGGCTATATTCATAAACGGGTCAACCATAGTGACCCGACTAATAAGTTTGTGGCACCAGTATGCTTAGTGCAAGTTTTTTGTACGTAATGTACGTATCGACCGTGTCATCGTTTAACGCAAATTTGTATGGCGCTGAGTAAGCGCCACCTAGCGTAATACGTGTGAACTACATATTATGAGTGATATTTCTAAGCGCATCGACAATTGTTAACATGTTCACTGCCAACGCGGTCAATGTTGGCCGATGCGTTTATACGCTATCAAGCTAAGTAAAAGACCTCATTTTTATCATTTTTCACAGACTTTTTAAATTCATTATTTAGCCTTCTTATATACTAAAATAACGTGTTTTAATTAACACACAATGATTTTGACATTTTATAATTAGTTATTACGCATCGCACAACATTGAGCCCCATGGCCTCACTGGACGATATATCGAAAATTCGTTGAATAGAGCCGCGCGGTCAGGTTGCCGCCCACCGCCGCCCGCGACTTCCTCCCCGCGCATTCGCCGCTCGTCTCGTTGCGCTCGCTCGTCGTGATTTCCGATTAGTGACGTGTATATGACGACGTTATTAACTGATTGTTTACGTGATACTAGTACTATTGATATGGACAACATGGATAGTTTTGACGACTTTCACATAACGCAAGAAGATCTAACACAAATCGATAATATCGAGTTCGATTTGCTGAATAGAAGTCTCCATTTAAGTTCTGATGAAGAAGATAATATTCAGCCTACTCATTCGAAGCAACGTCGAATCATACAATCTGAAAGCGAAGACAGTGATGCTGAAATCAATCGCGCCATCCAAGACCTAGACAGAAGTTCGCCCCCTTCAACATGGACTGACCCTAAAGGTAATCAGCGCAGAGTTATTGCTTTTACTGAGTATCCTGGAATGCCGCTCAGCTTACGCATGGCTATGATAAACAAATGTCCAGCTGATTTTTTTGCACTTATGGTGACGGACGAGGTCTTAAATAAAATTGTTTTATGCACTAATGCCTATGCTTTCAATAGAATAACAATGTCTAATGAAGCTTCGAAAGCAGCGCGTATTCGAGGCTGGGTCCCTACTAACCTAACTGAAATAAAAAAAATGTTTGGGCTGATTTTATATATGGGTATAGTAAGGCTTCCGAAAATATCTGATTACTGGACCACAGATAAAATCATTGGACAGCAATTTCCGCGAACTATTATGTCTCGCAATAGATTTGAGCTTCTAATTGCATTTTTCACAAGAAGATGAGGAGAATACGAGCGATCGTTTACACCGCATCAGAGAATTAATGGAAGAAATGAATTCAAATTTTAAAAAATCTTACACACCTGGCGAAGATTTATGTATAGATGAGAGTATGGTTCCTTTTCGCGGGAGAATTATATTTAGGCAATACAATAAGCAAAAACGCCATAAGTACGGGATTAAGTTATTCAAACTATGTACTTTGCCTGGATACACATACAAAATAAGCATTTATGGTGGAAAACAGAACGATAACGTTAACGTTTTATTCACCATATAAAATTAAATCAAAATTACTTTGTTCTATGACCAGTCTAACGATGCTCTCACCACAAAATCTCAAGTGACAACTTTCACGCTAGCAAGTGTCTGTGTTTCGTATTCAAGCTGTCAAAACTGTCGAAATTGTAACTTGCACTCGCGTTATACATGCAAATGTAAGCAATGTGCTCGAAACGGTCCTTACTTTCTTAGAGGCACTGGATTGTCACTATCGACGACGTCAACTCGATCTATGCGATACACGACGTTACTCGAATTTTAGTATGAAACTCGCACTAAGCATACAGATGGGACACACACTCAACGTATAGTATAGAGAGCCCGTGGAGGGGACTGAAACGAAAAATTTCGACAACAGTAAAATAAACAAAATTTTACCCAATGGTTGTACGAGTACAAATGGAGGAGGAGAAATATGGTAGAACACTTGGATCCATTTGAAGAATTGATTAATGCAATTAAACATGTGTATAAATACGATTAATAAAAGATTATTAATATTCCTTGTGTTTTATTCTAACTATCCGAAAAATAACCTAACCTAACCTAGAAATTTTAACCACGGATATCTCCGTAATCATGACGTTTCGTAGGGTGGGGTTGGTACAGGGGGTAGCCCCCCCCCCCCCCCCCCTCCCTCCCCGCCCCATAAATCTATGGAAATTAAGAGTTCAAATTGATGGAAATTAGTGTTTCAACCTAACATAACCTCAAAACTTGAACCATGGATATCTCCATAACCATGGGGCTCCGCGGGGTGGGGATGGGACAGGGGGATAGCCCCCTCCCCCCACCTCCCCGACCCATAAATCGATGGCCCATATAGGAAATTTTAACCCAATCTAAATTTATTGTTTCAATGCCTATAGTCGGCGGTGACTGTTTTTTTAAATTTCAGCAAAGAGGCGTTAATATTTTTTGAATATTTAAATTGGGTTATTAACGGGGAACCGGTTCCGTCCATCAAAGTGTAAACATCAACGTCATACAGTCGCGCTAAAACTAAATAAGTTAAAATGAGTCTACTAGAATCAAAAACCGCAATGTCCATAAAAAACTGAAATTGTGTTGTCTATGGTATATGAATCTCCAGTGAAAAAATAAAACATCTATTAATTCAATATGGAACTAAAACCGCAATGTCTCATAGAAATTCACATTTAAAAATCGATGTTTGCTACAAAAACAGCATTGTCCACTTGTGTATCTGAACAAGCATTGTCCATCACAACCAATCACGGTCGCGTAAACAACATGGCGGAATATGGTATTTGCTGTTAGGATTGCTCTCGTTTATTTCGTTGTTGATGTGTCAAAACAGATTTGTAAGCTAAAGGGTGTAAAACACCTCTTCACGAAGTCGAAAGGCACTTGTTCTCCCCATCATTACGATCATTTTTTTGTTCTACACAATACCTGGGAACCTTCTAGTTACGGAGATATGGGGGGTCAAAGTTACAACTTTCTGACAAGTTTTTTTTTTTAATACAAGTTTTTTTTGTAAGATTTTGACTTTTAACACCTCCACAACCCCCGTACTATTCAATCCATCCATCAGCACAATGTTTTAAGTGCGTTACATTGAGTTCTACCACAAAACATGATTTATAACCTCAAAAAAAAAAGTTGTTTCCCAGCAATAATTTTTGCGTAAAGTTACTTAATTTGATGTACAGAATGCTTGGTTAATGTCTTTGTGATGAGGTGGTTTACACCCTATATAATTTTTATAAATTAACGAACTATGGAATGTTATCCCCAAGTGGTGGACAATAAAGATGCTCGAAAACGCCGATGACCGGTGAGTAAATCACAATTAGATAGTTTTGATACTTTGTTTTTAAAGTTTTCAAACTCAGTTTATAATGATATTTAAATCGTCCTTTATTGTACAATTTATTTACAAAAATAAAATTTTCACCCCATTTAAACAAAATTTGCATTTTTTTTATACAGTTAATTTATGATTATTTGTATTTTATTTATAGACTATTAAAATATCTTTGCGAATAAAATCAAAGTCTTCTTTGGCCAAAGTTCATTGTTTCAACACCGAAATTACATTTACACAAATCGCCTATCACACTTTACTAAACGTAGATATTGTATAAATTATATTCTGAGTATTAGTATAGTATACAGGGTGTAAACCACCTCAACACAAAGCCGTTAACCAATTATTCTGTACATCAAATTATGTAACTTTACGCAAAAAATATAGCTGGGAAACGACTTTTTTTTTGAGGTTATAAATCATGGTTTGTGGTAGAACTCAATGTAACGCACTTAAAACATTGTGCTGATGGATTGAATAGTACGGGGTCGTGGAGGTGTTAAAAGTTAAAAACTTACAAAAAAAAAAACTTGTATTTAAAAAATCTTGTCAAAATGTCGTAACTTTGACCCCCCATATCTCCGTAACTAGAAGGTTCCCAGGTATGGTGTAGAACAAAAAAATGATCGCAATGATGGGGAGATCCAGTGCCTTTCGGCTCTAGGTTGTCACTGTCAGTGGATCCTAACATTGCCATATACTTAACCCACACCTGGAGCCAAATACTAGACTACCGAGAGCCGCCCGAAGTAACCTTGCATGGCTCGTAGCGGTTGGAACATTAAAAGAAAGCCGGCTTCATGTCAATGTACTTTGTGTGGTAGTCAAGTACAACAATGTATTCCTCTCTCCAGACTTTTAGTCAGCAGGTGTATTCTACCTCTACCGAAGATATATGAAAGCGCCTCTAGTGCAGAAAGTGCCATTATTTTCCAGATTCGCTTCTGGTTAGGCATTTTTTATAAACTTTTATTTTAACTATTTTAAAGCAGCCAAAAATAGATGTGTATGATAATAATTAGCAGTGTTCACGCCCACGCTGGCGCCATCTAGCGCCAGGGAGCGTTACATGGCATCTGTCACCAAAAGGACACATCGCTGCGAGCTCTGCCACCACTCTGGTCTCTTGCTCACTCCATACGTTCAGAACTTCATTCAGGGCGCCTATAAAAGGCTTGCTTTGTATAGAATCATTCCTTTTCCTTTCACCTTCTCGTCCACCATCAAACCAAAACTACTGTAAACGTTATTTCTTTAATATAATTAATGTAACCACGCAAGTCGCTTCATTTCAAACAATATCCCACGAATATCCCACGGGAACGGAACCTCATCCTCCACATATTTTGGTCCTTCGAGCCGGATTTTGATCCTGCGAGCCGGAAGAATCAATTTGGACCAGCCGGAAGAAGATTCTACGCCAACCACGTGGCGATAATTTGGAGCTTCAACTGGACCAGGAGCCGGGTGCTGAAGACGTTAAACGACGCTGACCGAGAGTAGCGGCGATACCAGACAACCGGCAGCCATTTTACGAGGTTTATCGGAAAAATCTCGAGACGGAAGGCGTACACGTAAGAAACGGCGGTCAGGTCTCCGTTCCCGTCCCATCCGTTCTAAAATATTGTTTCGATTTATGTTAAAGCTGTGTTTTATACGTTACAGACGCGAGTGCCAGCCACGTGGTCCCAGTGATTCTTGCATGCGGTGAGTCAATCCCACACTACCACACAACACTCAGTTCGCCAAAATGTCGGTAAAGGCTGTAGACGAAGTCCTTTCCGAATTAAAAAAAACGTAGGGGTAATACCAAGGGTCGTTTAACCCAATTCAAAAATCATTTAGATTCATTCGCGGGAGCTAACTTAACCCCCTTACAAGTAGCTGAATTAAATTTACGCGTTCAAGCCGCGAACGGAATTTATGATAAATTCGATAACATTGAAAACGAGATAGAATTACTCCTGCCCGAATCGGATACAGCAGCCAATTTACAATACTTTGAGACATTAGATGCAATATATTTTACGGCAGTAGCAAGTGCTAAGTGCTTGATAAAAAACGCGGAAATTAGCGGACTTCCGGGTGCATCAGCTGGACGAACGGAATGTGCTCAACCACGTGTCAATATAAAATTACCGGACATAAAGTTACCTGCCTTTGATGGATCTTATGATCAATGGCTGGAATTCAAGCATTAGCATTAGCATATACACCACGATGATTCATAACCGTTCCGATTTAGATGAAATACAAAAATTCCATTATTTACGGTCAGATCTGGGTGGAAGCGCGTTGCAAGTGATAGGTGCATTGGAGTTCAGTCCTGCCAACTATACTCACGCGTGGGAGTTATTAGAAAACCGTTATCACAACGAAAGGTTGTTAATAAACAATTACGTAAAAGCATTGCATAATATTCCAACAATAAAACAGGAATCACCAACGCAGATAAGGAAACTAATTGATACAATATTACGTAATCTTCGTGCCTTAAGGACGCACACTCCAGTCATTCTTCCATACAAACGTAGTCTGGTGATTACTCCTCTGTTTGACGGTGTAGGTTCAAAATTAAAAACTGTATCAACTGGTCTTGTTATTATCTATGTTTGTATGGAAGCAGAATTGGAAAAAAAGTATTGGTTTGGAAATTATGAGCGTCGAAACTTTCACATTTTAACACTAATTTTAGCTCATCTTTGGGCTTAAATAAGTAACGTATATAGTATGAAAATGAAAAAAGCAAAACCATACAGACAGATTAGTTATTCAAAATTTCAAATAATTTTAGTTTGAAAAGATACATTCCATAGATTTTTCATAATATCTAGACTACCAAAGGTCTGCATAGAAAATTTCGCGCGCCCGTTTTAGTTGTAAATCTCATTGCATTTCGCTGCAAGTTGCCTCCCCGGTCAGTGAGGAAGACGGGAGGCACGCAGCGCGTGTGTGTGCGTAGTGTGTGGGTGCACACATGCTTGGTTTCGACGCCTGCGCGTGCTGTGCATGAAACTGGTATTGTTTACTATCGTAGGTCTGTACGAGTATGGCTTGAACTATGGATTCCGATATTTCTTTATTGATAGTTCGTGTTGAATTTAGAATTTGTCCCTAATTTTTATTTTCGATTTGATATTGATTTACGGGCGGCGTTTGAATTTGGACTTGTTGCGTAGTGAAGTGATCTTCAGCAATTCAAGAATTGATTGAAGAATTGATTGGGTAAGTGGAATTTTTTATTTTACTTTGTAAAATTCATGATGTTTCACGCGCATTTTAGAATTATAAAGTACCGGCTGGGTATCCCTACCTACATCTTTATTCAGAAAAATAGCTTCCTTTTGTTTGTTTAGGTATAATAAAATGTGCGTTAACACTTTTGTGTAGGACAAAAGTTTGTTGAAGCACCGTAAAATCTTACAAGATTGCCCAACTAATCTAGCTTTGCCCAGCAAGGTACTTTTCACAAATATTTTAAAAAACCCGGCAACATTTTTTGTTACGTCTACTATTTAATCTATGGAAGAAAATATGTCTCTGGCAACATTGCGTAACCGATGTTTCAAATGTCACTTCAGTTGGCTGTCAAACCGTGTCGAAGTTGGTGGTGTATTTTGCGGGCCAAAACGTGTGTGAAAAACTTTTTGTAAAAGTTGATTTATTATCCCAGCAGGTAAGTATTTTTTTAACCACTGTTAGTTTGTAATAATTACATATAAATGAGCGTATATCCAACGCGAAATCACTCTTAAATTCGGAAATGTGATGGTGGGCAATGTCAAATTAGTTTTTCTAACATAGCTGTTACGTCTTTGCCCACCATAATATTACCGTTAGGGTTGTCACCTCAATGTTTAATTAGATCTAAGATATGTAGGTAGGTACTTTGTCTTACACTAACTTCGAAATTACCTAAATAATGTTGATAGATAAATTGAATCACTTATCTATCAGCATTATTCTCTGTATACAAAGGATTGCAAGTTGTGATAAAAAGCATGAATTTTGTTTCAAAAAGTATCTACCTACACTGAATTTTGTTTCAAAAAGTATCTACGTATTTGCGAAATAATTATCTAATAATAACCAACAAGGTTTTTCAATTTTTTTTTCAATTTTCCTTTTCAATTTTTTTTTGTATTCTTTTTATTTCGTTGTATTTTTAACCGACTTCAAACAGTAAGGTTCATAATTCGACCGTTGTTTTATCATTTCTCCAGCAATTTTGGGCTGATTTTCGCAATTATTTTTATAATCGAAAGGGTATACAGAGTGAAATTGAATAGATGCGACAAATTTAAATATACAATAATACGTGTTGTCAAGAAAATGTATAAAATATCAAATGTAAAATTGTAATGAACGAAGGAAGGGTAGTGGGCGGCGCGCGGTCGCCGGGAAGGGATGTCAGCGCTGGCGCACATGCGAGGTTTGGCAACGTCGCGCTATACTTACATTAGAAACTAGGCTAAATTAGGTAAATGACCGCTATGAACGGGAATACCGATAATTCGTACTTAAATAAAGATAATAACATCAATGGACCTTTTGAAAACGATAATCGCGTAATTTTTTTTAACGATTTAGATAGTAGAAAAAACAGTTTATAATTACTATGTTACTGTAACTGAAGCTCCCATTTCATTTTGTCGCATTTATTCAAATTCACCCTGTATATAACTCCTGAGGTGGTCACATTGTCACCATCATGATCTGTTAATGAGAGAAGTTTGTACAAATAATGAATGTTGAAGTCGGTTATTGTTTTGTTGTAAATTAATATTATGTAGGTACTCAAATTTTAAACTATTATTAAAGGGTCTGAGAAATAAGTACTATTAAAGGTAGCAGCAGGTATACTAGGTAAGTATCGGATCATATTACCTCGATAACCTTATTTTGGGTAGGTTAAGTATATTTGCTAATGGTACTGACGCCATTCTTTTCTCATTTATTTCAGGATGAATAATACTAAGCCTTAAAATACAAGAAAAAGAAGAAGAAGATTAGGATCGCGAGCATACAGAGATTATTCAGAAGAAATGTTAAACTTAGCGGTTGACATGGTAAAAAATAACAGGATGTCAAGTCGGGAGGCAGAAAAGAGGTTCGGGATTCCTCGACGGACGGTATTGAACAAAGTTAAAAATATCCTCTTGAAACCAGCTGGAGGACAGAAGAAACTCACTGACGAAGAGGAAGAAAAACTAGCAAATGTGTTGTTAGCTTCAGCAGATTATGGCAGCCCCATGACAAAAATGGATGTAAAAATGTTAATCTATAAATATTTAGAAAAAAATTCGCGAACTGATTTGTTTGCTGGCAAATTACCTAGTGATACGTGGGTGGAAGGATTTTTAAACAGACATCGTGCGAAATTAACTATCAGAACGACACAAAATATAAAAAAGGTACGGGCTGAGAAAGGGTTAGAAGAAATGGAACAATTTTATGCTAATTCGAGTGAAACCCTAAAAGATGTTCCACCTATGAACATACTAAACTACGACGAAACTAATTTGTCCGACAATCCAGGCATTTCAAAATGTGTTTTCAGAAGAGGCGTTAAACACCCTGAAAGGATTGTTAATAGCACAAAGAGTTGCGTTTCCATCATGTTCACTGCAAGCGCAGCTGGGACTTGCCTTCCAACATATGTCGTTTATAAGTCCACAAATTTATATTCAGAGTGGCTTGAAGGAGGCCCAGCTGGAACTAGGTACAATTGTACAAAATCTGGTTGGTTCGATACGGCTTCATTCGAAGATTATATCAGAACAATAGTGGTTGAATGGGCAAAACAAATACCTGGGCGAAAAGTAGTCATAGGTGATAATTTGTCATCTCATATAAATATTGAAGTTGTAGAGTTGTGTCAGAAACACGACATAAGGTTGGTATTTTTACCACCAAACTCCACTCACCTAACACAACCTTTAGACGTAGCGTACTTCGGCCCACTAAAAAGAGAATGGAAAAAGATCCTGTTGGATTACAAATTTAAAAATCCAGGACAGACCACTTTGAACAAAAAACACTTTCCAAAACTTTTGGCCCAATTACTAGAAAATATGAAACATAAAGAAAGCAATAACATAATAAGTGGCTTTAGTGCTACAGGAATATGGCCTGTAAATCCACGAAATGTTTTTAAGAGAATCCCAGAGTACTTTGACGATTTAGAATACGGCATTGATACGACTTTATTGGATTATCTCAAAGAATCAAGGGCTGCTAAGCCAATGCAAGTAAAAAGAAGTAAGAAATTACGCACAGAACCCGGAAAGTCAGTATGTGTTGAAGATATCTCGATAGTAAATAGTCAAACAACGGTACGAAAAAAACCATCTATAAGAAAAACTACTAACACCACATCTGGAAACATCGGTTCAAAAAATGCTAAGGAGGAAACCATTAATACTAACCCAAAGGAAGAGACAGAAGAGATCATTGTATCGTGGGACACAGAAAATGAGGTATACTTAAATGAAATTACAGGCGAAGTGATAGAAAGTGAAAAAACAATTGAATACGATATGCCGTCGACATCATCCGGAATCATTGAAAAACCAGCACTACGGCCCCTATTTTCATCGACAATCTATGAAGAGACAGAAGAGATCATTGTATCGTGGGACACAGAAAATGAGATATACTTAAATGAAATTACAGGCGAAGTGATAGAAAGTGAAAAAACAATTGAATACGATATGCCGTCGACATCATCTGGAATCATTGAAAAACCAGCACTACGGCCCCTATTTTCATCGATAATCTATAATGCAGACAGACTTGACGCACTTAGTATCAACATTATCAATATGCATTTAGGTTTAACAGTGCACGATACTACCGCTCAACTAACCGATGTCTGTGTATTAAATAAAAAATTGAAAAGTGATAGCCAGAATCAGTCTTTTGTAGCATATGGTAAAAATGATACTCCAGAATGTTTAAGATCAATGACGAATACTTCATCTAAACCTAAAGTTATAATAACCGCAGATGTTAAAGTAACACCTAAGGAACTTAAGGACATGAAGAAAAAGATTAAATTAGGAACTGAAGTCATCAGAAAATCAGCTTTACAGATGAAAATTACTACGAAGAAAGTGGAAAATAAAAATGCATTATATGAAAAAAATAAAAGAAAACGGAAAAATGTAACAAGTCAGAAAAAAACAAAGGTTACGAATCGGAAGAAATTTGGACCAAATTATAGTGAAACGAGTTCTGAATCGGATATTCTGAGTATTGCAAACACAGATGATTCTGAATATGAGACCTTTGATCAATATATATCAACATGTTTGCAAGACATAGACGACAAGGAGAACTCTGAGCCAGAAAACTGCACTGCAACATTTGGGTTGAGTGATATCAGCTATTTTACAAGCGATGAAGATTTAAAAAAAGATGACTGGGTTGTTGTAAAATTTGCAACAAAAAAAAGCATAAAGCATTATGTTGGTTGTGTTTTACGTGTAAAAAATGGTATTCCTACTGTTAAATTTGCCAGAAAAGTGAAAAATACCAAAAATGTTAAAATGATTTTTACATACCCGAATGTGGAGGATGTGTGTGAAGTTAATCGTGATGACGTGGAAATAATATTACCTCCACCAAATATTTCTAGACGAGGCCAAATAATGTTTGATATTACATTTAATCCTTCCTACAACATGCAGTACTAAAATGTTTTAGGAAATAATGTTCCTATATTGTTTAAGAATAATTTACCTCAAGAAGTACCTCTATGATTATAGTTGATTTTTTTCTATTTTGTTCTACTATTTTTAGTAATTTTATTAAATTTTTATGTGCCTAAAAATGTTCCTATAGTGTTAGGTATATCGTTATTTTTTGAAAGATTTATCTTTTAGGGCGAAGGTACGCCGTATACCGTGTAATTCAATTTTTCTTACGTTTTTTTGGAAATTACAGATGAATGATAGATAGAATGTAGACCAAATTCTATTTTGCGCCTCTATCTAGAGTATATTTACTGATTTTAGACCATAAAATCATTTTCAATAATCAATGAGTGTGTGTTTATGTCCGATATGTATATTTTACGAAAATTCTGAAGAATTCACACGTCGATTGCTTATTGAAAATGATATTTATTGTTTTAAATCAGTAAATATATTTTCTAGATAGGGGCGCAAAATAGAACTTAGTCAACGTACTATCTATTATTCAGCTGCAATTTGCAAAAACGTAAGAAAAATTGAATTTCGCGGTATGACAGTACCTACCACCTTAATATACTAGTAGTAGTGTAGTCTGATTTCTCACTATTAAGTGAATATTTTTATTATGTTTATTGAGGATATTAATCTTATAATGTTTGCATTAAGACTAAGTAGTAAGCATTTGCTTTAAAACATGATTGCTCAAATGTTTAAATTACTGTTTAAGAGAAAGCTACGTGATTATAGTGTACCTGCGCACCTTTGTAAGTACTGATTATCAATAAAAAAGTGACAACCCTAGTTGATCGTTTTATTTGTATGAAAAATTACTAAATTAAAGACGCGACTTTGCCCGCCCAAATTTGATAGGTTAAGCGAATGTTTATACGTTTATTATTAAGGTCCTATGACAGATTGACTATTTTCCTAAAATAGTCCTTAAACATTATGTTTTTAAGATAGAAAATACTGAAGCTACAAAGTTTTCCGCAAAATGGACAAACTTGTAAAAAGATCTAAATATTTGGCCCGCTGTCAAAATTGAGGTTTTTAGCGCGTAAACATTAATTATCTTGATATTATCGTATTTCTATGCAAAGAGCATTGCATTTATGAATGATATAACACGATTATAAATTAAACGTATAATAAGTTAAATAAATATTTCAAGTGGAACAGATTTTCTGGGCAAAGTTGTACGGTTTTACGGCATGTTTTGATAAAATTTAAAGCAGGTAGTATAACTTACTTCTTCCTTTTTTCGCAATAACATTATGAAAATTATACATGTCGCCGCAGGAGTCTCTATCTGCTAAGATTTAATCTAATCATTAACACTCATAAACTATTCCATGACAATATTGATGAACCTGCCATCTCTGCTTTGGCAGTGGCACTAACAATTATTTGCAAAGATCATTATTCAATTGACAGAAGGGTTAAGCGCCATCTATTGGCTTTTGTATTAACTAGTACTTAAATAGATCTTCGAGTGACAATTTAAGAGATTAATTAAACAAGTTTAGCTAGAACTATAGTTAAAATTAAGATAGCAAATATTTTATAACTATTGGGATTTTACCAATTTGTAATAGCTCTTTCGTGGACTATGATTTCTTTGTTTGTATGGCAACATTCCACATGTTGTGGAATGTGGCACCAAGTACAATTTTAATGGTCAATAAGTCAATTTATAATTCTAGACTATAACTAGAATCAGTTTTTCTAAAACTAACTACAAACTAAAAAGTAACAAGATTATTTACAAAGCAATTTATTAGTGGAAGACCTATTCTTTGTATTAATTTGACCTGTCCTCCGATCTGCCGGAAATGGTTTTAAAACAGTAATGAATCTAGTAATTTAGCTTAAACTTAATAATACCTTTGCATTTGTGAATATTAGTATTGTTTAATTATTACAATAATTAGTGTGAAGTATTCTGATATTTGTTTGTAAGTTTTAATGAACTTACGATGTAATGAATTACTGTACTGAATGCGGTGTCACTTCCGGTATTCAAGGAACAGACGCGTCGATTAGGCAGTGTCTCGTTATCTTACGATGAGTGAAACAATTGAATTACCTATTAAGCAAATAATAATAGCTTTTGAAGTGAACATTAAAAGCTTGTGTAAATGAGAAATGTAATATTGGTTGAAAAGAGTGTAAGGAGTTTCTTTGTCCGTTCTTCTCCTTATTAACAATATTGGCGAACGGGCTGCTCGACTCAGAATGTTTATTGTGTCTGTACCTAAATGGTTTCTTAGAAATAAACGTTTGGAGTTTGAGTAAAATGTTGTGTGTGATTTCAACTACCCATCTACCAACAATGAAGAATCACATCGCACGGCGATGTGATGATTAGAGACTGCAGGACAATAAGTATGGCGGCGAATGGCGCCAATATTCGAGGACTGCTACTCTCCAGAATTTCCCTGTCGTGATATACATATTATAGTGACCAACTGTTTCGCTGAGAATGATATTTTCAGTCTCGAGTAATTTTAATTCTGTGATAACTTCTGAACTATTCATCCAAATGATATGCTGTAAAAGACAATTTTAATCTAAACCAAACATTAGAATTAAGAACGGGATATTTACCATGTTTATTGTTTGTTTTGAGTTTCCGATATTTCGGCACTGTTACAAGCGCCATGGTCACGGATGAACTGAAGTTATTGCGGGTGGATGTTTATGAGCAGACGAAACGGTCTACCCTCTTTCTTATTCGTTTTTCGCGCACGACACCGCTACCATTGTCACATAATTCACTCACAACACGATTCCGTTCCCGACACACAAAACTCACTGTGTCCGTTCGTGAACATCTTCCGGCACTTTTCCGGCTTTTACACAGTTGAACCACTGGGTTCCAAGTCCTCGACAGTTGAAACCCATCCTCCCGGTTGAAATTATCATGTTTAGTAATCTCAATGGCTTCTCTTACCAGTCTAGGTATATAATGGCGTTCTGTCGAGATTACTTGAGGGTTGTGTAACTCAATCCAGTGGTTCGGTCCCGACTCCAACAGATGTTGAGCTATGGCCGACTTCTGGATGTCGTTGTTCTTCACGGCTCTTACGTGTTCTGATATTCTGCAGGCTACAGTGCGTTTAATTTTAATCTAAATTGAATTATCAAGATTATGAACATACTTATTTGGACAAGGATTAATACTGAATAGGGGAAAACGGCTTGGCAAATTAGGTCACATTTTTTAATTTTGAAATAAATAATGGTACTTAGAGTTTACCACAGGAGAGACGCACCGGGCGTCGGGGGCCACGTGGTGGCTACCGGCCACCGTAGATGCGGGCCTGTGGACGGATAGTTATGGGCTAGCTAGCCGTCCGTCCGTCTAGTGACGACAGGCCGTGTCGACGGCGCACAGTGGATCGTCCCCATACAAGAGGGCGGACATAGAATTAAAAATTGAAAAAGTATTTAATTGAAAAAAATGAAATATACAGTTGCATTACTCTATTAAGGAACTACAAAAAATGTTACTACAATTTTTTTATTTGACCAGTACTTTATGAGCAATTCGATGAAAACTGTTATTTTTCTATGGAAATGGTCACAAAAATGTCTGTAGCTCACGATTCCCTCCTTGTTTCGATTTGCGGTTTTCACTACTGTTATTTACCCATTTTATGCCACATTTTCTTCAAGGACACATGGTGCCCCCAGCGACCCCCTTCCGAGATATTTTGCTTTTAATAACTATACTTTTTATTGTATAACTGATGAAATGGAGGTACATTAAGTATATTCATTACTGAGAATAAGTCATCCCTAAGTAGTTCCTTAAATAACAGGTGCATTTGCGATTACTTTAATGACTTATGAACGCTTCTATTGCCATACAACAAAAGCGTTAATGAATCCTTAAGTAAAGATTACCAGTACTTGCTAAATCTAATTAGATATTGTAATTACTATGTTAACAGCCCTTAAATCTCTGCATTGTGATTGTCAAATGTCATCATTAGCTTA
The DNA here is from genome assembly GCA_950022955.1 of Xestia ashworthii. Lineage (NCBI taxonomy): Eukaryota > Metazoa > Arthropoda > Insecta > Lepidoptera > Noctuidae > Xestia > Xestia ashworthii. The sequence goes on from OX465569.1 coordinate 17,182,525, forward strand.
TCAAATTCATTGCTAGTTGCCTACTTGCTGCCCTATATATTTGAGTGTGTTTAGCAAATGTAATTCAGTTGTAATTATAACTTCTACCAAGTGTTATCATTATGGCTTTCCGTGGGTTTTCTACTTATCTAGATCTTTACGTTGCTCTTTGTAATCATAAAGATCTTCGTGATTATGACCATTTGTTTAACACATTGAAGTCAAATACTAACGTCCAGTTAAGTGAAAGTGATGTGACGGATCTCAAGAACTGGTGTCGACGATTTTGCTATAGGGTTTACACCAAATGGGTGCAATCAAGAAGGACAGTCGACAGGTTCATTAACAAGAACGAAGAGTGGTTAAATTACGATATCGTTTGGCCAGATTGCTTTAAAGAAAACGTTGTTGACACTGAAGAAGCAAATGAAAATGAGGCAGAAGAGGTAGTCAGTCCATCAAAATCAGATGCATCAACTTCAACATATACATCTCCTCGCAAACGCTTTGAAGATTTATCAACTAGACAGAAAAGAAGACGTTTTAATGAAAATGTTGCTAGTTGCAGTCGTCCGGATGAGCTTTTGCATACTGTTGAAAGTATACTTAAGTCTGCCGGAAAAAATGATATGGCCAGAATAATGAAAAATTTGCTGGAAAATCCTGAACACGTCTCAAAGGTTTTAAATGTCCTGGAAACTAAGCAGAATCCTTCGCTTCGTGAAGTTCCTACTCACAAAGCACTTGCTCTTTACGTTTACTTGCAGTTATCCAAGTGGCGTTACATCACACTTCGGGACTTTAGTTTAAAAGAAGGTCATGCGAAATACCCAAGCTACTACTTGTTAGTTAAAGATAAGCTTAAATGCTACCCGGCAAAAGAAGACATAACTGTGACTGAAACTTCCGCAAAGATACGGATCCAAGCCCTCCTTGATCTCACAGTTAGGAGGCTGATCGATTCACTTGAATCAAATTTTGATGCTGGTGAACAACTTGTGCTTCACAGTAAATGGGGTTTTGATGGAGCTTCAAGTCAAAGCATTGACCATCAAACGACAACAACAAGTGAACAAGACTTATCCAGTGTATTTATGGCAAGTCTTGTACCGCTTAAGTTAGTGACTTCTAGTGGAAGTATAGTGTGGCAGAATGATCGGCCATCGTCAACCACATATTGTCGCCCGATTTCATTTACATTTATGAAAGAAACGGAAGCGAATGTTAAGGCTGAAATGGAAATATTTGAGACCGAGATTCGTGAACGGAACCCGACTGATTGCGGCAATGCTACTGTTACTCACAATCTATGGCTAACCATGATTGATGGTAAGATACATTCAATCATATCTGGTACATCGGCAGCAGTGTGTGATTTGTGCAAAGCTCGCCCAAGCGAAATGAATAACTTGGAAGAAGTGAGAGCTAAACCCGTGAATACAGATTTATACAAGCATGGATTTAGTTCATTGCATGCTTGGATTCGGTCTATGGAGTGTTTATTACACATTGCTTACAGAATGGACATAAAATCATGGCAAGCAAAAGGTGACGAAAATAAAAAAAAAAGTTAAAGATAAGAAAGAAGCCATTCAAGAAGCTTTCCGAAGAAGTACAGGCTTACTTCTAGATGTTGTTAAGCAGGGTAGTGGCAATACAAACACTGGAAATGCTGCAAGAAGGTTTTTTGCAAACCCTGAAACGACTGCGGAAATTACTTAATTAGACGTTAATTTAATTAGAAGACTCGCCGTTATTTTGCAATGCATTTCCTCGGGCGAAAAAATTCAAGTCCAAAAATTCAAATCATATTGTGATGAAACAGCAAATTTATTCGTGGAATTATATCCATGGTATAACATGCCAGCAAGTTTACACAAATTGCTGATTCATGGATCACAAATAGTGGACCACTTATCAGTAGTGCCTATAGGTTTTTTGTCTGAAGAAGCATCTGAAGCAAGAAACAAGGATTTTCGTAAATTTAGAGAATGTCATACACGAAAGCATAGTAGCATCGCCACTAATGAAGACATTCTTCATAATCTGCTATTATCTTCCGATCCTCTTCTCACCAGCTTACGACCGAAGATGACAAATAAGGCCAAAAAGTCTTCATTTGGAGAACTAGACGATTTACTCATACGTGATCAGAGTGAATTGGAGTTCATTGACGTTTCAACTGATACACTTGCTGCATGTAGTGACGTTGAAGAAGATGATGACGATAATAATGATCATGATGTCGTTATTGATGAAGATGAAGAAAATATAGTTTAAGTCTTATAGTACCTAGTATTATTATTAACAAGCAGTTTCTTTGTTAATTTCTTGTTTTTGTGTATTTTTTTTATTCTGTTCTTTTTTTGTTTTGTGTTATGCCACCCATCAGCCAATAAATGTTTTTTTTTTCTTTCTTTTCTATTATTGTTAGTAACTACATGGTCGTGTTAATTAATTAATTTCCTATTATAATTTAGTTCTTAGTAGTTGTTTAAATTTTTAGTTTGTTTTAGGGTACATAGTTGTTTTATTTTTAAATTATTTTTACAGTGTTATATTATATAAATAAAAATATATTTATACTACATATTTTCTTATTGATCATAAAACTCTATTTCTTTTAAACTAAATACTCGTATATTTCATAGCATTTAATATTTTCGATGTGTTATTGTAAATGCGACTCAGTCATTACTAAGCTAATGATGACATTAGACAATCACAGTGCAGAGATTAAGGGCTGTTAACATAGTAATTACAATAACTAATTAGATTAAGCAAGTACTGGTAATCTTTACTTAAGGACTCATTAACGCTTTTGTTGTATGGCAACAGAAGCGTTCATAAGTCATTAAAGTAACCGCAAATGCACCTGTTATTTAAGAAACTACTTAGGGATGACTTATTCTCAGTAATGAATATACTTAATGTACCTCCAATTCATCAGTTATACAATAAAAAGTATAGTTATTAAAAGCAAAATATCTCGGAAGGGGGTCGCTGGGGGCACCATGTGTCCTTGAAGAAAATGTGGCATAAAATGGGTAAATAACAGTAGTGAAAACCGCAAATCGAAACAAGGAGGGAATCGTGAGCTACAGACATTTTTGTGACCATTTCCATAGAAAAATAACAGTTTTCATCGAATTGCTCATAAAGTACTGGTCAAATAAAAAAATTGTAGTAACATTTTTTGTAGTTCCTTAATAGAGTAATGCAACTGTATATTTCATTTTTTTCAATTAAATACTTTTTCAATTTTTAATTCTATGTCCGCCCGCTTGTATGGGGACGATCCACTGTGCGGCGCGATCGTGTTCCACGCGCGCCTCAAAGAGATGTCAGCAGAAGAGAGGGGCCCGCAAGGGCCGAAGCCTGCCGGGGTTGCGGGACTGTTCGAAAGAGATACCGCGGCCCCGGAACGTAAAGGGCGAGGAAGGAACATGGATGGGTTTTAGTCAGTAAGAGACTGACACTCCCTCCCGCTACGCCCAGAGTGGGAGAAGTCATTTGATGATTTCCCATCCTAAAAAAAAAATAAAAAGGAGATAAACATACCTACTTATTATGTTATTACGGACTTTTTTCGGAGCAGCGGTGGCCCAGTGGTGGCGGCCCGACTTACGAACAGTAAGTCGTGGGTTCAAACCCAGACAGGCGCATTACTTTGTGTAATTTATTTCATCACCAATGCTCTCGAAACGGTGAAGGAAAGCATCGTGAGGAAACCGGCATGTCCTAGAATCAAAAACTCGAAGACATGTGACATCTATCAATCGGCACTGGCCCCGCGTAGTAGATTATAGCCCATTCCCTCTCATTGAGACGAGGCCGTGTCCCAGCAGTGGGAACATTATAGGCTGATGATGGACTTTTTTCTCGCTTTTTATGAGTCTTTATAACATAATTTTGTTAAATCTAACAAGGGTTAGCGTGTGTGTGTAAACACCTTCCTCGTGAATCACTCTGGTAAAAACCGCATGAAAATCCGTGCCGCAGTTTTTGAGGTAGTCACGGACAGACAGACAGACAGAAAGACAGATGCGACGGAGACTTTGTTTTATAAAACGCAATAGGCAGTGGTTCTGGTGGTCGAAAATGGCTGCTTTAGCAGAATCGTAAGTGAATCACGTTAAAAAAATTAAATTCTTAGAATGGTTTTTGTAGCCATTACAATAAAGTCCATTTTAAGAATTTTAAATTTTGTTCAATAAAATGAATCACGAAAATTAAAAATTCTTAAAATGGACTTTACGGTCATGGTTACAAAGACCATTTTAAGAATTTTATTTTTTTTTCTAAATTGGCGTTTTCTATTATGAACGAATAAAAAATGTTTTGGTAGTATTTGCGAAAGACTCGCTCCCGACTCACAAGCTCGGCCCGGCCGAAGTTACTGGTTTCTTTGTGACATGAAGTAGTATTTTGTAATACTTACCTAGAGGCATCTAGGTAAGTAGGTATTACTACTAAATAAAATAGTAGTTAGTTGTTTTGCTATGGCATTATAGTATATTTTAAATAGATTTGATTTTTTACAGAATAATATGAACTACATAGATAGAAACAACCATACAGAATAATCTTTTGTGTTACAGAGGCAAATAAGGATAAACGTATGGGCAGAAAGACCAGCCTACGGCCAAGTGTCGCTCGCAAAAAGAGGTGCAGAGTAAATGGGAGATTTTTAAATGCAAATAAAGAAAATATTCCTGCAACAATGAATTTTTCTGAAGTTCTCTTTCGTGTATACCTAATTATACGAAGACACGAATGGCGTAGCGGTAGTGAGACTGCCTTCCATTTCCATTCATAATAGTAGTAAGAAGATTGCTAGCCTGCATACCTAACTGGTTTGCTGACTGTACTAAACTCTTGGTGACGCTCACTTCGCAACGGGCCGTGCAGCAGAAATCGTAATATTTTAATTTCGCCATAACTTCAAAACCAAAGGTCCAATTTTAATCATTCAAAGACCAAATATTATCTACATAAACTGTACTTATTGATGAAATAAGGATTTTTCTTTTTTTTGATAAGGAGTAATAGCATGAGTAAAATAAATGCGTTTAAATGTAGTCCAAAAAAAAATCAAGATTTTTAGATAAATATGGTTGTTGTGCCTCACTCGACATAGATGTAGATATTTATATGGTCTACAATTAATTAGAACATCTTATGGTTCTATCTTTTATAGTTTAGGCAGCGTACGCAAAATAAGTAACTTATCGTGTTGATTTTTTACACCTTGTGTCCGAAAAACTCAAATATCTTACGGAACCCTATTTTTTTCCAAAATAAAATTTAGCTTATGTTACTCGTGAATAATGTAGCTTTCGAATAGTGAAAGAGTTTTTAAAAACGGTCCAGTAGTTTTTAAGCCTTTTCATTACAACCAAACAAACAAAGTTTCTTCCTTATAATATTAGTGTAGATTAGTGTAGATAATATTAGTGTAGATAAGCCTATTACCGTAACGTGTACTGTTTTATTTTATTTTATTGGAAAGGGTGGCCTATCCAAGCACTCTTCAAGGGTAGTTTGATGAGTGTTGGTTTGGTTCTGATTATGGCATCCATGACAAAGTAACGGAACTGTTCAATTCTTAGCTTACGATACTCGACCAAATCTTTTATAGGCTACCCGGATATTTGAGTAATCTACCATAACGTCGTTATTAACCGACTTCAAAGGAGGAAGTTCTCAATTCCACGTTCCCCGATTACTCGAAGATGGCTGGACCGATTTTGATTTTTTTCATTGTTTGAAAGGATATATCGTTGCTACGTGGTTCCATAATCATCAAGTTAGGATACTGATGATGGGATCCTGGAGGGCAGAGAAAATAGAGGGAACTCTTCATATTTTTTAGGCACACAAGAAACGATTTGGGTAGTTTTAGGAAGAGTACTTTCTCGGAGTGATCTCTTTTCAATTTGGTACAGATGTGTTGAAGAACTTCAGAGATAGGCAACGAAACTCCTCAATAAATGATAGCAAATGTACTGGGATTGTTGAAATCTCATGTCTGTTTTTTGTTTACAGCAGTTCATGACAAAAACGTTGTGAAAGGGTAAGTGTAACATCTCGTATGAACCACTAAAAAGTGAAAAATAACTCTAGCTTCAGAAGTCGGTAATAAAAACTAAATCAATCAGATCTCTTTTATGGGACGCATGCGAAGTTCCGTGGGTCAGCTAGTATTATAATAAAAAATATATCTTTTTACCGATCACAATTTATAATCTCTCAAGTTTTAGATATAGATACCTACAACTTTTACATCGAGTTTATAATCTCTATTATCAAGTTATTTTGTAAGTAGTCGGACATATACGGCCCGAATGGCGTAGTGGTAGTGACGCTGCCTTACGTTCTAAGGGTCCTGGGTTCGAATCCCGGTAGGAGCAAATGTTTGTGTGATGAGCATGGACATTTGTTTCCGAGTCATGGATGTTTATATAATAATAATAATAATATTCCACAACTATCACACAACGCCATCTAGTCCCAAGCTAAGCAGAGCTTGTGTTATGGGTACTAGACAACTGATAAACATACTTATATATTTCTAAATACATACATATTATAGATAAATTACACCCAGACACAGAACAAATGATCGTGCTCATCACACAAACATTTGTCCTGGGTGGGAATCGAACCCACGACCTCCGGCATAGCAGTCAGGGTCACTAACCACTAGACCAACAGGCCTGTCATTATATGTATAATAAGTATGTATTTACAAACAAAAAAGTATATATGTAGTATATCAACTATCTAGTGTCCACGACACAAGCTTTGCTTAGTGTGGCACTAGGTGGCGCTGTGTGTTAATGTCCAGCGATATTTAAAAAAAAATATATACCTTTCTTTTTTTAGGTGCTCTGCGGATATATCAATACGTAGGTACTGCAAATGTAAAAAATGCCCAAGGCAAAAGTTTAAATTAATAAATAAATGTCGCCAAGAACCTACGTGAAGCAAATATTGTGGCGAGTCTTTCGTCTAGTCTCTGTGGTTACACAATGCCTATTGTTGATAAATGTATAGGTACCTACTAAGAGATTATTGTAAACGCTTATTGTACTATTGACAGCTATTGTAAATAAACAGCCAATAAACACTTTACAAAATAACACATTTTTTTATTTGATGATCTAACAACAAGCCTCACCAGTCACATCAAAGAAAAAAATCTAATCAATGAAATTATTTGTTGATAATAACAATAACTACCTACATTATTCAACTTATAATAATGTTCACACTTTAGCAAGAGAACTCATTGTTACGCAGGCAAAGTCGCAGGTAAGTATAAAGTAGGAGCTTGACCATTCATAATAACAACTAAGTAAATTCATCATCATCTCAGCCGAAAGACGTCCACTGCTGGACATAGGCCTCCCCCAAGTGTCGCCACATTGACCGGTCCCTTGCGACTCGCATCCACCGGATTCCCGCAACCTTCACCAGGTCATCGGTTAAATACTAATACTAAGTAAATTGGGTGCATATTATTACGTTTCACACAGTGATATTTGTTTGAGTTCATGTCGTCTTTCAAACATGAATCGCCTACACAATACACATGCCGGCCGCCCGCGGTCGTCCACTCTATTCAATGAAGTCGCGCAAGCACATGTGTGCGTTAGCGTCAGAACTGCATTTGTGTACGCGCACTAGCTCCTCACTGCTCATCACAGCGTCTATCCCTTTCGCTCGTGATGTCGGATGAGATAGCATGCATTTTAACCCCGCCCACCAACTAGTTCGTGCCGTCAGAGCGTGTGTTAAGCTCATTACACGAACCCACAGTCAATTGGGATACCTTAATCATCTACCTAGTGGTAACGAAGCTGGACTCGTCTACGGAACGCGAATGGGAAAATCATATAGGAGCCACGTGCTTAGGGTCACGCGCGAAGGTCAAACTTAGCGATTTAATAACATTTCTTCGAAGCCGTGCGGACACGTTAGAAATGATCGGCGCGAATCACGTTAAATCATCGCCTCAGACACCGCCGTCGCCGCCGTTCAACATGTTTTGCCGAATATGGCAAAACATGTTGAACCAGCAATCTGCTAATCTCGTTCCATCCATATGTGCATATCTATGTATCATGTCACACATGTTTAAGCAAATAAATGCCTCTATTCTATTCTATTCTATTCTCTATAAGCGAGAAGCGAAGTTCACACCGCGTGCATAGCTATACATCTGTCAAGGCGACACGCCATCATAATAACCGCGGTGATAGCAGTTATAGGGGGGATTTACCCAAGTGTGTTCTATGCAATCGAGAACATTCTTTGTACACATGTATAACCTTCCTTAACATGTCCGTGAGAGATAGAATCAGAGTAGTGAACGAAAACAAGGCGTGCGCGAATTGCCTGCGAACGGATCACGCAATAGACCAGTGTAGATTCGGGTCATGTAAGCAATGGCAAAGAAAACATAACAGCTTGCTACACTTAGACGAAAAAGGTAACAGTGCCTGTGTGCGCGTCCAGTCGCACGGGGAGGCCGGCCACGCACACAGCCGAACAACCACGTTGCATTCAAACAATAATTCTAATACAACTGTCGTGTGTGACGCAGGCACAACCGAATTTAAATTAATAAATACAGTTCTACTCTCTACGGCGTTAATAGAAATAGCGGATGATAAAAACGTCTACCATACGGCTCGTGCGCTATTGGACAACGGAAGTCAAAATTGTTTCATAACAAAAAAAATATCAAAACAAATAAATGCGTTGTACCTACAGTCCACTGTTCAAATCTCGGGTGTGGGACAGTCAGTCTCACAATCTCGTCATTCATGCGATGTCACGATACGTTCCAAAACAAGCGATTTTAATACAAAGCTTCGATGTATAATGTTACCGTGCATAACATCCAGTTCGCCTACAATGAACATCGAAGTTGGTCACATCACATACGTATACCTGAGTTTTTGCAATTGGCAGATCCGACGTTCAATGTTAGCTCAGACATTGATCTGTTGATTGGCGCGGATAGATTTTGGGATCTACTGGAAACCGATAAAATACGTTTAGCTAGTGGTCCATTCCTACAAAATTCAAAGTTAGGATGGTTATTATCTGGTCCAGTGTTCGTAAAGAACCCGAAACAAACTCACGTTCATTGCCACTTCAGTCAGGAAATTGATAAACAATTACGACTTTTTTGGGAAATCGAAAACATTCCTTCATCATCATGCGTACCCCTAACAGATGATGAACGCACTTGCGAGGAATTATTTAATAAAACAACTAAACGCGTTAAGAAACGGTAGATTTTCGGTTCGTACACCGCTAAGAGAAGCTGCACCAGACACGCTGGGCGATTCTTATACATTTAGCGAACAACCGACTTCTAACCTTAAAACGTAAACTCGAATGTTTACAAAATAATTTATACGTTTAACACTTACTCTATGCGAATACATAACGACCTAGGGCACATGTCCAAGTTAGTGTTTCCAAATTCATTCATCATCATGCGTTCCCTTAATAGGTGATGAATGAACTTATGCGTTTTTTGCACTAACTTTATGTGAAAACATGATGACTTAGGTCACATGTCCGAGTTAGTGATTCGTGGTCAATCAAACTGCTATCTTCTGCACTACGGTGTCGTTATATCTAAGTTATTTAAAATGATACGCGGATGACACTCTCCTCACTGCCCGGGGGAGGAACTTCGCGGACGCGGCATGTCTGGCCTCGGCTGGCGGATCCTTGGTTGCAGAGAGGATCCGCCGCCTGGGATTGCAGGTGGCGCTGCACAAGACCGAGGCAGTGTTCTTTCGCGGGCCTCGGCAGCGCTGCCCTCCCGACGCCCACATAATTGTGGAGGGCGTCAGGATAGGGGTCCAGCCCCAGATGAAGTATCTGGGGCTGGTGCTGGACGACAGGTGGCGCTTCGGCCCGCACTTCAGCGGGCTGTCGACGCGCCTGTTGAAGGCCGCGGACGCCCTCTCGTGGCTCCTCCCGAACCTGGGGGGGCCCACGGCGAAATGCCGGCGCCTGTACGCAGGCATACTGAGGAGCATGGCCCTTTACGGGGCCCCCATCTGGGCGGACTCCCTCCACAGGAGGGAGAATGCAACTGCCATCCGCAGGCCCCAAAGGGCCATTGCACAGCGGGTGGCGAGGGCCTACCGCTCGGTAGGCTTCTCGGCGGCATGCGCTCTGGCTGGCACCCCTCCTTGGGAGTTGGAGGCTTGGGTGCTCGCCAGAGTTTACGAGTGGACGGCGCGCCGAAAGGCTCTCGGGGAGCGCCCCGTCGCCGAAGAGCGGGAGGCCGTGCGGCGGGAGGCGAGGGACGCTATCGTCCTCCATTGGACGGAGGACCTCGCCGCCGCCACCTTTGGCCGCCGGACGTTGGACGCGCTCGGTCCGGTTCTACGGAGCTGGCTCGAGCGGTCCCACGGTTTTCTCTCGTTCCGTCTGGTGCAGGTGTTATCCGGGCATGGCTGTTTCGGATCGCACCTGCACCGGATCGGGAGGGAGGAAACCCCGGCGTGCCACGACTGCGGCGCGCCGGAAGACACGGCGCAACACACCCTGGAGGTGTGCCCAGCTTGGTCCGAGTTGCGCCGCGGTCTGACCGCGGTAATCGGACCGGACCTCTCGCTTCCCGGCGTCGTCAACGCCATGCTGGGGAGCGAGGAGGCCTGGGCAGCGGTCGCCTCCTTTTGCGAGGACGTAATCTCGCAAAAGGAGGAGGCGGAGCGCGAGCGGGAGGACGACCCTCTCGCTGCGCCGCTCCGCAGACGAAGAAGGGGTCGGAGACGGCAACGTGCTCTCCCTCCTCATGGTGGCGACGGGCGGGCGACAGGCACGGGGGTGCCTTCGCCCGCATTGCACCCGTCACCACCCTCGTCAGTCATTCCCGGGCCCCTGTAAGAGGGGCCCGCCATGAAGGGCAATCGTCGGCGGAGGACTGGACGTAAAGGCTATGCCGGTTTCCCAGTCCCCCGCCACTCGGACGAAGCGGGAATGTCGCTGGGTCGTTTTAGTGGGTATACCGGGTCTTATTAGACCCGGGGAGTCCCACATACCCCTCTCATCCCCCGATGGGAGGGTATGCGTAATGCATTTTTTCCCAGCGATAAAAAAAAAAAAAAAAAAAGGTTGGGGGACCACCCCACAGTGCTTGCGTCCACGTCGCGTCCCCTGGAAACGTCCCAGTTCTGAACACACCGTAACGGAGTGGCAGACTGGGTACGGCCAAAGTGCACTGTGATCTCGTAGATTCTATATCTTGCCTTGTGAACTACGAACTTGCGATGTCTAAACTAACGCGGAGCGCCTCCGGGCGAAAATCAAAAGGCTGGCTTCTGAGGACAGAGTCTTTGCAAGGCTTCTGAGGGCCAACCCAAAGGCCCTTCTCAGGGCCAACCCACAGGCCCTTCTCAGGGCCACCCCGACGCTCCGGCGTCAGAAGCAAGCCGCGCGCCGTCTGCGGCTGGCTTCTTGGCGGACGAGTCGTCCGACAATGACTCACTTTTTAGTGGGTCGGACGCGTACGACTTTCGGTCGCGGAAGCGGGTCCACCTGAGCGGTGGGTCCGAGGGCTCCCAAGCCTCGGGGTCGAAGGCGAAAAAGCTGACGCCCGTGGCCGCGGATACCCACAACGTTGGGCTCGCGGACGCCAGCTGGACCTGGCCCGGCGAACGCAGCTCCAGCAAGAGCTGGAGGAGAAGGTTGCCGCCAAGGAGAAGCGGGCGCACGCCACTCGGGCCAAGTCCGGGTACGGTGCGTCCCGCGTCCTGTACGCGGACCATTATCTGGCGGAGCTGGAGAAAATGGCGGAGGAGGACGAGGATGAGATTGTGGAGGTCGCCTCTAAATCCTCCAACCTTAAGGGGACCTTTTAAAAGGCCCTCGAATGCAGGGCCGCGAGCATGCGCGGTGTCGTCGTGGAGCTGGTGCGTCGCAAGACCACCGACGAGACGCGGCAACTGCAGGCGAAAGTCGATCGCCTGCAGTTGGAGGTCAGCCAGCTTCATCCGAAGCTGGCTGAAGCCACGGCCCGGCCACAAGAGGCCCGGACAAGCCCTGCGGCAGAAGGCCCATCCTCCAACCTTGAGGATATCATCCGCAAGGTTGTGATGGAGGAGAGGGCCTTCACAAGCGCCTGCTTAGCGGGCATTGAGGACCGGCTCTTGCCGGAGAAATGCCTCCGACTGCCGCTTGCGGCGGATAAGAGGCAGCCGAGCGAGCCGGGGCCGTCCTCCTCCAGGCGGAAGACACCCTCCTGCCTGCCACCACCCCGTCCAACGAGTGGACGGACGTGGTACGTAAGGGGAAGGGCAGGGGCAAGAAATCGGCGAAGGCCGTACCTGCCGTCCGCCACCACCGCTCCCAGTCGTTCGCAGACGACCGGCAAGGGAAAGGGGAAGGGGAGAGAGGGGAAAGGGGAAGCTAGTCCCCCCAAAAACCGCAGCCGTCGTGGTGACGCTCACCGCGGAGACTGCGGAGCGAGGGGAGACGTACATGTCGGTTTTGGTGCGGGCACGTGCTAATATCCCACTCAACTCGGGATCGGCAGTGTAACTTGCCGGCTTGCCGACTTTCGGCGGAAAAATCAACCTATACCGAAAGTGCCAGATCAAATTACTTATTACTCGCGTCAACTCTACATTTATAACTTCACTATAGTTGTTGGTCACTCAAAGTCCCAACTAAATAGCGAGAATGTGTTTGCATACACTTGGACCGAGGACTTATTGCCAAAAGCATCAAACGAAATTGCCTGTGCGGTGTTTCACTGCCTGTGTACTGTTGTTGAGAAACATGAAAAAGTGACTTCGATACGCTTAGTCGCAGATGGCTGCAGTGGCCAGAATAAAAATTCTTCTGTACTTGGTATGGCCTCTAAGTACCTTATGGATCATGCTCCGGATAGGATTAAAATGATCGAGATTGTTTTCCCTATCGTAGGCCATTCTTTTCTGCCCCCAGACAGTCTTTGCACAAATCGAAAAGAAAATTAAAAAAGTGGAATCAATACCTGGACCAGATGGTTATGAAAACTTTTTTAAAGAACAGGCTACTGTGCTCCATTTAGGTACTGACGTGCAAGCTATGCAATGGAAAGAAGCAACTGGAAAAATATTAAAAACTACAACTGCAATTCACTTCTCAATACCCTTAACTTGGTAACGTATCTAATAATGCACACATTATAAAAAAAAAGATTTGGGAAATATTTTGGTATATTTAATTGAGAATGTTTTAAATCTAGTTTATGTCATCCTCCTTCTGTCGTTAGAGCTGGAATATCTGGATTTTTGTACGATTTTTTGGTTTATGGAGGAGAGGACACATTTCGATTTCATCAATTTAGTGAGGAAGAAAACTGTATGGGTTTAGGATCTAAAGTTGTTATAGCTTTGAGTAAGACGATCAAAGATCCCGCTTATAGTGTGATTTATTTTGATATTTTTTTCACCTCTGTAGAATTAGTGCACTTCTTGAGGCACGAGTACGGTATATTTTCTTTGGGCACAGTGAGACCAAATCGTCTTCGTGGAGGTGATAAAAAACTTCCTTCTGACAAAATTTTGAAAAAAAAAGGCCGCGGATCGTTTGCACATATTACCTGTAATGAAAAAAATATAGCTGTGGTCAAGACTTGACCACAGCAGTCAAGTGGTTCGACAACAAATGTTTTACTGTGACTAGTTCTTACGTTGACGCTAATCCGGTTCATTGTGTATTGAGATACAACAAAGAAAAGAAGCGCAAAGAGCCAGTGCCTTTTCCAAACATAGTTCGGCAATACAATAATGCTCATATGGGAGGTGTCGATCTTGCGGACATGTTGATTGCACTTTACCGTACGGAAATGAGAGCACATAGATGGTACATACCTCTATTCTCACAAATGCTTGATATCTGTATCAACAACGCCTGGCTTATTTATAGGCGCGAAAACCAAATGTACAAAACCCATGAAGCTCAAAGATTTCAGATGCGCGATAGCCAACAGCCTCATTACTGTAGACCGAGTTGTTTATAATATGAATACCGAGGTAAAAAAAATCATAACTCCTGATAATCAGACGGACATGCGTTACGATCAATTGGGCCACATGCCATCATTTACATCCAAAGGACGATGCAGGCTATGTGTAAAGGGTCAAACTAAATTGAGCCAAGTGAGACTTTGTTTAGTTGAGGATCGTAATTGTTTTTATAATTATCACAAGAAATAGTGTTTCCAAAATGTGACTTGATTCGCTAGCAATTAGTTACTTAAAAAAAAATGTTATTCCTATACCTATTCTAGTTCATTGATTGATCTCTTAAGTAAGAGCAACACGTTTCAATTATAATGAAGAAGTTGATGATAATTATGTTCCTAATTGAAGCCTGTGATTTTAAATAATAATTTAAATAAGATATAGTTATGTTCAAAAAGTAAATACATTGCTTTTTTATTTTTTACATTATTTTTTTATTTACAACCAAGCCAGCAACGTATCCTTTAGTGCACATGGACTTCCAGTGATGAATGTTTGAATAGTTGGCAGTGTGCATTATTAGATACATGGTTTATTTACAAAATTAATTATCACAGATTTTATTTTATTATTTTTTAGGTATTCATTTATCACATATGAACTCAAATATATTAAAGAAATTTTAAAAACATGACATCATAAACCCTGCCAAGTTAAGGGTTAAGAATATGTTTGATTCACAAATTATTTTGGTATTATGTTTGTATGAAATTCGCATGGTCTGCAGGCCTCTTAACGTCATCACTTGTGTTCTAAGCAGGGCGATGTACAAAAATGCTGGTGGTGATGGAAATATCATCATAATTACTAGATTGATTTAAAAAAACCTTTTTGTTTTTGTTACAAGTAGACTAATTTAGAATGCCATAGGCTATGTTTTATTCTGCTAAGTATTAGTGTTTACTTCGTAATCCCAATATATCTAGCAGACACATCATGAGCTATCAAATAACTCTGGTACTTGCTGAAGTTTATAGGGCAATATCATTTAAGAGACTGCAGCCGTCAGACTACTTTACTTACAGGTCTGACAACCGTTAAACATCTTAATTTAGGAGAACTTCATAACTTCGGAATTTAACAAATGAGGTATTAATAGAAGCACCTCGATTGGAATTATTCAATGCATCTGGAGGTAAAGTACTCTAAATACTGGAGATAGCAAATTTTACTCAAAGGAAACATTCCTTTATTTAAAAAAAAGAAATAAATCTGCATTCAAAGATTTTCGAAATGTCGCTTGCCATATAGTTTATTTTTTAATACCACAAGCACAATTTGAATTTACGAGTACATCCAGAGTTGCGTGCAGTTGATGAAATATTTCAATCGTCAACAGCTCAAACGTGAACTTTTGTAAACGTATTTTAATTAACTAATTTCATCTCTAGAAATTTCGTCATCATCGTCATGCTTTGCAACGTCAGTCGTCCGAAGCAGGTACATCGTGGTCAACGCACTAGCAGTGCATCCACATAGGGTCAGGTAAGTGCGAATCTCATTCCACCCTCATCGGATGCTACCGATGGAGCGGCGGGAGTGGAGTGCATTGCAGCAGGGACAACTCATCAAGGTGGAATAAGGTTCAAGGGTCCTTACCCTTGAACCTTATTGCACGCACTCAACGCCCTTGCGTTCAGTGCGTCGCAATGTCATGTATTGCGTCCACTTATTCATGTGTTAAGAACCGCGAGACATTCACAACGTCTGACATTGATAATATTATCCTCCCATGTGGCGATATTCTATATTGCAATACCCCACGTCCGACGGGAGAGGCTTTTTTGAAACCCGAGGAGTTGCCTCCCCATGTCTAAATTCAAAATTATTCGGCAAATATAAATATAACGTGGGTAACAAATGGGCTTTATCCGCCAAATAAACAATTTTTTTTTGATGCCATCAAAAACCTAAAAAATAATTTGATAACGTGTTTTAATCCGGAATACATCGAAAATACCATGAACTTCCTGTTTACTGGTCAAAATTCCACCGTGTCATTATGGAAGAGCAATAATAGGTATTTTTTGTTTAATAGTCATGCCGTTGATGCCTCCGACAAAAACAACCATCAAAATCCGAATGTAAATGTAGCACGTTTATTTCAATATCTCGGTATAAATGCTTTAGCACAACTTTTGTTTGCAAGCGCTGAATGCGATCAAGGCGAGTACAGCATACATCGACTTACAGTACTCCATATCGAAAACCAACAAATTCCCCCAGTTTTAATTCCGTCGGTTCCCAGCGTAGCCCAAAATGACTCCAAATTCTCTACGTTAAAACCGGTTGTTGTTTTAGAAAATATGCCGCTAAATTCGACATTGAAAAGAAAAATAATCGAAAGCGACTCAAAATTAAACGCGAAAAGGCCGGTGGTTGTCATAGAGAAAATCGCTGCAAATCTGCGGTTACAAAAAAAATCGGTTGGACGACCGAAAAAACAAATCGGGGCACAAAATAGTTCACATCAAAAAGCGGTCGAAAAATACAATAAAACTCAACCGTAAGTGAACAGACGAGCCGTAAAGCGTTATTCAAATTCAAATTCATCAATAAGAAATAATCCGACAATCGGTCGCCAGGTACGCGCAAACTAACCCGGATGTCAATAGACTTGCCACTCAACGTCATCGAGCTGTTCGAAATATCGAGCCATCTTTGCGAAATTTATTGTACCACGCGTCTGTTTTTCGAAGAAAAATCGCGAACCCAGTGGTGTTGTGGCAGCGGGTCTTATAATGTTCAAAACTTTCCCCCCCCCCTTTTTTTTTTTTAGGATGGGAAATCATCAAATGACTTCTCCCACTCTGGGCGGAGCGGGAGGGAGTGTCAGACTCTTACTGACTAAAACCCATCCATGTTCCTTCCTCGCCCTTTATGTTCCGGGGCCGCGGTATCTCTTTCGAACTGTCCCGCAACCCCGGCAGGTAGACGGAAAGTTTTTATACCAGTGACCTCGCGCGTACAATAACTTGTTTGCCTTCAGCGCGTTAGGAGTCTCTCACGGTTTCCAACATCCCGATACCGGACTGGCGTTTATTAAAATTCAAGGTAGAATATACCACCGCGTTTTTTATTTGGGTTACACGGACACCACTAATCCTATCGGTCTTTATATAGAGGACAACGAAGAACGCCAGAGACTCGCGGCAGGTCTGCGGTTAGATCGTCAAATCGTCACGGAAATCAATAATTTCTTGCACGAAGTCAATCCCTTGATTGACCGTTTCAAACAATTGCATAAAGAAACATCTCAAGAAGCGCATTTAAGGTTCGAACGTAGAACGTAGTTTGCGGGCCTGTGGACGGTTGCGGGCCTGTGGACGGTTAGCTATGGGCTAGCTAGCCGTCCGTCCGTCTAACGACGACAGGCCGTGTCGACGGCGCGTTCGTGTTCCACGCGCGCCTCAAAGAGATGTCAGCATAAGGGGAGGGGCCCACAAGGGCCGAAGTCTGCCGGGGTTGCGGGCCTGTTCGAAAGAGATACCGCGGCCCCGGAACATAAAGGGCGAGGAAGGAAAATGGATGGGTTTTAGTCAGTAAAAGTCTGGCACTCCCTCCCGCTCCGCCCAGAGTGGGAGAAGTCATTTGATGATTTCCCATCCGAAAAAAAAAAAGTTCGAACGTACAACGCGTCAAACTCACGGTAATATTCTCGGTGATATGCCATTAGGAAACGAGATTGCCGCGATTATTAGCACGGAAAGGGAACGGTTTCTCCCACGGTGTATTTCCATCTGGAAAACGGGCGCGAATAAACCCCACACGGTCGACGTCTTTCATCCGTTGTATGAAACGTTTCAATACCCGCTATTGTACCCGCACGCCACCGCGGGGTGGTACGTAAACAAAGTTGACAACAACATCGCGAAATTGACTCAAAACAAATACGTTCGCTGTTCGCTGTTATCAGAGCCGCGTTTTCATGATTTCGGTAAACTGTCAGAGGAATGGTTAGTGGATATTTATTGTCGTATCGAGGAAAAACGATTGCGCTACGTTAGTAACATGCAGAACCAATCTTCGATGAGATTGGCACCTCTCCATGAACTGCAAGACAATGTCGAAACCTCGGCGCGGTAAATAAGTTCAGACGAAACTGTACAAGGAGAGGGTGGTGTCGTTCCAGCTCGCATTTACTTACCAAACACGTTTACGGGAGGGCCACGTTACATGAAAACGAAATACATGGATGCGATCGCGTTAGTTGACAGACCAGGTACACCATCATTTTTCCTAACAATCACATGTAATCCAAAATGGATAGAAATTCAACAATCCTTATTACCAAGGCAAAAGCCACATGCGAGACTATGCGCAAGAGTATTTAGTTTAAAATTAGCACAACTACTGAAAGACCTGCGATCGGGCGCATGGTTTGGTAAGCACATGTATATAATTTATGTGGTCGAATTTCAAAAACGAGGTTTACCTCACGCTCATACAGTCGTGGTCAACTAATTAGGGACACTCTGGTTAAACCGAATTGTGAATTTATTTTTTATTTTCCAACGAGTCTAAACCATATTCCATATCTCTTACATGTAAGTATAATTAGTCATTTATGTGCCCGATTATACAAACAATAACAACTTATTAAACATTAAACCTCTTTACAGTATAGCTGATAGATTATCGTAGTGCTATTTGTTCAAATAATGCTGGCTGGCCATTTAATTAGGGACACTGAGATATTGCGTTCTATTTTCAAAATTTGAATCTCAATACTTTTTTACTTCTTCTCTTATTGTTTCGTGGTAGTTTTGGCGGCAATCCCGATATTTATTTTAAGTTTTGAAAAATATTTTGAAGAAAAATGGGTAAAAATAAAAGTTGCGATCCAACACTACGAAAAATTATCATGAAGTTTGTTGTCGAGCATGGTTGGCCATACCGAAGGATAGCAGAACATTTAAATTGTTCAAAAACTATGGTATACAATGCAGTGCAACATGTCAGACGCAATAACACAGATTTAAATGTGCCCAGAACAAAAAGATCGAGAAAAACAACTCCGCAAGAAGATAGAATGATAGCCAGGTTAGCTAAGAAAGATCCGTTTCTAGGCTCTATTTTAATTAAACACGAAGTGTTTGGGACAGACGAAAGAGCTGGTGTCTCAGCGAGGACCGTTCGACGACGTCTGGTAGAAGCAGGGTTGTTCGGAAGAGTGGCTCGCAAAGTACCGTTGTTGAAGAAAGAACATAGAAATGCTCGTTTGGCGTTTGCACGTAAATATGGACATTGGACCTACGCCCAATGGCAACATGTATTATTCTCTGACGAGACCAAGGTTAATTTGATTTCTTCAGATGGAAGGCAATACGTACGGCGTCCAGTAAAAGCGGAAATGAATCCAAGATTCACAAAAAAGCAGGTGAAACATGGCGGTGGAAACATTAAAATGTGGGGTTCATTTTCTGGACGTGGAGTGGGACCTGTGAGGAAAGTTCAGGGTAACTTAGACCAACATCAATACAAGGCAATATTGGAGGAAACGATGCTTCCCTATGCTGAGGAGCATCTCCCTATTATATGGACGTTTCAGCATGATAACGACCCGAAACATACCGCCCGTTCAGTCAAGTCGTTTCTTACCAGTCAGTCAGTATCGGTGCTAGATTGGCCAGCAAATAGCCCGGACCTTAACCCAATCGAGCACCTTTGGCACGAAATCAAGAAAAAAGTAGCCACTTATCGTACCACAACTTTAAATGAACTTAATGAAGCTTTTTGTGAGGCATGGGCAAACATTCCTGTCGAAACATGCCAGAAACTGATAATGTCTATGCCACATCGGTGTCAAGCGGTAATTACTAACAAAGGTTTTGCTACTGGGTACTGATTTTACACGAAATAAAATGGAGCTGTTAAAGATATTATAATACTGCAGATTATTAGTTTTGTTTAACTCTATTTTTCATTATAGTTTACTGTCCTTAATTAAATGTCCAGCTACAGAATTATACCTTAAAATTGAATACATGTTCAACCTTTGATATTAAATACTTTTTTCTATTTATTTATTCTTTTATTTACAGCCATTTAAAGCATAATAATCGGACCAAATTATGCAAATAATAGTTACTGAGAAATCAATAGGGTTTTATATTTGTATGTACATAACCGGTTATTGTTCTTCACTATCTTGCATGTCCCTAATTAGTTGACCACGACTGTATATGTTTCCGCGCGGAAGGTGGGGGACCCGTACAGAATTCAGACATAGACAAGTTTGTTAGGGTTGATATCCCGAATGCAACCGAAGCGGAATGTAAGTTGCGCCAAATGGTCCTAAATCATTTGATACACGGTCCCTGTGGGCCGTCTCACAGAACCGACCTTCCATGTTGGGATAGTAAGAAGGAGAAATGATCCAAGTACTTTCCAAAACGCGAAACCGAAGTTACGCACCATACCGGCAAGGGTTTCATCCACCTCCGTAGAAGCAGTAATAACGAGGCAATAATTAAATTCAGAAACCGCGAAGTTACTGTAAATGATCGGTGGGTAGTTCCTTACAACACCGCCATCCTCTTGAAGTAAGATTGTCATGCGAATTTAGAAACTTCCTCGACTTGAAAACTCGTCAAATACTTATTCAAATACATGACGAAAGGCAAAGATGAGGCGCGTGTCACGATAGTTGCCGAGGAAGATAGAAACAACGAAGTAGAGCAATACGTTACGAAAAGATATACATATAGGTGCATGAGATGCCACGTGGCGAGTTTTTGAGTACGATTTGACGATGCGCGAACCCGCTGTCCAACGACTGCCAGTCCACCTCGAAAACTACCAAAGCGTTTTCTTTAGGCAGGATTCGGTAGCTGACGCCGCTCAAAGTAATAGTTCTGCTCCATTAGATTATTTTAACCGGCCGGCCGGACACGAGTTCGAAAACCTGACGTACTTGGACTTTTACGAAAAATACCGATTACAAAACAAATTCGTCACAAAAAGGCAGCGGGGGGTGAATGTTGTTGCTGTTGTTGGATGTGTTTGGGTGGTGCCAAATAGGGGTGAACAATTTTACTTACGAATGCTATTGGCTTTAAATCCGTGCCGCAGCTACAGAGATCTTTTGAAAATTGGCGGGTTGGATTGTCGAACGTTTCAGGAAGTCGCTCGAAATGTAGGCATCGCGGATGACGAAATCAAATACGAGAGAGCTCTCGAGGAAGCTGCGAATTTTCTAACGGGACCGCGACGTCGTCGATTTTTTGTCCTCTTGGCCGTAAACGGCGCTCCAGTCGGTTTATTGTGGGATAAATTCAAAAACCAAATAACCGAAGATTACCTCGAAAGAGTGTATTGCAGCAGGGACAACTCATCAAGGTGGAATAAGGTTCAAGGGTAAGGGCGTTCAGTGCGTCGCAATGTCTTGTATTGCGTCCACTTATTCATGTGTTAAGAACCGCGAGACATTCACAACGTCTGACATTGATAATATTATCCTCCCATGTGGCGATATTCTATATTGCAATACCCCACGTCCGACGGGAGAGGCTTTTTTGAACCCCGAGGAGTTGCCTCTCCATGTCAAAATTCAAAATTATTCGGCAAATATAAATATAACGTGGGTAACAAATGGGCTTTATCCGTCAAATAAACAATTTTTTTTTGATGCCATCAAAAACCTAAAAAATAATTTGATAACGTGTTTTAATCCGGAATACATCGAAAATACCATGAACTTCCTGTTTACTGGTCAAAATTCCACCGTGTCATTATGGAAGAGCAATAATAGGTATTTTTTGTTTAATAGTCATGCCGTTCATGCCTCCGACAAAAACAACCATCAAAATCCGAAAGTAAATGTAGAACGTTTATTTCAATGTCTCGGTATAAATGCTTTAGCACAACTTTTGTTTGCAAGCGCTGAATGCGATCAAGGCGGGTACAGCTTACATCGACTTACAGTACTCAATATCGAAAACCAACAAATTCCCCCAGTTTTAATTCCGTCGGTTCCCAGCGTAGCCCAAAATGACTCCAAATTCTCCACGTTAAAACTGGTTGTTGTTTTAGAAAAAATGCCGCTAAATTCGACATTGAAAAGAAAAATAATCGAAAGCGACTCAAAATTAAACGCGAAAAGGCCGGTGGTTGTCATAGAGAAAATCGCTGCAAATCCGCGGTTACAAAAAAAATCGGTTGGACGACCGAAAAAACAAATCGGGGCAAACAATAGTTCACATCAAAAAGCGGTCGAAAAATACAATAAAACACAACCGTAAGTGAACAGATTAGCCGTAGAGCGTTGTACGGCTCTACATCCGGAAGTGCACAGACAAGCCGTAGAGCGTTATAGTGCTATTAATCCAGAAATAAACCGACAATCGGTCGCCAGGTACGCGCAAACTAACCCGGATGTCAATAGACTTGCCACTCAACGTCATCGAGCTGTTCGAAATATCGAGCCATCTTTGCGAAATTTATTGTACCACGCGTCTGTTTTTCGAAGAAAAATCGCGAACCCAGTGGTGTTGTGGCAGCGGGTCTTATAATGTTCAAAACTTTCCCCCCTTGACGGAAAGTTTTTATAACA
This sequence comes from Xestia ashworthii, assembly GCA_950022955.1. Taxonomy (NCBI): domain Eukaryota; kingdom Metazoa; phylum Arthropoda; class Insecta; order Lepidoptera; family Noctuidae; genus Xestia; species Xestia ashworthii. The sequence continues at coordinate 17,205,109 of OX465569.1, forward strand.
GTGACTCTTTCAACAAGTGTCCTCGCGCGTACAATAACTTGTTTGCCTTCAGCGCGTTAGGAGTCTCTCACGGTTTCCAACATCCCGATACCGGACTGGGCTTTATATCCGTGCCGCAGCTACAGAGATCTTTTGAAAATCGGCGGGTTGGATTGTCGAACGTTTCAGGAAGTCGCTCGAAATGTAGGCATCGCGGATGACGAAATCGAATACGAGAGAGCTCTCGAGGAAGCTGCGAATTTTCTAACGGGACCGCGACGTCGTCGATTTTTTGTCCTCTAGGCCGTAAACGGCGCTCCAGTCGGTTTATTGTGGGATAAATTCAAAAACCAAATAACCGAAGATTACCTCGAAAGAGTGCATTGCAGCAGGAACAACTCATCAAGGTGGAATAAGGTTCAAGGGTAAGGGCGTTCAGTGCGTCGCAATGTCATGTATTGCGTCCACTTATTCATGTGTTAAGAACCGCGAGACATTCACAACGTCTGACATTGATAATATTATCCTCCCATGTGGCGATATTCTATATTGCAATACCCCACGTCCGACGGGAGAGGCTTTTTTGAACCCCGAGGAGTTGCCTCCCCATGTCAAAATTCAAAATTATTCGGCAAATATAAATATAACGTGGGTAACAAATGGGCTTTATCCGTCAAATAAACAATTTTTTTTTGATGCCATCAAAAACCTACAAAATAATTTGATAACTGGAATACATCGAAAATACCATGAACTTCCTGTTTACTGGTCAAAATTCCACCGTGTCATTATGGAAGAGCAATTATAGGTATTTTTTGTTTAATAGTCATGCCGTTGATGCCTCCGACAAAAACAACCATCAAAATCCGAATGTAAATGTAGCACGTTTATTTCAATGTCTCGGTATAAATGCTTTAACACAACTTTTGTTTGCAAGCGCTGAATGCGATCAAGGCGAGTACAGCTTACATCGACTTACAGTACTCAATATCGAAAACCAACAAATTCCCCCAGTTTTAATTCCGTCGGTTCCCAGCGTAGCCCAAAATGACTCCAAATTCTCCACGTTAAAACCGGTTGTTGTTTTAGAAAAAATGCCGCTAAATTCGACATTGAAAGGAAGAATAATCGAAAGCGACTCAAAATTAAACGCGAAAAGGCCGGTGGTTGTCATAGAGAAAATCGCTGCAAATCCGCGGTTACAAAAAAAATCGGTTGGACGACCGAAAAAACAAATCGGGGCAAAAAATAGTTCACATCAAAAAGCGGTCGAAAAATACAATAAAACACAACCGTAAGTGAACAGACGAGCCGTAGAGCGTTATACGGCTCTACATCCGGAAGTGCACAGACAAGCCGTAGAGCGTTATAGTGCTATTCATCCAGAAATAATCCGACAATCGGTCGCCAGGTACGCGCAAACTAACCCGGATGTCAATAGACTTGCCACTCAACGTCATCGAGCTGTTCGAAATATCGAGCCATCTTTGCGAAATTTATTGTACCACGCGTCTGTTTTTCGAAGAAAAATCGCGAACCCAGTGGTGTTGTGGCAGCGGGTCTTATAATGTTCAAAACGTTCCCCCCTTGACGGAAAGTTTTTATAACAGTGACTCTTTCAACAAGTGTCCTCGCGCGTACAATAACTTGTTTGCCTTCACGCGCGTTAGGAGTCTCTCACGGTTTCCAACATCCCGATACCGGACTGGCGTTTATTAAAATTCAAGGTAGAATATACCACCGCGTTTTTGATTTGGGTTACACGGACACCACTAATCCTATCGGTCTTTATATAGAGGACAACGAAGAACGCCAGAGATTCGCGACAGGTCTGCGGTTAGATCGTCAAATCGTCACGGAAATCAATAATTTCTTGCACGAAGTCAATCCCTTGATTGACCGTTTCAAACAATTGCAAGAAACAAGAAACATCTCAAGAAGCGCATTTCAGGTTCGAACGTAGAACGTAGTTTGCGGGCCTGTGGACGGTTGCGGGCCTGTGGACGGTTAGCTATGGGCTAGCTAGCCGTCCGTCCGTCTAACGACGACAGGCCGTGTCGACGGCGCGTTCGTGTTCCACGCGCGCCTCAAAGAGATGTCAGCATAAGGGGAGGGGCCCACAAGGGCCGAAGTCTGCCGGGGTTGCGGGCCTGTTCGAAAGAGATACCGCGGCCCCGGAACAACCGCTTGTTTGGCCTTGGGTAAGCTCATACCCAAAAAAATTTTTGTAGTTATATGACCATGGGTACTGGTAGTACCCAAACGAAATTTTTGGAAATATAGCCTTTTTGCTCCTAAAGTAAGAGTTATTTCAACCTGGCAATAATTACGTTTCGTTCTTTATTAACCACCGCTCATTTCGAGGTATGACAACACTAGAAATCATTCACTCAACTCTCGAAAAAAAAAAAACAAACTGACAGTTCACAGTTGTGACGCGCCCGCTGAAACCACTCAACGAAAAGGTAAGTTATTAACGTATTTTAATTGGTTTTTTACATTAAAACACCTAAAATTCTATTCGTGTGTGATAATCAGTTATTAGATTAAAGGATTCAGTGAAAATTTCAAGTCTAGAAGTAACTTTTGTACTTAGTTTTTGGATGCGCGGAAAAGACAAATTAAAACAATAAAATCTACTTGGTGAATAATGAAGGCGGACTCTGAAAGACCGCGTGGAGACAGGGAGTAAATCGGTCTTTCTTAAGGGTTATAGGAGTGCACGGTACCTTAATTTCCTCGTCGGCAGCTCCTCAGCTCGATCCACAGGTTTTCACACGGTTTTCACACATAAAACACCAAGTTTTAACAGTTTTTCTAGGGAACGCAGTGTTCTCGACACACAAGTTCATAGCCAACGATCTTGTAACAGTTGTTACTGCCTAAAGATGGCCGTTCACTTCCGCCGTACATTGTCCATCTCGCTTCCACGAGTACGATAGATTCCGTGCAAGGAAGGGATGGGAGATAGGGATGTATTACCAACCAATTAGTACTGGTAATGTTGCCAAATAATTAAATTTAATCTGCGATTTAAATTAGCGCAACCATCCCCCCGGGCTTGAAGCGATGCCTTCAAGAATTGAAGCAAATTTACGAAACTAAACTATACGATAAACTAAGTGATAAAATAAGCAAAACTAAGTACCTAATTACTAATGTTAACCTAACGTAAAATGACGAAGTTGCCCAATCTATTGGTTAGGTAACGGACATAGACGAACGACGGGGCGCAAGTAAGAGCCAGTCGTCGTCTTAACCCGAACAACGCGAGTGACTCCGGTGGAGTCAGGGAAAACTTCCTCCACGACACCCAACGGCCAGTGCAGTGGAGGCGAATTGTCAGTTATAAGAATCACGACCGTGCCGACAGCGACCGGATCTACCGGTGTGTTCCATTTGCGACGCGATTGCAAGGTGTGGAGATAACCGCTCCTCCAGCGCTTCCAAAACGACTGTACCAGTCTATCTAATAATTCATATCTAGCAATAGTAGTTCTCTCGTCTATTTCCTCGGCAGGCAAATATCTTAGAGGCGTGAGATTTAAAAAGTGCGCTGGAGTTAGAGCTAGCGGTTCCGAAGGATCGCTAGAGAGTGTCCTGCAAAGAGGCCTAGTGTTCATTACTGATTCGACTTGGGTAAGAACGGTGCTTAATTCTTCGAACGAGAGAATCGTGTCACCTATGACTCGATACAAATGCGACTTTAGACTTTTAATGTTAGCCTCCCAATTGCCCCCAAAGTGACTAGCAGTCGGAACATTGAGTGACCAATCTATGCGACATTCAGCTAGCATGTTACCAAATTCGGTATTATGGTATTTTGAGCAAAGAAATTCGTGAAGTTCCGAAAGTTTACGTTTTGCACCTATGTAGTTAGTCCCGTTATCCGAATAAATCCTACTTACCGGGCCGCGCCTTGACAAGAACCGCTTGAAAGCGCCCATAAAATTAGCTGTGCTAAGGTCACCAGCGAGCTCAATGTGCACGGCGCGTGTAGTCATGCAAACGAACAGACACACGTAGGCTTTGGTGGAGCGAACCCCTCGACCGCGAGACATAGTAACTCTAAACGGTCCGGCATAGTCCGTGCCCGTGTGAACGAATGGCTTAGCGGACTGGACGACACGACAAGAGCGATGATCCGCCATTTCAGGGAAACTTGACTTAGGCCGAAGGCGAAAGCAGGGAATGCATTTATGGATTCTATTTCGAATTAAATTACGGGCAGAAAGTATCCAGTACCTCTGGCGTAAGAGTGACATCAGCAGGTCAGGACCTGCGTGACAGTTTAATTTATGATGGTATTCGACGAGCAAATTCAAAACGGGATCCTTGCTTGGAAGCAAAATGGGATATTTCCCTTCATAACTTAAATCCGAATTTCTTAAACGGCCTCCGACTCTAATGAGTCCGTCCTTGAGAAACGGCTTTAAGTGTCGCAAAGCAGGACTACAATCCTTGCCTTCCCCGAGTCTAGAAATCTCAGTGGGGAAATAAAGGCGTTGAAGCTCACGAAGAACGAGCAATTCAGCGAAGTCGTAATCCGACGCTGACATGCGATATTCAACAGGTAACAATCTGACAAAACGACAAACATAAATTACTACTCGAAGTAATTTACTCCAAGACGAGATGCGATCGACCAAAGAAAGAATCGGAAATCTTTCATTTGGTACAGCGGATAGCAACGAAAGCTTCTTCTCTTCCGGTGCTTCAGACACCGACGAAGGACTGAAGGGAACGACAGGCCACTGTGAGACGTCCAAATGGGCCCACGGAGGACCACTGAACCAAAGCGGGTGGTCAACAATTTGAGAAGGAGTGAGACCGCGTGACAGACAATCTGCGGGATTGTCGGTACCGGACACGTGATACAAATTTTGTGGCGACAAGTCGTTTTGTATTTTCGACACTCTGTTGGCCACAAAGGTGTTCCACCGATGGGGCGACGAGTGTACCCAACAGAGCGCGACTGTCGAATCCGAAAATGCGAATATGTTACGAAAAACTATGCGGTGCTGACAAGCGACCATAACATTTTTTATAAGTTGAGCTAGCACAAGAATAGCGCAAAGCTCGAGACGAGCGAGAGAAACTACTTTCTTAGGTGAGACCTTCGATTTAGCAGTTAACAAGTATACGACATTACCATCGCTATTTTGGACGTGGAAGTAAATCACTCCTCCGTATGCCTTCTCACTGGCGTCTGCGAAAGCTAAGATGGTAACCACACTATCGGCGACGATACCAACGTGACGTGGGATTTTTATATTACAGAGCAACGGTAGCTCTTCCTTGAAGCGAGTCCACAGCCTGACTATATCCTCAGGTGGGGTATCATCCCAGTCACAATCACGCAGCCAAAGCTGCTTGATTAGAAGTTTAGCGTACAAGACGACAGGAGCGACGAATCCCATGACGTCCCATAATTTTGCGACACACGATAATATTGTGCGTTTAGTACAATTTTGTGCGGGTGTATTGACTGTCATGCTGAAGTGATCTGACGTAGGCGACCAACACAAGCCCAGTACCTTCTGCTGGTCGGACTCGTCGAATTCTTTGACAGCTAGCAGACGATGCGAAGGTGGAATCGACTCTAAAACGGCTTGGGAGTTACTGGTCCATTTAACCAATTCAAATTGACCAGCTTTCATGAGACCTATCATCTCCGAGGCGGTAGAAATACCCTGGTCTTCCGTGAGGACGGAATGTACGAAATCATCCATATACAACCCTGAAGTGACGATACTTTTAGCCTGAGGGTAGGAGTCACCCTCATCCTCTGCCAGCTGCCTAATAGTTCGCAGCGCATGGAAGGGGCTAGACTTAAGCCCGAAAACAACACGATTAAATTCATAAACCTGTAAAGGTTCTTGCGAGGAAAAGCGATACAAAATGCGTTGGAAGCGCCGATCAGATTCTCGGATTCCAATGCTGAGAAACATTTGACGAATGTCTGCAGAGAGTGCAACCGAAAACAAACGAAAACCAACGATAATATTAAACAAACTCCCTTGCAGGTTTTGCCCACCGTACAAGAGGTCATTAAGTGAAATGCGGGAGGTAGTCTTACAACTACCATCGAGAACGACACGAAGTTTGGTTGTGACCTTATCATCCCTGATCACCCCATGGTGCGGAATAAAATACGAAATTTCTGAAGAATCAGAATTTACAGGTGAAATATAACCTTTTTCTAAATATTCGAGGATGACGCTATCATACGCGACCTTTAATTGTGGAGAGGCTTGCATCTTCCTTTCCAAGCAGTGAAACCGACGTTCACTTGCTTGGCGTGAGCTACCAAGGGATTCGACATCACCCTTGAAAGGCAGAGCTACTACGTACCGACCGTCACTATCCCTGGTGGTGGTGCGTGTGTAAAACTCCTCACACTCTCTGTCATCCGAGCTGATTACAGGGGGAACATCCACCTCCTCCAATTCCCAAAACTTCCGGACCGCAGAGTCCAATGGGTCGGCGGTACAACAATATGAAACGGTCGAGTTGCTATCAACACGGACCGGCGCGTCACCTACTATAACGTAGCCAAGGACAGTTTCTAAAGCAAGCGGTGATACATATGGCGGCTGTCCTTGAACTTTATTCGACAAGAGTAAGTGTGGGTAAATCGATGCACCGATCAATACTTGGATCGGGCCTGGCGAAAAATATGTGTCGTCTGCCAACGGTAAGTTTTTAAAGTTAGACAAAAGCGAAGAATTAACCGTGGCAGTTGGTAAATGTTCAGTAATTTTATCTACTACCAAAGAGTCGATACTATAATTTATGTTACGATTGAAGCGAGAATGAAATTTAAATTCTACGGAACCCTGAATTGTTTTACTTGAACCGCCTATTCCTTTCACGGTGGAACAAGTAGGTTGATTATTTATGTTTAAACCTAAGCGTTGACAGCAGTCACGTGTGATAAAGTTACTTTGCGAAGCGCTATCTAACAATGCACGAATAATGTGTTTATTACCATGAGAATCCACGACAATAATACGCGCAGTTGCAATTAAAACCGTCGTGGGGCATCGAGATAAATGGCCCATCTCGTTATTATTAGCTGATAACGCACACAGCGCGACGTCACCGCGAGCGGAGGCAGCGTTAGCGTCACTAGGTGCCGCATTGGCAACGGTAGCAGACGCGGCTTGTTGGCCCCCAAAGCACAATAATGTGTGGTGTTTGCGGTGGCACCTTTTACATCTAGAAGTTGACTCACAAGCGGAGACACGATGACCACTACTCAAACAATTTATACATAAATTGTTAGACTTCACGAAGTTAAAACGCTGATCTGGGATATAATTATTAAATACCCTACATTTATAAATGTAATCATGTTGCTCACTGCATAGACCACATGTGGTTTTCTCGGGACCAGAGGTGCTGGCGTACGCGACGGTAGACTTACGTTCGAGTGGTTTCTTGTTACTAGTGACCCTAGCAACAGATGGTGAAGTACGTTCTAACATTTTTATATGGTCACGAACGAAATAATCCAAATCAGAAAAAGATGGAATTTCGGAACTATTAGATCTTAATTGATAATTAGTTTCGAAGGCACGCACAGTATCTTAGTCGAGTTTCTTAATAGCGATATGTAACAAAATGAAATCAGCGAGGTCATTGACCTTTGCGTTTTTTAAAGCGGCTACGGACGACGAGAATTTATCGAGAAATGATTCTAAGTTATTCGGAGTTCCAGTCGAAATAGATTTAAATTCAAATAATTGATCTAAGTATGAAGTTGCGGACTGGCGCTTGTCTTCATATCTTTTACAAAGCGAATCGAAAATAAGGAGGTAGTTATCCACTGACGGATTTATGCCAGCACATATTGAACGAGCTTTGCCTGTTAACTTTCCTATCAAATAATATAACCTCTCACAGTCCGTCAGAGAAGCGTTATTATGAACTGCGTTACTATAGCTTGCAATAAACAATGGCCAATTTTTATGGTCTCCGTTAAATTCGGGGATTTCGATAGGAGGTAATCGAGGTGACCTTTTGACCTCATTACGAGATTGAACCTGCAGTTTTTCTTCTGCTCGCTTTACACGCCCTAACAGGTCTTCGAATGATGAAAGCGCCTGATAGGAGACAACGCAGTCAGGATTTAATTTGAGCTCATGGGCAACAATTTGGTCCAATATGTTTTCGAAGTCCACACGCAATGAATCGACTGTTTTAATGTCACAGAAGAAGGACTCCTTATCGAATCCTTCTAAATCAATTCCCTTTGCCTGGTCAGAGATGGTTTGCATGCGAGCAAATATCCGATCGCGTTTCGATATTAATCTCTTTAGAGTTGCGTCCGCCATATTAGCGGCTTACGACCAATTAAATATCTACGACAAGTAGTTCTGAAAGGACTGTGAATCGATTACACTCCACAAATTGCAATAAGTGATTTTGTGAATGCAAGATTATACAATTAACAGGACAAATAAAATGTGGTTCTTTGTTTACTGGAACCGGTTTTGATGTTACGAACGAGATAGGTAATTACTATTTATGCGGTTCGATACAAACGAAATATTATTTTTACTTATACGATGTTTATGTTCCTGGGTCGCGACACGAAATAATTAAGTATGTATCTACGATAGTTAAACGATGTGCCTAACTTATTTGTTAGGTTTGCGGTTTCGAAAAAATCTAACTTACTTGCTAGATTACGACACGATATGAATAAGAACGATATTAGCGGGGTTTACGAGAATCTACTAGGTATATTACCTAACTTACCGGCACCGGCACGGCACGTGCGTGCGGCGCGGTTACAATTACGGGATTTGCGACAAATTGACCCAGGATAGGAGAATGGTTGGCTATTCACTGATTCCAGATGGAATCCGGCTCGAAGGACCAATGGATGCGCGGAAAAGACAAATTAAAACAATAAAATCTACTTGGTGAATAATGAAGGCGGACTCTGAAAGACCGCGTGGAGACAGGGAGTAAATCGGTCTTTCTTAAGGGTTATAGGAGTGCACGGTACCTTAATTTCCTCGTCGGCAGCTCCTCAGCTCGATCCACAGGTTTTCACACGGTTTTCACACATAAAACACCAAGTTTTAACAGTTTTTCTAGGGAACGCAGTGTTCTCGACACACAAGTTCATAGCCAACGATCTTGTAACAGTTGTTACTGCCTAAAGATGGCCGTTCACTTCCGCCGTACATTGTCCATCTCGCTTCCACGAGTACGATAGATTCCGTGCAAGGAAGGGATGGGAGATAGGGATGTATTACCAACCAATTAGTACTGGTAATGTTGCCAAATAATTAAATTTAATCTGCGATTTAAATTAGCGCAACCAGTTTTCGTAAATATTCCGCAACCGGTATGGTTCGAAGAAAGTAGTTCAAAATGTTTTGTTGTTTTTTGGTGTAATTACGATAATATCAACTGGGATTCTTTTAAAACATTGAGCAATGTTTATTTAAATGATTATTCTGTACTTTGAATACGGAAATATTACAATCTAAATTCATTGTTTACAGATTAGTCAGGAGTCTCCGCCATTGACCGCCATCTTGCGTCGATTTGTGTAAATGTTTTTGTCGAATGTTTTTATTTAACTTTAGATTATATTTTATAAACATAGAATATATTTTAGATTCTTTTTTGCGTAGGTTTTGTTTGTTTATTTTTTTTCTGTTCGAACGAATTCACGTTAAATCGGCTGAACGGAATTTGATGAAAAGGTCATTTTATTCTTCCGAATGTGATCCGATCCGAATCCGGGATCTTTTTTTCTGTTCGAACGCATTTTCGTTAAGTCGGCTGAACGGATTTTGATGAAATGGTCATTTTATTCTTCCGAATGTGATCCGATCCGAATCCGGGATTTTTTTTTCTGTTCGAACGCATTTTTGTTAAATCGGCTGAACGGATTTTGATGAAATGGTCATTTTATTCTTCCGAATGTGATCCGATCCGAATCCGGATTTTTTTTTTCTGTTCGAACGCATTCACTTTAAATCGGCTGAACGGATTTTGATGAAATGGTCATTTTATTCTTCCGAATGTGATCCGATCCGAATCCGGGATTTTTTTTTTCTGTTCGAACGCATTCACGTTAAATCGGCTGAACGGATTTTGATGAAATGGTCATTTTATTCTTCCGAATGTGATCTGATCCGAATCCGGGATTTTTTTTTCTGTTCGAACGCATTCACGTTAAATTGGCTGAACGGATTTTGATGAAAATTACACGAGTAGACCTGGAGAATGGCAAAAGCTGCTTTTTATCCTGGATCGCAGACAGCTATATCATATAAAGTACTGCTTGCTTTTTTTCCAGCTTTTATCGATTATAAAATTATGTCTGCGCGTGGAACTGGACGAGCACGAGGTGGAGCACGCGCTCCAGGAGGCCGCGGTTCTCGAGGAGGCCGTGGTGCTCGTGGGGGCCGCGGTGCTGGTGGAGGCCGCGGTGCTGGTGGTGGCCGGGGTGCTGGTGGAGGCCGCGGTGCTGGTGGTGGCCGGGGCCGGGCTAGTGAAATGCTTGGTGTGGAATTGTATGTTGCTTTTGCCATGATTACTACTAAGTGATTAAGTAACGCCTGTCGTGATGGAATATTCTTAATTTTGTGTTACTTTTTTAGACCACCGGTTCAAGAGGTCCACGACGCCGAATCGGCCGTCGTTCAACCCTCCACGTATGTATAACGTTCAAAATTGGTCTTGATAATCAGTTGGTTGTTTCTAAGTATTATTATTTTTGTTTAGATCAACGTCGCTAGCCGCGGGTTTGAAAAAAGTCAGGGACCAGAAGGCCCTTGACAAAAAAAACCTGACGCGGCTAAGCGCCGAACAAAAAGCCCGGCTCCTTGCCTTGAGGGAGCAAAAGGAGGTGGCGAGGTTTTTGCTGCCTGATGCTCCCGAAAGGAAACAGAAGCGGTAAATAATTGTATTTTTTCAAATTATCATGAGGTAAATGAACTTGTTGTGTCTTACTTTAAATTAATTTTCAGAAAACTATCTCCTGTGCGGATTGCGTGTCCCCTGGCGCCTGGGACATCAGCCACTCCACCAGCGCCTAAACCCAGACCGTGGGAGCGACCTGCAGCAGAACCTGTGCCATCAAGTTTGTGGTTTTATTGTGGCTTGCACATTATTGTATTATTATTTATTTTCGCATATTATATTGTGTGCTCTTTTTAGCCTCAAATTTCAACCCGTCGCTGGTCGGTGCCTATTTCGACCGACCAGTTCGGGCGTGTAGCGGCGACCTGGGCGACCTCGGCGACGTCGGCGACGTCGGCGGCGTCAGTGACTTCGGCGATGTCAGTGACCTCGGCGACCACAGCGATGTCAGTGGCCTCGGCGACGTCATTGACCCCGTCGACCTCGGCGACCACTCAATGGTGGTCCAAAAAACCCCTTCCAAGAGGTAGCTATTTGTTTAATGACTTAAATTATTAGTCGAAATTGATATACTTATCCGGATATTTATAAGACTGTTTTTTTACAGACGACGTAAATTAATGTTTTCCCCATCAATGGGGATAATGTCGGTGGACGCAGTCCCGGTGGAAGTCGTCGTTGACGCTGACATCGAGTTGGTCGGATTTACCCCCAGTGAGTTTAATTATAAGTAGTTTTTATTTTTAACAGGATTTAACCAATAACTTTTTAATTTTTAGCATCCAGCACAAGTACCAGGCCAGACCCAATGTCCTCCCCGTTACCATCTTCGTCAGTCGCTAATGGTAGTTATATTTTTTTTTCACTTTTCCACTTTTCAATTTAAGTGTCCGTGTGCGTATAATTTAGTATGATTGTGGTTTTATTTCAGAACCATCATTATTCGATTGCCCGGGGGAGACATTGGAGGACTGGGAACAGCGGGTGGGTGAAAACCCTGGCAGCGACCTGGATGAAGATCTGCTGGATACGGATACCGTTGACATTGGCGCAAGCCGGTGCAGGAATGCCAACGAGTATCCAGCGGATCTCTTCGACATTTCTCCGGAGTACCTGCACCAGCTAACCCGGATGGATGCCGAAGACGATTCAGCGTTGCTAGCCATGGTGGGTAATGAAGACCTACTTCATTTTTCATGGAGCAGCGACGACGACGTGTTCACCGGACTGCGTGAACCATTTGAAGGCCCATCTGGCCCTACTTTTGCAGTAGAGGGTCTCACACCACTCGACATTTTCGAGAAGATTTGGGATGAAGATGTGATAGCTCTTATAGTTAAGGAGACCAACAGGTACGCTTATCAGCTCCTAAGTCGTCGTGATTTGCCACAGCAGTCCAGGTTGAGACGGTGGACTGACGTGACAATTCAAGATGTGTGGACCTTCTTAGGTATAATTATGCTACACAGCTTCGTCCCAAATCCTGTCGAAAAGGAGTATTGGTACCCTCTACTGCCCGATCTGCAGATTGGTAAATTTAAGGAACGAATGTCATACAAAAGGTTCGCTCTCATAAAAAGATGTCTCCACTTCGTGGACAATACTACTTTGACCGACAGCCAGCCTACACGTGAGCAGACTAAACTAAAAAAAATTCGGCCAATCTTAGAACATTTGAATCACAAATTTAGCAGTTTGTAACTACCCGAGCAAAACATTGCGATAGACGAGTCTCTCCTTCTTTGGAAGGGGAGACTCTCATTCTCACAGCTGATCGCCACCAAAGCTGCTCGGGTGGGTATTAAAAGTTACGAGTTGTGCGAGTCCCGGACAGGTTATCTGTGGAAAATGGAAGTATACGCTGGGAAAAATCATGGAGTGCCTGATAACCACGACATGGAAGGTGGGTTAAACGAACCTGAGGGTGCCACTTCCCAAATCGTTTATAGGCTTGCTCGGCCTTTACTTGATAAAGGCCACACGTTGTTGATGGACAACTGCTTTCTCGCTCACTAAAACTGCGAAAAACAGATACGGTGGGTACACTTAGGCTGAATCGGCAATTTGTGCCGGACAGCCTAAAGTCTAAAAACAAAAACAATATGCGTACGGGGGAAGTGGCTAAAAGCCAGACCCGTGATTTGTCTGTAGTCGTGTGGAAAGATTCCAACCTTGTTTCACTGATTTCCACTTACCACAAAGTGGAAATCAGTGGAAAAGAAAAACACGGCTACTACAAATTTAAGCCTCAAGTAGTCCTCGACTACAACCTTGCCATGGGGGGTGTCGACAAGAAAGATCAACTCTTGCAGGCATTCCTCGTGGAAAGGATAAGAAACCATATATGGTATAAGAAACTTTTTAGAAGGCTTGTAAATGTGTCTATTCACAATGCCCATATAATGTTTTCTACAAATTTAAAAATACCGCAGCGGCAGTTTAGATTACAACTGGCCGACTTAATCCTAAAAAAATATAACCCACAACTGCCTACGCCGGCTCAGGTGCCAAAACATGGGCATTTCCCTAAACGCTCCATCGGCAGAACACGCTGCAAACTGTGCGCGAAATCTAAAAAAGATGTTCGCACAGTTTGGGCGTGTGATTCTTGTAACGTCAGTTTACGTATTGAAGGATGCTTTAGACAATTTCACATGTTACAGATGTGAAATTGTTTAAACAGTTTCACTTCTCACAGATGTGAAATTGTTTAAACAGTTTTACATCTCACAAATGTGAAATTGTTTAAAGTATCCTTCAATTTTGTTTCGTTTCATTTCATAATTTCCTACTTTTCAAATGTCCTCCGAGCGTGTACGCAGTTTGTTTAGAGTATCAACATTTTTTTCGTCTCATCTCATAATTTCCTACTCTCCAAATGTCCTCCGAGCGTGTACGCAGTTTGTTTAGAGTATCAACATTTTTTTCGTCTCATCTCATAATTTCCTACTCTCCTCCGTACGTTCATCTTGTTTTACATTTTTTCTATAGTAAGCAACGACCTATTATCGGGCCTACGCAGTAACCTTAGTTTCTTCCCGGTTCTTCTCCATGGAATTGACCAACGCGAACCGTGTCTGTTTTTCGACGTTTTATAAGTGCATGTGGTGGCACTTGGGGGAGGCCTATGTCCAGCAGTGGAGTCTTTAATTTTCCATCAGCAACTTGCCACTTGGGGGAGGCCTATGTCCAGCAGTGGAGTCTTTCATTTTTCATCTGTAACTTGCCACTTGGGGGAGGCCTATGTCCAGCAGTGGAGTCTTTCATTTTTCATCTGTAACTTGCCACTTGGGGGAGGCCTATGTCCAGCAGTGGAGTCTTTCGGTATCCATGATTTTCCATCAGCAACTTGCCACTTGGGGGAGGCCTATGTCCAGCAGTGGAGTCTTTCATTTTCCATCAGCAACTTGCCACTTGGGGGAGGCCTATGTCCAGCAGCCGTCCGTCCGTCCGTCTAACGACGACAGGCCGTGTCGACGGCGCGTTCGTGTTCCACGCGCGCCTCAAAGAGATGTCAGCATAAGGGGAGGGGCCCACAAGGGCCGAAGTCTGCCGGGGTTGCGGGCCTGTTCGAAAGAGATACCGCGGCCCCGGAACATAAAGGGCGAGGAAGGAACATGGATGGGTTTTAGTCAGTAAAAGTCTGGCACTCCCTCCCGCTCCGCCCAGAGTGGGAGAAGTCATTAGATGATTTCCCATCCGAAAAAAGAAAAAGTTCGAACGTACAACGCGTCAAACTCACGGTAATATTCTCGGTGATATGCCATTAGGAAACGAGATTGCCGCGATTATTAGCACGGAAAGGGAACGGTTTCTCCCACGGTGTATTTCCATCTGGAAAACGGGCGCGAATAAACCCCACACGGTCGACGTCTTTCATCCGTTGTATGAAACGTTTCAATACCCGCTATTGTACCCGCACGCCACCGCGGGGTGGTACGTAAACAAAGTTGACAACAACATCGCGAAATTGACTCAAAACAAATACGTTCGCTGTTCGCTGTTATCAGAGCCGCGTTTTCATGATTTCGGTAAACTGTCAGAGGAATGGTTAGTGGATATTTATTGTCGTCTCGAGGAAAAACGATTGCGCTACGTTAGTAACATGCAGAACCAATCTTCGATGAGATTGGCACCTCTCCATGAACTGCAAGACAATGTCGAAACATCGGCGCGGTAAATAAGTTCAGACGAAACTGTACAAGGAGAGGGTGGTGTCGTTCCAGCTCGCATTTACTTACCAAACACGTTTACGGGAGGGCCACGTTACATGAAAACGAAATACATGGATGCGATCGCGTTAGTTGACAGACCAGGTACACCATCATTTTTCCTAACAATCACATGTAATCCAAAATGGATAGAAATTCAACAATCCTTATTACCAAGGCAAAAGCCACATGCGAGACTATGCGCACGAGTATTTAGTTTAAAATTAGCACAACTACTGAAAGACCTGCGATCGGGCGCATGGTTTGGTAAGCACATGTATATAATTTATGTGATCGAATTTCAAAAACGAGGTTTACCTCACGCTCATATATGTTTCCGCGCGGAAGGTGGGGGACCCGTACAGAATTCAGACATAGACAAGTTTGTTAGGGTTGATATCCCGAATGCAACCGAAGCGGAATGTAAGTTGCGCCAAATGGTCCTAAATCATTTGATACACGGTCCCTGTGGGCCGTCTCACAGAACCGACCTTCCATGTTGGGATAGTACAAAGGAGAAATGATCCAAGTACTTTCCAAAACGCGAAACCGAAGTTACGCACCATACCGGCAAGGGTTTCATCCACCTCCGTAGAAGCAGTAATAACGAGGCAATAATTAAATTCAGAAACCGCGAACTTACTGTTAATGATCTGTGGGTAGTTCCTTACAACACCGCCATCCTCTTGAAGTAAGATTGTCATGCGAATTTAGAAACTTCCTCGACTCGAAAACTCGTCAAATACTTATTCAAATACATGACGAAAGGCAAAGATGAGGCGCGTGTCACGATAGTTGCCGAGGAAGATAGAAACAACGAAGTAGAGCAATACGTTACGAAAAGATATACATATAGGTGCATGAGATGCCACGTGGCGAGTTTTTGAGTACGATTTGACGATGCGCGAACCCGCTGTCCAACGACTGCCAGTCCACCTCGAAAACTACCAAAGCGTTTTCTTTAGGCAAGATTCGGTAGCTGACGCCGCTCAAAGTAATAGTTCTGCTCCATTAGATTATTTTAACCGGCCGGCCGGACACGAGTTCGAAAACCTGACGTACTTGGACTTTTACGAAAAATACCGATTACAAAACAAATTCGTCACAAAAAGGCCGCGGGGGGTGAATGTTGTTGCTGTTGTTGGATGTGTTTGGGTGGTGCCAAATAGGGGTGAACAATTTTACTTACGAATGCTATTGGCTTTATATCCGTGCCGCAGCTACAGAGATCTTTTGAAAATTGGCGGGTTGGATTGTCGAACGTTTCAGGAAGTCGCTCGAAATGTAGGCATCGCGGATGACGAAATCAAATACGAGAGAGCTCTCGAGGAAGCTGCGAATTTTCTAACGGGACCGCGACGTCGTCGATTTTTTGTCCTCTTGGCCGTAAACGGCGCTCCAGTCGGTTTATTGTGGGATAAATTCAAAAACCAAATAACCGAAGATTACCTCGAAAGAGTGTATTGCAGCAGGGACAACTCATCAAGGTGGAATAAGGTTCAAGGGTAAGGGCGTTGGGCACGCCACGATAGTGGCGTTAAGTCCCCTCTTTGAGGAGTGGCTAGAGAGGCGCCACGGCGTCCTCACCTTCCGCCTGACGCAGGTCCTCACCGGACACGGATGTTTCGGGAGGTACCTGCACCGAATCGGGCGGGAGGAAACGCCCGGGTGTCTCCACTGCGAGGATCGGCCGGAGGACACGGTGGAGCACACGGTGGAGGTCTGCCCTGCGTGGGCGGAGCACCGCCGTGTCCTCGTAGCGGCGATCGGCGGCGGCGACCTCTCGCGTCCGGCCCTGGTTCAATCCATGGTCCGGAGCGAGACGGAATGGGAAGCCGTCACCTCCTTCTGCGAAGCAGTCATGCTGGCGAAGGAGGTGGCGGAACGAGAGAGGGAGAGAGCCTCTCTTCCCGGCCGCCGCGGGAGACGCACCGGGCGTCGGGGGCCACGTGGTGGCTACCGGCCACCGTAGATGCGGGCCTGTGGACGGTTAGCTATGGGCTAGCTAGCCGTCCGTCCGTCTAGTGACGACAGGCCGTGTCGACGGCGCGTTCGTGTTCCACGCGCGCCTCAAAGAGATGTCAGCAAAAGAGAGGGGCCCGCAAGGGCCGAAGCCTGCCGGGGTTGCGGGACTGTTCGAAAGAGATACCGCGGCCCCGGAACGTAAAGGGCGAGGAAGGAACATGGATGGGTTTTAGTCAGTAAGAGTCTGACACTCCCTCCCGCTCCGCCCAGAGTGGGAGAAGTCATTTGATGATTTCCCATCCTAAAAAAAAAAAAAAAAAAAAAAAAGGGTAAGGGCGTTCAGTGCGTCGCAATGTCTTGTATTGCGTCCACTTATTCATGTGTTAAGAACCGCGAGACATTCACAACGTCTGACATTGATAATATTATCCTCCCATGTGGCGATATTCTATATTGCAATACCCCACGTCCGACGGGAGAGGCTTTTTTGAACCCCGAGGAGTTGCCTCTCCATGTCAAAATTCAAAATTATTCGGCAAATATAAATATAACGTGGGTAACAAATGGGCTTTATCCGTCAAATAAACAATTTTTTTTTTATGCCATCAAAAACCTAAAAAATAATTTGATAACGTGTTTTAATCCGGAATACATCGAAAATACCATGAACTTCCTGTTTACTGGTCAAAATTCCACCGTGTCATTATGGAAGAGCAATTATAGGTATTTTTTGTTTAATAGTCATGCCGTTGATGCCTCCGACAAAAACAACCATCAAAATCCGAATGTAAATGTAGCACGTTTATTTCAGTGTCTCGGTATAAATGCTTTAACACAACTTTTGTTTGCAAGCGCTGAATGCGATCAAGGCGAGTACAGCTTACATCGACTTACAGTACTCAATATCGAAAACCAACAAATTCCCCCAGTTTTAATTCCGTCGGTTCCCAGGGTAGCCCAAAATGACTCCAAATTCTCCACGTTAAAACCGGTTGTTGTTTTAGAAAAAATGCCGCTAAATTCGACATTGAAAAGAAGAATAATCGAAAGCGACTCAAAATTAAACGCGAAAAGGCCGGTGGTTGTCATAGAGAAAATCGCTGCAAATCCGCGGTTATAAAAAAAATCGGTTGGACGACCGAAAAAACAAATCGGGGCAAAAAATAGTTCACATCAAAAAGCGGTCGAAAAATACAATAAAACACGACCGTAAGTGAACAGACGAGCCGTAGAGCGTTATACGGCTCTACATCCGGAAGTGCACAGACAAGCCGTAGAGCGTTATAGTGCTATTCATCCAGAAATAATCCGACAATCGGTCGCCAGGTACGCGCAAACTAACCCGGATGTCAATAGACTTGCCACTCAACGTCATCGAGCTGTTCGAAATATCGAGCCATCTTTGCGAAATTTATTGTACCACGCGTCTGTTTTTCGAAGAAAAATCGCGAACCCAGTGGTGTTGTGGCAGCGGGTCTTATAATGTTCAAAACGTTCCCCCCTTGACGGAAAGTTTTTATAACAGTGACTCTTTCAACAAGTGTCCTCGCGCGTACAATAACTTGTTTGCCTTCACGCGCGTTAGGAGTCTCTCACGGTTTCCAACATCCCGATACCGGATCGCACCGCAGCTACAGAGATCTTTTGAAAATCGGCGGGTTGGATTGTCGAACGTTTCAGGAAGTCGCTCGAAATGTAGGCATCGCGGATGACGAAATCGAATACGAGAGAGCTCTCGAGGAAGCTGCGAATTTTCTAACGGGACCGCGACGTCGTCGATTTTTTGTCCTCTTGGCCGTAAACGGCGCTCCAGTCGGTTTATTGTGGGATAAATTCAAAAACCAAATAACCGAAGATTACCTCGAAAGAGTGTATTGCAGCAGGGACAACTCATCAACAACCCACACTGCTTACTGTGCGCGGCGGCGGGACGACCGGCTAACCACGCCGCCGGCAGAAAGGACTGCAAGCCGCCAGTCCGATCTACCAGGGAGTCGACCACTTCCAGCGCAGTGCGATCGGAAGAGCCGTCGCAGGGGGCGATAATGATTACGGACTAATTATGGTTATAAGGTTCAAGGGTAAGGGCGTTCAGTGCGTCGCAATGTCATGTATTGCGTCCACTTATTCATGTGTTAAGAACCGCGAGACATTCACAACGTCTGACATTGATAATATTATCCTCCCATGTGGCGATATTCTATATTGCAATACCCCACGTCCGACGGGAGAGGCTTTTTTGAACCCCGAGGAGTTGCCTCCCCATGTCAAAATTCAAAATTATTCGGCAAATATAAATATAACGTGGGTAACAAATGGGCTTTATCCGTCAAATAAACAATTTTTTTTTGATGCCATCAAAAACCTACAAAATAATTTGATAACTGGAATACATCGAAAATACCATGAACTTCCTGTTTACTGGTCAAAATTCCACCGTGTCATTATGGAAGAGCAATTATAGGTATTTTTTGTTTAATAGTCATGCCGTTGATGCCTCCGACAAAAACAACCATCAAAATCCGAATGTAAATGTAGCACGTTTATTTCAATGTCTCGGTATAAATGCTTTAACACAACTTTTGTTTGCAAGCGCTGAATGCGAGTACAGCTTACATCGACTTACAGTACTCAATATCGAAAACCAACAAATTCCCCCAGTTTTAATTCCGTCGGTTCCCAGGGTAGCCCAAAATGACTCCAAATTCTCCACGTTAAAACCGGTTGTTGTTTTAGAAAAAATGCCGCTAAATTCGACATTGAAAAGAAGAATAATCGAAAGCGACTCAAAATTAAACGCGAAAAGGCCGGTGGTTGTCATAGAGAAAATCGCTGCAAATCCGCGGTTACAAAAAAAATCGGTTGGACGACCGAAAAACAAATCGGGGCAAACAATAGTTCACATCAAAAAGCGGTCGAAAAATACAATAAAACACAACCGTAAGTGAACAGACGAGCCGTAGAGCGTTATACGGCTCTACATCCGGAAGTGCACAGACAAGCCGTAGAGCGTTATAGTGCTATTCATCCAGAAATAAACCGACAATCGGTCGCCAGGTACGCGCAAACAAACCCGGATGTCAATAGACTTGCCACTCAACGTCATCGAGCTGTTCGAAATATCGAGCCATCTTTGCGAAATTTATTGTACCACGCGTCTGTTTTTCGAAGAAAAATCGCGAACCCAGTGGTGTTGTGGCTGCGGGTCTTATAATGTTCAAAACGTTCCCCCCTTGACGGAAAGTTTTTATAACAGTGACTCTTTCAACAAGTGTCCTCGCGCGTACAATAACTTGTTTGCCTTCACGCGCGTTAGGAGTCTCTCACGGTTTCCAACATCCCGATACCGGACTGGGCTTTATATCCGTGCCGCAGCTACAGAGATCTTTTGAAAATCGGCGGGTTGGATTGTCGAACGTTTCAGGAAGTCGCTCGAAATGTAGGCATCGCGGATGACGAAATCAAATACGAGAGAGCTCTCGAGGAAGCTGCGAATTTTCTACCGGGACCGCGACGTCGTCGATTTTTTGTCCTCTAGGCCGTAAACGGCGCTCCAGTCGGTTTATTGTGGGATAAATTCAAAAACCAAATAACCGAAGATTACCTCGAACGAATGCCAAATGATACGGACAGGGCCTATCAAATGAGTCTCACCCAAATCGACAGACTTTTGCGTAAACACGGGACCAGTCTTGTAGAGCAGGGGCTGCCCAATATCCGCGACGATACTCGTACCACCGAGTTAGGTCGAGAGCAGATCGAATTCAGTGCGGGCAAGTTAAATGCGTACGTCGAAACATGGCAGTCTACCGATCAGCGAGCTGTGTTCGAGTATGTCGACCGACTTGTAGAAAGAAAGAAAGAAAGAAAGAAAGATTTCCGTTAGACCTTGTGGACGATCACGGGTATTGGAACATAACGAACGGTTCCCAACGCACAGATTTGATACGCCACGCTTCGGTTATTATTTATGACGAAGCCCCGATAGCTCATACCTAAATATCTAATTCACTTGCTCGACCGTTCGTTACGCGATTTGATGCAAACTGATGAACTTTTCGGCGGTAAAATAGTCATTTTTGCAGGAGATTACCGTCAAATTCCACCGGTGGTTCCGAACGCGCGAAATGCCGACGTAGTCAATTGCTCTGTGAAAACGTCGTGGATTTGGGAACAGATTAAAATCTTTAAATTATCAAACGCGCAAAGATCTAGGGAAGACGAAGAATTCTCGGAACAGCTATTGAATATCGGCTCTAATTCAATAGTCTCAGTTCCAGTCCAAACCGGATTGAATTTGTCACAGATCTGATTCAATAGACTTTGTTTTTTCAGACGTTTTTGACGAACCAGACGTTTGCTGCCACAGAGCAATTTTGTGCAACTATAATATGAACGTTAAGGAAATAAATGCAAACATTTTAGATCGCGTACCCGGTGAATTAATACATTTCTATTCGGTAGATCAAACGGCAACCGATGACGCGGACGAATTATTCTTAGGATCAGACACTCTAAATAGAATGCAACCGAAAGGCGTTCCCGAGCATGATTTACAACTAAAGGTAGGATGCGTTTGCATGATAATGCGAAACCTTAGTTTCTCGGATCGCTTAGTAAACGGCACTAAAATTATAGTAGTAGGTCATTCTCCGCGTCTGATTAGGGTACGAAAACCAGACGATAATGAAGATTACTTAATTCCGCGCATAAATTTTAAAGCACCGATTGATACAAATAGCCCCATAGAAATGATCCGTCGTCAATTTCCTTTACTTTGTTACGCGATGACAGTACACAAAAGTCAGGAGCAAACAATTTCAAAAGTGGGGGTAGATTTAAGATCCGATGTCTTTAGCCACGGACAGTTGTACGTCGCATTAGGTAGGGTTCGCAATCGGCGGGATTTAAAACTATTGCTCAATAAAAATCGTGTAATCAATAATAGACCGTTTGTAAATAATGTCGTTATTCCGCAACTATTGTATTAAGTTTTTTTTTTAAATCACCCCATTTGGGTGGAGCGCAGCGTTCCCGAACCTCCCGTTTAAAGGGGAGAACTACTGATTTCCAAACCCATCTTCCGATCTACCGTCAAGCGATCACATTCTCCCATTTTTTAGCTTTGACTACAAAAAATATTAGAAATGAATGCATCCATTGACTTAAGGCTGTAAGCTTTTAAAGAACGCACCCATAAAAACATACCGGCACGGCAGGGAAACGGAAATCCCCTGGCACTCTGTAGTGTGGTAATTAATACGAACAAATGAAATATTGTGATCTCTCTCGTACAAGACTGTTTTCTAATTGTAAACTAAGTAGATAGATAGATGTGCGATACGATTCTCAGTATGTAGATATCTAAGTAGAGTAGACTACTGTTTCTTTCAAGTTGGATGTTAGATGGTCATATTTAAGGGATTTGAAGTTAACAATAAGAATTTAAAGAGAAAATGTCAAGTTCAAGTGATTGTGATTATAATACGGACACTGAAGCAGGACCGAGTACAGGCGTTAAAAGGAAAAAGATAAAATACGCCCAAAAGTATAAAAAGGATTGGGAGAAAGAATTAGAATTTGCCGGTTGGATTGCTCCTAGCAGTAAAAGTGCAAATATGGCTCTATGTAAGAGTTGCAATAAAGAAATTAACATTTCATCGGGAAAAGATGCTCTAACGAGGCATTCACAGAGACAAGGACATATAAGATCTAGCAAATCTCTTTCATCTCAGCCCAAGATTTCTCAGTTCGGCAATGAGAAAACAAAAGAAGAATGTTCATATTTGACCTGACTGTGTATAGAAATGAAATAAATCTTAAAATATAGCTTATTGAATTGTATATTAATTACGCTTATCACAATGTTAAAAGAAACGCAGGAAAAAAAGATATTTTTACATTTATTTAAGCTAATTCTAAACGTATTGACATATTTTGAACGCATCCAAACCATCAATTCTTTAAAACGTTCCATTTTACAAATTGCTGGTTGACCATATTTAACTTTGTTCCTTAGTTTTATACTTATTTTACGTTTAATTCGATCAGTAACTATTTTTTTATTAGTCATGAGATAAAGTAATTAATTTAAAAATAACACGATAATTGAATTAAATTAATCATTCAGTGTTTCATTGAATGTGCGCAAGTGAAATGGATTTTTTGACATTTGACAGTTCTGTGATTTGCATCGGTGTTCGGTGCAGTCCTTCGTTGTTGCGCTTGCGTCTCGTTGTGTACTGTGCCATTTTGTATGTGTTTCTTCTTATTACGACCCGATTTACCGCCCCTGGACCCCGATATCTTCCTCATCTGACGACCTTTGCTTACCATACCTGATACCGTTGTAAATCCGTTCTGTTGACAATGCCGCCATCAGCAACAAGTCGACGTATACTTTGCATAAACTGCAATGTCTGCGTAAATACGTTTCGACGTTATCTCGTTCATGAGCTGAACACAAGAGTTATTTCGTTACTTAGCGAGTGGATATCACCAGTAATCGTAAGTATTTTATGCTCACTATTTTTAATCTAAAAATCATATTAAGAATGAGAATTACACAAAGCTCTTAAACAATGTGTAACATAACACATACAACTGTTCGAAAAATGTGTTTATACAAAGATTATTCACATGAAATAATCTTAGTTTTGAACCTGTTGTTTATTGTTATGCGGAACTATTTCTTCAACATAACCTCCTGGTAATGAGCTATTGAATATTTTGTAATCAAAAGAAGCTTATATTGAGTTTCCTGTTTCAGATTACTGAGGAAGATTACATTTGTGAACGTTGTAATGAACTCCTCATGAGAACAGTAAACCAGCAATTAACAGCAAGCTGTGATGGTGCTCAAGCTTCCGGGTCATCTCAACCAGGACGTAGACAAGTGTGCAGTATTTGTGGACGGTCTACACTTAATCGTCAGAGCCATGCTATTGTTATTGACAATCCTTCAGAAGAACAAAGACAGGTTAATGCCGTTATACAAACAAGAATTGCACCACGTCAGGTATTTATGTTTCTATATTGTTTATTATCATATTTCTTCTGGATATCAATAATTATACCTGATAGTGATTGACCTACTATGCTGTAACACTTTTCACCATAAAAAAATAATTATGTAGGTACATAATAATACATGAAAATAACAGGTGCATAATATTATGGTTTTTTTGACCTTGAATGTAGTGATATGTCTTTTTATCCTTTAAAAATAATACCAACGATACCTGATATTAATTCAATGTTTTTTTTTCATAGATATCATCATCTGATAGAATATGCCATGCATGCTGGATGAGCTGCAAGCGTGCTGCCACACGTATTGAGCATGCTGATGATGCCCGTGGAGTATCTACTACTGAAGAAGTTGAAGTTGAAACAGGTGACTCTGAGCCATACACTGCTGAACCAGTTCATGAAAGTCTTGAAGTGCCTTCTGTTGCATCAAGTGAAATAACAATGGAAAATTATAGACGGGCAGCAAATACAGCTTCTCACTGCCTTTTTCCTCAATGTACTAATATTAATCTGCACAATTTGTCAGATTCATTTAGGGCTACAATATTCAGTACATATAAATATTATATCCCTGTGCACAGCCGTGTTTGTACAGAACATAGACTGAGTAACCAGTGGAGCAATCTTTATGATTCGAGTAATAGCATTAGAACATTTACTTTACAACAAGTGGAACATATTTTTTCATTTGTCAATGCTTTCAAGCCTTACCTTAATTTCACAAATGTAGAAGCTATCCAAGAAATTGAAGATAACATATTTTTCTTTTGGACTGGAAGGTCTAAACAAGATTTTTTTACTCTCATTAATGAAGTTCCTCGCATACAAGGAATGCACAATGGCCTTTTGGGATTAGCTGCATTATTAATCAAAATGAGGACCGGTGAATCAGATGTTCGCTTGGCTACATTATTGGATGTACCGCGTAGTACATTAGAAAGGCTAATGAACAAAAGCAGGGAAATCCTGGTTCAAGATTTTGTACCTATGCACCTGGGTATTACTCACATATCGAGAGAAAGTCTAATGGATCATAATCTGACAATACCAAATGGTATATACAATGAAAACTTCACAAACGCTATTATTATTTGTGACGGTACATACATAAATATAAATAAAAGTTCCAATTACTCCTTCCAAAAGGATACATATTCATTACATAAGTATAAAAATCTATTAAAGCCATTTTTATTTGTGGCATGTGATGGTTACATCCTCGATTGTTTCGGTCCATACAAGGCTACCACATCCTATGCCGATATAATGATTTCCCTCTTTGATTATGAAAACGCTCCTCTTAGATTATATTTTCAAGAAAACGATGTGTTCATATTGGATAGGGGATTCCGTGATTCCATAAGAATGCTGGAAGGTTGCAATTACCGGCCATACATGCCTGAATCTCTATTAGAAGGCGAACACCAACTAACAACACAGCAGGCCAACCGGAGCCGCTGTGTAACAATATGTCGTTGGGTAGTTGAGGCAGTAAATGGACACTTTAAAAGGGACTTTAAGCTCCTGAGGCAAGACTATTTGGTGTTCGTTTTCAGGATAGAAATGATGCTAATGAAATAGTGACAATTATTAGAGAGAGAATTAATTTTGAAAATAATTTAGCCAGATTAGTTGAACAACTAAACATGAATAGAAGATCAACTGCTTTTCAGAGTATTACTGCTGACCGAGATAATTTATTTATGTTTCCTAGATTAAGTTATAGTGAATTAATATTATTTGCTCTAGGTACTTACCAAATAAGACAAGCAAGGTCATACTATGGAGAACATATAAGATTTCACGGATCATATCGAATAGAAGTATGTAGGGATACACAAGACTTTTCTCAATATAATCTTAGAGGAAGTGGTGATAAAACACTAATAAGAGGAAAAATCAAGTCCAGGCACATTTCAAGAAAACAATATTATGTTTATATTTTAGTAGAAAATAATGTGCCTGGCAGAAACGGGATAGTTGAATATTGTTGCAATTGTTTGGTCGGTCGACGAACTATCGGATGTTGCGCTCACGTGATGACGGTAGTGTGGTACCTTGGATGGGCTAGGTACGAAAACAATATATCTGCTCCAGCAGAATTTCTGGATGACGTAGTTGTAAGAGATTTGGATGAAAATGATGAATATCAATAAACTATTCCACTGTAACATAGTGTTTTATTTATTTTCCCCGTTTCATTCAACAGGTATGTAGGTTGGTAAATAAGTGATCATTTTTGAAAACATGAATTTAGTTAGGCATTTTAGAGGTAGCTTAGCATTGACTTAGGGGTAGTTAGTTTCAAGGAATTAACTGAGTAAAAAAGATGTTTTAGACCATAGTTAGCTAAATATCCCTATTTTAGAGTAAACTACGAGCGTTATTAATTAGTTCATGCACGTTTGTTTCATTAATTCTGGTGACGGCCAATCCTAACCTAACAAGAAACATTAATATTTTTTGAACTTCGTGGCGTTTAAATTGCCGAAATGTCTATTAGACATTACTTTCTAAACATAAAGGAAGTATTTCTACTATATCTTATAACTATACATATACTTTCATCATCAGGTTTTCAAATGTATGGAAGGTGGGCATTGTTCTTTACTCAACAAGTAATGGAAGGTCAGTAAACCTAAACACGAGTGTAAACTAGCCGAATAGACTTCTTTTTTATCTAGTTCGTTTAGTTGTGGCTCTGTTAAAAAATAATAGATTTTTAATTTGTGCGCTGTAATTAATTATCTGTAGATATCCATAATTAAGACTATTTTAGTCAGACCTATGTTCAGCAGTGGACTTCTTGTGGCTAAAATGATGATGATCCTTAATTCGTATTCTTTGCCTTTCTCTTGTTTATGGATGGATTTATAAGTAGAATAGAGTATAGACACACACTTGTATTTTTTAAATGTTGCCAACAATTAAAATTAACATCTTTTTTCAGGTGAAATTCGTTTAAGTGCTTTTTGCGCGGAACACAATCTACCATACACGATAATGGACCATTTACCTAAGCTGATAGAAAAGATATGCCCAGACTCCAAAATCGCAAAAGAAATTAAATGTGCCCGCACCAAAACACAAGCAATCGTTTAAAACATAATAGGAAAAGAAAGCTTTAAGCAATTGTGCTCAGATTTAAAAGAAAAAAAATTTTCACTCATCATTGATGAGTCAACAGATCTCAGCACAACAAAACATATGTGCCTTGTAGTAAGTACGCTATTTAGTAGAAGACACTAGAATTAGGGACAGTTTTCTTGCTTTGATTGAAGTTTCAGCCGCCACAGCTTCTGCTTTGTATGAACATAATTATAGTAATGTTTTTTAATGAGTATGATATACCTTATAAAGAAAACATGATAGGTTTTGCGGCAGATGGGGCAAATGTAATGATGGGGGCCAATAATTCAGTTATGGTACTTTTGAAAAGAGATATTCCGGATTTATTCGTGATGAAGTGCATTTGCCACTCGTATCACTTGTGCGCATCTTATGCATGCGAGAAGCTGCCTCGATTTGTTGAAGACTTCGTTAGGGATTTGTACAATTACTTTTCGTCAAGCCCTAAGAGAGAGTACAAAGATTTTCAGACTTTCTGCAATGTAAAAATGCATAGATTGTTGCACCCTTCGCAGACGCGTTGGCTTTCTGTACATGCTGCTGTAAAGCGCGTACTTGAGCAGTACTCTGCTCTAAGACTTTTTTTCATAGATGCTACTCAAAATAACGATTTATTAGCAGCAGAAAGTATTTTACAAAAAATGAATGATCCGGTTACGCGACTCTTTTTGCAGTTTTTAGATTTTGCACTTCAAATATTCAACAATATTAACAGAGAAATGCAGGCTGAACAACCTCGCATACATGTTTTATATGCAGAAATTACTAAAACTCTTAGGACTTTGTTCGACTGTTTTCTCAAAAGAGAGTATATATTTAGCACTTCAATCGAAAACATAGATTTTGTAAACCCTCGATTTTTTTTATCCCGTAATGATGTTTACTATGGAGCCACAGTTCTAAATACACTAGTGGAAGCAAGACTGACCCCCGATCAAGATAATTTATTTAGAGCTAGGTGCTTAGATTTTTATATTGAAGCTTGCAGGCAAATCCTGAGACGATTTCCGTTAAAAAATAATGTATTAAAGGATTTAGTAGCTTTCTGTCCTAATCATGTAAAAGCTGGTTCTACAGCGTCTATTGTCCATATATGCAGAGCTTTTCCAAATTTAATTAATCAGATCGAACTGCAAAAACTTGACACCGAATGGAGGGAACTTAGGAATTCATTTGAATCTATAAATTGTATAGATTCAAATGACCCAATAGAATTTTGGAGAGCTGTAAAGCAATTAAAGACTGGTGACGGTTCGCCAATGTTTCCCATTTTGTCCAAATTTGTTTTTGACATATTTACTCTACCTCATTCTTCAGCTAATGTAGAAAGAATTTTTTCTAGCATAAATTTATTGAAAACGAAGCAAAGAAACAGACTTTCAACTTCTTCAATTGAAGGCCTTTTACATACCAAGCGTCATATAGATGGTGCTAGTTGTTTTGATTTTTTTATTGACAAAAACATGTTTAGTACGATGTCAAAAGAGCGTTGGTATGACAAAACTGAATGATTTTCTATCTTAATATTATTAAATTTGTACAAAAATGCGTAATTTTTATTTTATTTACAACTCACAACTTTTCCCGTTTCCTACCGATATTTTGTCCCCATTTCTACCGAATTATTTTTCTGTGGTTTGGTAAAACTGGTGGAGCGGCCTCTCTTCAATTAAGTTAATCATTAAATCATGTTGACATTGCTATTAAACGGGCGTTTTTTATTTAATTTGTTTTAGGTTTTTTATATTAATGTAATATTAGATACATTATGTTTTGGTATCTAGATTAGTTACATTACAATAACTGTGAAAATAAATATTTTATAACCTGTGTTTGTAGCAGATGTTCATTGAGCGTTATGTCGAATAATAACTCTGGTCTAAGCTGTCTATAATTATAAATAAATTAACGGTTCAAAGAGGTTAGTTTTTGGTGGTATGCTTCTCAGTGTGAAATCAGTTGAACCATGCTGGTCTGTGGGAATCTTTCCGATTGTAGATCGGAAGCAGATAATTGCCGGGTAAACCGAATGATCTGTAAGTAGTTAGGCTTTGGATTCTGATCAGAATCGGCTTACTGCCGAGAACATGCTCTAGATGGTGATGAAGTCATAGAACCGAGTGAGTCGTCGCTGAGGTGAGTTGTCGCACCGATGGTGGGGGTCAGTCAAGTGTGGTCGGTGTCGGCTGATTACTGGGATGTCTTGCGTTGTCTGTGGCGCGAAAGTCAGGATGGGAGTCGATATCAAGTTGTGAATGCTATCTGACTTGTGGTGTGGATGGTATGTCCGTTAACATGGGTAAAAGTTGTTTTGTCTTATCAGTAATGAAATGAGTCGTAGTGTCCAAAGGTGTGGGTGGAGTCATTATATTGGTTCATTGAGTTATACGGCATGGAGTTATGATATGAGTCTGTTATATGACAGATACAAACTATTAATTACTTTTTACAAAAAAAATAGTGTCGTAGACTGCTGTGTCGCACGAAGGCGTTGGTTAAAATGGCACATATCAAATGTATCAGTTAATATTAACTGTAAAGTAAAAAATAAAGAGCCGGGGACTGCTGTAGTATACGAGTGTCAGGATGGAAGTCGATGTCAAGTTGTAGTTGCTATCTGACTTGATCGGTAGGGAGAGAAGGTATGAGTAAACGTTGTTGTCTTATCAGTAATGATGAGTCGTGGTGTGCAAAGGTGTGGGTGCAGTCACATCGGGTCAAGTAAGTGCGAATCTCATTCCACCCACAGCGGATGCTACCGATGGAGCGGCGGGAGTGGAGTGCATTACAGCAGGGACAACTCATCAAGGTGGAATAATGTCATGGGTAAGGGCGTTCAGAGCGTCGCAATGTCATGTATTGCGTCCACTTATTCATGTGTTAAGAACCGCGAGACATTCACAACGTCTGACATTGATAATATTATGCTCCCATGTGTACAATATAAATAATTACTTACATAAGCTTTATTATCTATCGGCGAGGCATATCAATCCAGGCGGCTGGAGACGGCATCACGTTTTCCAAGAAAACACATTACGTGTTATTAAGCCTCAACTTAGCTGTTTGCACATAGCAAGGTAGCTATAGGTAGCACTATTACAACTAGTCGCGTGACACGCATCACGTGATTTCACAAGACTCGTGCGAAACCGCGCCGCCGCTGAGGGCTCGGCGCGCTGCGCTGACTTATGACGCAACGTACGTCAGCGCGCCATCAGGCATAGATGAGAAATGCAGCGCGCGCGCAGGGCTGCAGGCGGAGGTGCGGTGGCGCGCGGCGACGCGCAGGTGGGGCAAGAGCGAGACAAAAAAACCCGTCTTATATTTTAAGTTTGTTTTGTTTAGCCTGCAGTCTGTTTTCTATTGTACCTTTATTTATAAAAAAAAAATAAAAGAAAAACTACACACATCAAAAGTGTCTAGGGATCAACATATATTTTTGCAATAACTTTTCTCCTGGTTGATATTAATTAAAATTTTCTTTAAGGATTCATCAAATAAAGTGTTTTCGTTTGTCACAGTAACGATAAACCAAGTCACCTTTGCATTAATAAATTTGCCAATTTCCTAATAAAGGGATTTTTGACATTTGAACCACTAACATTAAAGTTCGAAAAAAAGACTGAAATAACAGTTTTCTTTAAAATTTTATTGGGTAACTTAAACAATTAATAATCCGTGTTTCTACCGCGAACACTAACAACACAAGAACATCGGTTTGGCATACTCAAAATGAGTTCATCCAAATCACGCTGTGGAATGGCCGCCCATGTTCGTTGCAACAACAAAAAAAGATCTTCTTGCGACTGGATACCCTCCATATTCGGCAGAGCTCTTCTGTGTAGCATATCCCATGCATGCTCAATCGGGTTCAAGTCTGGCGACTGAGCAGGCCAGGGCAGAGCATTGATGTTAGCTGCGGCGAGAGTCTGTCTTACAACTCTTGCGGTGTGCGGTCGTGCATTAACATGCATTAACTGAAATAAGGGACCGATTTGCACTTGTAGAGGAACGATGACGTCTGATACAATCGCCTCAGCATAAATTTGAGCGTTGAGGTTGCCTCTGATCCAAATCAACTCAGTTCTTCCGCCGATTCAAATACCCGCCCATACCATGATGGTTCCACCACTACAAGGATGGACTTCCTGGCAGGATTTTAATCGCTGTTGGCGTCCAGGGGTTCTCCAGTGTCGTATACGTCTTGTATCCGGTCTCATACCAAAACGAGACTCATCAGAAAACACACAAAACCACATCTCAATCTCAAGAAATCCGCATAAAAATGCTTGATCCCTAGACACTTTTGATGTGTGTATTTATTTCAGATTCACGGAATCCATAGAATGTTAGTACAATAAGAAAAAAACTTAAACAACTAGTGTCAGTAACTAAAATGAAAGAATACAAAAAGACAAAACCATTATTTTTAAAATGTGTTTGTTTTTTATGCTGATCATGTTCTAATCTAAGTCCTAACTGTTTAATCAAATATAGCTGTATTGGCCTCCGTACGTTTTGACAGGTGACCACTGAAAACCAGCGCTGTTCTGTGGGTTCCCCATAGCACAGCATCATGCTGAGTGGTAACCTATTTGTCGCACTAAGGAAGTGCAATTTTTTATTTTTTGTCCGCTTTGTCTTGCAATTATTATAATGTTAATGTTGTTTTGTTAATTTTCAGTTTTAGTCTAAATGTTTGTGTTTGTATAATTGCGTTCTATGTTTACTAATATTGTATGCACGTCATGACTTTGCGACGAATCAGTGTTGCCATGTGCACCGTAATTACGGTAAATGCACCGTACTCAGCAAAAATTTACCACCTACCGTTGAAGCATGACAACGGTGACAATATCTACCGTAATCCGCAAAGGTCTCGAAATCAGAGCCGTAAAAAAATTAAAAACATTCTCTGTAAACAAATCGCACGTTTATGAACGCATCCATACGAATGAGTTGACTTGAAGGTCGGGCGGGTCGGGTTTATGTAATCTGTAGTCGGGTACTCCCCACAAGTCCCCACTCACTTCGTGTCGATATAATGCTAATAATTTGAGTGTGCGCATTAATACGTATTGTTTTATGTAATACGAAAAGAATTACATTAAGTTAGTTAATTGGTTTATGGTGTGTTTACTTGATTACTTCAGGTTCAATTCAAATACTTAAGGGGCCGGCGGAGCGTGCGCAGTTCATACAAACGTAATACCAAAATAATTTCTAAATCAAACATATTCTTAAGGTAATGTGTGTTTATTTCGATTAGATTACTGAATATCTATGTTCCCAAATATATACTTTGAAGGGACAATGATATAAAGACGAGATATGAGGAATTTAAAATTTCCATAGAAAACTTATTTTTCTCATAACTCTTGTTTAAATCAGTGTTCATCTAAAATATCTATTTGGGAACCTAGATAATCTGTAATCCAATCGAAATAAATACACACTACCTAAAGAATATGATTGATTTTCAATTTATTTTGGTATTACGTTTGTATGAACAACGCATGCTCCGCAGGCCTCTTAAGTAGTGAAGTCTTGAGCTTTTACAGTCTTGAAGTTTATTTTTTCATAGCAAACTAAAAGACAATGAGTGGAAGTGACTCTGATTCTCAGGTGGAAGTGCCAAAGAAAAAAAGAAAACAATACAAGCAGAAATTTCGAGAAGAATGGCTATTAAAACCAGAGTTTCGCGATTGGTTAAGGAAGGACAAGAAAGATGAGTACGTTGCGGTATGTAATATGTGTAATAACAGAACATTGTCGGCTGAATTCAGTGTCCTAACAAGACATAAGGAGACAGTTACGCACATAAATAACGCTAAAAAGTTTACTTCTTCCACCTCGAAAAAAACACAGCAATCTATTGTCAGTGCTTTTCAAAACACGCAAACATAACATAATCTGAAAAAGATCTTATCAAAATTTCTACTCTGAAACTGGCTGCTTTCGTCGCAGAACACAGAATATCTTCAAACACTATGGACCATCTTACGGATTTACTGCCTCAGTTGTGTCCTGACTCTAAAATAGCTAAAAGTATAAAACTCAAAAGAACGAAAGTACAAGCAGTTATAAACAATTGTATAGGAGCATCCTAAAAGCAAAATTTAATAAAAGATTTAAAAGTGCAAATGTTTTCGATACTGATTGACGAAAGCACCGATATCAGTGTTACTAAAACTGTAGCTATTGTAGTGAGGTATTTTGATTCAAAACTGGGCCAAGTAATCAGCCGCTTTTGGGATTTGATCCAATTATTTGAGGCAAATACGACAGATCATTCAGCTAATGCTGAAAAAATATTTAAAGTAGTCATCGAATCCTTCCAAAAGTATTCAATCCCTTTGGAAAACATGATTGGATTCAGATGGTGCAAACACTATGATGGGCTGCCATAATTCTGTATCCAGCCGATTCCGACTCCTTTACCCAGGCATCACCGCATTGAAGTGCATTTGCCATTCTTTGCATCTCTGTGCCAACGATGCTACTAAAGAACTCCCTTACACTTGTGAAAAGCTGGCCCGAAATGTATATAATTACTTTAAAAACAGCAACAAAAGGCAAACTGAATTTGTGGAATTTCAACGATTTGCTGAAATAGATGTTAATCGAATTTTACACGTTGGCTCTCACTAACTGCTGTTGTTGACAAAATATTGGAGCAGTGGGATGCATTGCGCCTCTACTTTGATACCAAATGGCTCTCAGACGCAGAATGCCAGAAACTTCATGCCCATCTCAACGACCCCGTGATGAAAGCATATTATTATTTCTTGGGATGGATGTTGCCTAAATTCACCACAGTAAATAGTTACTTTCAAAGTGAATCTGTTGTTATTACGAAATTGAATCCAAAAATGACAGTTTTGTATAGAGAACTAATACGCTTATTTTTCCCATTAGTTATATAAATTCAATGGCAATAGAAATGATTGATCCAACTCAAGAAAGTAATCACAAAGATTTAAAGGACATTTATCTGGGACTTGGAGTTCAAAAGCAGTTAGAACAGGTTGAAGAAGATCGAAAGGAAATATTCAGGCAAAAATGTAAACAATTTATAATCAGAGCCTGCACTGCCATCCGTAAAAGATCCAATCCAATAAATGACGCAATCATGACTTCTATATCAAACTTAGATCCAGAAAATTGTGTTTCTGAAGAAAGGCCAGAGACCCTTGCGCATATTTTTACATTATTACCCAGACTGACTCCAAAGACGTTAAATGAACAGCAGGAACTCGATGACGAATGTCACGAATGGCGCAGGCTGCTTATTCACTTACCAAGAGATTTAGACGCAAGTCAGCACCCTCCTGAAAATTTTGGTTGCGCAAACAGGCGAAGAAAACAGAAAGGTTTTTAAACAGCTACCGAAATGCTTGCATTGCTGTCATTGCCGCACTCCAATGCCGAGTGCGAACGTATATTCAGCAAGGTGAACGATATAAAAATAAAAAAACGTAACAAACTAATAACCCGCTCAATAAAAGGAAATCTCTTTTTTTTTTTTTTTTTTTAGGATGGGAAATCATCAAATGACTTCTCCCACTCTGGGCGGAGCGGGAGGGAGTGTCAGACTCTTACTGACTAAAACCCATCCATGTTCCTTCCTCGCCCTTTACGTTCCGGGGCCGCGGTATCTCTTTCGAACAGTCCCGCAACCCCGGCAGGAGGAAATCTCTTGACACAACAATCCATCAAAAGACACGTACAAAACTGCATTTATTTTAAACCTGATGATGAAATGCTCCAAAGATTAAACCAGAATATATACAAAAATGAAGAGATGTTAGTATCAGATACAGATTCAGACTAATGTATGAGTAAATAATTGCACTCGAGTGCACACGTATGATTGTTGCATTCATATGTTCTACACCGTGAAATTTTAATGGTTGTTTTCCCGCGGCGCGGGCGATTACCCATCAGTAGTACTATCGAAACACAAAGTTAAACTTAAAAAAAAATAATGTTTTTTTTTTCAAGTCATTAAAAAAGTATTCATAAACTCGAAAGCGCGAGAATCAATAGTAGTTCACTAGACCTAACGTAGGTACCTACACGAAACGCACGCGCCGCCCCGCGCTGCCGGCAAACTACAAAGGGAAGAGTGAATAATAAATGTTCAGAGCAAAATAAGCTCTCGAGCATGGTGATACGTCATTAACTAGCCTGCACGCACGCGCCAAGCGAGGCCCCCCGCACCCATCGCCGCAACGTAAAAGGATGCCGCCAAATGACGCGCTTAGTCCTTCCGCGAACGTCATACGTTCAATACGTAATCGACATCTTTTCAAAAATTAATCGTCATTACAATTTTTCTAATTTAGAGTTTGTCGCTATGGTGCAATTATACGCCAGGGCTAATTACGATTCCCATGCTGCCTGGCGGCTCACTTGAAGTCACTCCGTCATCGCGGGGTTTTGAACCCGCAAGTCCCACAGACCCGATAAGTGTGATAGTGTACGCTTTCAATATCGTGAGACGTGACAGAGACACTCTTATCAAACTGAAAGACAATCAGTTAAAACGTGCTCGTTAGTGCATTGAACGTAGTGGTTTGCATTTCGAACAATTACTCCGCTACCGGGAAGTGTAAGTACTTACTCGTACCTTGTAAATAAACATTTAAAAGTAGGTTAGGTAATTAAAACCATTGTAAATAAGTTTATTCCATTTTTTTAAAAACGCCTTAAATACTTTATTATCTAATTCAGTCTTTTTTTAAAGATATTGATTTTTATTAGTTTCTCAGTGATCTGTAAGTTGTAAGCAAAAAAGTATTTATGACGGTCCTAAGCCCGTAAAAGTATGAAGGGAAAATTGGAATAACTTATTGGGTTTTGTGTTTTTTGAGTCAGGAGTAGTGATTAGCTGATTTATACGCGAGTGCAACGACCGCGCGGCTGTTCTGGACACCCCCGCGCCCGCCCGGCCCGCGTTCCGTGTAGGTATCGGGCGATGTATTACTGTTGGTTCAAGTCGCTTTCGAGTTTTGTTTATCACAATTGTTAATCTGCCATTTATTGAGTCTAATCTTTTTTGTATATATTAATCGATTGTATTATCGATACAAACTTTCACGCTGTATATTACCTTTGTTTATACTTTAAGATTTTCAAATAAAAAGCAAATTGTGCTTTAAAATGGTTGTTTTATTAAAAGTAGTTCACCGTTATTTTTACCGTTTTTCTCCCGGCCCAATAATCACCGTAATTTCTTAGAATCTACCGTATTTTTTGAGCAGTGTCACCGTGTCGCCCAGATTTTGGACATGGCAACACTGCGACGAATATATGTTTTTTCTTTCTTTTCTTTCTTTCTTTCTTTCTATGTGGCGATATTCTATATTGCAATACCCCACGTCCGACGGGGAGGCTTTTTTGAACCCCGAGGAGTTGCCTCCCCATATCAAAATTCAAAATTATTCGGCAAATATAAATATAACGTGGGTAACAAATGGACTTAATCCGTCAAATAAACAATATTTTTTTGATGCCATCAAAAACCTAAAAAAATATTTGATAACGTGTTTTAATCCGGAATACATCGAAAATACCATGAACTTCCTGTTTACTGGTCAAAATTCCACCGTGTCATTATGGAAGAGCAATAATAGGTATTTTTTGTTTAATAGTCATGCCGTTGATGCCTCCGACAAAAACAACCATCAAAATCTGAATGTAAATGTAGGACGTTTATTTCAATGTCTCGGTATAAATGCTTTAGCACAACTTTTGTTTGCAAGCGCTCAACTCGATCAAGGCGAGTACAGCATACATCGACTTACAGTACTCAATATCGAAAACCAACAAATTCCCCCAGTTTTAATTCCGTCGGTTCCCAGCGTAGCCCAAAATGACTCCAAATTCTCCACGTTAAAACCGGTTGTTGTTTTAGAAAAAAAATTGCCGCTAAATTCGACATTGAAAAGAAAAATAATCGAAAGCGACTCAAAATTAAACGCGAAAAGGCCGGTGGTTGTCATAGAGAAAATCGCTGCAAATCCGCGGTTACAAAAAAAATCGGTTGGACGACCGAAAAAACAAATCGGGGCAAACAATAGTTCACATCAAAAAGCGGTCGAAAAATACAATAAAACACAACCGTGAGTGAATAGACGAGCCGTAGAGCGTTATACGGCTCTACATCCGGAAGTGCACAGACAAGCCCTAGAGCGTTATAGTGCTATTAATCCAGAAATAAACCGACAATCAGTCGCCAGGTACGAGCAAACTAACCCGGATGTCAATAGACTTGCCACTCAATGTCAACGAGCTGTTCGAAATATCGAGCCATCTTTGCGAAATTTATTGTGGCACGCGTCTGTTTTTCGTGGAAAAATCGCGAACCCAGTGGTGTTGTGGCAGAGGGTCTTCTAATGTTCAAAACTTTCCCCTCTTGACGGAAAGATTTTATTACAGTGACACTTTCAACAAGTGACCTCGCGCGTACAATAACTTGTTTGCCTTCAGCGCGTTAGGAGTCTCTCACGGTTTCCAACATCCCGATACCGGACTGGCGTTTATTAAAATTCAAGGTAGAATATACCACCGCGTTTTTTATTTGGGTTACACGGACACCACTAATCCTATCGGTCTTTATATAAGGTGTTAAAAAATTAACTGCAAGGTTTTCGTGTACGTATTTGGTATCAAAAAAACAAACATATTAAAAAAAAAAAATAATTCAAGCATTTTTAGTTTTACACAAAAAAATCAATTTAGTGAAACATTTTGAAGTGCACTGTACGCAGGGCTGCGCCGGCGCCGGCGCCTCGTCGCCATATAGCAACGCGGCTCGCTTGCCCTTTCGCAGGGTTGCCAATCTGTGGGGAATTCCCCAAACTGCGGGGAATCTCAAGTTGGTTGGGGATTTATTGGGGATTGGCATTATGTGGGGAAAATGCGGGGATTTTGACATCATGTTCTCGGAAAATATTTCATCGTTTATTATCGATAACAACATTTTTTTGAATCATTATGTATGGCTCAAGTACTTATGACCGTCTCGGGACGAAAAATCAAATTACCGGTAATTGCACATCTCTATGTATGTATGGCACATCCCTAGTTTGTCAGTTGTCTGTCTTGTCTTGTCTATGATCAGAGGATTCCCTTTTTCTCCTCTATTAAATGTTTTGTTTTGTGACTGATAAATGGATGATTGAACACGTAATGCATGCATTGGCTTCGTTCGTTGTTGTTCGTAGTTAATTAGTAGATCATAGTTTAAAAAGTTGTGTTTGTTTCTGTCGCAAAGTAACGAACCATTTTGTGCAAAAATGGATAAATGGTTATTAAAAGGTCAAAACAAAAATAAAGAGATAATCCTAAGGTAACGTAATTAAACCTTATACAGTATATGTTTTTGCTGCCCATAAACTTTGTTATTTATCCGGTTAATTTACCTAGTTTTTTTTTTTAGCTTAAACGTAAAAGAGAATCTGAGCTCGAGTTATTGGAGGCGTCAACTTCTAGTACAGAAGGAAATGCCGCTCCAAGTTCAAGTTTGACTTCAGTAGATTTGATGACAAGTGAGTCAAATAGTACACAGATCCTAAAAATAAAACGATTGAATAAATTTAATGATTTGTGGCTTAAAGAACCAAACTTCTCAAACTGGTTATGCAAAGATTCGAATATGAGAGATGGAAATGATTTAGCAAATTGTAAACTCTGTTCTGTGTCGATCCTAGCACATAAAAGTGACCTGATTCGACATATGAATTCAGAACGCCATAAGAAAAAAGTATCAGAAATAAAGAATGTTCCCAAACTTTCAACGTACTTGCCAGTGACGGATTTAGACATAAATGTTCGAAAAGCTGAATTAAAACTAGCCGGAGCGTTGGCTGAAAATAATATACCGATATCTTTCATGGATACCTTAGGACCGCTCTGTAAAGATATTTTTTCAGATTCAGCTATAGCTAAGAACACAAATTTACACAGAACCAAAGCAACAGCTATACTTAAGAATGTTTTAGGAAACACATTTTTAGAAGACACAAATCAAAAATTACGTACAGAAAAAAATTTCTTCTCATTAATTATGGATGAAACGACGGATCAGAGCTCTTTAAAACAATGCTGTTTTACTGCTGTAATCTATAATGAAAACACCAATCGGGTAGAACATTTGTTTTTGGATATGGTGGAAGTGTCATCAGGAACTGCTGCGGGACTGTATGCCTGTTTAAAACAAATGCTTCAAAATAAAAACATACCCATAGAAAACATGGTTGGATTTAGTTCAGACACCACAAACTTAATGGTTGGGGAACATAGTTCCGTGTTTGCTCTTCTTAAGAACGATTTACCTCACATTGCTCTAGTGAAATGCTCCTGTCACATGATACACTTATCAGCATCGAAAGCTTGCCTCAAATTACCCCGAAATGTTGAAGATTTCTTGCGTTCTGTTGGAGCGCACTTCAGTAGAAGTTCAAAAAGGCAAATGAAATTGAAAGAGTTTCAGGAATTCTTTCGAGTGGAAATACACAAAATTCTCGCGCCAGCTCAGACTCGCTGGCTGTCCTTGAAAGCGTGTGTAGACCGTGTGTTAGAGCAATATATTCCATTAAAAGCCTACTTGACAGAAACAGTGTTCACTGATCCATCGAAGACTACCGAAGAAATGCTCATTACAATGAACAACCAATTCACTGTCGTATATTTAGAATTCATGTCTTATGTACTTTCACTGGCAACGAGCTTCAACACCTTGTTTCAATCAGAAACATCCCTTCTTTACAAATTGAAACCAGAAGTAGAAAATCTTTTGAAAACACTGTCTGCTAATTTCATGAAAATGAGCTACATCAAGTCTTGTGCTAATATTTTAAATGCTGACTTCAGAAATTCAACACACTTGCTAGGTTTAGACGAAATATATATTGGATTACAGGCAGGAGAAAGTATGGAAGAATTGAAAAAAGATGAAAATGTACCTCGTGCAGCTATTGCAGATTTCTATAAGACATGCCAAGAATTTTATATGGAATTCACGTCGGACATTATTAAGCGATTTGATTTCGGAGATCCTTTATTTTCTATTATATCTGTTTTAAATCCATTAGAAGCTCAACAGTTTAAAATTAAATCACTGTTGCCTGTACTGAAGCGATTTCCAGTGCTTTATAAATTTGTGACAGCACAAAAATTGGACGATGAGTGGCGAGCTCACGCTATGCTGGATTTTCATCAACATGGGCTTGAAGTTCATGGAGATAACATTGATGCTGAATGTTACTGGGGTAAAGTGTTTTGCATGAAAAACGCTGCGGGAGAATACCTGTTCTCAAACATAAAAATTGTTATTTCATTATTGCTGATATTGCCTTTTTCAAATGCGTCAGTCGAGCGCAAATTTAGTGTCCTTAAAAATTTAAAAACTGAAAACCGCAATAGATTGAATACAGATACTGTAGTATCATTAATGGCTACAAGGGAAGGGATTAAAAAACTGGGCGGCAGTGTCAAGTTTAACCCTTCGAACAAAATGCTTTCGACTAATATATGGAAAAAAATATAAAAGATAAACAATAAATATTATTTAAATAATTGATTATAGTTTCATTTTATAAAAAAACTTTTGAGGGGAATTTGTGGGGAATCAGCCGATTTTTATCCCCAAATTTGGGGAATTCGATCAGGATTTTTGGGGATTTGGATGAATTAGCTTTGGCAACCCTAATTCCGCATCCCCGCGTACCCTTCCCGCCCAGTTTAGTCGTCCGATATCTGTCGCGCGGGAAGGGCGTGCTGCTCTCTGTCATTTCGCTACTTACGCGCGCCCGCGTAGCCTCGTGTGAACAATGCCGTTTACGTTTTCTAATCGGGAGTATCTAGACATGGTAGTGTGCTGCATCATGACCGGTGAAAGTTTAATCGCAGCACGTAACCGGTACCGTGAACTGTATGGTGACCAACGACGAGTGCCTGCTATACAAACCATCCTGGGGGTCTACCAGCGCTTGCTAGACTATGGCCAGTTCCGTCCTCGTCAACCAGATGCCGGCCGGCCACAGTTACCTGGTGACATTGAAGATCGAGTGTTGGACTACTTCAATGATAATCCACACGCAAGCACACGTGACGCAGGTCGGGACTTAGGAATAAGTCACGTTACTGCGTGGAATGTGCTGCATGAGGAAGGCCAACATCCGTACCACTTTTTAAGGGTACAGGAACTATTATTACCCACAGATCACGAACCACGGCTGAGATTCTGTAGGTGGTTAGTGGAAGAACCTGGTCGCAAGATTTTATGGACAGACGAGTCCACTTTTAGTAGAGTGGGCTTAT
Source organism: Xestia ashworthii (assembly GCA_950022955.1). Classification (NCBI taxonomy): domain Eukaryota; kingdom Metazoa; phylum Arthropoda; class Insecta; order Lepidoptera; family Noctuidae; genus Xestia; species Xestia ashworthii. The sequence goes on from OX465569.1 coordinate 17,246,649, forward strand.
TTAATATCCACAATGCTCACTGGTGGTGGTACGAAAACCCGCGAGCTGTGGTCCCTGACCATTTTCAGCACCAGTTCTCAGTGAACGTATGGTCTGGAGTCATAGGGCAGACGGTACTCGGACCCGTCTTCTTGGAACGCCTTAACGGCGAAACATACTTGCAGCTGCTCGAGTCTGTGCAGGAGATGCTGGAAGATGTTCCTGTTGCAGAAATAAGGGACCACTTCTTCCAGCAAGATGGAGCGCCTGCACGCTATCACCAAGAAGCCCGTGCGTACCTGGATAATATCTATCCCAACCACTGGACACTGGCCGCGGTGGGCCTATTGCTTGGCCGCCTCGGTCGCCCGATCTCACGCCTCTAGACTTATATCTTTGGGGACGTGTGACAGACTTGGTGTATGGACACAACGGGCACAGTATTCGAAACGTGGACGAATTAAAGACCCGCATAATAAGTGCATTCAACATTGTTAAAAATGATAGAGACACATCAATTGCAGTGCAAACGAACGTAATACGTCGTGCTCACTTGTGCATTGGACAAAGTGGTGGCCATTTCCAGCACCTTTTGTAAATACGGTAAAAATCAAGACTTCTTGTTAATATTTTTTTAATTCATTATTATGGTCAATAAAATAAGTTATTTGTAAGTAATTCCATGAATTGCCAGTCCAGTGCAAAATGTGATGGGAAAGTTAGAATCAGCTGTAGAGTTTACGTTTGCGCTATCGCAGGGGTGAATGACCCCGCGCGCGGGCGGCGGCGCCCTGCACGGTGTACAGTCAAGTGCACATATTCAATAATTTTGTGCGCAGTAAAAAAAATGCATATCTTTGAAACGGATCGTTAATTGGATACATATTTTTCGTGATTATATTTTATTTGTGATTCCAAACAACTCAAGTTTCTTGCAGCTAATTTTTTTACACCTTATATAGAGGACAACGAAGAACGCCAGAGACTCGCGGCAGGTCTGCGATTAGATCGTCCAATCGTCACGGAAATCAATCATTTCTTGCACGAAGTCAATCCCTTGATTGACTGTTTCAAACAATTGCATAAAGAAACATCTGAAGAAGCGCATTTAAGTTTCGAACGTAGAACGTAGTTTGCGGGCCTGTGGACGGTTAGCTATGGGCTAGCTAGCCGCCCGTCCGTCTAACGACGACAGGCCGTGTCGACGGCGCGTTAGTGTTCCACGCGCGCCTCAAAGAGATATCAGCATAAGAGGAGGGGCCCACAAGGGCCGAAGTCTGCCGGGGTTGCGGGCCTGTTCGAAAGAGATACCGCGGCCCCGGAACATAAAGGGCGAGGAAGGAACATGGATGGGTTTTAGTCAGTAAAAGTCTGGCACTCCCGCTCCGCCCAGAGTGGGAGAAGTCATTTGATGATTTCACAACCGAAAAAAAAAAAGTTCGGACGTACAACGCGTCAAACTCACGATAATATTCTCGGTGATATGCCATTAGGAAACGAGATTGCCGCGATTATTAGCACGGAAAGGGAACGGTTTCTCCCACGGTGTATTTCCATCTGGAAAACGGGCGCGAATAAACCCCACACGGTCGACGTCTTTCATCCGTTGTATGCAACGTTTCAATACCCGCTATTGTACCCGCAAGCCACCGCGGGGTGGTACATAAACAAAGTTGACAACAACAACGCGGAATTGACTCAAAACAAATACGTCCGCTGTTCACTGTTATCAGAGCCGCGTTTTCATGATTTCGGTAAACTGTCAGAGGAATGGTTAGTGGATATGTATTGTCGTATCGAAGAAAAACGATTGCGCTACGTTAGTAACATGCAGAACCAATCTTCGATGAGATTGGCACCTCTGCATGAACTGCAAGACAATGTCGAAACATCGGCGCGGTAAATAAGTTCAGACGAAACTGTACAAGGAGAGGGTGGTGTCGTTCCAGCTCGCATTTACTTACCAAACACGTTTACGGGAGGGCCACGTAACATGAAAACGAAATACATGGATGCGATCGCGTTAGTTAACAGACTAGGTACACCATAATTTTTCCTAACAATCACATGTTATCCAAAATGGATAGAAATTCAACAATCCTTATTACCAAGGCAAAAGCCACATGCGAGACTATGCGCACGAGTATTTAGTTTAAAATTAGCACAACTGCTGAAAGACCTGCGATCGGGCGCATGGTTCGGTAAGCACATGTACATGATTTATGTGATAGAATTTAAAAAACGAGGTTTACCTCACGCTCATATATGTTTCCGCGTGGAAGGTCCGGGACCCGTACAGAATTAAGACATAGACAAGTTTGTTAGGGCTGATATCCCGAATGCAACCGAAGCCGAATGTAAGTTGCGCCAAATGGTCCTAAATCATATGATACACGGTCCCTGTGGGCCGTCTAACAGAAGCGACCTTCCATGTTGGGATAGTACGAAGGAGAAGTGCTCCAAGTACTTTCCAAAACGCGAAACCGAAGTTATGCACCATACCGACAAGGGTTTCATCCACCTCCGTATTAGCAGTAATAACGAGGCAATAATTAAATTCAGAAACCGCGAAGTTACTGTTAATGATCTGTGGGTAGTTCCTTACAACACCGCCATCCTCTTGAAGTAAGATTGTCATGCGAATTTAGAAACTTCCTCGACTCGAAAACTCGTCAAATACTTATTCAAATACATGTTGAAAGGCAAAGATGGGGCGCGTGTCACGATAGTTGCCGAGGAAGATAGAAACAACGATGTAGAGCAATACGTTACGAAAAGATATATAGGTGCTTGAGATGCCGCGTGGCGAGTTTTTGAGTACGATTTGACGATGCGCGAACCCACCATCCAACAACTGCCAGTCCACCTCGAAAACTACCAAAGCGTTTTCTTTAGGCAAGATTCGGTAGCTGACGCCGCTCAAAGTAATAGTTCTGCTCTATTAGATTATTTTAACCGGCCGGCCGGAGACGAGTTCGAAAACCTGACGTACATTTAACACGCCCAACTACAAAAAATGTGAAAGTCCACCGATTACAAAACAAATTCGTCACAAAAAGGCAGCGGGGGGTGAATGTTGCTCGGTGCCGCGGCTATAGAGATCTTTTGAAAATCGGCGGGTTGGATTGTCGAACGTTTCAGGAAGTCGCTCGAAATGTAGGCATCGCGGATGATGAAATAAATAAATAAATGACGAAATCGAATACGAGAGAGCTCTCGAGGAAGCTGCGAATTTTCTAACGGGAAAGCGACTTCGTCGATTTTTCGTCCTCTTGGCCGTAAGCGGTGCCCCAGTCGGTTTATTTTGGGATAAATTCAAAAACCAAATAACCTAAGATTACCTCGAACGGATGCCAAATGATACCGACAGGGCCTATAAAATGAGTCTCATCCAAATCGACAGACTTTTGCGTAAACACGGGACCAGTCTTGTAGAGCAGGGGCTGCCCAATATCCGCGACGATACTCGTACCACCGAGTTAGGTCGAGAGCAGATCGAATTCAGTGCGGGCAAGTTAAATGCGTACGTCGAAACATGGCAGTCTACCGATCAAAGAGCTGTGTTCGAGTATGTCGACCGACTTGTAGAAAGAAAGAAAGAAAGAAAGATTTCCGTTAGACCTTGTGGACGATCACGGGTATTGGAACATAACGAACGGTTCCCAACGCACAGATTTGATACGCCACGCTTCGGTTATTATTTATGACGAAGCCCCGATAGCTCAAAAATATCTAATTCACTTGCTTGACCGTTCGTTACGCGATTTGATGCAAACTGATGAACTTTTCGGCGGTAAAATAGTCATTTTTGCAGGAGATTTCCGTCAAATTCCACCGGTGGTTCCGAACGCGCGAAATAATGCCGACGTAGTCAATTGCTCTGTGAAAACGTCGTGGATTTGGGAACAGATTGAAATCTTTAAATTATCAATCGCGCAAAGATCTAGGGAAGACGAAGAATTCTCGGAACAGCTATTGAATATCGGCTCTAATTCAATAGTCTCAGTTCCAGTCCAAACCGGTAGAGTCACACAAAACCTAATTGACGTGTCGCCCATTGAATTTGTCACAGATCTCGATGATTTAATAGACTTTGTTTTTTCAGACGTTTTAGACGAACCAGACGTTTGCTGCCACAGAGCAATTTTGTGCAACTATATTATGAACATTAAGGAAATAAATGCAAACATTTTAGATCGCGTACCCGGTGAATTAATACATTTCTATTCGGTAGATCAAACGGCAACCGATGACGCGGACGAATTATTCTTAGGATCAGACACTCTAAATAGAATGCAACCGAAAGGCGTTCCCGAGCATGATTTACAACTAAAGGTAGGATGCGTTTGCATGATAATGCGAAACCTTAGTTTCTCGGATTGCTTAGTAAACGGCACTTAAGTTACGAGTAGTAGGTCATTCTCCGCATCTGATTAGAGTACGAAAACCAGACGATAATGAAGATTACTTAATTCCACGCATAACTTTTAAAGCACCGATTGATTCAAATAGCCCCATAGAAATGATCCGTCGTCAATTTCCTTTACAAATTTGTGACGCGATGACAATACACAAAAGTCAGGGGCAAACAATTTCAAAAGTGGGGGTAGATTTAAGATCCGATGTCTTTAGCCACGGACAGTTGTACGTCGCGTTAGGTAGGGTTCGCAATCGGCGGGATTTAAAACTATTGCTCAATAAAAATCGTGTAATCAATAATAGACCGTTTGTAAATAATGTCGTTATTCCGCAACTATTGTATTAAGTTTTTTTTTTAAATCACCCCATTTGGGTGTGATTAACTTAATTGAAGAGAGGCCCTCTTCAATTAAGTTAATCATTAAATCATGTTGACATTGCTATTCAACGAGCGTTTTTTATTTAATTTGTTTCAGGTTTTTTATATTAATGTAATATTAGATTATGTTTTGGTATCTGGATTAGTTACATTACACTAACTGTGAAAATAAATATTTTATAACCTGTGTTTGTAGCAGATGTTCATTGAGCGTTATGTCGAATAATAACTCTGGTCTAAGCTGTCTATAATTATAAAAAAAATAACGGTTCAAAGAGGTTAGTTTTTGGTGGTATGCGTCTCAGTGTGAAATCAGTTGAACCATGCTGGTCTGGGAATCTTTCCGATTGTAGATCGGAAGCGGATAGTTGCCGGGTAAACCGAATGAGTTAGGCTTTGGATTCTGCAGTACAAGTACGTAAGAAAACTACTTCTGACTACATCACCATCCAGACTCCCATGCTGACTTTCGCGCCACAGACAATGCAAGACCCAGTAATCAGCCAACACCGTAATCAGCCGACACCGACCACACTTGACTGACCCCCCATCATCGGTGCGACAACTCACCTCAGCGACGACTTCGCAATCACTCGGTTCTATGACTTCATCACCATCCAGAGCATGTTCTCGGCAGTAAGCCGATTCTGATCAGCAGTGCAAGTACGTAGGAATCGATAGGACTCGATAAGATGAATTTGACAGTTATTCTCGATAAAATGAGTTTTTATGGAGTTAAACTATTTATTACTGGGTCTTGCATTGTCTGTGGCGCGAAAGTCAGCATGGGAGTCAATGTCAAGTTGTGGTTGCTATCTGACTTGTCTTGGATCGGTAGGGAGAGAAGATACACTGAAAAAAAATTATTTTAGCAAAGTTCCTTTTTGGCTCGGTTACAATCATATTGGTAAATTTTAATTAAGACTTGGCTAAAAATCTACAAGTAAACTTGACAAAGAGTAGACTTGTGAATATTGTTAAATATTCTTGGCTAATAACCAATAAGCATGTTGTTGTTACTACACGAGTATTTCACTCGGTTGTTTTTTACAAACATCGTTAATAATAGATAAGTAGAACTCTTTTGATTGTAATCGAGTAATTATTCGGTTGATTTTTACAAACCAACATATTTATCAATACATAAGATTAACTTAATCAACTCTTGTTGGGATGGGCCAGACATCAGCAAAATATTACCACACCCGCAGAATTTGGATGAGGAAGAATAAATAAAGATGTTTAAAAAAACTTGTTTTATTGGTATCACTTGATAAGCTGAAACTTAGCAAGTATTTTAAAAATCCTAGAATCGTGTCGGGTCCCCTTTTTTATTTATTCTTTATTTCAGGCTATTATGGCCAATAAAACAATACTTAGAGAAGTATATTAATTTTTTTTTTGAAAAAAAAAAGACACCGACTTCTAAACTAAACACAAAAAAGTGTAAAATAACTTTTCTTTCGGAAGTCGGTGACTTTGTTTCTTATTTGCTTGACTTTTTTGTCACCGACTTCCGAAAGAAAAGTTATTTTACACTTTTTATGTGTTTAGTTTAGTATTGTGCCCTTTTTAGTGAGTATTGTGCATATGCGATAGCAGCAATCGCGGTTGATTTGCTGTCATTTCTTGAAGAGTTCCCTCGATTTCTCCAAGATCCCGGGATCAGATCCTGACCATATTACCATAGGGCCATCTGTGAAGTATACCCTTTCTAACAAAAAAATAATTTTTGAAAGCGGTCCAGGCATCATCGAGAAATCGGGGAACATACATAAAAAAAAAAAAAAAAGATTACGACGAATTGAGAACCTCTTCCTTTTTTCGAAGTCGGTTAAAAATAATAACTCGAAACTAATACGTATTTTTAACAATAAACTTAAAAACTACCTACTGCACACGAAATGAATGCGCTTCAATCACGTAACTAGACTTGTCAAGTGCAATAGATCGTCTAGGGGACCCTTTAGTTAAGCCCACTAAAAAGTTCATGACTGGATATCTATATTATTCACGGCCTTTTCGAACAAAAATTCTTGCACACACAAAGTCAGAACCTAACGTTGAGTTTAATAAAATATTTTTCATTTAAAGACGAAGGCCATCTCCTTTATGATTTTATAAATTTATATGGATCCTTTTTGGTGCATTTCATAATTTGAAACAGGAACTGTCAATCAAATTCGAGTAAAAGATGAAAATCAGCTGTCAATATTTTCCCTATAAAAATATACAACGCATTGAAGACATTATTAGTGCTACTGTTTCCCTACTACTGATTAAGGCTGGGAATAGACGTCAGATTTTTTCATCCTACTATCGGATCCGACTGTCTGATCAGACTGTCTGAAGGCACTCGTGCCATACATTTGTTTGAATACTTAATACACATCCGATCCGATAGTCGGATCGGACGTCCGAGTCGGAAACAGCGCCAAGGCGTTACGATTTTATTTTCCGATCCGATTGTCTGAAGGCGCGGTCTGCATACTTTTGTACAGAGACCAAATAGACGTCCGACTCTTTCTTCCGATTTGCCAGTTGACTCTCTGGCGTGACACTGAACGGACGCATCGCATGTTGTGGCTGTGGTTCGGACGATGGCGGAAAATTTCGACACCGAACGGCTTATTATGGCCGTAGAAAAACGTAGTTGCTTATGGGATACAGGCAGTGAAGGGTATCACGATAGACAGATGAAAGACTTGGCTTGGGAAGACGTGTGTGACGAAATATTGGAAGAAGCATGGGTTTTAATGGACGTTGAAAAGAGAAAGAAAATATGTAAGTAACCTTTTTCACAATTTTACCTCAAAGTAAACAAGATATTCTATTTTTTTTTCAGTGTACGTGGCTTTAAAATAAGTTCATAGATTTAATATCAATTGAAAAATAATAGTTTATCTTTTGCCCATATTGTGAACATGTTGCAACAAGTTTTATTGTAGGTATTGTAGGTAACTGCAATACAGCAAATTGTCTCATAAAAGATGGCCAGTATTGTATTTACTACGTAGAAGTCAACCTGAATCTTGGATTTCACATTAACACAATATTAAAACAAGGAATATTAGGTACGTAGATTCGAGGGGTGGTCAAAAAGTTCGCGAAATGACAGGGAAGAAGTAAACATGAAACAATTTTTCCTTTTCAATGAATTCTCTTTTAACTTTAATACATTTATTGGATCTATCAAATAACGTATTAATACCGTCGTCGCAAAAAATATGTTTATCTTGCAAAAGTCAACTAATGCTGCAAGCAGTTTCAACCTCTTGCAATATTATAAGGAAGCCAGATAATAAATCAGGCGAACGTTTTGAGAGTTTTAATAATATCAACCTGGTTCACCAAAATATTCAAGGATTATTGAACAAAGAATTAGAAGTAGAATTTTTCCTGAATTGTAACAACATAGATATTCTTTGTATAACGGAGCACTGGCTCAAATGTCACCAATTAATTTTCAATTTTAGTAATCACCAGGTTGGTAGTTCATTCTGCAGGGTAAATGCTATACATGGCGGCGCATTAATCCTAGTAAATAATCATCTTAAATTTAAAGAACGCAAGGATATTGTAAGCCTATCTGTTGAGCGAACAGTTGAAATAGCCTGTATAGAATTGGAGCAGTTTATCATTTTAAGTGTATATAGACCTCCTTCAGGGTTGTATGATTGTTTTGAAAAGGTAATGGATGAAGTATTGCATAAAATCTGTAGTTCTAAGAAGTCTATAATCACTTGTGGTGATTTTAATATTAATTTGTTAGAAAATTCTGGGTTAAGTACAAAAATTTTAAGCCTGTTTCAGTCATACAATCTTGAAAATAAATTTCTCGAGCCCACTAGAATAACCCCAACTAGTGCGACTTGCCTAGATAATATTTACACTGATATTATACCCACCCAAAAGGGAATTATTAATTTAATCGATTCAGATCATTGTGGGCAATTGATCACAATTCCAAATGTAAACAAGAAAGTCACTAAAAAGGATATCATTGTTAATCCAAAAAGTAAAAATCGCCTGGAAACTTTGAAAACTAAACTTTTATCAAAACTACCACTTTTGTCAGCTAGTGATGATCCCAATCAACACTATAACGATTTTTTCAGCATGTATTGCGCACAATTTGAAACCACATTTGTCCCTAAGACAATCTCGGTAAATAGTAACGCTTCTTTCAATGACTGGGCCACCATTGGTATTCATAAGAGTCGAAAACGACTTTATGAACTGTATGAAGAGCGGACTTATACAAACACTGTAGAATTTAATTTGTATGTTAAGAATTATTCAAAATTATTTAAAAAAGTTTGTTTCTTAGCAAAGTCACGTTACTTGAGTTCAAAAATTAAAAATAGTAGTAATGTAATTAAAATGACATGGAACATTATTAATAGCGAAACGGGAAGGTCTTGCAACCGAAATAGTGACTACAGCCTTGCTATTGGCGATAATATTTTAAATTCAGACACTCAAGTTGCCACAGCCTTTGAAAATTTCTTTGCAGATATTCCCGTATCGACTACTAAATCGCTTAACTCGTCACCTGCTGCTGCCGAGTCTTTACTAAGGGAAAACGTTTCAGTCTGTGATTCCGAATTTAACTTTCATTATGTCACCTGTAAAGATATTATTAAAACTTTTCACACCTTAAATGTTAAAAAGACCGCCGATCTATGGGGTCATTCTGTGGACGTTGCTAAATCCATTATAAACGTTGTAGCTCCTTGTTTAGCTGTAATATTTAACGATTGTATTGACCGTGGTGAGTTTCCTGATCTAATGAAATATAGTAAAATAATACCATTGTTTAAATCGGGTAGTACATCAGACCCCACTAATTATAGACCCATTTCAGTACTACCCACTTTTAGTAAAATTTTTGAAAAATTAATTTTGGAACAAATGCAAAGTTATTTCAATAAACATAAGTTATTGCATAATAAACAGTTCGGTTTTACAAGGGGTCGTTCAACTACTGATGCCGGTGTTGAACTTTTAGGACACATTTATAATGCTTGGGAGGACAAATGCGATGCTTTGGGAATTTTTTGCGATTTATCTAAAGCTTTCGATTGCGTTCTTCATGAAACATTAATCAGGAAACTACACCACTACGGAATCCGTAACGCCTCGCTGGATCTTCTTACTTCATATTTGAGTGACAGGATTCAGAGAGTTGATGTTAACGGGAAAAGATCTCCCGGATCCGTGGTAAAAATGGGGGTACCCCAGGGCTCAATTCTTGGTCCATTTTTGTTTTTGATTTACATAAATGACTTGCCTTACCTCATAAAGGATAATCATGACGTAGTATTGTTTGCAGACGACACTTCTCTTTTATTTAAACTCAAACGTCAGCAGTCAGTTATGGATAATGTTAATAGCGCCCTGGCAAAAGTCGTTAATTGGTTTAATGTTAATAATCTACTCTTAAATGAGAAAAAAACTAAATGTATTAAGTTTACGATACCACATGTAAGACAAGTTGAAACTACTGTACTAATTAAGGATGAAGAGTTGCAACTGGAAAATAGCACAGTGTTCTTAGGCATAACTTTGGATGCAAAGCTTCAGTGGGGCCCGCACATAGACAAATTGTCGAAAAAACTTAGCTCTGCAGCATACGCCGTTAGAAAAATTCGTGAATTAACTGATTTAGAGACAGCCCGTTTAGTTTACTTTAGTTATTTCCATAGCGTGATGTCGTACGGTATTCTCTTGTGGGGCAATGCCGCCGATATTCAAACAATATTTGTTTTACAAAAAAGGGCAATTCGTTCAATTTATAAACTAGGTCCCAGATACTCCCTCAGAGAAAAATTTAAAGAGATTAATATTCTTACTGTGCCCTCTCAGTTTATTTATGAAAACCTTTTGTACGCACACAAAAATATTAATTTGTTTAAAAAATACAGTGATATCCACAACATAAATACGAGGAACAAACACAAATTTATTATTCCTGCAACGAGGCTCAAAAAAATAGGGGGTACGTTCAAATGCCAATGTATACGTTTTTACAATAAACTTCCAAGCCATATTCAAGCACTAAGCCTAAATAAATTCAAATCGTTTATAAAACGGAAGTTATGCCTGAAAGCCTTCTATCATGTTAATCACTATCTCGAAGATAAAAAGGCTTGGGATTAAGCTGCTCCAATTTGCTCTGTGAATGTTGAAATTTCGGGCTTCGCTTGTTTATTATTGATTCCTTTATTTTATACACTGTGACATTGAATGATTTGACATGAATACTTAGTTCAGTATTTTATTATTTTTTTTTACTTTACTTATTTTTATTTTTTATGTGTGTGTTTATTTGACATGAATATTTACTTGTGACTGTCATGACATTTAATGATTTGACATGAATACTTAGTTCAGTATTTTATTATTTTTTACTTTATTTTTGTTTATTTTATGTGTGTGTTTGACATTTCGTATTTTTATTGACATTCGAATTTGAATTGTAATATTATTATTTATTTTATTTAATTATTGTGAATGTGAGGACCTTGTGGGTCACTTATTGTTGTTTTTTTTTTTCCCACGACTGTCTGGCAGTTTGAGTACTATAAGCGACCTACCCAAATGTCCTTTCTTTGGTATTGTTCGTCGTTTCGTTGAGCTCCTTGAGTTAAAGGTCGAGCTACACGATAACTGACAAATGCTTGCACTGACTGGACAGGTCCACTCAAATCTGTATGGTTCTTTCTTCAAAAGACCATCTCAGACACTAATCTGCATAGTTCTCATGTGAGTTGAACAAGATTGTCTGGACTTTAAAAGAGACTATGACCTCTGAGTTTGTTTCGGCTGTTTCTTCTCAGAGTAGTCAGGTACGAAACACCGGCCCCATCTAGTTTAAAAACATGACGTGTAAAAGTGTTTGAGAAAACCTACTTACTGAATAAATATCATTTATCATTTATCATTTAACCAACCTCTCTATTCCGCGAACTTTTTGACTTCCCCTCGTAGATAGATATGTAAGTATACTCATTTATGTAAGGCATACGTTTTATTTCTACGTAACTAGTTTTATAATCATAGAGTAAAACTACATTTCAGTTACTAATAATATTCGTCTATGCAGTTAAATGGTAATAATCTCGGTCACACTGTGTTCTGTACATATCGATTTTGCCACGTTATTTCTCCCGCTGGTGAGTTGAAATATTCCGTGAATCTGTCACGGACACTCCTTCCATGGTTAGTGGATCTATGTTGTGAACACTGGTATGGATTGTCCTCAAAATAATGCACCAACGTATCTTCAAAATTATAACCATCTCTAGCTCGCACGTAGTTGTGTAAAACACAGGCTGTTTTTGTAACCAGCATTGCAAAATCCGGCGGAATAGTCATATTGGTATGAAATATCCTCCATTTATTTGATAGTATACCAAAAGCACATTCAACTACACGTCTAGCTCTACTGAGTCGATAGTTAAAAATTCGTCGTTGTGTATTTGTAGTCAAAGAACTTCTCGGGTAAGGTCTCATAAAGTTAGTATTTAGAGAAAAGGCTTCATCGCCCAAAAATACATGAGGTAGCTTTACTCCTTCAGCGTTCGGCAACTCTGTAAGACCTGGTATATTGAGTTGATTTTGCTTTAGCATTTTAGCAAAAGTCCAGTTATTAAAAATATTACTATCACTGTCTTTACCATAGGCACCAACGTCTATTGCCAAAAATCTATAGTCTGAATCGACAACAGCCAATAGTACAATAGAGTAGAAAGTCTTATAATTATAGAAGTTAGAGCCACTAAATTGAGGGCAGATCAGACGGATATGTTTACCATCTACTGCCCCCAGGCAATTCGGAAAATTGGTCCTTTTATAAAAATTTGCTGAAATTTCAATCCATCGTTGTTTAGACGAGGGTGGCTTCATTTCCAACGGTTGGAGTGCATCCCATATAGCTTCACATGTATCTTTGACTATTCCAGATATTGTACAACTTCCCATCAAGTAATCATGTTTTAATTCTTCAAAATTTCTGCCGGTCGCGAGGAATCTGAAAAGAAAAATAACAGTTTCAATATTTTCAGGTGCCGATGTAAAAAAGAAATGGAATAATGTAAGGGATTGTTATCGCCGAGAACAGAATAAAATTAAAAACACACCCACTGGGTCCGGTGCAAAAAAAGCAAAACAATACGTCTATGCTGATTTAATGACGTTTCTATCCCCTATTCTAGAAAAGAAAAACCACACAGGTAATTATCCCGATGAAGAAAACACCAGATCTTCAGAAGACCAAGGTACAGAAAATAATCAAAATTTAAGTAATACTCAGGATGTGGAAGATTCTTCAGTAATAGAAAGAAGCACGCCAAAAATTAAGAAAAAGGAAAAGGACGTACCTACTCAAATATTAAAACTCATAAAAGAAAAAAGAAATGAACAAACTGTTGAACATGAGGACGACGATGACAAATACCTACTGAGCTTTCGCACTGAACTAAAGGCAATGACAAAAACTCAAAAAATTGATTTTAAAATAGGAATGTTGCAATTACTACGAAAAATTACTGATCCGCAACATGGCCGCAATACACAACCTTCGTGTTCATCAAGACAAGAATCTCACAACTATCGAACTTCGTCTTTTCGCAGTCCTAGTTCACTTTCAAACTTCTCTTCCCATTCTTCTTCTCCGATCACCTACGACCGTCGGATAATAAATGCACCAAGTACTGCTTCTTACTCTCCAATCATAAAAACTATGCGAACTACAGGATCCGTTCCACTGTTTTTAGTAAACCCAGCACCACAGCAAGAAATCCCTAATCAAATTGGAGTATCCCACCTTCCAAGTTCTTCAACTATGAACGCAACAGAAACTGTTTCATTGAATGTCCAGTCCACCTCGACTCCAGGTCCTGCTATACGACTAGAGTCATCATTATATGAAAACGATGAAGAGTATGTAGATGATGATATGAACATGTATCTCAAATTCAAAAACGAAGACTTGTAACTAATCTGTTAACTTTTTAATTAACTTTCATAATTTTTTTGAAATAAATACATACTTAAATGCTATTTACATTAGATATCTAATAATTAAGGCTATTCGGACAGAAAAAAAACTTAATATTCACAAATTGTAACAATCTTTTGATTTGTGTTAGTTTAATTAATTATCTGCCAGAATGGTCTTCATTATTAGTGATTTTTATTGTTTTCTTACCTTAGAGTAATAGCCAACTTTTCTTCAGCAGGAATAGCCGGTCTCATTGAAGTATCTCGTTTCGTTAATCTTTCTTTTATTAAGTTCAAAAGTTCGTTATAGGAGCTTATACTCATTCTATAAAAATCAAAAAACTTTTCAGGGTATCTCAGTAATTTTGGATGTTTTAAGTGGAAATTACTGTCGGTAAGTCTTGTCAGATTGATTGGGTGGATCCAATAGCGACGTTTTTTCTTCCTCCGCGCTAACACGAGAAAATATGCAATAAGTAACAGTAATTCGTCGTCCATCTTTTCTTTCCGCTCCGTATGCAAGCAAGCACAGCTCGAGAACGACTGAGTTCAGACAAAATCTGGCGCAAGAATCGGACGTGTATCGAGTGAAACCGATCAGATAGTCTGATCAGACAATCGGAAACAAAATCTGACGTCTATTCCCAGCCTAAAACCAACGTTATTATGGAGCGGCGACGTCATTTAAGCAGGGAAGAAATGCTCAGAGCCGTGGGAATGATAGAAGCTGGTTGCCGGCAACGTACTGTGGCTTTAGCTCTGAATACAAGTCAGAGTGTTATCAGTCGACTTTGGACACGTTACCGAAGCACTGGTACCGTGGCTGAGCGCCATGGAGGACGGTATCGCAGCACCACACGGAGACAAGACCGACACATTCAAATCTTAACTCGAAGAGCTCCAACAATAACCGCCATGATGTTAGCCGTGAGGCTTCATCACTCTTCAGGGAACTTAATTAGCGACCAAACAGTCAGAAACCGCTTGCATGAAGTGAACCTTCATTCCCGAAGACCGCTACGGGTACCGCCTATAGCAATGCACAATCGTAGGATTCGATATCAATGGGCTCTTGAACACAGAAATTGGGCAGAAGAACAATGGCGTTTCGTGTGCTTTTCTGATGAGTCTCGTTTTGGTATGAGACCGGATACAAGACGTATACGACACTGGAGAACCCCTGGACGCCAACAGCGATTAAAATCCTGCCAGGAAGTCCATCCTTATAGTGGTGGAACCATCATGGTATGGGCGGGTATTTGGATCGGCGGAAGAACTGAGTTGATTTGGATCAGAAGCAACCTCAACGCTCAAATTTATGCTGAGACGATTGTATCAGACGTCGTCGTCGTTCCTCTACAAGTGCAAATCGGTCCCTTATTTCAGTTAATGCATGATAATGCACGACGTCACACCGCAAGAGTTGTAAGACAGACTCTCGCCGCAGCTAACATCAATGTCCTGCCCTGGCCTGCTCAGTCGCCAGACTTGAACCCGATTGAGCATGCATGGGATATGCTACAGAGAAGAGTTCTGCCGAATATGGAGGGTATCCAGTCCCAAGAAGACCTTTTTTTGTTGTTGCAACGAACATGGGCGGCCATTCCACAGCGTGATTTGGATGAACTCATTTTGAGTATGCCAAACCGATGTTCTTGTGTTGTTAGTGTTCGCGGTAGAAACACGGATTATTAATTGTTTAAGTTACCCAATAAAATTAAAAAAAAAACTGTTATTTCAGTCTTTTTTTCGAACTTTAATGTTAGTGGTTCAAATATCAAAAATCCCTTAATTAGGAAAATGGCAAATTTCTTTATTAATGCAAAGGTGACTTGGTTTATCGTTACTGTGACAAACGAAAACACTTCATTTGATGAATCCTTAAAGAAAATTTTAATTAATATCAATCAGGAGAAAAGTTATTGCAAAAAAATATGTTGATCCCTAGACACTTTTGATGTGTGTATATTTTTGTTTTTTAGGTTGTCGTTAGCTCAGATAATTGATGTATTGGAGACCGAAGAAGATATAATCGAAGCTACTGTCAACACATGCCCTCCTAGTGACCATATGTTGAGTGATGCTGATAGTGATGATGAAGATGCGCTTGTGGGAGATTTGGATCATCTAACAGGCAACCAACTTCGTGCTGAGGCGCAACTTCAATGCGTACGGAGGTCAGGAACAGGGTTACAGTCGGAAATAATGGGACAAGAAGATTCCAGCGGAGATGACGTGCCTCTGTCCGATATTGCAAGACTTCCACAACGCATCAGCAAATAAGAAAAAAGAAGGTTACAGTAAAAAGAAAATGGAAGCAAGTAGATTTACGCGAACATCAAAGAAAATAATGGATTCGGCCTGAGTTTTTAGAAACTAATGTGCCTGTGGCTAGGTTTGAATTATTCTACGACCAAGAAATTATTGATTTGTTTATTGAAAATTCAAAAAAGTATGCTGTTTTTGTAGGAAAACAGTTTGACGTTACAGAAGAAGAGATCCGCCTTGTTTTTGCAATATTTTTGCTGAGTGGTTACAACGTTCAGGCTAGAAATCGTATGTACTGGCATACCGGAGCTGATACTTACCATCCTGGCGTAGCTAATGCCATATCACGATCAAGATTTGAACAAATACTTCGATTTATGCTGTATGTGATAACGCAGCATTAGACGCCCAAGACAAGTTTACTAAAGTGCGACCGTTATGGGATAAACTGAACCAAAAATGGATGAAGTATTGACCTCAGTACAATGAAGTTAGCATCGATGAATCAATGATTCCGTATTATGGCCATCATAGTACAAAACAGCATATTCACGGCAAGCCGATACGTTTTGGATTCAAATGTTGGTGTATGAGTACACACCTGGGATATCTCATGCAAGCCATACCTTATCAAGGAGCTAGCACGGGCAATACCAATCCTGATCTAGGTGTAGGAGGATCGGTTGTTACAAACTTGGTTGCCAAATTGCCTGCAGGTTTCAAAGTGCACGTTTACATAGATAATTTTTTTACGTCTTTTAGATTGCTTAGCTTTGAAGGAATCTGGCCATCAAGGGACAGGTACAATACGAGCCAATCGTGTAGAAAATGCGCCGTTGAAGGCAGTGCCAATAGTAAAAAAAGAAACACGCGATTCCTACCATCAAATGAAAAACAGATGAAAAATCAGGCGTGACTCTGATTCGCTACAATGAAAACAGTGTAGTTACTGTGGCATCTACTTGTGAAGGTGTTGCACCCTTAGGATCTGCTCAGCGTTGGTCAAGTAGCGAAAAGAAGAAAGTGTCTGTTCAACAGCCTATCTGTGTACAGATGTACAATAAATACATGGGCGGAGTGGATCGCCTTGCTCAGAATATAGGCTGCTATCGTATCAGCATCAATAAAAAAAATGGTACTGGCAACTGCTGATGTGGCCTTTGAATGCCTCGATGAACAACGCATTTCAGTTGTATAGACTTTCACCGGCTGGGCAAGAGAAGGGTCATCTTGATTTTTTATCTTTCATCAGGACAGTGGTTACGACGTATCTGGCAAAGTATGCTTCAGCCCGCTCCATAGGCCGCCCACTAAAGCCAGCTACACGCAAAAGGAGAATTCCAGATGATGTTCGTCTGGATGGAGTTGGTCACATTATTATTTCCAGTGATACTCAGATACGTTGTGGTCAATGCCATAAAAATACTACGAAAAAATGTCGAAAATGTAATGTTGGTTGCCATTCGAACTGTTTCGAGACTTTTCATTTGTAAAATCTCATTTTATTTTCTGTGTTTTATGTTGTCAAATAAAGATAAAATAAATAAATATTCAATATAATTCTATAAATGAGTAAAATTATTTACATAACCTAGTATAACTAAAACAGAACAATCTCTGAAAAAGTATTTCGCGTAGCGGGCCGTGCTCAGCAATATTTCCAAAATCCTGCAATAATCATCAATTTTTTATATAAATCATGTTTCTCAGGGATGTTTTGGCCTATAATAATATAAAAAAGTCGCTGGTTTGCGAAAAAAGAAAAGTTGAGCAAATATGGGTTAATAATATTTGGGACAAAATGAAAACCTTAATTGATATGTCTCTTAAAGAACATACTTGTATAAACATTAGAATTTAGAACGGGATATTTACCATGTCAGTCTAAAAACTCATATACTTGTGTAAAAGTTAATTTCGATTATTTTGCTTTGTTTCTAATGTTTAACCAAAAAAGTGAAAAATAACTTTAGCTTCAGAAGTCCGTGACCATTGTTTGATTGATTTATTAAGTTTTGTTGTCACCGACTTCTGAAGCTAAAGTTATTTTTCACTTTTTTGAAGTCGGTTCAATTTTTTTGCAAAAAAGTTTTTATTTTTCACTTTTTAGTGGTTCACTTGTGCTTACCCCTTCACAGCGTACTGGTGCGGTGGCGTGATGATATGTTATGAACTGGTGTAAACAATAGACAGACAATAGATTTCAGCAATCCCAGTCCATTTGCTAGCATTTATTGAGGAGTTCCGTTCCATATCTCCGAAGTTCGTGATCAGATCCTGACAATATTTCTATGGGACCAACTTGGAAGTATACCCTTTCAAACAAAAAAAGAATTTTTCAAATCGGTTAAGGCGTCTTCGAGTAATCGGTGAACATACATAAAAAAAAAATACATACAGTCGAATAGAGAACCTCCTCCTTTTTGGAAGTCGGTTAAAAATGATTCGGCTTATTGGACGATACGCACGAATTTAACTCGCACAAAACGTGCGAATCGACTCCTTTAAAACATATAATTTTTTCTGTAGTCGATTCGCACGAATTTCATTTATTGGCGTGCGAATCGACACCCTCACAAATATGTAGTAGACTATTCGCACACATTTCATTTTAAGGTTTAAAAAAATTAAAGTACAGTCGTATTCAGCCATCACTGAAATAAAAATAAAAAATAATCGAAGTTTAAACAGCAGATACAACGACCATACAACCTCTAGACTCCTAATAACAGGCGACCGATGTCTGTCAACACTTAATTAATCTTACAACCGTCGTCACTCACCGAGTTCGAATTAGTTTCGACCACACCTGTGAGCCGCAAACACTTCCGCATTACTCCTTTAAAAAATCGAGAAAATAGACATAATATGGCCTCGTGAATAATAAGTTGGTGTGATAAAGAAAGCCGGACTTCCAGTTTTCTGAAAGACGGTATCACATTTCATCGGTAATTTAAAAGTTCCATAATCTAAATAAGATTAATTTTCTGACAATATTTATCGGAGTTCATCTTATACTGGTCATACTTGATGTCTTTTCTGCCGCACTAACAATAAGAGCAGTAAGTAATTTTTTTTTTAAATGGAGTTAGTAGTTGATTCTGTATCGCCACGAAATGCTCTTTAACCCTTAATTCACCACCTGAGTCCCAGGGACTCACATTCAAATTTCGAAACTCCATATTTCGTTCGTTTTCGCGACTTCATAGCCCCCCGCCACAGTACCTTCCTGCAGCGTCGCGGGCGACGCGGGGTGGAGCGGACGTGCGCGTACGGCTCTTATATGGTGAGTTATTACGCCAAGTGAGTCCCTGGGACTCATGGTGGTATTTTATGTTATAATATTTATTTTAAATTTATGTTTTCAATGCCTTTATTTCTTGCCATTATTACTTGATTTTATTTATTATTGATAATTTATTAATCTCGTAATGTTTTTTATTGTTGTAGAATCACAAAATGGCACACAAACAAAAAAAACTTCATCAGTGTATGTAAATGCAGAAAATGATAATTCAGTTTTGGATTCTTGGCTTCAACAAGAACTCGACGATGAAATTGGGAGTGACAACGAAGATGATAGTCAACTAAGTACTACTATTTGTGCCATTATAAAAAGAGAACAAAGACTGCTTACTGTTGCTGCAAATGTATGAAGCCAATATGTTTGTCTTGCTCTAAAAAGATTTATCAACGCTGCTCTTAGGTATGGGTCAAAACCCGTTGCACAATTTTTATTTTTGTATAGAAGCATATGTTTTTGTTATTTTGATTTTATTTTGTAGTCTATTATGAAAATATATAAAAGATAGTTACTACTGTTTATCAGAAGTTTTTGACAGTTTTAAGAGACTTAATAAAGAACAATTTTCTTTTAGGCTGTTAAATTTAATTCCTATAATTTTTAAGATGATCTCAAGAGTTTTGCTAAGTTTATTGTGTTCTTTTTAGTACTAAATAAATGGTAAAAAGTTAGTAAAAAAAGCATTTAAAAAAATAGTTATTTTATTTATAGAAAAATTAAAATAATGTATGTGAGTCCCTGGGACTCATAGTGGGAGTTTACGCTAGTTCCTTTCACCTGGTGAATTGAGGGTTAAAATGGTCTAATCCTCGTTTTTCTAGCTCTAATGGAACCTAAAAATTCCATTAAGCATAACAGCAGTAAGTTAATGTAACAATTATTTTTTCTAAGCATAAAAGCAGGAAGTATACTTACTCTACGGTAATAAGTATACCTCCGTTATCATTATTCGTCTTTGCTAATAATAAAAGCAGTAGGTCAACATACTGCTGTTTAAATGAGCTTACCCCAAAAGCTTTGAAGTATTAGATACTTATAATAACAGCAGTAATCCCACTTACGGCTTTTATCCTAAGCATACTTTGCAAGCAGATCTACTTTAATTCCTAAGGACATAAGCGGCAGCACCACATACAGCTGATAGATAAGTATTTTTTTGGATTATTTATCATTACCTTACTAAGAATATCAGCAGCAAGTAGAGGAACTGCGCTTACAACTAGCAAAGTTAATTTATTAGTTAATATAATAACAAAACACGATAACAGTAATTCTGTTTACTGCGGTCTTATACAGGAAAAGTTTTTAACCAGTGCGCAAATTTTGACATGATAAACTTGAATGTATTTTAATAGACACGTATTTTTTATTTTGATATGTGTTAGTAGTAAAAAATAAAGTTATCGCTTACGAGACTTATTTACCTATAAACTTATTTTATGGTCGCTTGCCAGTCGGGCGCCCGGTCGACCGACTCACGCGTCGACCGGTCGCCCAACCGGCAACCTGAGATCAGCTGAGTTTTGTAGGTGCGCTCGCTGGATGCGACGGCGCCGACGCAAACTTACCTACCTACGCGCTGACGGTTACTGACCGCCGTTTCGCGCTACTTTTTTAAGTTTAGGCTGTGATATGTTATTTGTAAACGTAATTCCAATTTTTCCTTCATACTTTCATGGGCTTAGGATACATCGTACGTCAGCAGCCAGCGCGTTTTCATTCACAGTATTACAATTAAATTATGTCCATGTTATGCTTATTTTAAAATGGGACAAGATGGAAAAATTTGAAAAAAAAAAAAAAAACTAAAAATGGGAATGTGTTCTATTACTAACACTGAGCTACCAAAAAAAATTTACGCAGTGGTTAAAAACTTTTCCTGTATAGTATCCATTCATAATTATCATTGCAAAGATTTATTTATTTAATACTTTATTGCACACTAATAAAGAAAAAAGTACAGTAATACATAAAAGAGATGTCTGGATTTAATTTTTACGGAGAAAATGAGACGTTCTGGGCAAGAGGGGTGGGTTAGAGGGGAGCGGGACGGCAAACAGCGCTAGCGCTGCTTCCTGCCCGTCCCAAGCCAGTACGGTGAATCGCGTAGTGGAGAGAACACGTCGCGTAGGAGTCGCGCTCCCGATTTCGCGCCATATTTACGTAAGTAATTTTTATTATTCTACTATTTAGTAAATATATGATTAATGTTTCTTGTGCAGAAATCACGACTCTAGACCTAAGAACCAATAGGTAGGTACCTGTTCTTAGCGCTAGACAATCAATAAATCATTAGTTTATAGGCTGGGCAGGTCTGATATTTAAAAAAAGGTGGGCTTGCCTCGTCGACTCTCTGTCCTGTTGTTACACACCTTACTATCGATATCAATATTAACTTAATGAATTCAGTCAGTTCAGATTTACGTATTTTCTGGCGCGAGATAATTGGTCCAATCACGACTCGAATAGATTGCTGGTTGGTAGTGAGGGCAAAAAGCTGATCTGATGATGGGGTGGGAACGAGGATTTTAGACTCGTTTGATTTGTTTGTTGTTGTTTGTTACAGAAAAAGTTTTACATTTTTATATTATATTTCTATTTCCAGATCATGCGTTCCAGAGGAGATAAAATGTTGAAAATATGTGAGAGAGCATCAAAAAAAGTTATTGTTACTGATATAAACAAAATTTTTGAACGCTGGTGCGATTTTAGCGAGCATGAATGTATTTTCAATTCCCAAAATCAATACTCAAACAGTTATAGATTCGCAGTAGTACAGTCTTGCTACAACTACACTTCACTCCAAAAAATAGAAAGCATGGTAGATAAGAATGAAAACAAATCTAAAAATGACCCAATGTACACATTGGCTAAAACGCCATTAAGACCCTCAAAAAAGCGTCAATTAGTAAACGTAGGATTTGAAGAAGAAAGTTTAAATTTTTTAAATCCTGATGATTTGTACTGCAATGAAGAGCTTCCCCCATCCGTAAATCAGGAAACTGATTATGCCGAAATACCTGTAAATCCGGGATTTGATATTTCAGTAACATCCATTGCAGATCCTTACGCATGTTCTGATTATGATGATAATGATGAAGATTACAACCCAGAAGAGGATTTGAATTATAGCGCTTTGTCGGATGAAACAATATGCCTAGCAGATAAACAAGATCCCGAAATCAGGGTCCTAAAACCTGTTCAAGCCAAAAGTCCTCTTCAACATTGCGAGTTCACTCAGTGTGTTTCAAAAGCATTTAGCAGTTGTATAAATTGTTCTTGTCTCCTGTGCTTAGAACATTTCGATACTCAGCAATCCAATTGTGATAAACATGAACCCTATACAGCTACAAGTCATGATATACCCTATATAGAAGAAGAAAATAATATTAACTTCTTAAATTTAAACTTTAACAGTTCTATAGCAAAAGAAGATGAAATAGGGTACAAAATGAACTGCGAGTATAAGAGTTGCATAGAGGAAGTTTTTAGCACTTGCGGAAAATGTCTTTGCTATCTTTGTTTCGAGCATTTCATTACAGAAACAACTTATAATGATTGCAAGAACCACACTTTATTGCAAAAAAAAAATAAGCAAGATACACCAAAAACAAACGTTGGTAAAAAAAGTGTGCTAAAGACAGTTAATAAAATAATAGACGAGGATACCTCACAGACTAATCAAAACACAACTCTGGGTGAAATAAATACAGCACAGACAGATATAGATACATTACAGATAGAAAAAAAATATTGCAGACAGACACAGATAAATCTCAGTCTAACAAAGGATGGACAAAAAAAGGAAACCTAAGAAAAAGAAGGAAAATAGAAGAGTCACTAACTGAAAGGAAAAATAAAAAAATTAAAGCCGAAACTGATAAACTTACTCTTAAAGATCCATGTACAGTAGACACATGCAAAAAAAAATGTTCAGAAAAATTTAATGAAGAAGATAGAAAAAAAATTAATAATGAATACATTTCCTTGAGTTGGGAATTAAAAGGACATTATATTAAATCTCTTGTGAGAGGCAAAGAAGTTGCGTGCAGAAAAGTAACTAACGCTGAAAACCCGAAACGCAAAATAACCTATGTTTATACTTTTAATAAGGACAAGACACAGGTAGAGGTATGCAAGACTTTTTTTCTAACTACTTTAGGTTACCACGCCAAAAACGATAAAAGACTGATGTTAGCTTTAAACAGATCAATAGACAGCCAAAAAGACCAAAGAGGACAACATATTAGAGTAACTAAATGTGACAGAGAATTATTAAAAGGCCATGTTATGAAGTATAACCCTGTAATTTCACATTACAGGCGTGAACACGCCCCCAATCGTTTGTATTTGCCAAGCGATATAACGATAACCTTAATGCACAAAGATTTCTGTAAAAGCTATCCGCAAGAGGCCGCTTCTTTCGAGGTCTATAGAAAGGTCGTCCGAGATGAAATGAATATATCTTTCGCTCATCTTGGAAACGAGGAATGCGAGATTTGTGCTGAATACAGAGAACACCACGAAAGTCATGCAGCTACAGAGGAAGACTGTGATTTTTGCCAAATATTTAGAGTTCATAAAGCCAAATACAAGGCAGCACGTAAAGCGTACAAAACAGATGTCAGTGAGTCTGAAAATAACACAAATACGATTTACTATTCAGTCGATCTGCAAAAAGTAGTCATGATACCTCGAATGGACCAATTTAAACGTGCGATATTTTGTCCACGTATTATTGCATTTAATGAAAGTTTCGTTCCTTTGGGTAATTCAAAAAAAGGTACTAATATTCCATTTGCAG
This sequence comes from Xestia ashworthii, assembly GCA_950022955.1. Classification (NCBI taxonomy): domain Eukaryota; kingdom Metazoa; phylum Arthropoda; class Insecta; order Lepidoptera; family Noctuidae; genus Xestia; species Xestia ashworthii. The sequence continues at coordinate 17,270,808 of OX465569.1, forward strand.
CTGTTTGGAACGAAACTGTTGCTGGTAGGAAGCAGGAAGATATTGTGTCCACAATACATGCATTTCTGTTACATAAACGCGATGCTGACGAAATAGTAATATGGATGGATAATTGTAGCGCTCAAAACAAAAATTGGGCTCTCCTCAGTTTTTTGGTGTACATCATCAACAGCCAGGAGATAAATACAAATAAAATTACTTTGAAATACTTTGAGCCTGGCCACACTTTTATGGCAGCCGATAGCTTTCACCACCAGGTCGAACAAGCTTTGCAAAAGAAACACAAAGTTTATGATTATGCAGATTTTGTTGATGCAGTTCAGCAAGCGAATTCTAAGACTTTAGTAAAATCAATGGAAGTCAGTGATTTTGCAAATTATATTGATTTATCGTCGCAGTACAAGATGCGACGAAGTGATACTAGAGTTTATCTCAAAAATATAATGATGATAATAGTCAGCCGGGGCGAGTATCAGCTGAAATATAAGCTCAATCATAACGACGAAGAAGAAGAGCATAGTTTGGATTTTCTACAAACAAAAATTACAAAAAGTAAAATATTCCCGGAATTCAAAAAAAAGGTATCTCCCAGGGGAATACCAAAGTCAACCAAAGAAGAGATTATAAAGAAACTGTTGGCCTTAATGCCAGCTAACAGAAGAGGGTTTTGGTTGAACTTGCCGGTATCAGATTGCGTAACTGACATCGACTAGAATGTGTTGTGATAGCGTTTCTAATTATAATCTTTAAGTACAACTTTAAAAGTTCCTATAGAATAAGTATAATTCTTTTATGACTTTATAATAATATTTAATTGATCTCAAATTGTGTTCACTTAATTTAGTGTGATAGTAGGTAGTTTATTAGGATAAATAATTTATCCTAACTTTTTTAGTCTTAAATAAGGCCAAAAGCTAAATATCTTTGTTTATTTTTCGTAAATTGTTACTATAAAACTCCATAGGAGTATTTATAATTGAAGATTTTATTTGTAAGACTGACTATAATTAAAGAATAGGTAGTGTTTAAATTATGCTGAGATTATAAAGCCTGATTTTTTATAAGATCTTTTGAAAAATTAAACTCATAATTTTTATAATTCAACGGGTACATTTTATTTATTATTTATCACCTACTTCATATTAAATAAAAACAATAAATAAATAGATTAAGATATTAAATAAAGCGAGTTAAATACATAAAACAAAAGAAATACATACTTCAGAAATTAAACGGCATACACTTCAATTGCTTACTTTCAGACCACTGTAAAAAAAATCCTGTACGTAATTCACAAGATTCAAGGTATGTCGAGAGTCCTCACATTGTGAGCTTTTAAATGATATAATAATATAATCATTGAGACTATATAGCTTATATCTTAGTTTTTTGACAAACTAAAGTGACTCATAATTTCATAGAAACTATAGATATCTAATGTATGGAATACTTAGCATAATAGCAGTAACTAGGATACTTGCTGCACTTATTCTAAGCAATCATTACTAATGGATTGAACTCGTATTAAGCATAATAGGAGTTTTCATCAATTAACTATGTTGTAATAAATAAATAGCAACTATCAAGTACGTATCACGAAAGCGCCCCATTTAAGCTACATATTTAAAAAAACAGATCTACTAATACTAAGAAACTAAGGTACTAAAATGTAAAAATTAAATCGAAAACTTTAACTGCCATTTTCTCAACTTTGAAATTTCCGACTTACTGCTCTTACTGTTAGTGCGGCAGTTTTATGATTGCGTCCCTTTCTTTCAAAAGTACTTTTTAAGTTGGTGTGATAAAGAAAGCCGGACTTCCAGTTTTCTGAAAGACGGTATCACATTTCATCGGTAATTTAAAAGTTCCATAATCTAAATAAGATTAATTTTCTGATAATATTTATCGGAGTTCACCTTATACTGGTCATACTTGATGTCTTTTATGATTGCGTCCCTTTCTTACAAAAGTACTTTTTTCGCTATCTCTTTTCCTCGATGTTACGTGAACATAATTAGTGACGTTCCAACTCGTACGACCACCTCTGTTGTCGATAAAGCAAAACAAAAACCTATAACTATTTATTTGTGCAAAAAGTATATTTTTAATAATTCAAAATTACAACCCCTATTTGTTGTAATTTTTAATTATTAAAAATATACTTTTAATAATTAAAAACCTCTGATAAATTGATAAATTGTGAAACTTTAATTTATTAATTAAAGATACACACGATCCTGATTTAAAAATTAAATGGATAATTACAAACAAGCGAGAGAACTGGAACCCATCTACTTATAGTGTAATATTACAGGGTGACTGGCTCGGGACCCGCCATAGCAAATTCGCATATAGAGGAGGTCATTTGCTAATTACTGAACCTTACTTTCCCTTGCCAAAGTTTTATAGTTTAGGAGATATGTCAACTTTTATACTTTATTGAATTTTTTCCAAAATTTGACCTTCAAGCATTCATAACTTTTTTTTGCTTTATTTTTGTGGGTTTTTTTTACTATTTGTTGGTAGTCATCATTGGTGATTAAAATACCTCGGAACTTCCCTCAAACTGGGGTAAAAAATAAGAAAGTACGCTTTTTAAAGAAAATAATGCCAAATCAAAATCATTACGATCAAATTCAACTTCAAATTAAAAAAAAAACTACGGTGTTTCAATAATTACTTTTTATCAAAATTTGTTCTCTAGTTTATAGCCTTTCCAACGGTACCAAATTTGTATCTAAAAAGTTGCTAGTTTAAAAAAAAACAATTCAGAATAGGTTTGTTGAAGCTAATTGTGCAAAGTATTTTTTGCAAATTAATGACCTCCTCTATATGCGAATTTGCTATGGCGGGTCCCGAGCCAGTCACCCTGTATATGTTCACGTCATTTTACTAATGAAGATTGTTTTATCCCTATGAAAAACCGTCGCCGCCAACTAAGTTCATATAAGTTCAGATATTTTACCTACGTGATTCAATCGTAATTAGAATAAAGAAGGTAATTTAATTTAAAAATATCAATACTTTCTTGTTTGATTTAAAACTGTCCCATCCCTAGTGAAATGCAATGACCTTGAATTGGCCAATCAGAAAGCAGTACCCTGTCCCTCTCGCGTACCTCGTACCTCAACGAGTTGACAGAATAGTTTTCGTGCGTTAGATCGTGTATTAGGCGTCTATAGGCTGTATGGTCGTTGAGCAGATATTTACTTGAAAGTAAGAAAGATCTGTATGGAATAAGTGATAATAATAATTACTTAAAACGTGGCATATCTACATTTTTACTAATACAAAACAATATAAACATGACCGCAAAATTCGCCTATTACAGGAAAAAATGAAAGAGAAAGCTATATACAATGTCGCCCATGCGCATGTGACCGTCCGTAATATTCTGAATATTCATGAAAAAATGTCGAAAATAAACTTCAAAAGGGGGGGTCTTATCTACAATATTTTTCATGTTATTCAATTTTTAATTTTTTAAGTAGAGTTTGTAGATTTGCTTTCTATTTTTTGACACATCTCCGAAGTTTATGGGTCGATTTGGATTCTGTTTATTATTTCCAAAAGCTTATGAGTTATTTTAACAGGTTATTTAACATTTTTACTAAAAATTATCGACTACGAAAAAAAAGACGGAATCGAAGTCATTTTTAGGGTTCCGTAGCCAAATGGCAAAAAACGGAACCCTTATAGTTTCGCCATGTCTGTCTGTCTGTCTGTCCGCGGATAATCTCAGTGACCGTTAGCACCAGAAAGCTGAAATTTGGTACCAATATGTATATCAATCATGCCGACAAAGTGCAAAAATAAAAATTAAAAAAAACATTTTTATTAGGGTACCTCCCCCAGACGTAAAGTGGGGAGCGATTTTTTTTTTAATTTTGACCCTGACGTGTGATATATTGTTGGATAGGTATTTAAAAATGAATAGGGGTTTTCTAAAATCATTTTTTGATAATATTAATATTTTAAGAAATAATCGCTCCGAAAGTCAAAAACAATGTGTCCCCCCCCCCTCTAACTTTTGAAACATAAGTTTAAAAAATATGAAAAAAATCACAGAAGTAGACCTTTATATGAACTTTCTAGGAAAATTATTTTCAACTTGATGAGTTGAATAGTTTTTGAGTTATATAGCACTTTTTCAAAAAAACGCAAATGATAACTTTGTTTTTCATACAAATACTATGAAAAACAAAGTTATTTTTGGCGACGAAAAATGTTGGTATTTTTAATGGTCTGGGAAGCTACGGAACCCTACAGTGAGCGTGGCCCGACACGCTCTTGGCCGGTTTTTTTCGGTAAAAAATTGTGTATTTATTTTAAAAAAACGAGTGTAAGTCCATAAATTATCCCCATAGGACGACTTTTTTAATCATTATTTGTAATCTACTACATAACAACTAAAAATTCGCAGAACATTACTAATAACTATCTCTAAAACAAAACCCGCAAACAACTTGTTGAACATTTGCAACTATTCAAATAAAAGGGTCGCTCAGGTAGAAACCTTTTCCTAGAAATAGCTTTTTAACAATTGCGTCCCTACCACGTGCACACCCTTGTCGGCTAGCGTTACTTCATTTAGTCGCTTGATTACTGAACCCGTGACGCTACGTGTTTTGTGATTTGTGCACTACTTAATCTTGTGAGGAAAGTTTGTTTAAGCAAACTACTCGTATCATTGCAATGGTACGATTGCGTGATCTACCGCCGTCTCATGTGGCTGACATGCATTTCATTTACGGGTTTGTAATGGAAATGCACGCGCTGCTGTCGAAGAGTACAGACGTCGATATCCAAGTAGACCAGTACTTGGGTACCGATCCTTCATTGCCGTACATCGTCAGTTTAGCGAAAGAGGATTATTTCCGCAACGAAATGAGCCCGGCGTGATTGTTGATGCAGACGTGGAAGGGGATGTGTTACGATTAGTGCGCGCTAACCCTATGCTAAGTATTCGTCTCCTATCGATAAGAGTAGGTATACCAAGAATAAGAGTTTGGAGAATTCTCAAAAAAGAAGACCTGCATCCTTATCATTTCCGACGTGCACAACATTTGGGAAATGTCGATTACGGTGCGAGATCTGTTTTTTGTAATTGGATAATTGCACAGCAAAGAGCTAATCTCAATTTTATGAGGAAGATTTTGTGGACAGATGAAGCCACGTTTACAAGGGCGGGTATAACAAATCATCGCAATCTTCATGTGTGGGCCACTGAAAATCCACACGTCATTAGAGAAACAACTTTCCAGACTCAATTTTCCATAAATGTATGGGCTGGAATGATTGACGATGAACTTATTGGCCCTTTCGTATTACCGAACAGGCTAGATCAACACGCATTTTTAGATTTTATAGTCAATACGTTGCCGTTGCTTTTGGAGGAAGTACCGCTGGAAACAAGAAGGCGTATGTATCTGCAATTAGATGGAGCTCCAGCACACTTTGCACGACTAGTTCGTGATTATTTAAATCAAAATTATCCGCGATAGATTGGCAGAGGAGGTCCCATTGCTTGGCCGCCGCGATCTCCCGACCTTACACCCTTAGATTTTTATCTTTGGGGTTACATGAAACAAAAAGTGTATACCGTGCCCATTGAAAGCCGCGATCAATTAACGGCTAGGATTTTTGCTGCTGCTGCGGAAATGAAAGAAAACCGTGAAGAATTACGTCGTACAATAAAAAGTGTTGCCATGAGGGCTTTAGTTTGTTTACAAGAGGAGTGGGGGCCATTTCGAAAATCTTATTAATTAAAATTATTGTATTTTTTTTTAAGTAAAAATCTGGCTATTGCTTGTTTTAATTTCCATTATCATCCTCCTTACTGGTTTAACCTTTTAGTACTCACAGCTAAGAGCGGGGACATTTAATTGACTTTCACATTTTCTTCTCCTAAATTTGACTCTTAGAGTTTTACTTTGGATTTAGTTACAGTTTGGTTTAATAATGATCTGTGAATTTTTAGCTGTTATGTAGTAGATTACAAATAATGATTAAAAAAGTCGTCCTATGGGGATAATTTATGGACTTACACTAGTTTTTTTTAAATAAATACACAATTTTTTACCGAAAAAATGACTTCGATTCTGTCTTTTTTTTCGTAGTCGATAATTTTTAGTAAAAATGTTTAATAACCTGTTAAAATAACTCATAAGCTTTTGGAAATAATAAACAGAATCCAAATCGACCCATAAACTTCGGAGATGTGTCAAAAAATAGAAAGCAAATCTACAAACTTTACTTAAAAAATTAAAAATTGAATAACATGAAAAATATTATAGATAGACCCACCCCCCCCCCTTTTGAAGTTTATTTTCGATATTTTTTCATGAATATAATTCAGAATATTACGGGCGGTCACATGCGCATGGGCGACATTGTATATGCTATCACGCTCACTCGGGTTGGTCATGGGTCTACATTTGGTCATTTGGTTTAGTTTTGTATTGTAACTGTAGAAAGTACACGTGCCGGACGGTAATTTAAGATAATTATTGTGATGTAACACAGTGTTGTGTGCTGGAAGGACATCAAAGTAATGTGCAGGCGTTAAGCATGTAATAGAATTATTAGTATTAACTGTAATAGAATTATTAGTATTAACTGTGATATAATTATTAACCCCTTTATTCTGAGCGACTGAGAATTATGAGAAATCTTTCTTAATTTTTAATTTATTATTTATTGCCTATAAAAATATATTTTTCATCCCATCTATTCGAAAAAGACGACTTGGTTCGCCTTTAAGTGCACCCAAAGGTGGTGTTTTCTATAAGAAACTTTTAGCGGGCAGTAATGAGTTTTTAGGTCCATGTTCACCGAAAAGATAACAGCCTGATTAGCTAAAACAGCTGTTTAAAGCACATTTTTGTATGGTAATATGTCACAGTGAAAGCTGTTTTTAGCTAATCAGGCTGTTATCTTTTCGGTGAACATGGACCTAAATCCTCTTTATAAGTGCGCCGCAATTATTTTTGCCGCGCACTTTTTGAATTTGGAACATCTTGTGTTCAGCGCCCAAGAAATCGAACGCAAATATTGTTTGAATAAAGACTGGCTGGTGCGACGGCCCATAGTAGCGCCGCGCGCCGGCTGAATACAAAAAAAAAAAGAAATAAAATTAAAAACGCGCGAACTATAGCCCGCGTTTTCGTCAATTTTCACGGATTGATAGAAATTCATGATTTTGTTTTGAAAAATGAGTTCTTCAAGTGACAGTGAAAGTATAGAATTAACTCCTGATAGTATTAGAACTGACGCAAGAAATGTGATGGATAATCTACTACCTGCAAAATCCCGGGAGAAATATATGAAAGCTTATGGTAATTTTATTGAATGGAGAAATTCAAGAGGCGCCAAGAATTTTTCAGAATCTGTGTTTTTGGCCTACTTCCAGTACTTAGCCAAAACTAAACAACCTTCCACACTTTGGAGTACCTACTCAATGCTAAAATCAACAGTCAGTTCTAATAACGACGTAAAACTGGACACATATTCGAAATTAATAGCGTATCTGAAGAGGATGTCTGATGGATTTAAACCTAAAAAATCCAAAGTGTTCTCAGTCAAAAACGTGGAGACTTTCCTTAATGAGGCACCCGACAACATCTTTCTTGCCGTAAAAGTAAGTAACTATGTATGTATATATGGTGGATTAGTAAAGTATAACCAGTGTTTTAAAATGCGCATTTTATTGTAACCTGTACTTCGATAGATAGGTACTTGTCTTATTCACATTCGGTTTTGTTACACCTGTAACAAAACCGGCTTTAATTTTCGGAGTACATGGAGCTTGTCGTGGCAATGAACTTTTAAAAATAACTGTTGATGATGTCGAAAATCACTCGGATAATTTACTGTTAGTAAAGCTGACAGACACAAAAACAAAAATTGACCGATCCTTCGTAATCCAAGGAGAATACAAAACTATTGTACAGAAATACCTGGACCTGCGTCCTGCTGATATAAAGACCAATCGGTTTTTCATCCGTTATCAAAATGGCAAGTGCTTCAAACAAGTTATGGGAAAAAATAAAATTTCTTACATGCCACAAGAAATCGCTACTTATTTGAAGTTACCAGATATTAAGCTATATACAGGACATTGTTTTCGTCGCACTTTTGCTACCCTGTTGGCAGATTCTGGAGCGGACTTAACTGTTCTCAAGCGACATGGAGGATGGAAGTCGAGTGCTGTAGCAGAGGGATATATAGAAGATTCCATTGAGAACAAGGCGAAAACATGTGAACGCATCGTGGAAAACATTAAATTGCAACCTTCAGTTAATCCATCCATGCCACTGTCGCCGCGCCCATCTACATCCAAACAAAGAGATTCACCGTCACATTTTCCTCAAAATGAGCCACATTCTGACATTATTTCAAACACGCAGAATAAAATTAAATCTACAACAATCTCTATTCCTAATAAAACTGTAACAATTAATTTTCAAAATTGTGAAAATGTCTCAAATGTAAATATAAGTTTTTAGTTGTTTTATTATTAGATACTACTTAATTTCAATTTAGTTGTTACTCTGTTTCATTAAATATCAATATTACAATAAAATATGAGGCGCCTTTTATTTTCTCATAGTGGGTGATGAAAAGTAGAGTGTATCACTCGGGCGCAAAATATATTTTTGGCTCGGGCGACGTACTTTGAATCCCTCGCTACGTTCAGGATTCTACTAAAGAATCCCTCGCTACGCTCGGGATTCTACTCTAGAATCCCTCACTTCGCTCTGGATTCAAAAAAGCGCCCTCGCCGTAAAAATATTATTTTGCTCCCTTATGATACAATCTACTATTGTAACGATCTACTATAGTTCAAATATTAATATAAAAAAGCTTTTTATACTCCGGTTTGTATTTAATACTGCATATTAATAATAAATAATTATAAACTGTGGTCGTTGAAGAGCAAGTGACGCCACCTAGTGGAAGCGTCACCAAAACATCGATTACAAAAATTAGTCAACATAAGTTTGCTTTTAGTATTGCATAAATGATGATGGATACTATGCACAACTTTTATTTACTATCTGCTCAGCAAAGAAGTTAATTATCTTAATAATGTTTAATGCGATTAAAGTAATTCTGGTAAAAGCTCCTTGATTTAATTAGTATCTCATTGGATACTTATTTGAATTTTCAGACAAAATAGAAAGCTTCTTAAAAATACCTAAGTATGGCGGCAGAACCATCGACGAGTAGAGATGTAAGGGCTGACATTGGTTTTATAAAATCAGAAAGAGGTCAAGAACTTCTATTAAGGCATGGATATAGATATAATAAGCAGCGCTAGAACAAAAATGGTGTTACAGTCTGGATGTGCGTCAATAGACAACGTTGTAAAGCACTCTTACATACAAATAATGATCTATTAACAAGAGAAGAACCTCATTCATGCCAACCAAGCGTCATAGAAAATGAAATGAAGTATCAATTAGACAAATGCATTAAACGATCGGAGAAAGAGCTCACAACTATACCAAAAATTTATGCTGAAATGGTTTCGGACTTGCATAATGCTGGATATGATCTCATACAAAAAATTCCTGATTTTAAAAATATTAAGAAAAGACTCTATCGACTCAGAAACATATCACTACAGATAAAAAAATTGAGATTCAAAAAAGTTACAGATCTTATTATTCCTCCATGCTACGAAGATTTGCTGATTATGGATATAAGAAAACAAGAATTACACTTTTTGCAAACCAAAATGTTATAAAATATATTGAAACAGCAGAAAGCGTTTTCTGCGATGGGACGTTCAAAAGCTGCGTACCACCATTTTTGCAAGTATACACGTTACATATAGATTTGGGAAGTACCCATGAACATACAAATATTTTACCAGCCATATACGCTTTACTACCGGACAAACAAGAAAAAACATACGATTTTTTTTTTACCTTATAAAAAGTCGAATTCCTCAATTTTCTCCACGTATATTCACCACAGATTTTGAAAAAAGTGCGATGGCTGCTATTGAAAAAATATTTCCTGACGCACGTATTCAAGGTTGTTTATTTCATTTCCAAAAGTCTTTATGGAGAAGTGCAAAGAAGTTAGGTATGGATAAATCATTAATTGATAAAATGCATGTTAAACGTTGCATGGCTCTAGCATATGTACCTCGAGAATATAGATCAGATGGCTGGTTATATATTGAATCAGAAAATGAGCCTGAAATGAAAATTACTCAATTTAATGATTATTTTGTTCGTACTTGGTTAGATGAAAATGCTTATTTCTCAAACAAATGGTCATTTTTTGATGTGTGTCATAAAACAAATAATGCCATCGAATCATGGAACTCGCGTTTTAACAGATTGGTAAAACCTAAACCAAACATTGCAATGTTTTTGGATACTTTACGTAAAGATTCCAATTATTATTTAACCCTTTATAATAAAAATCAGTTAAAAGTCCTGAGAAAATAAAACTTCAAAAAAGAATCGAAGACACCGTAAGCCAATTGAATCGTGGCAAAATTAATATACAACTTTGTATTGAAAAATTACGAAATTAGTTGCTGGTAATATTTATTGTATACATACAGGGTTACAGGAAAAGTCGTGCTAGATCCGTTAAGGCCGTGGAGTACCCATCATTTCTGACTTATTTCACTATGAAACACCCTACCCTAAACTTAACCCTTTTCGAGATATTCGACTTTTAATTTTTTTATTGAAAATTGCCGATTTTTATTCTACTAAATTTAATTTTGTTTATTTTGTGTGTCTTATTATTATTATGATTGCATTTTTACATGTGTAATAAGATGCTTTAGGAAGTCAATCATTAAAATAGTGCATAAATTAATTGAATACGCCGTAGTAGACAAGTGAAAGTTAACAAATTAAAAAAAAATTATGAAAGTTTTTTTTCTCTAAGGGATATTTAAAAAAAATATTATGGCAGTTGTTCGGCAGATGTGTTTTAAAATATCTACGTTTCATCAGCTATCTAACGAGGTATAACAATCTAGGATTTGTATTGCATTTCGTGGAAAAAAAGTAGTTGGGACGCTCCAGGTAGCAAATCTAACGGTCCCGCGCCTATTGTCCTTCAAGTTAAGACGCACCGTGCGAGCGAGACAAGCGACGGTTTATGTAGGTGCGAATGAAAGAAAAAATATTGTAGAGACCTGTTAGGGCTGGGAATACAACACGGGATATTGTTTTGGTTGTCAGTCTGCTTTTGTGCTTCGTACATAGTAGATGTGATATCGTTTTGCTCTTTTTCTCGACTTGGCTGTGATTCTCGACTATTTCTTCTGATTACTGTGCTTGTTAACCGGACTCTGAGTTGTACTTGTGATACGGAAGTGTTGAAGATGACGTCCTACACACCTGAGGAATATGCTGATATGCTTATTTGTTACGGATACTGCGATTGTGTGTCTGCGCAAGCTCGCAACGAATACATAACTCGATTCCCCGGTCGTCGAGTGCCGGATGTGGCTGTTTTTGACAGAGTTTATCGAAGACTTCGAGAAACTGGCTCTGTTTTGAGACGAAATACAGACATGGGAAGACCACGAATTGATGACGACGAAGAACAGGACAATGAGATAGTGCGACGCTTTCGGGCGGATCCGACTACTTCCACTAATATTGTTGCCCGTGATCTGGGACTTTCGCAATGGAGAGTGTGGTTTACAGTGCATACTGCTGGCCTATACCCGTACCATTACACGCCGGTACACACTATTGAAGAAGGAGACCCCGCGAGAAGGTTGGACTTCTGCAGATTTATGCTAAATGCTGACGTAGAAGACCCAGATTTTCTAAGAAATATCTTGTGGACAGATGAATCCAAATTTGATAAAGATGGCATAACTAACTATCACAACGCTCATTACTGGGCCCCAAAAGAACTAAGGAATCCCAATAAGAAAAGAGTGAAGGGTTCCCAACGAAGATTCAGCGTGAATGTGTGGATGGGTATTATCTCCAATCATTTGATTGGACCTTACTTTCTCCCGGACAATCTAAATGGGGAAAGTTACGAAAACTTTTTAAGAGGAGACTTGAGTGATTTGCTGAATGATCTGCCACTCAACTTGATCAGGGACATGTGGTTCCAACATGATGGCTGCCCTGCCCATTTCAGGAGAAGTGTCAGAGACTGGCTGGACACAAATTATCCAAACAAATGGATAGGACGAGGTGGGCCGTTGCCATGGCCCGCAAGAAGTCCTGACCTAACCCCCATGGATTTTCATGTATGGGGGCGCATGAAAAGTCTTGTCTACAGCGAGCCAAATCCAGTTTCGTCTGTGGAAGAATTAAGAGAAAGGATTGTGGATGCAGCAAATCAAATGAGGACAACGTTGACCACTGGAGTAGTGAAGACTGGTCTCCGTAGAAGGATGCGACAATGTATTAGAAACCGAGGCGGCCATGTTGAACATGAACTGTAGAGTAACAAAAAGTTGTGTGAAAACCTGATTTAATAAATGATATTGCATGCTTACCTATTGTTTTATTTTACTTTTTAGAGCTAAGTATTAATTTTCTTCTCCACTGTCGCCTATGAAACTAAGTTTTTTTCAATGCATTTAAATAAAACCCTAGATTCTTATACCTCGTTAGATAGCTGATGAAACGTAGATATTTTAAAACACATCTGCCGAACAACTGCCATAATATTTTTTTTAAATATCCCTTAGAGAAAAATAAACTTTCATATTTTTTTTTTAATTTCTTAACTTTCACTTGTGTACTACGGCGTATTCAATTAATTTATGCACTATTTTAATGATTGACTTCCTAAAGCATCTTATTACACATGTAAAAATGCAATCATAATAATAATAAGACACACAAAATAAACAAAATTAAATTTAGTAGATGTAAATCGGCAATTTTCAATAAAAAAATTAAAAGTCGAATATCTCGAAAAGGGTTAAGTTTAGGGTAGGGTGTTTCATAGTGAAATAAGTCAGAATTGATGGGTACTCCACGGCCTTAACGGATCTAGCACGACTTTTCCTGTAACCCTGTATAACTGATTATTTTATTCCTAAAAGGTAACGACTGTGATTTTGATTGTGATTAAAGCCAAATATCTATTTTTATAATTCTCGTAAGTTTATTTTTTAACCTGTTATATATAAATTAGAAGTAAGCATTTTAATAATGTTATGACTTGATTTATTATTGTTGATTTGTTAGTTGTATATAAAAGTTTAGTCACTTTTAAATTTTAAAGAAAATCTGTGATTATAGCCCTAGTTCTAGTTTCATGATTAAAAGTTTTATTGTTATAATTATGAGAACTGTGTATTTTAGGTACACTTCTGAAAAACATTAAAACATGTTTTTGTTGTACCAAATGTTCGTCAATAATAAATATAAGAAAAAGTTGTTAATTATATATATACCTACCTTATTAAAAAAGTAAATGTTTGTGTAATGTAAAAAAAATGTGAATTTTTGGTACTTTTATTTTTTATCACGCGGTTAGTGGAGTAGTAGTTTATTAGTGACACTTATTTATTATTCTGTGATCGATATTTGCTCATTTTTAATCCTCAAACCACGAGCTTAGAAGATGTTTAGTACTTAGTTTTAATTTTAATACAGATATTGTTGATTATAGATTGTGTTTTTATTTTCTATCTATTACGAGTAAAACATATTTGACCTTACTACTTCTGTGCTCAAGTGTACTTTATCTTAACTGCATTTCATAAAATAAACAATATGTGTGCGAATAGCCTGCTACATATTTGTGAGGGTGTCGATTCGCACAAGAATCAACTACAGAAAAAATAATATGTTTTAAAGGAGTCGATTCGCACGTTTTGTGCGAGTTAAATTCGTGCGAATCGTCCAATAAGCCAATGATTCTCAGGAGATGAAATCATTTACCACAAAAAACGTAACTATGTATCAGAATTAAGAATTTGATTCATTATTGTCTGAATACAAAGACACTTTTAAAGAAAAAGATAGAAGAATTTCAGGACCGAGACAGTGGATGGACGTTCTTGAGCAGTTCTCATTTGGAAGTCAATGTTTTAATAAATATCAACCTTTGCGCGGTTCAGGCTTTGTCGAATTGCCTTCTGCAATAAAATCTAAAAAAGCATGTATTTATATCCGCAATAATGACGACTATTGTTTTTTATGGTCTGTTGTAGCTGCTTTATATCCAGCTAACATCCTGAAAAAGTATCTTCTTACCCTGATTTTCGTAACGTGTTAAATGTAAAGGATATGTCATTTCCAGTGAATTTCTCAGATATTGCGAGGTTCGAAGTGAATAATCCCGAAATTTGCATCTACATTTATGGTTTAAAAAATAATACCGTAGTAGGACCGCTTTACAAACCAAAAGCCTTAAACGGAAAGGTGATTCATTTACTTTATTTAGAAAGAGATGATTTATCGCATTACTGTCTCATTAAAGACTTGTCCCGACTTGTTAAGAATCAAATAACAAAACACCACAGTAAACTGTACTTTTGTGACGTTTGTTTAATGTTTTTTAATTCATATGATGATCTTAATTCTCATAGTTGTGGAGGTGTCGCCACTGAACTACCTCCAAGAGGTTCTTTTATACAGTTTGAAAATTATAATAGAAAACAAATTGTACTATTTGTTATATACGCAGATTTTGAAACAATGCTAGAACGGTATGAATCTTGTGACCCTGACCCTACTAAGGCAAGTACTGTAACGCGACAGCGACATGTGCCTATAGCTTACGCTTATCATATTACGTGTACGCTAGATGAAAGCCACAATCGTTACGTTTCTTATCGCGGTTCGGATTGTGTACCAAAGTGAAGTCTATCTATAAAGATGCGCAAAAAAATTACAATATTTTACAAAATAATGTTCCTATGATTTACTCAAATGATAATGCCCACGACTTTGAAAACGCGATGACATGTCATATTTAATTTTGTAAGCACTTCTTGTTCGGCGATAGGGTTCGCGATCATTGTCACTTGACTGGTAAATATCGTGGCGCAGCTCATAGTTATTGTAACATACAATACAAACTACCAACATTTTTGCCAGTATTTTTTCATAATTTGTCCGGATACGATTGCCACCTTTTCATAAAAGAATTAGGTGAAGCTCCTAGATCTATCAAAGTGATACCTAAAACAAAAGAAAACTATATTTCATTCACTAGGTTTATTCCGATTTCTACCGGGGAAAGCATCCAGGTTCGGTTTGAAGACTCTTTCAAGTTTTTAGGAACTAGCTTAGACAAGTTGGTTAGAAAGAAAGAAAGAAAGAAAAAGCATTTATTAGCACGCACAGGACAAAACTTAAAAAAAATATCAGTTTAAAACTTACTAATAAAACTTACACAGAAAAAACAAACATATATTTAAAAATTAAAGAAACGAAACTCGTCCTGTACGAGGCCAAAAGGCTCCTATCTCAGCATGGTGCTGTAACATTAAAAAAAGAAACGTCACAGCGCTGGTATTCTGATAGGGCCCAAAGTGAAGGTGATGTCACGGTCAGGCCAGATACGGATAAAAATAAAAATAAAGTGTAGACGAATAAACAATACAAATAAATTTATGTGTGAAGTATAAATAAATATAAAGAAAATAATAAAACACCTACACCCCACGTAATGAATACTGTTCGCCAATCTGTGCCATGCCTTTCACTGGCAACACTGACGAACATAGACAGACGCGGGCTAATATAGTAATCTGTGGACGCGGGCGCAGCATTCACATATTTCACGTATATTTGTTTTGCTTTGTTTTGATTGGAATATTACGTATGTCAGCTAGCTAGCAAGTGAAATCAAACAAAACATGAATACCAAATAATACTGTGATCATAATCATCAGATAGTGTGCAGTGATAGTGTAATGTAAGATATTCGTATTAAACTGGGGCTGTCAACAGAGTCAAAACAAGACACAATATTTATGTTTATTAAGTGAGTTACCGAAGAAGGAAAAAAGTGACGAATTATCGGTAAAAGAAGTGCTTCTCAGTGTTAAGGTGACGGGAATTCTTAACCAGACACTAGAAAATGATTTATCATCCAAGTAACCTACAAAATTAAGAACGACAAGACGCTCCGGCCACCATTGCCAGCTGCGTGCAGAACCATTGGTAAGTTTAGCTGGATAAAACTTTTTGCTGTTGGAGTAGATATTTTTTGTATTTATTTCTAAAAGTACCAACTGTTTTTAGGGCACGAAACGGTGGTGGGAGGTCATTCCAGCAGCGACTGGCGGCGAATTTGAAACAACCACGGAAGGCAGCAGTTCTGTGGGAGGAAGCCAACATCAGGTATGAAGATGCTCTGGTTTTTATTTGGTTAATATCCCGCGACCAAGATAGTTTATTATATAAATAATCTGGTTTCTTTGTGAGAATAGTGCCAAAAAGAAGGGTAGCCAGGTGAAGCTTTCTCCGCGCTGACATTCTCATCAGATTACCCTTATTCAAAAATGGAGTGATATGGGTTCTGGGTGGCACATTGTAACAGAACCGTGCACATGCATTCTGTACCCGCTGGATTAGCTTCTGACTTCTACCGAGAATGCACGCCCCATACACAGTGTCAGCGTAGTTCAGCTTGGATAAAACAAGTGACTCACATAGCATGACTCGCATATCCACACTTATGTAGGGACGGACACGATATAAAAGCTTTAGTCGGTAGAAGCAGTTGCGCACAGCTTCCAGAATGTGCGATTCAAAGTTAAGTTGTCCATCAAAAATTACCCCGAGGTTACGAGCTTCCAGAACCCTCTCAACACCACAACCATCAATCCTTAGGTCCAGGTTGCAACTAAGCATTTTATTAAGAAAATCCCTGGATCCCATCACAATATATTTGGACTTAGTTGGATTCAGAACCAAGGAGTTTCTTCTGGACCAATCAGATATTCTTACCAGATCATCATTGACTTTCTTCACTGTTTCAGCAACATCCGGGGCTCTAAAGGCGAGATACATCTGTAAATCATCAGCATACAAGTGGAACTTGGTGATGATTAAGCATTTGACAATGTCAGCGCTGTACAAGATGAAGAGGAGTGGGCCAAGGATAGATCCCTGTGGCACGCCCCTGCTCACGTGCTGTGGACTAGAGGACATATTATCTCCATTGTCACATGACACCTGGACAAATTGTGATCGATTGGTGAGGTAGCTCTCAAACCATTTTACTGTTACAATGTCACAACCATAAAAAGACAGCTTGGCGAGAAGAAGCGAAGTATTGATAGAGTCAAAAGCACGTGAAAAATCAAGAAGGACAAGGAGGGTTCCCATGCCCCGGTCTCTGGCCTCAAGTATATTCCCAACCACATCCAATAGTGCAGTTGTTGTGCTGTGGCCCCTACGAAATCCAGATTGTGCCTGGGGTAAAATACCATTGTTCTCCAGATATGCCCTAAGCTGATTAGCTACAACCCTTTCCAGAACTTTCGATAAACAAGGGAGCAGACTGATAGGGCGGAGATCCTTCACCGTGGAGGGGTTGGGAACTTTAGGAATAGGTCTGACAATTGCCATTTTCCACAGATCTGGGAAGGAAGAAGTTACGATTGATCTATTAATGATTGCCGTTATGACTGTTAGAGTACGAGGGAGAGTCAGCATCAGCATCTCCAGAGATATCCGGTCAGAGCCCTGCGCGTTGGATCTGAGACTACGCAGAATTCTCAGCACAACTTCCTCCTCAACAGGCTCAAGCCGGAAACTACTGTCACTGTGCCGATGTTGTTCAAAATAAGTTAAGTCTTCAGGAGCGACCTCTCCACTGCCAGGAACATCCAGGAAGTGCTGGTTAATGGTATCTGGATTGTTACAGAAGTGAGGCAGACCGTGCTCCGATTTCTTTGTGTTGGTAATTGTGGACTTGATATGACTCCATAACTTCTTAGGCTGTGTAATATTATCATTGATATATGTTTTAAAGTATGCGCACTTCTCAGTCTCAATTGCCGTTCTTACTAGGTATTTTAACTCAGTGTAAGATTTTTTATGCTTATCAGATTTTGTAGCTTTAGACTTTACATGGCTCTTGTCACGCAACCTCATCATTTCCTTCACAGTGAAGGTTATCCAGGGAAGCGACTTTTCTTTAATTAAGACCTTTTTAACAGGTGCATGCAAATCAAATAGTGCCAAAACGTATTGATTAAACATTTCAACCATTAAGTTCACATCTTGGAGACTTTCAATATGTTCCCAGTCCATCTTATTAAGGTCATTATTAAAAAGTTCAGGGAGGACATCCTTAAGCGGCCTGTAGGTAATCCAATGCGGGATAGGCTTCTCTACTTTAAAGTTCAATTCTAGACTTATAATTGCGTGCTGACCGAGTTCAGGTATGTGTGAAACTGAGTGCCGACACACACGTGCGTCAGTGCACGCAACATCAATTAAAGTTTCGCTATGATCTGTAAAATGAGTCGGTTCAGTTACAATTTGTCTGAGCTTGCAGCAATGTAAAAAATTATTTAGAAGCTTAGTTTTGTTGTCAGAGGGGTTTAAAACGTTAATATTGAAGTCACCTACTAAGAGAACCCTGTCCACATTGGCAAAAGAGGAAAGAGAGTCAGTGACCGCATCCAGAAAAACATTCACATCAAGCCAGGGGGGCCTATATGCAGTGCCAACAATAACCGACTGCGAGTTGATGTTTAGTTTAAGCCACATTTGCTCGACCTGCGACGTAGGTGGGTGCGGCAAGGCACGCGCGCGCACTCCGCGGCGCAGGTAAAAACCCACACCGCCCCCACGTCCACCGCGTACGCTGGCCGGTCGCGGCACATGCCGCAGCCGGTAGCCCGGGACTGACGGCGCACGGCCCTCCTCCCCCTGCCTGAGCCAAGTCTCATTTATGGCCATGATATCCACCTCGAGACTTTCCATAGCCCCAAGAAATTCGTCATGGCGTGATCCCAATGACCCCGCGTTAAAAAAACCAACTTTAAGATTTTTAGTCTTGTTCATTTGTACGTATATATATGTATATGGAGAGAGTATTCTTTTTACATAGTGTATGATGTAAATAGTGAATAGTTAGCACAGAGACAGAGTAATGTAAGAAATATTGTGAATATATTATAAGGTATGTAGTATATAACGATGTTTGTAAAAATGTACATAGAATAAGTAGCACTGTAAAGGAATAGATGTTAAATCTTGTTATAATATATAAATAATGAACGTAATATGTAAACAATGATCGGGCAACTAGGCCCCTGAATAGAACCATAGAATACTGAGACAGGAAGCGAGCTGACCCTGCACAGAACAAGCTCAAAAACAAATCTATACTAATGTGTAGTAAATAATGTAGACATTTAGAAAATAGGTAACCTACATGAGATACAATTGTGCCAAAAATGTTACACCTGTCTTTCAACAGACCCCTCATGACCAAAAACCCGAGCAAAGTCCTCCTCTGAGCGGATGCAATAGGTGGGCTTGCCCTCACCTTGCTTAGCCAGGATGCGGCCGAATTTCGTCCACGTGAACTTCCACCCAAGACGGCTGCCAGCTTCACGCACACGGTGGAACAACTGCCTGTTAGTTCTGGT
Organism: Xestia ashworthii; assembly: GCA_950022955.1. Taxonomy (NCBI): domain Eukaryota; kingdom Metazoa; phylum Arthropoda; class Insecta; order Lepidoptera; family Noctuidae; genus Xestia; species Xestia ashworthii. The sequence goes on from OX465569.1 coordinate 17,290,393, forward strand.
GAGCCTCTCGTTCACGTAAAAGCGACGCGAAGGCGCAGGAAGACCGAGGTCCGCGGTGGTGGCGCCGCGGCGCACGCGCGCGCTTTTCAGCAGATCGTCGCGCAGCCCTCGCCGCGTCAGCCGCACCACGATGCGCCGAGCTCGCGCCGGGGCAGCCCCTGCTCCTGCCGGGCCCGCTCCTCCAGCCGGACTCGCCGCGCCCGCCGACTGTGGCTCACGGTCAGACCTTAGACCTACCCGTTGCGCGAACTTTATGTCCCGGTCATCGAGACCCACACCAAGCTTCGCCGCCACCAGCCCAACGGTATGCAGCACATTTTCACCCGGGACTTCAGGGATGTTGGCAATCTCCAAGTCGGAGCCAAGTAAATCCTGCTCGCGGTCGTTGAGCTCCAACTGTAGCTGCGTCACAATCCGCTCCAGCTGGTTCACTTTGGCGTCTGGCAGAACGTCACTTTGCCTGGTTTCCAGAGCCTCGATTCTGGCCTCCAGGTTGTCGACCCGCTCACTGCAGGCTCCCATCGACGAGTACAAGCCGGCCATTTCGCGACGGAACTCTCTTACCTCATCCCTGACCTCACGCAGTTCGGTGCGGAAGAGCTTTATTTCTTCGCGGAGTGTCAGCTGGGTATCCAGTGAGGAGGGACCCTCGCCAGTCCCCTGCTCGCTCCCTGCTCGGGACAGCACCCTGGCCACCGCAGCCGAGGGCTCGGCCTCTGCACCCTTAGCCTGAGTTACCGCGACAGGTGACCCAACCATACCACCCCGGACGGCAGCCGAAGCCTCAGCCACCAACGACGTCGCCACTACCGAAGCTGCTGCCGCTGATGAGACTGCTCCCACAGCAGCCGCTGGCGCCGATGACGCTGTCGCCGAAGGTATCACAGAAAGATCACCGGCCCCGGCCAGTGCGGCGCCTCTTATACTCCTGGGCAACCTCTTCCTGCACTCAGGGCACAGCCAGTCGCTGCTAATCTGCGATTTTTCGGGCAGCAGCAAGCAGGCAAAGTGGTATGTATTGTGACACGCTGAGTTACCACATGTAGCGCCCCCTTTTGCAGAGAGGAATCTTCCACAAGTTGTACACTTTTTCATAACGGTACAACGAAGAGCAGCCAGATGGCGCTGCCCTCAGTTCAGTCGGACGGCGCTAGATGGCACTTACGGCGCAGATATTATTGACACCGATCAATGACACCGCTGTGAACTATTGTCATAAGTCACCTTTTGGGGGTATCAGTAACCACAGAAACCCGCGAGTAACCCCGATTTTCTTAAAATAAAAAATCAGAAAGCCAGATTCACGATTGTTTTTTTTCTGAATCACACCATTCAACCAAGCAAGACAGTCCCACGAACAATCACACACTAAAATCAGAAAATGTAGCACTACTATACACGAGCTTAGCACAGAATGTTGTTGTTTTTATATTATTTACACGTCAAAACATTAACAGCTGGTGCGTACCGTACACTGTCCGTGACGTCACTTCCACCACTTTGTTAGCAGTACACTATCCCACCTGTCGCGCAGTCGAACAAGTTCGCCTACGCTCCGTTGTGACTGAATGCCCAATAACATACTGACTAATGAACCAGCTTACTAAGAAAGGAGAAATACTTCCCTATAAATAATTATTTGCGGTAATTTAACGCCACATTCGTTCTTACTATTGTAGTAAGAAGGTTGCATTTCGTATCACGAAACTAAATACATCTAACTAAGTTAACTACAATGTGAAGAATTCTAGCGGCGAGATTACATTTATTCAAGATTTGCAAACTGGACAGAAAAATACGTACAAAGGTTCATTAAAACACCAGGATCAAACAGAAGATTTGTGCTACCAACAGATGCTTGATTGGCTAAAATCAAACAATCTCTATCTTATATTGAAGAACAGCCATGGTGAGGCTCGTACATTTGTTCGAGTTAGCGACAATGAGTCATGAACTCACCGCTGCAGATACTTTAGATAAAATTAGATAAACATATTTGTGTATGAGATAGGGGCAGTGGTGGTCTAGTGGTAACGGTAGCGACTTACAAGTTATAGGTCGTGGGTTCAAACCTAAGCTAGCGCTAACCTTTGTGTAAATTATTTCATCACCACTGTTCTCTGTGAGAGGAGACCTTTGTGCCAGTAGTGGGAAAAAAAAAATACAAATTGAAATCTTAAATCGTGACTACTTTGCCTGTATCACAGTATTCGTTGTCTACCTTGCTCCTGTTTCTGTTCCGAATCCAATCAAAACAACCAGACATCGTGCATATTCTGTGTCGTCTTAAACACATTTTTTATGACGAAAAGACGGTTCTTTCATAGTCTTAAGACGCTGAAAACTTTGCTTGCGCGATGTAGGATTTAATGTTTTTAATTCATCCGATGTGTCATAGATGGTGCTGTAGTTACTTTTGTACTGTATACTTGAATTTTATTATCTACCTGTCCAGAGTTGATCTATGCGCTCGATAGATGGTGTTGACGTCGAGTTAGATCTCACTATGGTTTCGTTACGGCCGTTAGTATAAGTAGTCTAAGACATTTTCAGAAGCCAGTCTTCGTAGACTGAACTGCGAGATGCCCTATCCAAAAAATAAAAAAAATAAAAATTGTTTGAATCGTTTCATAGAATCAACTATCTTGTTACCACATTTTGCCATGGTATCTTGTTACCGTGTTATCTTGAGTAAATGTTATCTCCCAACTAACATTTTTCGCTGTTCAGAAAGTTCAAAAAAGTCAAAACGTCATATAAATGTCGATGTATTTGTTTAATTGATCTATTATTGATATAACCGTTTCAATGAGTCATCATGAAATTTGTAAAACAACCACAATCGTTACATGTGAACAAACTCTGCGTTCAGTCTCAGGAAACTGGTTTTCGTCATGGAGAATTATTACCTAAATCCATACGATGCATCATTTGCGGGCCGTCAAATTGTGGAAAAACCAATTTATTAGTTGGACTTCTTATGCATGAGAATGGATTAAGATTTGAAAATGTTTATGTTTACTCGAAAACCTTGCAACAACCCAAGTACGTTTTTTTAGAAAAAGTCTTGCAACGAGTACCAGGCATTTCATTTCAGAAATATCATGAAAATGAACAAGTACTGAGTGTTCAGACCGCAAAACCGAATTCTGTAATTGCATTTGATGATGTTGCTTGTGAAAACCAAAGTAATATGCGTGATTATTTTGTTATGGGGAGACACAAATTCATTGATTGTTTTTATGTAAATCAGACGTATAGTAAAATCCCTAAGCAATTAGTAAGAGACAACGCAAACCTAATCGTACTTTTTAAACAAGATAAAAGAAATATGAGACATGTTTATGAAGAACACGTCAACACTGACATGACATGGATTGAATTTCGTGAAATGTGTTCAAAAATATTGATCCAAAAACAAAGGATGTTATAGAAGTAAATTTGATACGTTTGTAGTCTTTGACTAATATCATGAATACATACAGCGTGGCGCTACAATGTAGACATTAATTTAACACATGTTGGCAACACTGAGTTAGAAGCTACGGAGAGCAGCCGTGAGGGACGAAGGGCGGAGGGGACGCCGCCGGTGGAAGGCGGGATGCGATGCTCGCCCTTTGTTTTTTGTGCAGGCAGAGCACCGAGCGACCTCGACGCGGGCGTTCGTGCTGTCCTAACCTTTGTTTAATTTTGTTACTGATTAATTAGTTGTAGTGTGAACTAATAAGTTGACTTTCTAATTGTATTTCTTTATATTAAACTTCAGTTAAATACCAAGTTTGTTTGCTGTAAAAGCCCTAAGTAGTGAAATACATTCGAACTTTTATAACACACACATATACGTTTTCACATTTTCGTTTCATGAAAAAAAAATTCCATGAAACGTTACTATTTGCGGATTTATTTAAAGTTTTATAAAATAGCATTTTGGAGCAACCTGTACTTAAAGAACTGTCGCGCAGCGGTCATTTGCCGAGGTCACGGATCATAGCATCGCATCAATGAAATTAAAATGAATAAGCAATACTTTAAAGGAAAGAGATATCCCTTTGTCGGCGAGCGGGCGGCGCGGCGCAGGCGACGCGTGCCCTCCCCACCCCGTCACAGCGCTATCGAATTATTTTTTTTTGCATTTCTAGTGCTAGCCTAACTCGTGTCCTTGACACACTTCTTCACAGTAGTGTGCATAATTACGTCGAGTAATTTTGTGAATGTTTCCGCGAAAAAGACGTTCACCTATTGTTTTATTTATTTATTTTTGTGTTATGATAGTACTTAGAATAAGGTACTGCGATAAAGACGCTTTGTTTTGTTTTAGTTTTCTAATCTAGTAGGTACGTTGATATCTCTTGCGATACGGACGCTTTTATTTGTGTTATTAGTGCTTGTGTAAACTTGTGATCGTGATGGCAAATACACATCCGAACTACACAGCAGCTGAATATGCGGACATGATCCTTATGTCGTCAAAATGCCGCTCTTGCGATAAAGACATATCGCGAGAGATATGGCGGTTCAAGACAATGTCCTACTAATCCTCGCACTATTGTAGGAGCTCTTCAGCGCATCCGCGAAAATTAGCTATCAAGCTATGAATTGGTAAGTAAAGTAAATAAATTTGCATTGTTCTAGTTATTCTTGATCCTGTCATTTTACGGCAAGAAATACAAGAAGACATACGTACACTATGCTCACCATCTCAATTGGCAGCAATGATGAACAGCGTTTCACCATTATCATCACCTGTTCCAGAAATGTCACCAGAAACACAACAATTATTTAATATTTTAACTGAGCATGAAGCAAGCAACGAAGATAATGATGTTTCAAATCATGTAGATGTAGTTGATTATTGCGATAGTGATGACAGTGTTAGGGATCCGGATTACGTCTCGAATAATAACGGAATATATATAGATGAATCGACCACCTCTTGTTCATCTTTGAATGATAACGAAAATCATGAAAAATCAACAGAACTTATTTTGCCTACGGCTGACGAAAACATACGACGTTTTTCGGAAACTAGCAGACTTATTGATGAATTTTGATTTGATTTTGATTTTGATTTTGCAAAAATATTAAAAAGACGTGCTTCTATGTCCGGTGCCATATTTTCAATAATTAAGTCTAGCTCCCCGAAGAAAAAGCATGTTTCAAATCCTAATACCTGGAAAAGACGTATCGAAAGGAGCAAACGTTTGAGAGGTAAAGCCTATAAAACAATCAAAGGAAAATATGTTGCGGCTGCGACGTTGAAGCAACCCAAGTGTCTGACAAAAGACAAACATAAATGCAACGCTAATGTACCTGAAGATGCGAGAAAAATAATTTATGACTCATTTCGAGCTATGGAATCATTACAAGCACAGCGTCAATTTATTATCCAACACGTTACAAAAGAAAATAAAAAACGATCTACTGTAAATGGTCCTTCGCGCAAAGTAAGTACGCATCAATTTTGTTTTACAGTAAACAATAAAAAAGTTACTGTATGCAGATTTTTTTTAGAAACTTTAAACATCAAGGAAGGAATATTACGGGGAGCTTTAAAAAAGATTTCTGAAGAAGGGGTTCTTTTAGCTGACAAAAGAGGCAAAAAACCTCCATCTAACAAACTTTCTAGTGAGAGACTTGATCGAATTAAAAACCATATTTTTTCATTTCCTGCCATGGAGTCGCACTATAGCAGAAAAAATTCAGAGTTCAGGTATCTAGATTCTGGACTGAATGTGACCATCATGTATTCATTATACAAAAAAAAAATGTGAAGATGAAGGCGAGATCCCAGCAGGAATAGAGACTTACCGGAAAGTCTTCAGGTCCTATAAATTAAAATTCCATGTGCCAAAAAAGGATCTCTGCAAAAAGTGCCTGCAAAAATTAAAAACACATGACTTGAGCAGCCCTGAAGAGGAAAATCATTCAAAACATCTTAAGCGGCGCGACGATGCTTATCTGCGTCGAGGCGCAGACAAAACAGCAGCAAAGAACGATCCGAAGACTTTGGCATTTAATTTCGACCTAGAAGCAGTCCTCCAAACTCCTAAGGGTGCGTCTGGACCATTCTTTTATGTACGGAAATTAGCTGTATACAATTTAACATTTTATAAATTTGGCGATCAAGACGTAGACTGTTTTACTTGGGACGAAACGGAGGGTAAACGGGGAAGTACTGAAATTGCAACTTGTGTTTTCAAATATATTTGTACTCATAAACAAGGCGTAACATGATGTCAGATAATTGTGGCGGCCAACAAAAAAATTATAGTTTTTGCTGTATGTTGCTCCACTTGGTAACGAATCATTCCACAGTAAACATAATTGATCATGTTTTCTACGAGTCTGGACATAGTCACATGGAGTGTGATTCTATTCACTCGAAAATAGAACAGAAATGTAAAAATACAGCAATTTACACTCCGGATGGGTGGATACAGGTGATGAGACTAGCCAGAACTAATCCTCGGCCATTTAATGTGAATGTCTTAGTTCATGACGATTTTTTAGATTTCAACCCCAATCACTGTCAGTTCGTGGAAGCGAGAAAACAAAGTTCGAAGAAGAAATGCTCAAATAAAGATAAAAGAAATAATGAACAAGAAGACAATGGAGCACTAGAGGAGACAAGACCCAAAGTGAAGATAAATTTCCAAGATGCTGTGTGGATTCAATACCGTAAAGACAACCCTAAATCAATATTTATTAAAACTGACTACAATGACGAGACCTTTAAAGAATTTAATATAAAACCAAAAAGAGGAAAAAGTACGTGCATAGTACCAAAAATATTTACACAGAAAGAATACCCATTTCCAAACAAAAAAAAAGAGATCTCTTAAAACTCTGTACCGATAACCAAATCCCAAAATATTACCATTCCTTTTATAAAAACCTCCCAGATTCGGAAGCTATTGAAGATCGCTTGCCTGAACCAGATGCTGAAGAAGATGAGAAACTGTAGGAGTACCTACAGTTCCTCTTTATCTTCAGCATCTTACACAATCTTTAAATACTTTTTTCTACGATTTCCTCTTACTTTGATTGTTTTGTGAAAGTGGCGACTATATTGTTTTTTTGTCTTAAATAAATAGTTACGATTATTTGTTTAGGTACGTATTTTATTATTACTCTAATAATACTCCAAACATAATTATATGAATTCACTTGTTTTTTTCTGAAACGTGTTATTACTATTATTTATCTTATAAGATAAATCACGTCTTTTAAAGGAATAATTAGTATAATTATAATATCGTGAATATATTATTCTAATACTACAAGAATAACAAATAAATGCATTTTCATTACTTTACACCTTCATACATTAGAGTTGAAATGTATTATATTAGCAAACTTACGAAATTGGCGCTTTCGTAAGTTTACCAAAATATTTATTCAATAGTTTTCTTATGAAATTACGAAACTACCACTTTCGTAAGTTTGCTAAAGCGTAATATAATACCTTTGAACTCTCGTGTATGAAGGTGTAAAGTGTAAAGTAACGAATATGCATTTATTTGTGATGCGTGTTATATAAGTACAATCCATTCATGGTAAATAAAAACAGGCGGATTTTGAAACTGAAATTTATCGCAGAATTTATTACATCCCTTTCCTAAAAATAAATATCGTCAATCTAAAGTTTCAAAACGCTCCCCTGTAAAATTTGGTTTTTGCAGTTTCGTAAGTTCACCATAAAGGTGACGATATGTATGAATTTGAAAATTTTACAGAAGATTATGAAATTTGTATGCATGTGGTGTGATGGTGTGGGTTGATTGATATGATAATATGACAGGTCTTATTTAATTTTTCATACCTAGGTACTTACGGACTTTCGTCTTTCTTTCTTTCTTTATTTATTTGGCGGGATTTGGATATACTAAACTAAACCATATGGGCATATGGTTTAGTAGCATGGCATGGCATGAGGCATGACATTTTATTTTCCTTTCTTTCAGAAAATAATTTACTACAATGATGAGTGAGTCTGACGACGGCGACGATAGGGAAGTCGGGGAAACATCACAGTATACTACACCCAAAAAAAAGCAAAGTGGTTACGCAACTTTCGTGATGAATGGTTAAAAAGCAATTTATGGATATCCAAGGCTAATTCAATTTTTTATGCACGATGCCAGATATGTAATAAAGATTTTTCCATAAGTCACGGTGAATTAAGCGACATTAAACATCACGCTAATGGAAGTGAACATAAAAAGAAGCAACTATCGACTGCCAAATCAAATTTGATGACCACTTTCTTCCCAAAAACTAATTCAGCAGAAATTAACATGATAACTCTTGCTGAATTAACACAAATTGCTTCCTCAGATATTACCCGATTCAGCTATCGCAAAGAAAATTTCTTGTGGCAGGACAAAATCTGAAAGTTTAGCTAAAGAAGTACTCGGTCCTAAAGCTGAAGAAATTGCAGTCACAGCTCTCAAAACTTGTGGTCTTGATGAATCTCGTAAGGTTTATTTTAGTGTCGCTACGGATATGTCTAATAAAGGAAACCGTAAAATGTATCCTATTTGCACGTGACGGGTGTCAAACACAATTACTAGATTTTTTTGAATGTCCATTTGAAACAGCTGATGCTATAAGCGATGCTATTCTAAACACGCTTTCAAAATTTGATTTGGATGTAGCATGTGTTCCGGCATTTAGTGCAGATAACACTAATGCTAATTTTGGAAGAAATAGATCGGCGTTTACCTTACTAATCCAAATATTATGAAAGCGGGATGTCTAGCTCACGTTTTGAATAATACATTCAAGCATGCTATGAACAAATTAAACCTTGATGTGGAAACTGTCATATTGAAAATTTACAGCCACTTCTCATCTTCTGCGTTAAGGAGGGAAAATTTATAGGAATTTGTAACATTTGCGGAACTGGAATGGACCGAGATCAACAAACACGTAACAACAAGATGGATTCAATGGGTACTGCAATACAAAAGATTATGAAGGTTTATCCAGCCATCATTTCTTACGTTATATCCATAGGCAATGAATGCCCAAGTCATAAAAACATTGCTTTGTATAACCACAGACGACGAGAGCGACGTAGAATCGTATATGTTCGGCAAGACGTTTTTGTATTTAAGTTTATGTGCCAATATTTGCACAGTGTTTGAGAAGGCAAGTTTGGTGTTGCAAAATATGTCAACTAGTTCGACCCAACTATAAAAAATTTTGGCAGATGTGGCAGAAAGCCTAGACAAGATTGAAAGAAAATTTTTATGGATACCATTTGCGTATTGCCGGACACCGTGCAGAAAATACTGTTTATAAACAATGTATGTCGGATTTCAAGGAATTTTACCAAAATGCGCTGAATTATCTTCAAACCCGCTTTGATTTCGATGAATCGAATCCCCTGAAAAAATTGGAGCCATTGTCACTTGATGGGAATTTAAATTTTACAGAACTTTGTGATGCTGCTTCAATTATGGGATTCGACTCCGAAGGATTTTCTACGGACGAGTTATTTGAAGACTACAGTGTGGTGAAGAATATACTACCACAGATCGAGCAAAAGCAAAGCGTTGATAAAAAACTTGATGAACTTTAAATACTTGGACCCATCCAAGTATTTATAGTCGTAAAAGAGCAGAAGTTGAACGCATTATTTAGTGTTGTATCTCGTGCTTTGAGCATACCTCCTTCAAATGCGTATGTTGAGCGCGTATTTTCACAAATGGCCATGAAATGGTCTAATATCAGAAATCGTTGCTCGGTAGATTTGATAAAAGCAGAATTGCTAATTTCTTTGAATATGCACATGTCTTGTTCAGACTTCATAAATAAATACAAAAATGATATAGACTTACTAAAAGCGGCTCGTAACAATAAGAAATACACATGGAAAAAATAATTATATAAAATAAATACAAATATAAACACAAAATAAAGTTTCATTTTCTTTTGACTGTCTCATGGGTATTTTTTTTTTTTCACCAAACTCCGAACGTCTCTTATGGATGCCCGATCGTCCCGTTTTTTTCCCCTAAAGGTGGCAACCCTGCTTGCAACAGACAAACGGTATACAATCTTGGAGCTGGCCAATGAACTACTTGATAAGGACACTCATTTGGTGGGTACTTTGAGGAAAAATAGAAGAGGTTTGCCGAAAGCGGTAATAGACTCCAAATTAAAACCTGGCGAAGTAATAGGCTAGGGAGAATGAACGAGGAATATGCGTATTGAAGTGGAAGGACAAAAGAGATGTGATGATGTTATCCACGAAACATTCTAAAGGATTTTCTAGAATAACAAAAAAGGGTAAAGTAATTCGCAAACCAAGAATGGTTTAAGCCTACAACAAAACTAAAAGCGCAGTTGATATGAGCGATCAAGTGGCCGCATATTCCTCGCCATTACGTAGAACGGTTAAATGGTATAAAAAATAAGGAATAGAACTTATATTGAATACATCTATTGTTAATGCATCGGTTATTATAACGAAAAACAAAAAGAGTGAAAGTATAGTAAAATTTAGAAGAGAGTTAGTGGAGTATTTAGTTGATGCAGGAAAGGACGAGACCACAGAACCCGAAAGAATATAGACCAAAAAGAACACACATTGAAACATCAATTATTGAAAAAGAAGGGTAACGTAAGAAACACTAGACGATTTTGTTCAGAATGTTACAAAAACTGTGTGGCAATGTACGGTTCAAAATCAGCCATAAATAAAACAAAGCAAGTAGCAACGTTTTGTAAAGAATGTCCAAATGAACCATTTTTTTTTAATTTGTTTCAATAGGTTCCATCGCTTCGTTTAATTTGTATTTTAGAATACCTAGTTACTTGTTTTTTACTTATATTTCACTCATTGATAAAAATCGATTCTTGATTTTTGTGACGGTTGTTTTTTCTGTTACTTCATTTTTGTCCCACATTTCTCACAATTTCATAAACACGCCGAAACCACGCTGTAGTAAGTCTACAGCGCCGCTCCGGTCACTTGCATACGCTAAATGTACGATAAGGCGTACTTGCATACCTACAATGCATACTTGCATACAATGGAAAAATCTGTCGCTCCACGAACCGCGGCGGGACGCATCTTCAGTGGGTGGAGCGCCTAAACGTGGCCACCGGCGTAATAATTCTGCCCAAAAATAGGTCTGTCTTGAGGTCACCAGTGATCAACACGGCGCGTATATAAAAGACGGGGTGCGGTCACCGTTGACCGGGCTGGCATTCGACGTGTTAACAGATGAGTTAGTTCTTGGAATTGGCAAAAAAACCTATACAATCAATGTCTCTTTTAATTACTGTCATCATAAAGGTCATTAGCAGGCTTAATCTAACTATAAGTAAATCGATCACAAACGTCATTTAACCACGGCAAAGAGTTGAAAAATCACATTTCGAAAATTCAAAATTTACAAAAATTTTCTACCTGCGAAGCAGTGTCTAACCCTTAAATGCATGAAGTATCGAAAACGTAACATCGATTTCAAACCGATTTTTACGATAATATTTTTAATCTATGGTTTGGCAGTCGTTGTGTGATCGCTCTTTGCTTATTTTTAAACCGGAAAACAAGAGAATGTCAGACATCAGTCCAACCATCTTGGATTTATGTCACTGTCAAAGTCGGCTGGAGGTGACAAGTAGCTATCGTGAGTTTTGAAATTTTCAATCCGTTGGAATATTTGCGAAACATAGGTGTTACGCTTTGAAAAAAATACGCAATGGAAGGTAAGTTCATCAACTTGATTGTAATGTTTGTATTTTTTCATTTTATTTGCATTTATATTTTGAAAACTAACTTTTTGCCCTTGTATCGAAATCGATACATCATGCACTAACGTTCCTTTTTGTGACTTATGCTGACTTGTTTCTTGATATTGTTTGGTTCTGATTTTGAGCTTTTTTTGTTGGTTTTGGTGGTTGTTGGCTGCAAGTTATTTGTTGCTTTTTAGAGCGGAGAATAGAAGAATACTTGCGCCGTTTGGAAAACGGTGAAATCTCTGAGGATGATATGGAATCTGATGAGGATGACATCCCATATTATCCTTCTCGTGAAGCATTGGCGGCAGAGCTAGAGAATCAAGTAGAAGAGGATATTTTTGAAGCAGGTGTTGATGCCGAACCTTGGTCAGACCCTCCGCTGGTACAAAATGGAACTGAACTCGACGCCGGACCGCCATTAGAAGGTGCAAGTTCGCCGATACCAAGTACAAGTTCACAACTTCCGGTTTTGAGACCAAATGCCACCAGAAATTTAGTTTGGAAAAAGCAGTTTCTCCAATTTGATGAAAATAACATCAAATTTGAATGCAGTGAAGAACTTTCTTCAGAAATAATGGAACTTGAAAGTCCGTATCAGTTCTTTACATTCTTTTTTACAAACGATTTCATGGAAAACATTGTGACCGAGTCAACCCGATATGCTGTCCAAAAACAGCCTGACAGGCCAGAATCTATTACGACATCAGACTTGCGTAAATATTTGGGAATTCTGACGTTCATGTCTGTTTACCATTACCCCAGCACAAGATCCTACTGGTCTACTAAATTTGGCTTCAATCCTATCAAAGTAATGCCCGTCAACAAATTTGAAAAAATCCGGAAGATCCTCCATTTTAATAATAATGACAACCATCTGCCTGTTAGCCACCCACAGCACGATAAATTGCACAAGCTACGACCTGTTATTGACCACCTCAACCAAAAATTTTCCAGCGTTACGATAGAACAGCGGTTGTCGCTCGACGAGCAAATGTGCGCAACTAAGGTTGGGCATTTCCTCAAGCAGTATATGCCCAACAAACCACACAAATGGGGGTTCAAGTTATTTGTGCTCTGCAGCTTGAAGGGATATGCGTACAGGTTTCAAATTTATGCTGGGAAAGAGGCAGATGATACAGTACCAAATGAACAAATTGGCGTAGTGGGGCAAACCGTACTGAAGCTCATGAATGTAGTTCCAAGACGACACAATCATATTGTGTATTTCGACAATTACTACACCTCTTTACCACTGATGTACACATTGGCTCAAGAAGGGATTCATTCTTTGGGAACCATTCAGAGAAACCGCCTGGGCAAAACATGCAAGTTACCGTCTAAACAAGATGTGATGAAGAATTCTGTGCCCAGAGGCGCGTTTGAAGAATACATCACCAATTTTGAAGGTGTGGATATAACTACTGTCAGTTGGAAGGACAACAAACAAGTTATCCTAGCGTCTACATACGTGGGTGCCCAACCTGTTGAAACTATTGACAGATATGATAAAAAAGAAAAAAGGAGGATAACTATTGCGTGTCCAAAGTTGATAAAAGAATATAATGCTCACATGGGTGGCGTGGACCTAATGGACTCCCTTCTTAGGAAGATATAGAATTAGGATGAAAATCCGGAAATGGTACATGCGAATATTTTACCACCTTGTAGATTTGAGCATAATAAATTCCTGGATCCTGTATAAAAAGGTGTATCCGATCGAAAAGGAGTTCCAGCCAAAAAAATCATGGGCCTTGCAGAGTTTCGAGCTGAATTAGCTGATACTTTGTGCAGGTACACACCCAATATTTCCAGAGGCCGCCCCAGTACCAGCAGCACACCCAGCACATCATCAGATGGTCCACCAGCTAAACTTAGAAAAGGCAAACCATGCCAGGTATTACCTCCTCGTGAGGTCAGTCTAGATGGTATAGAGCACAACCAAATAAGGACCGAAACTCGTGGCCGATGCATGATGCCTTCATGCAAATTACTGAGCATTATAAAATGTCACAAATGCAATGTGCATTTGTGCTCAAAAAAATCTAAGGACTGCTTTACAGTATTCCACAACTCCAACAATATCTAGGCATACACCGGCTAGTTTTACTCTTGAATGCATATAGTATCGAAAACGATACATATGTTTTTTTTTATAAAATATATCATAAATAATTATTGCGATTTTTTTTATTATTTTTCCAAGTATCTAGACCCCATTCCCCCACATATACATTTTTTCCGAGCAAAAATACGATTTTATGCATTTAAGGGCTAAAGGTACATGAATTGTATGTCATCTTGATCGCCGTGTATGGGGGACTATAGCTCGTATGAGCACCAGCCTAACAGTTCCATTAAGTTTCGAAAATACTTACTTTTAGGGCCACTTTTACCAAACGGTTAAACATGTTTAAAATTTTATTTAAGGACAAAATTCTGTTTAACTGCACAAGTTGTCTTGCACCACAAGTTAAACACGATTAACTATCTGTCAAACTTAAACAGCCAAAAATGGCTGTTTATGGTGCTAAACATATTTAGCAGTTGAATTTGAGGTTATTATATTTTGGTCGTGCGTCGTGCGTGAATAATTTGATTGTGATAAGAATAATGAGTTTGTCTGAGTTTCTTTTTGATGAAATTGATGACAACGACGAAGATATTGTCAACTATATAGACAGACCTCGTGCATAAGATCAAAATTGTTGGAAACCCTGACGGAGAAGAAGTTCTTTCGAAGATTTCGCCTAACCAAAAGACAACGATGTTTTTTGCTAGAAATAATTGAACCTAAATTATTGTTGCATCGATTACTTGTATAATTGTTTTACAACTTAGTTATACAATAAAAATGAAACAGTTGGACAATAAACTATTGTTGCCTAGAAACTACCAAGGAAGAAAACAACCCGCAATAAAACATCTGGTCTTGCCGTGAGGATCTAAAGCTAGCGGTACTCAGTTAACTTATAAAAGACTTTTTACATACTAGTTCATAATAAAGTAAATAATAAATAAATACGCGTCTCACACTTTGACAGATAAGTCGTTTTAAGCAAAAAACAAAACCAAATATCGACAAACAACCGTGAAATAACGCTAATTGTAACCATACTGCTCAAATCGTGAAATGGAACGCACAAAAATTAATGCAGGAACACTCTAAAATGTGTTTAGTTAAATTCAACCTTCAAAATCGTGGTGCAAGACAAACTTAAATAAGTTTAAATTAATAATGTTTTCAAGTGTAAACATATTTAACTAAATAGTTTGAAACCCATTTTAAATAAGATTTGGTAAAAGTCGCCCTTAGTGTTTTCTCCCATACAAAAACAAAAACATAAACCTTTTTTTTCTCACGCGTAGTGTGACTTGTACGTACCATTCATACGTACACATATATACTATGTTAAGGTATACCAGAGCCATAACAATTTTTTTTTTCTATTCGTTACTTTAAGTTTACATGAGTATGGAGCTCAATTTCCAGACCACTGTGCAGCGTACCGATTTTCCAGAAAATGGTATGGAAGCGAAGTCTTTACTGCACATAATTAGAAGACAAGCATACTACTTTTTCAGACTAGAGCATGGAAATGAAATTTTACAGCACACAATTCAAGGACCTGTATGCTATTTTTCCTTTTTTGAGACGATTTTTCAGACAAGAGCAAGGAAACGAAGTCTTCATATTTACAGCACATCAATTTATGATCAGCGTGCTACTTTTTCAGACAAGAGAAACCAAGTACATATTTATATTTACAGCACTCCATTTTACCTGAGTTTCATTTTCCAGACAAGAGCATGGAAGCATGAAGCTTTTATTTACAGCACATTATTTTACGACCAGCGTGCTACTTTTTCAGCCTAGAGTTTAGAATTGAAACCAACAGCACATTAATTTATAACCAGCTTACAATATTTTTAAGACGAGTGTGATAGATTATTCCAATAATTTAAGTTTGCTTATTACACTAACTTACGTCTATTTCTTTAATTGAACACAAATAAAAACATTCCTATGACAATTATAACTTTGTTTACATATGATACACTACATTCAACAGTTCCTCATCAAAATCTTATCAATATTATTACGAAATCCTGTGATTTTATTGTTGTTTTGTGTATATGACATATTTTACTGTTTTAATGTGACTTATTTATTAATTATGCCGTGTAAGACCAAGTATGTAATCAAACTAATCAATATCAACATATTTTTCTGTATTTT
Source organism: Xestia ashworthii (assembly GCA_950022955.1). Classification (NCBI taxonomy): domain Eukaryota; kingdom Metazoa; phylum Arthropoda; class Insecta; order Lepidoptera; family Noctuidae; genus Xestia; species Xestia ashworthii. The sequence goes on from OX465569.1 coordinate 17,306,387, forward strand.
TATATCATTTAATCATAGTTTTATTCAAATATTAAAACTGCAATAGAATCGTACGATGTGACGTAATTTGTTTGTCACCGGCTATAAAAGCCAACGCTTCGCCGTACTCGGCACATTCGCTCCGGAGCAGTCACACCGAACGGACCTAAGTTAAGTAACCTGATGTTTAGTAAATATTCTCTAATTTTCTTGTATATGTTTTTTTATGTATGATTTATATTTATATATAAATTTGTCATGTTATGTATACTGCAAGTATATAATATGTCAATGTCTATAAAATAAATTATTAGACTAATCTGTTTACGATTGTTTATATTCTTTACAAATATATACCCACCGAATAACCAATTCCAGTCTTTTTTTATAGATACCTGAAATTTGATAATTCATAAATTCTTTGTCCCTATGTACGTCTATTATTTTTAGCAATTTTAAATATATTTTTCTCACATCAGAAGTGGGATCAGAGCCTGTTTTATACATTATTTTTTTGGAAAACATTACAGATGGATCCTGCTGTAATAGAGAACCTTCTGAAAGCCATCCGTGATGCTGTAACTGGTAACCGCAGTGAAGATGATGTGGTGTTGCCGCCGTTTGATCCGGAGAAAAACGACAACGGTGCCGAAAGCTGGTGCAACAACATCGACACCGTAGCCAAGGACCGTGGATGGAGTGGCATTACTACTGTCAGCAAATCAGGTAAAGCCCTAAAGGGCTCTGCTCTTTTATGGTTTGAGACCTGGGACCCAGATGAGGGTAGAACATGGGAGAACTTTAAGACATGTATCAAAGATTTGTACCCCGAGAAAAAGAACCTGTCAGAAAAACTTTCAAAAGCCGTACTTTATACCTCGGACGTAGCTGAAACCTATTGCGAATATGCTAGGGAAAAGCTAAGGTTATTACGTAATACGAAGGTCACATTTTCTGAAGGACAATTAGTCGAGCTTGTTTGTGGAGGTATATCGGACATTAATATTAGGATGGCATCATTTAACAGCCGTGTCAACAGTACATCAGAACTCATTTCTCTTTTTACAACCTACATTAAAAATCCTAGAAAACGCCCATCCGAAACGAGTAACGTACCTTCAACTATTAAGCGTCAAAAGCCAGAAAATTCAAACTCTTTCAAGCCACCTACTTGCTTTCTGTGTAATAAACCTGGTCATGTTAGATCTCAGTGCTTCAAAAATAAAAATCAAGATACCCCAAAATCCGAGACGCCTAAGATTCAATGTTCTTACTGCAAAAAGGTTGGTCATGATGAATCAATTTGCTTTTTCAAGAAAAGAGACGCAGCAAAAAATAATAACTCGAGTAGCGTCAATTGTTCCACAAATGGTAACTTATCGCTTACTAGTGTAAAAATTTGTGAAAGACCAATTAAAGCCCTAATAGATTCGGGTGCTAGTTGCAGTATTTTGAAAGAATCAATTGCAAATAGTTTTGGTCGCAGCTTAGAACCCTGTTCAAAATCATTAAAAGGAATAGGAAATGGAAAAATTGATATCTCTTCAAAGATTAGTTTACCTGTCAGATTTAGTAACGACCATTTAGAAATCGAATTCTGTGTAGCGAACGACTCAGATTGCCATTATGATTGTTTGATAGGTAGAAATGCGGTTCAAAACCCAAACGTGGCTATTGTTTTAGACTCCAGTGGTTGTAGATTGGAACGAGTAAACTGTACAGACTCAGTTAATATTATAAGTCCTCCTAACACCGTAGACAATCATATTCAGGATTTAGTGGAGTTAACAAGTCATCTTGATATAAGCCTACAGCATAAAATAAGAAATATTTTTGATAAATTTCCAAAAGTGATGCCAAATTCTAACTATATCAGTACAGTTAAAACGGGTGAAATGACCATCAGGTTAAAAAGGGATGAAGTTGTTTATTATAGACCATATAGGCTAGCATCTACAGAAAAGGAAAAAGTCCAGGAAATTATTTCCGATCTACTTAAAAAGAATATAATTAGAGAAAGTGAGAGTCCATTTGCTAGCCCAGTCCTTTTAGTAAAGAAAAAAGATGGTAGTGATCGCCTTTGTATTGACTATAGGGCTCTTAACAAAATTATTGAAAAAGATAGATATCCGCTGCCGTTAATCGAAGATCAAATTGATAAATTAGGAAAAGCAAAATATTTCATTTCTATAGACATGAAAAATGGCTTTCACCAAATCCCTATAAAAGAAGAATGTATTAAATATACTGCTTTTGTCACCCCTGATGGGCATTTTGAATTTCTAAAAATGCCGTTTGGCATCTGCAACGGTCCCTCTGTCTTTCAGCGGGCCATTAATAAGGCAGTTAAAAACCTAAAATTTTTGTTAGTGTATATCGATGACTTGCTGATTCCATTTTCAGAAATAGCACAGGGTTTAGAATATCTTGAACAAACCATTGAGGCTCTATATTTGTCAGGATTTACAATTAATTTAAACAAATGTAAGTTCTTCGTTCAAGAAATAGACTACTTGGGTAGACATATTTCTAGCGACGGTGTTAGGCCGAGCAACGATAAAGTTAATGCCTTAACCAACTCTCCAATCCCAGGTACAGTGAAAGAAGTCCGTCAATTCATGGGACTGGCTAGCTATTTCAGAAAATTTATACCCGAATTTGCATATCGTACGGCTTGTATTACTAAACTCACTAAAAAGGACCAGAAATGGCAATGGGGGCCCGAACAAAATGCGGCTCGAGAGTACGTTATAAAACACTTAATTTCTAAACCACTATTGAATATATTTGATCCAAAGTTAAAAACTGAACTGCACACAGATGCTAGTAGCATTGGATATGGTGCTATACTTTTACAAAAAGAGAATAACCAATGCCGTGTCATATCATATTTTAGCAAACGTACTTCTCCAGCTGAGTCTAAATACCCCTCGTATGAATTGGAAACGTTAGCCATTTTTAATGCTCTAAAACAATTCCGGATTTATTTACTAGGCTTAAATTTTACAATTGTTACGGATTGTAACTCCATTAAATCCACCATGAACAAAAGAGACATTTCTCCTCGTGTAGCAAGATGGTGGACGTATATGCAAGATTTTACGTTTGATATTGTATATAAAAAGGGTAAATTTGTTACTCACGTTGATTACCTCAGTCGTAATCCAGTAATGACACCTGCAGAATTGTCAGAGGTAATTAATATTATTAATGAACCAGATCCTCTGCCATCTTGGCTACACTCGGCACAAAATAACGACCCTGAGACACAAAATCTTTTGGAGAAAGTTAGGACCGGTGATATAGATACAAATCGATATATAATCAAAAATAACTTGTTGCTTTATAAGAATGAGGATGGGGATCCACCTAAATTTTTCATACCAAAAGGCTATCGACTCAGTTTATTGCGGTTGTTTCATGACGAAAATTGTCACATTGGCTACAACAAAACCTTTGACAAAATATCCGAAAACTTTTGGTTTCCTAGTCTTGCTGCTTTTACAAAAAAATATATAAAGCATTGTTTAGTGTGTGTAGAGGGTAAAGGACATTCGGGGCCAAAACAAGGCCTTCTTCACCCTATAAATAAAACTATCCCATTTCACACGTTACATTTAGATTGTACAGGACCATTTAGTGTATCTTCTGAAGGTTATAAACATGTTTTAATAATAGTGGATGGCTTTACCAAATACTGTATGCTCAAACCACTTAAGACGCTTAACGGTCAAGAATTAGTCTCAATCTTGCGAGAGAACTTAACTTTGTTCGGTACACCTACCATGATAGTAACTGACAGAGGCACAAATTTTACATCTGATCACGTACGATCATTTCTTAGAGGTATGCAAATAAATCACCATATGATAGCCACGGGTACTCCTAGAAGCAATGGCCAAGTTGAAAAATATGTTGGTACTATAATTAATATGTTAACCACTACTGTTAATGATTCTTCAGAATGGCCAAGCGTTTTATGGAAAATACAATTATCTCTGAATACTACAATACAAAAATCAACAGGTTTTGCACCAACAAGATTACTAATTGGTTGCAACGGAAATATACCTCCAATACAGGCTCGCCTAGACGAAGTACAAGATAATGATTCCATTCGAGACATTGATGCTGAAGCTGATAGGGACTTGGCTAGGCAAAGACTTAAGGAAGCCGCAGAAAAGTATAAAAAACGATTTGATAGTAGTCGTAGAAATAATATGGTTTTCAACATAGGTGATATAGTCTATGTAAATCAAAACCACAGAAGATATGACAAATTAAGTCCCAAATTCAAAGGCCCTTACGAAATAATTGATATTTTAGATCATGATAGAATTTCTTTGAAGGGTCTTAACACATTAAGGAATCTTACTGTGGCAAAAGAAAAATTAAGGCTTTGGCCGGGAGAATGGGTCGAACAAAATTCTTCCTTTGAGGAGTCCCCATAGCTTCAGCATCATTAGCCATGATGGATTATTATTATTGTTATTTTTGTTATTTATATTAATTATCGTTTATGTTTTTCGATTTTACTTTACGCAATTACTTAATTGTTTTTCTTTTAATTATTGTTTTTGATTGTTGTGAAAAAGGAGTAACTAATGTGATGTTAGACTTAGGAATAATTGTAAGTTGATTATATAATTTGTGTTCAATTAACATTGGATGTTCAAAATTATTAAATGACATAAGCTTATAACAAAACGGTTTTTACATTACTGCTGGTCAGTCCCTGTCCTGATATCAGTCTAGAATTCATTCGCAGCAGGTGATAGGACTGGTATGTCAAGGCCAGAGGCTATTGTATGAACTGCTGGTCGGTCACTGCCCTGATATCAGTCTGAAATTCATTCGCAGCAGGTGATAGGACTGGTATGTCAAGGCCAGAGGCTACTGTATGAATTGCTGTTTGGTCACTGCCCTGATATTAGTTTGAAATTCATGTGCAGCAAATGATAGAACTAATATGCCAAGGCCAGAGACTTAAAAAAAAAATATATATATATACCTATATACTCGTATATATATAATAATAAAATAAAATATAACTAGTTGGTACTTCGAGAGCGAAGTACTGGTCAGTCTGGCCGTGATAGATTATTCCAATAATTTAAGTTTGCTTATTACACTAACTTACGTCTATTTCTTTAATTGAACACAAATAAAAACATTCCTATGACAATTATAACTTTGTTTACATATGATACACTACATTCAACAGTTCCTCATCAAAATCTTATCAATATTATTACGAAATCCTGTGATTTTATTGTTGTTTTGTGTATATGACATATTTTACTGTTTTAATGTGACTTATTTATTAATTATGCCGTGTAAGACCAAGTATGTAATCAAACTAATCAATATCAACATATTTTTCTGTATTTTTATATCATTTAATCATAGTTTTATTCAAATATTAAAACTGCAATAGAATCGTACGATGTGACGTAATTTGTTTGTCACCGGCTATAAAAGCCAACGCTTCGCCGTACTCGGCACATTCGCTCCGGAGCAGTCACACCGAACGGACCTAAGTTAAGTAACCTGATGTTTAGTAAATATTCTCTAATTTTCTTGTATATGTTTTTTTATGTATGATTTATATTTATATATAAATTTGTCATGTTATGTATACTGCAAGTATATAATATGTCAATGTCTATAAAATAAATTATTAGACTAATCTGTTTACGATTGTTTATATTCTTTACAAATATATACCCACCGAATAACCAATTCCAGTCTTTTTTTATAGATACCTGAAATTTGATAATTCATAAATTCTTTGTCCCTATGTACGTCTATTATTTTTAGCAATTTTAAATATATTTTTCTCACAAGTGCATAAAAACTAAGTCTTTTCAATAGATAATCTTATGACCGGAATGCTACTTTTACAGACAAGAACATAGACACAAAGTTTTTCTATGAAACCCGGGGCAAAAGGCACACAATTTTAGGACCAGTGTCCTTCTTTTTCTTTTTTTTGCCGATTTTCTAGACAAGAGCAGGGAAACGAAGTCTTAACATTTACAGCACATCATGTAATGACCATTGTGCTACTTTTATAGACATGAGCATGGAAACCAAGTCATAAAGCACATCAGTTTATGACCAGCATACTTCTTTTTCAGACAAGTACATGATAACGAAGTTTTTACAGCACACAATTTTAAGACCAGTGTTACTTTTTCTTTTTTCTGCCGATTTTCCAGACAAGAGCAGGGAAACGAAGTCTTCATATTTACAGCACATCAATTTATGATCAGCGTGCTACTGTTTCAGACAAGAGCAACCAAGTATTAACATTTACAGCACATCATTTTACCAGCGTTTCATTTTCCAGACAAGAGCATGCTCTAATGTAAAAGCTTTATGCTTCCATGGAAGCACATTAGAGCACATTATTTTATGACCAGCGTAGCGATTTTCCAGACAAGAGCAAGGAAACATAGTCCTTACATTTACAGCACATCATTTTACGACCAGCGTGCTATTTTTTCAGACAAGAGCATTGAAACCAAGTCTTTATACACAGTAGTTTATAACCAGCTTGCAACTTTTTCCGACAAAAGCATAAAAACCAAGTCTAAGAGCACATCATTTTATGACCATCGTGCTACTTTTATAGACATGAGCATGGAAGCCAAGTCTTAAACCACATCATTTTATGACCAGCCTGCTACTTTTTTAGACATGAGCATGGAAACAAAGTCTTGACATGAATTTCTTTACCAGCATACATTTTTTTCAGAAAAGAGTACGGAAACAAAGTCTTTTTAAAACATCACTTTATGGCCACCGTGCTGCTTTTTTAGACAAGAGCATGGAAACGAAGTTTTTCTATGAAAGTGTACCTAGGGCAACAGCACACAATTTTAGGACCGGTGTGCTACATTTTCTTATTTCTGCCGATTTTCCAGACAAGAGCAGGGAAACGAAGTCTTCATAATATGTTTACAGCACATCAATTTATGATCAGCGTGCTACTTTTTCAGACAAGAACAACCAACTTTACAGCACATCATTTTACCAGCCTTTCATTTTCCAGACAAGAGCATGGAAGCATAAAGTTTTTACAGCACATTGTTTTTTAACCAGCGTGCCGATTTTCCAAACATGAGCAGGGAAACGAAGTCTTTACATTTACAGCACATCATTTTAAGAACATCGTGCTACTTTTATAGACATGAGCATGGAAACCAAGTCTTAAAGCTCATCAGTTTATGACCAGCATACTTTTTTCAGATAAGTGCATGGTAACGAAGTTTTTACAGCACACAATTTTAAGACCAGTGTGTTGCTTTTTCTTTTTTGTGCCGATTTTTCAGACAAGAGCAGGGAAACGAAGTCATCACACTTGCAGCATATCAATGTATGATCAGCGTGCTGCTTGTTCAGACTACAGTATAGAAACCAAGTCTTTTAAAGAACATCATTTTATGACCAGCGAACAACTTCTACGGACAAGGAAACTTCTTTGCAGCATATTATTTTATGACCAGTGTGCTACTTTTCAGACAAGAGCATAGAAGCACCACTTTAACTATGCTTATTTTTTGACTAATCTAACATTTTTCCAGCCAAACCTTTTTGTAAGCATGACACCAAATTATTGAGACCAAAGGTTGTAGCCCACATAAACGACTCCGCTCCCACCCGGCAAAAATAATATAATTCAAATACGAGCTTTCAAGTATTTCTCTTTAGATATACTTTACATTGGCATTGATAGCGGTAAGCCCGCTGACAGCGAGCTTTCTGCTAATTTATGTTGCCAATGTAAAGTATATCTAAATAGCAATACATAAAGCTCATTTTTGAATTATATTTTTTTTGTTGGGTGGGAGCGGAGTCGTGTAACTGGGCTAACACCTCAAGAGATATTAGTTTTCACAACACTTGATTTTTTTGACCAACCTAGCCCAAGTTATTTTGCAACACACTATTTGTCCAACCTCGGTGACATTTTTTCAAACAAGACCAAAGGAGCTGTAATCAAAAGAGTATTATACCAATTTTTACTTACTTAAATTCATGACAAACCTAACTCGACATTTTTTCTGACCAGACTATAGATGCATGAAGTCTGGAAACCACAAGAGCCGAAACTAGCACATAAGACAACGAAAAAACTCATTGACCATCACTGCTTATATGCTTCTCGAAAAAGATGAAACTCCATGGAAGCATATCGCCATCACTTTTCGCATTAAAACAATTATGGCTACGACCCTCCCAGAAGTCCAAACTTCAGGGAGGATCGTCTGAAGAAACAATTGAATCATATTTTAACAAACAACTTCCCGCAATACAAATGACGGCCACGAATAATTTTGTAAGGTATTTAGATGTTACCGTAAAATTGTTAAACACGTTTGTAATGTAACTACTTTAACTAGAGAGACTGTCAACTCGCGGCGTGTGGAGGAGGGCGTGAGGAGGGGGCGCCCCCTTGCCCCATGGTACCACTCTCATGGAAGATAATGTGCCATTCCTGAGAAATATCGATTAATAAACTCTAACCTCAAAACACTTTATATTCCCCTAAAAGCGTAGTCGACGGAGCCTCGCTGCGTGGGGTCTCTATTTGTCTGCAGGGTTTAAAGGAACCTAACTAACCTGGGTACGTGGGGTGCCCCAAGTCCTGATTATGGGGCAGATATACTTCCGTCACATGCATTTCACAATATTACGTTTTCACTTCGATTGATTACAATCAGTAAGCAGTATGTTCAGTTGACAATATTTCGAGAGTTCACAATCTCGCTAGAGGGATTACAATCTAACGTGTTTGACAATTTTACGGTGACATAAGCGTCAATTAATCCATCACCGGCAATCGTGAATACTATAGCAAAGCATTTGTGGGTGTAACGCAAGTTTGTGCAACATTGTTTTAGCAACATGTTTTGTGTTATGGAAAACAAAACATTCTAGACATGTAGTGTGTGTGAAAATGTTTGTAGCAACTCAAAAACAACAACAATTTTGAATAACTTTTGTTTACCACAAATACAAGGATTTACCTGAAACATTTCTATTCAGTTAAAGTTAATGAATTAAAATGTAATGGAAGAAATAAAATGTTTTTTTAATTGTTTTGAACAATGGCTCAGCCATTTATTTTGAATGCCAGTCCAGCAAAGTGATCCATACATACATATTGCTATTAAATAAAGAATATAAAACAATATCTAAGTTCTACTTAGCAATTACATTACGACAGGTTCTAGTCTATGCAAATGAGTGTAGGTTACCTTTGGGAACAGTATAGCCTATAATATTGCGGCAGGTGGCTCTATATGAGGTAAATGGGCCATTATCTACCATACAAGCCCAGTTTGGGTTGGTGGATGTTACATGCCTTAGAATTTTTGGTTCTAGGACATGTTAGTTTGCTTACGATATTGTACTTTGTCTTTCCGAGAGCTATGGTGATGAAATATATAGCTGGGACCCATACCACCAGGTCTGCTTTATCAATAAGTAACTTATTATTCTTAAAATTGTAGATAAATTATAACAATGGAGTTCTTTATCTTTGTGTTGTTGTCCATAGTACCTATGTACTTACATATTCGGACAATACAATTTAACTCACACACAGTAAGGTGGTTGACGAATTTCTCAAATATTTGAAATACAATAAGTAGTACTATTGTTGTGTACAAAATCAAATTAACTTAGCTAGAGACTGTATAGATTTCTTAGTGTATTGCAAGTAACTTACACAAACTGCGAAGGTTGAACCATAAATTAACGTCTAAATTAAAATTGATTTATACAGGGTGGAAACGGTAAATGGGGCAGTAAGGGGACGTACCTTAACCATTGCAGCTACATGAAAACGGTCTTTGGAAACTATCCATAATTTTTAGTAAAATTTTGATCCCTATGCATAGATTTAAAAAAAATGTACCGTTAGCAAGTAAATTGCCATTTTGCACAAAATATTTTTTGATGCCAATCGATCCTGTTTCTAATACTGATCAAAAAGTTCTTCTAGAGTCTAGAAGAACTTGTCTAGAATCTAGACCAAACCAGGTTGGAGTATTCAAAAACTCGGAATTGTTAAAAAATTACTTTCAGCAGGGCAGTAATGGGGACTAACTTAACCATTGCAGCTACACGAAAATTGTCTTAGGAGACTGCATAATATTTCGTAAAATTTTGATTCGCAATCAGTTTTTCAAAAAAAAAATAACAATCCTAGCAAGAAAATTGCTATTTTATACAAAACGTTTTTTGAGGTCAGTCTGTACATTTTTAAAAAAATCTGTGAATGTAAGACTATGTTCATATAGCTGCAATGATTAAAGGTAGCTCCCCTTACTGCCCCGTTAACCGTTTCCACCCTGTATAAGGATATAAATACCCTTAATATCTGAAGAGTTTCTCCAGCTATATTAGTTTGACCCCGTATTTCAAACAATACATCACCTACCTCCATTTTGAACATAGTTTTCCTAAAATGTACTAATCAACATTGAAATTTTCTCCCATTTTAGAAAATAATTGTTACCATTTTTGAACAATTTTAAAATTAATCAGTCTGTTCTACAAAAACAGTCACTCAGTCTACATAAATTACTGATTACCATTACCATCACTATTTGCACTATCATCGACCGTATCACTTGGACTTATTGCAGTTTCACTTATTGCACTGTCTTCAATTTTAGATTGTTCTAAATTACTGTCTCCAACTTTATCACTTTTAACTTCAGTAGACTCAATGTAACTAACTTCTATCTTGGGTGAAAGATTTTTTCTAGAATCTTCATTGCCAACATCTTTGTTTTCATTATCATCGTCGTCATCATCGCCACCCCCCAACTCTTTTTCATCAACTTTTTCTGGAACCTCTTCTGAGGGTTCATAAGAATGTCTCTGTAGTTTCTCAAGCCACATTTCCATTGACTTGCCCTCAACTTCACCCTTTACTATCACGGGGTATATGTGCTTATGCATGAACTCGTGAATTTCATCTTCTACATCTGACCAAGTCAAACTATCGTGGCTATCCTTAAATTTAGCATCGTATCTGTCGTAGTGGACCTGAAATGAAGAAGGAATGTTAAAAATTGTCCAGAACAGGGCAGAATTCAGAATGTTTTTATGTTATTTCCTGCATTAGATTCGCTAGTGTAATTCGTCACTATGCATAATGTCCCCCTTTTCCTGGTGACAAATCATCAAATGACCCGTCCTGTCTGGGCAGAGCGAAAGGGAGTGTCAGACTTGTACTGAATAAAACCCATCCATGTTACATCTAAGCACCAGCCAGAGCCATGGTATCTCTTTCAAAAAGTCCCGCAGGCCAGGCATTGCGGCACAGGCACTCTGCAGAACCCCCGAACGCACCATCGACACGGCCTGTCGTTATAAGACGGACGGAGGGCGAGCTAGCCCATTACTCCCTGTCAACAGGCCCGCACCTAGCCAGTAAAAATCTAGTCTCATCTTGCTGAACCTAGGCTCGTCGGTTTTTATTATATTTTATACTATTTGGGAAACTTGCAGTTAATATAAACAGTGTTATAGTGTTCTCAAACAATACGGATTCGAAAACCATTTACAAGTTTGAATGACTGGATTTTGCTACAGATCAAACATACATACCGTATCAAGAACAAGACCAAGACCAGGCGCAGTGGGTATCATGACCTTTTCCTTAGAAAACACCCTCTCAAGTATGGAGCTGTCTGTTTGACCACGCACCACTGCTATCGCCAAGCCAACCATCTTGCGTATCTGATGCAGCATGAAACTTTGACCCTGGGTTTAAAAAAGTTTAATGTTAGTAACAAGACATGTCACCACTTACCTAAAGGGTTTTCAATTTACTCTACGCATTAAGAATGAAAATTTGCACAACTTTAAAAGAAAATTTTGATAGAAAAATTGCTAGTATTCTATCACCAAATATTTGAATGACATGCTGTTTTTCGGATATTTCATAGGTAACAATTATTGATCCTCCTTAGTGGAATTTAATTTTATATCATTCAATTTCTTTAACATTCTTAAATAAGTAAGTGCTAACAATTTTGATATATTAACAGACAACATTTATTTTTTATTTTTCATTATATTGTTTTTTCTCACTACACCTAATTTATATACCTAATCAACATTATTCAGTGTGATTGAAAATTCTTAATGCGATAGATAGATGATCTATATTAATTTTTTTGTTTTAATTATATTGCATGCACTTCTGCTTTTGTACTCTCTAGAGGCAAAACATAGCACCCTCAATGTATTTTACCAAATAAAAATTTATAATGTACCTATGTTTTACAATAATAAAATGAATCTGTAGCTATGTTGCATGGCTTAAGTTTGGAATAATTCTTTGGGGAAATAGTGTTGATATCCAATGAGTTGTTTAACGAAACAGAGGGCGCTGACTTGTAAACATAACTTTAGGCTGTGATCTTACTAATTTAATTACCAAAAATGTTTTATGGAGTCTGTTGATTGTGAAATGTGTATTAAAATGAAACTGGTCTCACAAACTACCTGTGACAGTGTTATCCTCAGTTTTTATGAAGATTAGACCAAATTAAAAGTGATAATACCCCTAGTAATGTAACAGTGAATTACGCCTACAGTAGTGAACATTAGTAACTGTACGTACAATTTTTAAATATTTTTAATCAATACCAACCGATCAACTCTATTAACAGTGGAATCATACGTATTTCGAGTGCTTTTTACGAATCTCAATGAAGACGAATTCGTTTTTTATTTGAAATGATGGTGCACTACCATGCCATCTTACATCTAATGCTTGAATCAAGTTGAGCTGTCCTTCAAACGGGTGTTGCCAAGACAAATAACCTCATTACAATGACTAAATATTAAAAAAGTGACATCTGTTGGACCAATTAAATAACTTACTGACGTCATTGAAATCGCAATAGAAACGCAATTTTGTCGGTCTTGTACCAGAGCGACATGAAGTTAACTAATCTCATCATCGAAAATGACATGAAGTTGACTAATCAAAATAATATTGGAAATTTGACATCGCAATCCCTATTTATGTTACCTGTTTCGACGACTGATATTATTAAAATAATTGACAATCTCAAAAATACAAACAATTGGTTATGATGGTGTATCTACTAGAGTTATTAAATATGTTAAAGAAATTATAGCGCCACCTCTTGCACACATAATTAATTTATGCATCACTGATGGCATATTTCCGATAGGTCTAAAAAAAGCTTTAGTCAAACCTCTATTTAAAAGAAATGAGGCCGATAGCAAAACTCCCAGTACTTTCAAAAATATTTGAAAAAGTAATTCATAACTCAATTTATACCTATGTACTTTGAAAACTCAGATCAAATAAAAAAAGTAGATATCGCACTTAGAACAAGAAAGTGTCGCCATTTTTTCAACTATGCGTGAGTAAATGAAGTATTGCCACGTTTTGAAAAAAAATCCCTTAGAATTGCGTAAAATAGGTAATATGCCAATGGGAAAATAAATGTCTCATAAATTACAATAACATTATAAATATGTAGGAGGCGTGTAGGATCACTTTATAAATGGTCTCAACAGATAGTCCCGAAAAAAAAATACAACAAGTTTATGTAGTGTTTATTAAAAATAAATAACACAAAACAAAAAAAGACGGAATCATTTCGCAGCTACCCATTCATCTCTTATTAAAATATTTGCTGGCAACCTAAAACCAATAATATTTGATAGTAAAAAATAGAAGGTAAGTACTCGAGAATGTAGAAAGAAACGAGTAAAAAAAATAACTATTTACATAAAATGAAGTGATAATAAAATAAAACAATAATTATGTCCACTCTGTGCCTACTTATTTAGCTATGACTTTGCCTACAACTTACTTACCCACATTTTTGGGTATTACAAATACGAACTCCTGGCAACACTCTCTCGTAGTGTTGCCCAAAATCGGTCTTGGTCTTGCAGTCTTGGTCTTGTTCTTGCGTTTTTGCAAGACCAAGACCAATACCAAGACCGACGTATTTTAGCAAGACCAAGACCAAGACTGAACCCTGCAAGATTTGAGCAAGACAAGACTAAGCTTGCAAGACTCTTGCGTCTCGCAGATAAATCAAACTGAGATTTGGGCGTTATTAAGTAGGGATTTGGTTTAAAACCCGGTTTTGATAGACGTTCCCCAGTATCAAAACCGTATCGTCAATTCGTCATAACGCTAAAAGGTATTGTATTGATTATTATATTTCGACTATTTATTTATTAGGTAGCGTGTTACTCACAAATTTATGTTCCCATGTGATAAAAATATACTTACCTAACATAATTTTCTGGCAAAGTTCATTTCATACCTTGTAGGTATATCTACCTGTAGTATTATATTATGCTTGTCTAATGTGCAGATCTAACGTTAGTAGGTTGGTAAACATTATGTAGGTACTTATGTTTCAAAGTTTATGTTATACTTCTATTTAGCAAAATTTAAAACTAACAGCGAGTCGAGTAGGTCTAGTAACAGGTTTTAGGACAGCCAATGTTATGGAACAGATGCCAGCACATCAAGCTACTACCATCTGCTAAATTTCTATAACAGATTTTCAACTTTATCGCTAAAGCATTAAGGTTCATGATTGATTGGGAAAATTTGACGTTCTGCGAATAAACCGTTGGTCGGTCGGTGTATTAAATGTACCTAATTATTTGATCATTTACCGACAAAGACGCTGCGGTGTATCAAAGACTGCAACAAGTGTATCACACAGTATTTGACACTGTTTGAGCGCCGCATCCGTCGCCACAGAGTACGTACAGAGGCACACAAAATTATTACCTACTTTGGTAGGGTTGGCACAAGAGAATAATAAATAAATAAAATAAATAAATAAATAAATAGTGTTTTATTGCAGGCAAGAATACCCATAAGTAGAAGTAGACCACAAATACAATTGAACCCGATAAAATAATAGTAGCAAAGAAATCAAAAATCATTAAAAAATATCATTAAATTCATTACAAATCATAATATTAAATGACCTTGAAGATGTATGTAAATAGCAATAGGCTAATAGGTATTTGCAAGTAGTCTAGTCTACATTATAAAATATATGTAAACGGGTATTTATCGCGAATTTTACCTTTAATGTAAGTCCGACGTTTCGTCCGTTTTCCGTTTAGTCTAGTCTAAATAGTAGAGTCTCGCAAGACTTGCGAGACTCTTGCTGCAAGACCAAGACCAAGACCAAGACTGAGAGCGCAATACCAAGACCAAGACCAAGACCAGGTGTATTGACGCAAGACCAAGACCAAGACTGGCTAAGGTCTCGTCTTGGTCTTGCATTTGGGCAACACTACTCTCTCGATACGTCATTTCGGGACATTAATACTCAATTCTCAATACTTTATTTGCATTCCACAATGTGAACTTAGGTGGTAAATTGAAAAATGAGATCATTATGGACCCTGTCGGGCACAGCAAAAGACAAAGACATAGTAGGAGAGAGGAAGCTTTAAAAATACAAAAAAGAAAAATATATCTAAAATAAATCCAATAATACCATAATAAGAATTCTTTATATACATAGAAATTTTATACATTATTAAATTATACTTTATCGTTTAAATATTCATTTATACTATAATAGCATTTTTCAGTTAAAAATTGTTTTAGTTTTTTTATAAATATGTTTAATTTCTCTTCTTTTTTTATTATTTCAGGTAGTTTGTTATATATTTTTATTGACATTACATAGGGGCTTGTTGAGTGTATTTTCAGTCGGGATTGCGGAATGTTTAATCTTGATTTGTGTCGGAGTGTGAAACGTGATTGTATATCTTTGCGCTTTGTGTAAAACTCTTGATATTTACGAACAAATTTGCAGGTTTCTAATATGTATATACTGGGGAGTGTTAAGATATTATAATTTTTAAAGTGAGGTTTGCAACTGTCAGTTTGCTCAATATTTGCCAGGATTCTAACTAATTTTTTTGAAGGACAAAGAGTGAGGGTGCATCTGTGCTATTTCCCCAGAGGGTAACACCGTAGCTTAGCCATGCATAAGCATATGCATAGTAGGTGGTGAGCGCTGTTTGGAGATTTGTGGTTTTCTTTATTTCACGTAGAGCATATGAAAATCTAGAAATTTTAGATCTAAGTTTTTGTATGTGGGATTTCCAATTTATATGAGTATCCAAATTGAGACCAAGCAGCGTAAATTCTTTAACAATTTCTATTTTTGAGTTATTAAAAGTAAAATCTATGTTTAATGGTGTTTTTTGGTGGGGATGAAAGGTAATAAGTTTAGTTTTGGAATAATTTATTTCTAGGTTGTGTGCGTTCATCCAAGTGATTATTTTAGTGAGTATTGAATTTAGTTCTTCGTTTATATTGAAATTGTTTTTACATGAGACTAATAGAGAAATATCATCCGCAAATAATATACACGGTCCTTCTATGATTTTAGGTAAGTCGTTGATATATATTAGAAACAAGAGACATCCTATTACGCTTCCTTGGGGTATTGAAGCTCTAATTGATTTTTTGTTAGATCGAATTTTTTCTATTTCTTTTGAGGTGTGATTAAAATATTCAATTTCTACTGTTTGCTCTCTGTGCTTTAAGTAAGATACAAGCCAATCATGAGCTTTTCCACGAATGCCTATTCCGTATAGTTTCTCAAGCAATATATTAAATTGGACTTTATCGTAGGCTTTGGTCATATCTATCATATCTATCTATTAACGTTATTCATGTGGAATAACCTCAAAACTGTGTTTGAATAATTTAAAAAAAGGTAGTCTTGTGAGTACTTACGTGTGAAATGATATTCCTTCAGACTTTTTGTTCACTCGAGTTGTTTTTACACCATTTCATAACACACGACGGCATTTTTAAGGCAAACTTACTGCACGACGACCCGACGATAATAACAAAAATGAGCATAGTTTGGTGCATGTGTGTGCGTGAGTGCGTGTGTTTACTTGAATGAGCAGAGTTTTGTGGCTACACTATTGGCAAAGGCCGTGCGGTATCTACTTTTTTTATTTGATCTGAGTTTGAAAAGTTCAACCTATTCTGCAAGGAACAAACAGGATTTCGTAAAAATCATACTATTAATATGGCACTGAACGATTTATTATCTCATCTTATGACATCAGTAGAAAAAAAATCCAGTATGTGCAATCTTTACTTATATGACTAAGGCATTTGAGTATGTAGATCACAAGATATTACTGCAGAAATTACATGGATATGGCATAAGGGGCAATGTTCTGAAACTTGTTGAATCATACCTTAGTGACAGATATCAATACACAGAAATATCTAGAATATTATGTCATAAGACTAAAACGCAGATCGTGTATATGTCACCGTAAAATTGTCAAATACGTTATATTGTAATATCTCTAGCGATATTGTAAAATCTCGAAATATTGTCAAATGAACATACTGCTTACAACAAAAAGCGTTATTTTTCGTGAAATGCATGCGATGGTAGTCAACTCACGCGGTGTGGAGGGAAGGAGGGGTCCCCCTTGCCCAGTGGTACAACTCTCATGAAAAGATATTGTACCATTCCTGAGAAATACCGATTATTGTAACCTAACCTTAAAACACTTTATATTCCCCTAAAAAGCGTAGTCGACGGAGCCCCGCTTCGCGGGGCCCCTATTTCCGGGTGCAGGGTTTAAAGGAACCTAACTAACCTAACGGGGGGGTGCCCCAAGTCCCGATTATGGGGGCAGAGATACTTCCGCATGTTCGTTTGACAATATTTCGAGATTTTACAATATCGCTAGAGATATTACAATATAACGTATTTGACAATTTTACGGTGACATATAGATCAAAATCAAGACACGTAAGATATGGCGTGCCCCAAGGTACCGTTCTAGGGCCATTATTATTTCTGATATATATAAATGATCTGCCAAAAATAATACGACACAAAATGATCCTACTTGCCGATGATAGCACAGCTGTAATAAAATGTAATAATGTGGCAACTTATCAAAATTATGTTTATAAATCGCTTCTTGATATCATCAGTTGGATGAATAATAATAATTTGGTAATGTAACGTGCCTAAGTGCGGTCCTGTAAGGAGTACGTCCCTGGTACCCCTCTTACCCCGTCGTACGATACCCCGCAACCCTCTGAGTCCTGTCCGCGTGCGCGCATCCCCGCCGCCAGTCAATAAGAAACCCTTGCGTGAGTCACTGCGTCGCTCGGGTATGCGCCCGCGCCCTAATTATTAAGCTCCACGTATCTCTTATTATTAAAGAAACTTGTACTCCAAATCATGTAGTGTTTCGTGAAATTTCAATAAAACGATTCAGTGGTTTATGTCGTGTATTTTATTCAAAAACACTATAAGTGGCGCTCCAACTCGTGGCCGCGAACCAGTTTAAACCAGTTTTATGCCGGTCGACGGTTAACTTTTTCGGTGTTCCTGTGTTCCTGTTCTCTGGTACCTACGTAAAGAGTGAAGATGCCTCCACGTAAAGTACCGAATCCAAAGGCAAGTGACGCTGACGCGCACTCCAGCTCGGATGAAGAACCCAGCAGACCTTCGCCTGTGCTCATGTCTGGTGACCAGCTGACTTCATTTCTTACCGCCTTCGCGAATACTCAGGCGGAAGCAAATCGGCAGCTCGTCGAATCCCTCATGGCATCGCACGCGGCAGGTGGTTTTTCAGCGGCGACGCCCTCACCGACACCGTCGTCGACTAGCAAATCAGGGAACATGTCCAAGTGTACGGCACGCTTTGATGGTTCGAACCGAGATCCTGAGATCGTGGAAGCCTTCATCGACTCCGTCGAGATGTACAAAGAGTGTGCATTGGTTAACGATGACCTTGCGCTTCGTGGTCTTCCGATGCTGCTCCATGGCGAGGCTGCAGTATGGTGGAGAGGGATCCGGACGGAGGTGTCCTCGTGGTCCGAAGCGGTCAAACGACTACGTAGTATGTATGGTACTCCGTGTCCTGCTTACAAGTTATATCGAAAGATATTCGCTAACGAACAAAATGAAGAACTCGCGGACTCCTTCATTATACGTATACGAGGCATGATTGCTAAGTTCCCTTACGTATTACCCGAAGAAGCTAAGATAGACATGATATACGGATTATTACATAAACGCATTCGAAAGCGATTACCCCGGGATACGGTTAGTAGTATTGAGTCGCTAATCGACAAAGCCCGAGGTATAGAAGAATCCATCACGGAAAGTTCCTGTGCAAGTACTTCATCGCAGTCGGCGCCAGCGGAGGCGCCTCGCGAGCGGCAGGCCCACGTGCGTCAATTTGGCGGGAAACGGTGCGACGTCCCCGTCGCTCAGTGGTGCGGGAGCTCAGCAGTCGATCGTGCGTTCGCAGGTTCAATCCGTACGTAATAATAAGTGTAACAAAGTGCAAAGTGCCGGTAAAAATAATACCGCGAGTGAATCAAAGTTATTCTGTGTGTATTGCAAAGGTCGAGGTCATACGCGTGATGTGTGCCCAAAGAAAAACTCTGAACTATCGTCTAGTAATAATAAGTCTAGCCTTATTTGTTATGGTTGTGGTGAAAAAGGGTTTGTAAGAGCAAATTGTCCTACCTGTAAAAATAATAATATTGTATCGAGTTTGAGTTGTAATGTTACTAGTTCAAATGAACCACAACCTCAACGTAATGTATTTTATTCACTTACCACGGCTGAAGACTGTTGTAATGTACTTCGAATAATATCATCACCCAAGACCGTCCTATTTTAAATATAGAGATTTTAGGTTACAGTGGCTCAGCGCTTATAGATACGGCCGCCCGGCGTAGTATCGCGGGTTCAACGCTGTATGCGCTTCTTTTACGTTTAAATGTTAAATTTACATCGCAGACTATGTCGGTTAGACTGGCTGATGGTAGTATTCGTACGAATACTGTATTGTTAACATGTGTTGACGTGAATTGTATGTCTTTGTGTATTCCTGTTGAGTTTGTTGTGTTTCCCGATGCGTCAAACAACGAAACGCTATTAGGGATAGACTTCATTACTAAGTCTAAGTTGGTCTTGAATTTTTCTTCTATGACATGGTATACAGCTGATCGGCCTCAGGTCATTCACCCCCTACTGACGGAGAGTTCTCGTGAGGTGGTGGAGTGTGCCTCTCTCAACCTACTGAGGGCAGATGAGGGCACTCTGTTGACTGAGGAGGAGTGTGGTGGTTTGCAGAATCTTTTATGTGAGTACTCTGATATTTTCGAGGTAGTCGGAGAGCCGACTCCATTTGCGGAACATCACATCGATACCGGCGACCATCCGCCTATTTCTTTGCCCCCATACCGCGTTACGCCTGCCAAGAAGGAAATCATGCGCGCCGAGTTAGATAAGATGTTGGCGGAGGACGTGATCGAGGAGTGTGAATCGGCCTGGTCAGCACCGTGCGTCTTGGTACCGAAACGTAACGGTACGTATAGGTTTTGTGTCGACTACCGAAAGTTGAACGCGGTCACCAAGACGGATGCATATCCCATGCCGCGTATTGACGAGCTCTTACAGTCGACCAAGAAGGGTTGTGTAATGAGCTCTCTAGATCTTCGCAGTGGTTACTGGCAGGTAAGTACCAACGATCGTGACAAAACGGCGTTCGTCACGCCTTTCGGTACGTACCGCTTTAAACGTATGCCGTTTGGCCTTAAGAATTCGCCAGCGACGTTTCAGAGGCTCATAGATCGTTTCAGATCAGGGTCTACTCTTGCCGGTAAGACTATTTTAGGTTATTTAGATGATCTTTTGGTTATTTCGGAGGACCTGGAGTCCCATCTAGCAGATCTACGTGCGGTATTCGAGCGTCTCCGTATATTCAAGCTTCGGGCAAACCGAGAGAAGTGTGTGTTTGCCAGAGACCGGCTCAAATACCTCGGCCACGTGATATCTCGCGATGGTATATCTCCAGACGAAGAAAAGGTAAGTGCTGTTGTACAGATGAAGGAACCGACAACCCTCCAGCAACTTCGTACCTTCCTCCAAACCTGCTCATGGTTCCGTAAGTTTATCCCAGAGTTCGCCAAGGTGGCTGAACCACTTACTCGCTTAACAAAAAAGTCTCAGGCGTGGGTATGGAGTTCGGAACAAGTTAAGTCTTTTGAAACTCTTAAGAAACTTCTGACCACGGCCCCTATTCTTGTTCAAGCGGATTATACGAAACCATTCGTATTGCGGACTGACGCCAGTAATTACGCACTCGGCGCAGCCTTACTCCAGGGGGAGTCACCGAATCAGGAACATCCGATTGAATATGCCAGCCGTCTGCTCACTCCGGCCGAGCAGAATTATTCCACCACAGAGAGGGAGGCTCTCGCAGTGGTGTGGGCAGTAGAACGTTTCCGAGGTTACATCGATGGTCACCAGGTCAACGTGATAACAGATCACCAACCCTTGAAATGGCTCTTTACCCTCAAGTCCCCAAGTGGCAGATTAGTCCGTTGGGCCTTGAAGTTGCAATCTTTCGACCTGCGTATCGATTATGCCCCAGGTAAGGTTAACGTACTTGCCGACACGCTCAGCCGTCCCGTGACCTCAGATGGTCCTGCATCTGAATCGGTCTGTCCTGTCGTTGTTGATGTACCACGCTGGAATGCGACCTCCACCCGTGATGCGCAGCTCGCCGATCCGGAAGTTGCAAAGATCATCCATGAACTCGAAGGTAAGGATGAACTTAATATAAATCGTTGGTCTGAGAGAGGCTATCTCCTGAATCAAGGTGTTCTATATCGGTATGTACCTGATACTGATTCCGAGGAGCCTCAACTCGTCGTACCGGAGAGCCTGCGGAAAGAAGTCATGATCGAATGTCATGACTCGCCTACCGCCGCCCATGGTGGTATTGATAGAACAATACATCGTATCTCGCAACGTTTCTATTTTCCCGGTATGAGACGGTTTGTGACCGAGTACCTGAAGACTTGCATCGAGTGTCAACGCTACAAGCCATCAACACTCAAACCAGCTGGCTTGCTTCAAACTCCGGTCCCGTCTCAAAGGTTTGAAACTATCGCAACTGATCTGTTTGGTCCGTTGCCTAAAGGACCCCAAGGTGAGAGATGGATCCTCATCGTGGAGGACACCACCAGTAAATGGGTGGAAGTCTTCGCTCTCACCGAAGCTACAGCAGAGACGTGTGCTAAAACCTTGGTCAATGAGGTATTTATGAGATATGGTCTTCCTAGACGGATGATTTCTGATAACGGAGTGCAGTTTGTTGCAGATGTTATGCAGAAGGCCATGTTTGTTTTAGGGGTAAAACAAAGTCTGGTGCCCTTATATCATCCCGAGGCGAATCCCGTTGAGCGGAAAAATAGGGATCTAAAGGCTCAGCTCGCCATCTTAGTGGAAGGTCGCCATCAAACTTGGCCAGAGGTACTACCGTTTGTTCGCTTTGCTTTTAATAGTTCAGTAACTAAGTCTACGGATCAAACCCCAGCTTACCTGACTTTCGGTCGTGAGCTACGGTCACCCTTAACTGCTCAGGCAGACCTAAGAGTAGTAGTGGAATCCGAGAATTTTGTTCCCCAGATTACGCCTTATCTGCTCAAGCTCGCAGATAGCGTCTCGACAGCCAAGGAGACTCTGGAACGGCAACAAGATGTCCGTAAGACATACGCCGATAAGGGTCGCACGTCCACCCCCAAATACCTGGAAGGAGATTTAGTCCTGATGCGGACCCATACGCTTAGTAATGCCGCAAAGGGTGTCACATCAAAATTTAATCCAAAACGAGATGGACCGTACGTCATCTCTAAAAAGGTAAGTCCTACTACCTACCTCCTAGCTCATGATAAGTCAGGAGAAATCTTCGGTAAGTATCACGTGTCAGATTTGCGTCCTTACCATGCTAGGGAGGGTGAATGTCCTGAGCCGATTATTCCCAAACGTAATAGAGGTCGCCCACGGAAGGTGACCTAACTGTAGCGCTCGTTATCGTTTGTTTGACCACTCGGGAGACCCATTCCTGGTCAAAAGGGGGAGAGTGTAACGTGCCTAAGTGCGGTCCTGTAAGGAGTACGTCCCTGGTACCCCTCTTACCCCGTCGTACGATACCCCGCAACCCTCTGAGTCCTGTCCGCGTGCGCGCATCCCCGCCGCCAGTCAATAAGAAACCCTTGCGTGAGTCACTGCGTCGCTCGGGTATGCGCCCGCGCCCTAATTATTAAGCTCCACGTATCTCTTATTATTAAAGAAACTTGTACTCCAAATCATGTAGTGTTTCGTGAAATTTCAATAAAACGATTCAGTGGTTTATGTCGTGTATTTTATTCAAAAACACTATAGTAATTAATTTAAATAAAACTAAGGTGATGCACTTTCATCAACGGCAAGCACATCCAAATGTTGTAACTTATAATAACCATAAAATTGAAGAAGTCAATAATGCTAAGTTTTTGGGTATTATCATCGATAGTAAGCTTACTTGAAAACCCATGATAGAAGAACTTTGTAAATGCCTGAGTAAATCTGCTTATGTACTCTCTCAGTTATCAAAAAAGGTGAATAAAGATACGTTACTGATAGCATATCATGGACTTGTAGCTTCTGTGTTGCGATATGGTGTAATTTTTTGGGGACAGTTGACTGACCGTGAGCTTATATTTAGGATGCAAAAAAGATGTGTCAGAGCAATGTGTAATATAAAAGCAACGGATAGCTGTAGACCCCATTTTAAGTCTTTAAAAATACTAACCCTTCCCTCATTATATATATTGGAAACTGCGTTGTTTGTGAAAAGAAACACACAATTATTTGAAAAATCATCTTCCACTAAAAAAACTCCATTGCGTGCCCAATATGTAAATAAACTGTGTAATCTTAAATGTAAGACCGCATTGATGCCAAAAAGTTTTTTTGGTATGGCACCTAAAGTATTTAATAAAATTCCTGATGACATAAAAAACATGACATTATATAAGTTTAAAAAAGCTCTTAGCAAATTATTAATTGACAAATTAAATGTTATTATAATGTAGACAAATTTTTGAACAACCAATCATTACAATAATGCATATTATGAAGTACTATGACTATTTATTAATTTTACTGTATTTAATGTTGCTTTTTTATTATTTTTTCTTTTCATGTATTAATTAATTTGAAATTATTAATGATTATAATGTAATGACACCTAATGGGTCACTTCTAAATTTGTATGTCTTAATTAAGACAAAACATAGAGTACCACCTAATTATGTAAACACCTAATGTAAACACCTATGTTTCACAAATAAACTGATTGATTGAAAGTTTATCAAACTTTTGTTGTTTACAATATGGACCAAAAACAACGTAAGTTCTGGACGACTGTCTGGGTTAGAACCCACGACTTACTGTTCGTAAGTCGGGGCCGCCACCACTGGGCCACCGCTGCTCAACAAAATTCCTAATGACATCATAATGGAAGAGAATGGCAAAATATTTATAAAACGAGTCAGAAACCTATTAATTGAAAATTGCAGTTCATTGAATGATTTTTTTTATGATGACTTCACTTTAAGTACCATTGAATTTTATTTTTTATTTTATTTACATTTTGTACACCTAAATGTATTTTACTTTGTTTATTTTATCCTTTGACATTATTACTTATTTAAATGAATTAACTATTTTTTTATTACAGATGATTTTTTAAATGCTTTTGTTGAATATTATAAATTGTTATGCCTGAGTGTGTCAATATGTTATAAAGGTCACAAGTTCGATCTACAATTTAAAAAAATTTGATTGTTTTAACATACCTTTACTAATAACACAGCAAATTCCATATCTGAATCAACAAAGACTCTATCTAATGTGAAGCCCATCATAAATCGTAGAGATGAAGGATCTTGGAAATGTCTGCAACAAATGCTCTGGTTAGATATTCTGCTATCATTCTAGTATATTCACAAAAAGTGGATGTAGTATATACAGCTAGTATATACTATTATACCTGGCACTATTATTAATTAAATATTTCGGCAATGGAATGTTTCAGAACTGTGAACTCAGCTTGTATGAAAAATATTCAATAAAATGAGACTGCACATTCCATATTTTAAAGCAAGGTTTAGACAAAGCCAGTGTTGGCTGCCAGGCCAGCGCTGGCTTGTTGTTAGCCTCGTATAAACAGTTTTACAAGACAAGCTTGCGCTGGCTGGCTGGCTGACAGGCGGGAATCCCACCGCGTGCCCTGCGCCAGCGTGAGGACGCGTGTAGACGCATCGCGCCAGTCACTGGCGCTTATCCCGTGTGCACCCAAGAAATGGATTTATTTCATTCCTGGATCAATCCAGGAATGAAATAAATCCATTGGCCTCATCTAAACGACACTAACGCAGGCCACTCTTCATACAAAAATGTTCCACCCCTTACAACTAATATGTACATTTTATGTTCAAACTTACTTCTTTTCAGTAAAATTATGATAACTCTTTGTCCCCTTATAAACTTGTAGAACCTTGTTCATTTCTTCTTTTTTGTCATCCGTGATCCTGTATTGCCTTCTCTCTTCATCTGTGAGGAGGCTAGGCTCCAAGATATATGTGGGAAAAGTATAGCTGTATGTTCGAGCATTGCACTTTGATTTTGAGTTGAATTTGTTTGTCACTCTTTTTATACTGAAGACTTTGATACATTCTGGCAGTCTTTTGTTTATTTCTCCTGCGTTAACTTCCAGTGCTGTGAACAAAATCTGATATTATTTTATGATTTTGAGCATTTTTGTCAGTATAACATATTTGAGGGATAAATCAGTTTTATGTAGGTATTAGTCTCATGTTACAGGAAGGAAGAGTATTGCCACTTATGAGGCTCAAATCTAGCTCCAAAGCTACTACTGAGGAATTCCTCAAGAAAAAACAAAATTACACTTTGCCAACCTGAGAATGGAACCCAGGACCCCATGCTCGGCAGTTGCGCTTATCCACCAAGCCAACGACACAGTAATGTATCATGTGAGAATACTAACGTAGTTTAAGTGACACAACCTGTCTGGCAGCAGACACACCCTTGTCTGTCCGAGAACTCCTTTGAAACTGGGCATTCTGTTGATTGTTGAAATCCTCTTCTGTCAAATATTTAGCCTCCAATAATGCTTTCAATAAGTCCTCCTCTATTGTTCTTACACCAGGGTTACTGTCAGTAAAAGAATAAAAAATGTTACACATGTATTGTGCCCAAAAGTGGCAGTGGTGTTGCAGGAAAAGATGACCCACTGACTGAAAAATATTACAAAAAAATGTCCATTGTCTAAGAGCCTAAAATCTGGCATCTACCAAGCCATCTTGTGTCCATTGTCCACTTATAAAGAGACTACACACTTTAAAGCCCCTTCTAAGTGCTTATTTACCATGATAACCATAGTATTACCCAGAAGTAGAACTCACCGTTGCATGCCATAATAATCAACTCCACAATACCCCAAGAGAACTGCCATTTTCTTTCTCTTAATGCGTTCTACAGGTCTGTCACAAACTTTCTTCTGCTCCGTTTCCTCATTCTCATTTCCATTGTCTGTCTGTTCCCACTGACGCTTCATGAAACGCTTTTTGAATCTCGTTGAATTCTTGTTGGGAACTATATTTTGAGATGCTTTAGGACTTTCCTCAACAACTTTGATATCTGCAGTTGCTACTTCCATGGCTGATATGGACCGCACTGGTAATACTGTAATAGACAACTAAATGTAAAAATTTACATTTATTTATATTGTCATAGTCAGTTTGAATCAGCCTAAGATGTCCCTCTGACTGAATTATTGTAGAACATGAAAATATTGTGACTTTTTAATGGAAAGACATAGATCCAAAGTAAAATGCTAACTGATGGTTTTCAGTTTTTGGTAAAAGGTAACCAAAGATTTCTATTTTCCAACTGCAAACCCCTAAGACGACCCACTGACTAAAAGGTGGCATAATATTTTACAATTCGTCGGCTAAGAGTGTAAACCTGCTAACTCACTTTAACCCAAGTTTACAGGAGAAAAATAAAACTGAATTTATTTGAATTTTTCAATTTTAGGTTGAAACCAAAAAAACAGTTGGTGTATTTTTGGATATTCTACATTACTAGAAACTAATAAAATAATTAAATTTGGTCATTAAAAAGTTATAAGTGTTTTAATGACTTAGCAGGTTTTTTTGGTAGCAAACGCTTTATTTTGTGGACATAGCAGGTTTTTCAAAAGATTTCAAGGATAAAAAAAAAAGAAAATAATAATATTTAAAATAATTAAATAATATAATAAATAGCCAAGACTATTGGTAGGTTATAATAAATTCAAAATTAACATTTTTCATCAAATTTTCTTCATTTAAAAGAGACGGTGATTCAGGGATGTATGGCTGTTGTAAGTATCATCATTATTGTACACTAACTCAATATTTTTTTTACTTCGCTAAAGTTGATTTGAAGACATCTAAAACATAAACAAAAAACACACCCATATAAGTTAGTTACCTGATAATAATTTGAATTAATAATATAATTTGTTTTGTAGTTAAATAACAATTTTTCATTACTCATACTCTGAAAGTAGGTCATTACATGCCTGAAGAGCGGGTTGAAAGTTATGCATTGCAGCCCTAGGGAGAATCGCTTTCTTTCAACTGACAGCTGCCAAATTGTAACAAAAACAACTAGGTACCTACTTATTTCTATTTTGACATTTCTAATGAACCATGTTTTAACTTTTCAAACAGCCACTAAATTACAGCGCGATTTAAAATTAAAATAACATAAACTTTAAGTATTGAGAATAAATATTGTGACTAATATAATTTAGTTTCAACTCTAAAATAACATAGATTACGATTTCGATCTTTGCCATTTTTTTTTATTATGAACATACTGGCTGGCTGTATAGTATGACGACCACAGGGCATAAATTAAAAAAAGGAAAACAAAATAAGCGGAAAAGCGACAATCCGATCAACACTATTTTTTTCATTAGCTAATAATTTATGTTCTGATTTTTAATTTCCTCGTATTTGTAATGAAAAGCAAAGTTTTTACCTCGGATAAATTACTTATTTAGTCCCTCGAACTATTAGCGTCCTCACTACGTAACGGGCGCCAAAGCCCGTTTCGGAACTAAATAAGTAACTTTCACCCCTTGGATAACAATGCACTATTTTAATTTATTACGATAAGTAAACTGTTTTATTTTATAGTTAAAAGCAATACAAAATAACTGCTATCTCCCAAAAAATAAAGTAACGACTTGAAGAAAAACTGCTAACTCCTACATTCAAACTTTTAGAGAGGTGACCAAGTTGATAAACAAAAAAAAAACTTATTTATTGAATACTAGACGTAAAACGAAAAGTGAATAGTAAAAATAAAGGCTTACCTCTGCTATATTTCAACCATGAAATCTTGAAATAATTGAGTTATTTGACCGAAAACTAATTTTTATTGCACGGAACGCTGTAACGCCGAAGACTCAATACAAAATGGCTTCAATCATGGAGTTAGCCGCGCAATTTGAATAAAATGGATTTGGCTGTTTTACGCATCACACTTTTTTGCCGATTTTAGGTTGAGAGTGAGTTTAGCTGGT
Source organism: Xestia ashworthii (assembly GCA_950022955.1). Classification (NCBI taxonomy): domain Eukaryota; kingdom Metazoa; phylum Arthropoda; class Insecta; order Lepidoptera; family Noctuidae; genus Xestia; species Xestia ashworthii. Next base: position 17,334,932 of record OX465569.1, read on the forward strand.
TTTACAGTCCGTGTGGCGTAAAATTCTCTTACAGATAGTATAAAAATGTCATTTTGGCCAAAAGTGGAGTTAGCAGGTTTACACTCTTAGCCGACGAATTGTTGTATACCATGAGGATAGGTCATTGTAAGAACAACATGGTATGCTGTAGGAAATGTACGTAAGAGCAACAACCATCACACCACGTCACCAGTCTCAAAGGGGTATCGTATTACCCAGTAGGTACTAACTGGGTTGTGGAGGTCAGATAGGCAGTCGCTCCACTCGCTCCATGTATGGTCGAACAAGCTATTTGGTTTACAGTTTAACGAACAAATTACATTGTAAAGTGTAAACTCAAATAGCATGTTCGACCGTACAATACAGGTATAATCTAAACTGATTATACAGGAAGCCAATATAGTTTAATACAATACAGGCTAGACAGATGATGACTTTTGGGTTTGCTGAATAGGTATTTGAGGTTATTTTGTTTACCAAATCTACCGGGTGCAACTTTTTTAAGTACATTATGTACCTATACCGTTATGAGATAACATCCGAAACTAACTAAACAAAATGTAACGTAACACAAACCAAATGTTTAGTAAAAACAATTATTCGAGTTTTCCCATGCGTACATTTTTTACCTGATCTAAGGGGATGACTCGGCAGATTCCGCCTCAATGTATTAGCGAATAATCTGAATAACGTAACAGACATACCTACAGTGAAAACAATTAGTTGATTACAATTTAACACTTGGAAGAACGTTTTAGTCAGCGTTTAACCGTTTCAACGTCACTGTCCGCCATTTTGTTGTAATTGTGCTAGGCATGGGCAAAAAATGACGATTTATCGATATTCAGATTCGATATTTTTTCATCGTTATATATCGATAATCAATATTTATTTTAGAGTATCGAATTCGTATCAAATTTGTTTTTTTTTAAAGTAACTGGTTTCGAGTCAATATCTGATGAGTACTTGTTTGATTAAATTGTATACAGGGTGTAAGTGTGAACACCGTTGTCACTCAAACCACGGGTAGTTGACATAAATAAAAAAAGATAGGACCGAGTTAAAAAACTGGTTAAGGGATTTTCTTTAAGAAAAAAATTAAATTAAATTATCCGACGATGTCCCCGAAATCATGGCTAGCCCGACTACAGGAGTGACGTAATCGCTGCCAGCCCGTCGACGCATCTATCTACTTACAGAATTCTCGTAACATTACCTGATAAATGCAACTTTTCCTGGCAAAATACCTACCTTACGCGTTGCGTGACGAGTCTAAATGTAACTTTGATGTGACAACAAAGAAAATGAAAAGAAATCCAAACTACTGAGTAGGTATTTTGGCGTATTTAAAAACTTCATCACAATTTAATGTACGTACAGTTAAAAATCACCGATTAAATTTACGCAGAGGTCAGTGGCTCGTCTTAGACAGATTGAATATCTACTAACTTACCTACTGTTCAAAATTCACAAATAGGTTGTTGAGCAGTCAAGAATCTGATGTCTGCATACATCCTACGAGCCTCGTACAGGTTATTTATCACCCGCGATGGCGTAAAGCCGTACCATTTCGGTCCACTGTTCACTTGTGTAAGACATACCACTAAATTTAAGCGCGAGTAACTTACGACCCGGCACGCGGCGCGCGCTCTGACGAGCGACGTGGACTTGCTTTGGCGACAGCTGGCCGACTGAGGTCGTGACTCACCGCTCACTCGATCGCTGCGCGGGCGCACGGGCTGCGGCGCGGACGTTGACCGACCGGTCGGCGGTCAGCTGTTTCCGAGTGCACTAGGGTGAAATGATCTTGAAGAAAATAGTGGATTTTCTTCAAAAAAAAAAGGTTGCTTTTTTTCATTGATTTTAGGTTCTACTAATGAAACCAAACCCAAGGAGTGGAGTTTCAAGGATAACGGTGTTCACACTAACACCCTGTATAATTATTAAGGGTCAAGCATCAATAAAAATACTGTTTTCTTTTATTATCTTTTACGATGTTTGAATGCTTTGAGAATATCTGTGAATAATCATACGAAAACTGACGACATTTCGATATTTTTCACTCGATACTTTTCGATACTATTTAAGAATATCGATACGATAAATGTCGATATATTTTTATCATTTGCCCATCCCTAAATTATGCCAACTGACTGACCACAGAGTACATTATTTTTTTTTTTTTTTTTTCGTTCGCCTTTAAAAAGGCAGGCATCGATCTATAGACCATTCAGCCTCGTCATTTTTCCGTATTCTTCTTTTTAAAATAAAAGTAAGGCCAAAGCCAAGTCTTCAGTGAATTCTTTTCGTAAATATCTTCTAATCAAGGCGTATGCCATGTCTTCTTTTTTTACATAGTTAAATGTTTCGTCAATCCAATTTTTTTGGTCAAATCCAGTTTCATTGTCATTTCCGTGTGGTCATTTCCAAGAGTTAAGACAAATAAATTGTCATTCAATGTCATAGCCATGTGTGTGTGTCCGGTAATCAATGGACAACCTGGACAGCCTGTACAAGTCCCGATCAAATTTTACACCCACAAGATGTAATGAAATTAAATAAGGGAATATATGAAGAAAAATTCTCCAGCAATCCTTGAATGTCGCGCGGGAGGTTTGCCGGTGCTTTGTAAATCTCAAGCAATTTGTCAATCAATACTATACGATTCACATTGTGCGCTGGGCATTCAAAAATTATGTGATTAAGGGTCTGATCTTTATCGAGGTTGCAATCAGTGCATTTAGGGGAAGCTATTATCTTCATTCTAGCCAGATGAGCATTAAAACGTCCATGTCCGAATCTTAGCCGAGTTAGTAAAGAATAAAACTGTTTGCTTCTGTGAAATTGTGCCTTCGTAAACCAAGGAGCTGAACCAATAGCTGTGTTGATTTTTGCATACCAGGTGCCTTTTATTTGCAGAGTCTCCTGCCAATCTTCAAACCAACTTTGAATAATATCTTCCTTGATCTTAGGGAATAAATCTGAACAAGGTATGGCAACACTTTTAATTTCTGCATTTCCTATGTCAACAATGGCTCTCGCTAAAGTGTCCGCATTTTCATTGCCACTCACTCCGATGTGCGAAGGGGTCCACAAAAATTTGATATCAAAGTCTCTTGATTTAAGTGTGAAATACTTTTCCTTGATGTGATGAATTATGTAGTTTGTAGAAGCATCCAGTTTGTTATTATTTAATGCTTTAAGAACACTCATGCTATCCGTTACAATAAGCCAAGAAAAGATGCCAGAGTTCTCTTCACTTATGAAATCTAAAGCAGCTGAAATAGCCATCGCCTCAGCAGAAAATATAGTTAAAACATCAGGCAACCTTACACCATGTCCAGTCTTATTATAAGGTATGTAAATAGCCATTGCAACATTTGTACTGCTCTTAGAAGCATCAGTGAATATACATCGGTAGCCAGAATGTTCATGCAATAATTGGTACACCTCTTCCTTGGTTTTCAAATCATGCTTTATAAAAATATTCATATCTATAAATTTACTATTGTATTTGCCAAAATAACATGTCCAAGTGTTATTACATTTGTAAAGTTCATGTTGCTGATTAAGTGTAATTGTAGTAGAGAAGTCATGAAGTAAATAGGGAATGTTAATATTATTTGAAGGATTATAAACTGTATGATAAAATGAAACTTTTCTGTAAAGAGGGTGTCTATTAAATGACAGAAGCTTTAAAAGGAATTTAGATTTTAAGTACTGAAATCTAATTTTCAGTGGAGGAATATTACACTCTACTTGTAAGGAGTTAATAGGTGTTGTTCTCATGGCACCTGTAATGCAACGCAAGTTATGATTCTGTAAGACATCAAGTTTACGGATAAGTCTCTGATCAGACCCAAAACACAAAAAGCCATATTCAAAATGACTACGGACTAAGGATTTGTATAACATTAACAAAATTTTAGGATCAGCATGTACTGACACAGATTTTATAAAATTGTATGCTTTATTTGCTTTACCAAGTATGTAGTCAACATATTTATTCCATGTAAGATTGGCAGAAAAAATTACTCCTAAGTACTTGAATTCATTAACAATGGGAAGTTCAAAGTTATCATAAAAAATTTCTAAATCAGAATCTATGTCACCAAAAACAACAACTTTTGATTTATCTGGACTAATTTCTAAGTTTAAATAATTAAAATATTTACTCATGTTTTTCAAAGCCCCATTAATGTTACTCTTAATCTCATCCATATCAGGACCAGATGTATAAATAACCAAATCATCAGCAAATTGTAAATTTAGTACTTTGCTACCCAAAACCATATTAAGCTTATGCACATATAGCAAATAGATCAATGGACTCATAATGCCACCTTGACACACCCCTTTATACGAAAAACGGGGTCCAATTAATTGCTTATCCACTTTAACATAAACTTCTCTACCATGTAAAAAATTAAAAACCCACGAAACTAATTTTTCAGGTATGCCAAGTGAGCGGAGTTCAAGCGACAAAATGTGATGATTGACGTTATTGAAAGCACCAACTATGTCAACAAAAACAGCAACACACTCATGATCCATTTTATGAGCATTAAAAATATCAAGTTGCAAATGAGAAATGCTTTCATGTGTTGACCTTCCTCTACGAAATCCAAGCTGGTTAGAAGGTAATAAATTATTACTTTCTATGTAAAATTCTAGTCTTTGTTTTAACAATTGCTCAAAAATCTTTCCTATACAAGAGGTCAAAGCTATAGGTCTATAAGAATCAGATTTGTTTTTATCTTTATTAGGTTTTAAAATCGGAATAAGACAGTCTATTTTCCAGTCTGAAGGTATAATTTCATTAAGCCAAAGTAAATTAAAGACTTTTAAAACCAAAAATAAGGCTTGCAATGAAACATTCTTAAGCATTTTATATGGCATACAATCAAGGCCAAAAGCTGTATCACGTCTAGAAAAAATTGCAGCTTTCAATTCTTGCATAGTAAATGGATCTGTTAAATAATTTGAGCAGGCTGCTGTTGGTAAATGATCATGTGAATGAAAGGGGGCCTCTACAGTATCAGGTGTGAATTTTTTAAGAAAATCAGAAATCCATGGATATACATTATTGCAAGATGGTACATATGTTCTATTAAACTTTCTGGAAATACCCCAAATTTTACTTAAAGGAGTTGTTCTGTTAAAAGACTCGCACAAAGTCACCCAACTCAAATACCTCTCTTTTTTTAAAATCAATTTTTTGACTGCTTGTCGCCTTTTAAATTCGACATAGTTTGCTTGTGAGGGGTCATGTTTAAACTGTATATAGGCATTCTTAGCATCTTCTACAGCCTTAGTGCAGTTGTTATTCCACCATGGAAGAGGACTGCGTTTTTTCTTTTTAGAAGTTCTAGATGTATTGAGTGAGGCACTAGAAGTAGTTTGCATACGAGAAATATCAGAACATGGAACAGAATTCTGTATAGCTTTATTTAAGATAACAATAAGTTCTTTATAAGTTTGTAAAGGGTTTTGGTGATTAACAACAAAATTTTGTAATAAATTATCTACTTGAGCTGTGTAAAGTTCCCAATTAACTAGTTTAAAATTTACATGAACAGGCAGATTTGAGAGATCATTGGATGAAGGAATAAAATTATTAAATACTATTTTTGTAATTACAGGCAAATGATATCCACCTAGAGGAACATCATGCACTGACCAGCCACAAGACAAAGCCAATGAAGGTGATACTAAGGTTAAATCAAGAGCATTTCTCTGCCACCTATCTGAGCCTACTGTAGTCATATCTCCATTATTCAGCAACACAAGATTGTTATCATTGATGCTTTCAAGAACGTCAATACCACGACTACACTGTCCACTACAGCCCCATGCCGAATGATGGGCATTGAAATCCCCACCAATCAAAACAGGACCAGGAATACTTTTGATTAAATTATCCAGCTTTGGTTTAGAAAAGGATGGATTACAATTACCAGGACTATAAAATGACACCAAAGAAAGCTCCTTAGCACCATATTTTAAACGTATTGCAATATTTTGTATAGAGTCATCATATGAAGTATCAATTTTTTTGAACTGTAATGAATTATGTATTAATATAGCTACACCATTATGATTATTACCAGAATCTAATCTAACAGTATTATAACCTTTTATATTAAAACGCATCTCAGGCTTAAGCCAAGTTTCACAAAGTAAAGCTACATGAATATTGTTCTCAATTAAAAAATGAGTAAAAATATGTTGATTACTACGAATACTCTGAGCATTCCATTGTACAATATTTAACTGATCCATAATTAAGATTGTTTAATGTTATTATCACTCTGTATTGTTGCTAAGAGAACTTTTTTAATATTTTCATTTGTAATGGAACTTTCTTTGTTCCGATTTTGTGAAATCAAAGTAAGAAGGGTCTGAATTAAAATGTTTTGTATTTGATCTGTTTGCATTAGAAATTTAAGTTGTTCAGCAGGGTTTTTGTTATTTAAAGGAGGGAATGACTTTTCATTTAATACATCAGCATATGATCTTTTCTGAATTTTATTTTTATTTTCTTCTATCTTAGCTTTTTTGACAGGACATTCTGCAGAAATAGCAATATGGTTTCCTTTACATTGGCAGCATGTAGCTTCTGTTGGGGCAATCGTACATTCTTTGTAACTGTGATCTTTTCCGCATATGGAACACCTGATGCTGTTTTTGCAGAATTTGGCAATATGTCCATACCTCAAACACTGCAAACACTGCTTTACCGGCGGGATGTACGGCCGTACCTCAAACCGCCAGCTGTTCAGGTCCACACTATCGGGCAAGGAGACGCATGAAAAGGTGATGCTCACTGTCTTCATAGGTTCGAAGGTGACTTTATTTCCTGTAATAGATCGACGCATAAATCTTTTAACTGATATAATATTTTTGGAGCTGGATATTGCTGAATATATTTGCTCATTCGACAAATCAATCGGGACATGCTGTATAATTCCAGTAATTTCTGTTGCTGAGGCTGGAATGCTGGCTTTGAGTTTAAAATTGTCCAAAAACTTTTTATTTATAAGTGCAGCATTGGCAAATGTCGGACGCTCGAAAATAACGCCAACTTTATGCCGATTCATTCTGATTAATTGCTTAACCCCTTTGTTATATCTTTTGAAGTTGGTGGCTAACGACATCATATCGCGGTCACCGATCGGGACTTGATTCTGGCTTTCGATGAAAACAATGTATTCGTAATTTCCACCAGACTCTGGATAAGACCGGGTGTAATCAGATACTCTATATTCAAGGTACCTACTTATCCGTATCCTTTTCCTTTTCTGCATCTGATGTGGCCGACTGCATGGAGCGCAACGACCCAGTATCAGCATCATCTTCAAGGGGATCCCCAGGGGGATCCGTCCCACTTTTCTTCCTCTTCTTAACCCTCCCCATCACAACAAACTACAATGAAGTAGTTATGCCAAGTGTATTATTAAAATACAATAAATTAGATTTTTTTTCAAAAAAACGCGCCTACTTTCCTTGACTTTCCCGCGCTTTTTCCAGAGTACATTATACTATATAGAAACTGACTGACCATAAGTGACCAAAGACCTGGAAGGTTGTCATTACGGGTTCCTTGTGAAATAAACGTGGACATTCTTAACCTATAAATAGACTTTGATTTGTGTGACTCCGCAACCTTCCACGGCCAGACGAAGCAGTTCTCACTTGGGGGTACACGAGCCGCATACTAGGGCAAACTAATACACGGCACACGAACCCCCAAAATTATAATTCTGTAACTTACACAAAGAGTATAAAGTAACTATGAACTTACAAAAATGCCCTGCAAATTGCAAAAAACGTAAGGAAATTTGAATTTCGCGGGCATAGATATATAATAGCTCAATGTTCGCGGGCCACACTGAAAACGGGAAGTGTCAGGATGTGTTACAGAATTATTATAATTATCGAATTCGAAATCATCAATGCAACCCTCCAAGCTCACATAATTTTAGGAACGACTTTGACCTTGACTTGAAAAAAACCTACCTTTGGCCTGCAAATTGCTAATACGTGAGGAAATTTGAATTTCGCGGGCTACCCTGACGCTTAGTTCATTCCACAGATTACTATATTAGTAGCTTTCATTAATTAGATCTTTTTACAGGGTGTTCTTATTGTTCTGTCTACGCAATTCATGGTAGGTATCTTTTGAGCACATTTTTACATAGCAACATGCGGTTATTATAAATACTGCAAATATACATACTTACTTATACATAAATGATATGACCTATTATACCCAGGCAAATATGTAAAGAATCTTAAATATGAACGACTAACATACAGCGCATGTTTCACCCTGGCCTGGCGCATGCGTACCTCGTTAATGAATGTGGGGCAAGGCTTTCAATTCAGCATGGGTTGACGCAGTGCTCATAAAATGAGGGGTGGAAGTTCGGAACGTTTGGTCGTACGGCCGTCTCGCCGTCGAGGAGAAACGCGTGCCAAACTTACGCGATATATCACCGTTATACTAGCCACCTTGTTAGGAGGTGGTGGATCTGCTCTGCTCTTCCTAGTGCCACTGTACGCTGACCCAGCGTTAAGCGCTCTAGCAGCTGATTTCGATCCAGTGCCGGCAGAGTGCGTCACTGAGAGGCGTGATGACAGACTCGGCTTGGACAACTGCACCTGGGCTTCATGTAGAGAGGGGTGTACCAGCGACGCGTATAAATGTACACAGCTACACGTGAAGTACAAATCTCATGCTGAAGAATGGCGTCCGGCAGTGCTGTTTGTCAATATAAAAGGATGTGGCTATCCGCCTTTGGTGGACTGTGAGAATTTTACGACGAGCTACGGGTATGTGGGTGCGAGGTATCCCTGTTTCTGGTCGCGAGCTGATACAACTGTCGTGGTGCCGCGTTGGTCTCGAGGAGAGCAAGTGGCCACGGTGACCAGGACCTTGGCTGTTCCACTGTTCCTGTCTGGCTGCGCCGGGATCGGCTTGTGTGCGCTGCACTGCGAGTGTAAGCCCCGCCGTCGCCGCCGCCCTCCTCGTCGCCCCCCGCGTATGCCGACACTCTCTCCCGATGACACATCAGTCTACCGATTAGCGTAGTAAAAAAAATACCAGCACAAATTATATTTTCGATAGTGAGAATGTAAATAACATTATATGTGTAAATATATATTTATGACGTGATTTTATTTCATATTCGTCAAAGCAGTTTTTGAGGGTATAAATATGGAAAATGGTAAATAATTGAGAATTTTAAATATTTATTGTAAAGATGCCAATAAAAAAAATAAAACGATGATGAGTGTTTCCTTTTCCTGTTTGTTTTTTACATCACTGGCCCTAGGTATTGTGCTACAGAACTATTCAAAGAGCACCCCAATATTTATAATCGACATCTGCCCATTGTCCCAATACTAATAATATGTTGAGAGTCAGCTTAGTCTTACCAAATGGGTATAATCATCCGTCTAAAATTATCCGTATTAGCAGAAGACACTATTGTAACAATCCTTTAAGCCTAGTCCTGCATTAAGCTCGGGCGTAATTAAGAGTTGAGTGCCTGATAGACTACAGGCAACATCCTTCGATTTTCCACTAGCAAGATATTGTTCAACCTTCAACTTGCATGGAAATAAGGTAGGTAATCGTTAGAACTGTTAGAAGCTTTGCATTAGAAAGTAAACAAATAAATAAAGAAGTAAAATATTTATTTCAAGGTTTATAATGTGTATCTTAGTTTTTAGAGGTACAAAATAATTTTCATATTCAGTTCAGTCCAATGCCGATGTAAACTACATAATCCTTCAGTCTTCGAACAATCATTCAATTTCTACATTGATAAACATGTACTTATATTTTTATAATATGTATTTTGAAGCTATTTATTTATATAGGAAATATAGATAATTTACATTGCGTTTCTGAGAAGTATGAAGGGTGGAAATGCAATGAAAATTTTCTACAATATTAAGCAATTTATATTTTTATAACATGGAAAGATTCATTTATTTGTCGATAACTTTTTAAGATATCTTAGAAACTTAGAGAGAAGAATGTTATATATGTGAAATAGTACAAAAAAATAACTGAAATTAAGTTAAAGTTCCATTTTATCGTTTAGTTATCGACAAATTATGAATTCTTAAGGCAGAATTATTTAGGAAGCTCAGTTTACTAATACCATAAAATTATATTTAAAAAATTAGAGATAGGAATTACAAATACAAGCTTTATGTAGTGAATGATGATAATTTATACATAATAAACGAACATTGTTATGTATGTAAAATATAAAATAAGTACTCCAAATAGTTGGTAACTTCCACTTTAATAGGCCATTGAGTTTGACAATGTTCACAGTCGCAATAATAGCCACATAGTACACAAAATTGCTGCCAAACCAAAGGTGCTACACACATGTTAAGGAGTCTGCTCACTTTGCCGTACCATACCATGACCGTGCTATGTACGTATCGAGGCTATCGTGCACAGAAAACACATCACATGAACTACTAACGGCCATCCCTACTAATATTATAAATGTGAATGTAAGTTTGTTTGTTACGCTTTCACGCGAAAACTAACAAACGGATTTGGATCAAATTTTGCACACAGATAGTTTATAACCTGGATTGAAACATAGGATACTTTTTTATCCCGGTAGTAAGATCCCATGGGACAATAATCAAACTCCACGCGGGCGAAGCCGCTGGCAGAAGGTAGTTTTCAATAACTTACTAACAGGTAACGGAAGATTGCTATCTCTGACCGTTTGACATTTAGCTTACGGACCGTTAGAAACAAAATGTCATAGAAAAGCTTCGTTTTTTCTATGAATCACAGTCCTCCGAGTGACATGTTGGTGACGCGAATAGGATATTCCAAGCTAAATTTGTTTATAGGAACACCGATAGCAACGGGATGTAGGTAATTTAATTACCAGTTCAGTATCATACCCGTGCGTAAAAGTGAACGTGGTATCCGCGCCGAAAGAACCGACCGCACCGAAAGAAACATTTTCTAATCGTCCGATTCGACGCGGATATGTGTGCGAGGCTTCATAGAATTTCATACAAGTAATTCTAGAATTCGCTTCTTTCGGCTCTGATAAATGTGCGTAATGGGGAGACTAAATAAATAAATTCAGCGAAAATAAGTTTCATGGCACGCAATGGTGTTGGTGCGTTCTAGTTGGCAGTCTCATACTTTTCAATATAAATAATAATTTTCGTACCTAGTATGGTCATGGCATGATAAGGTATAGTGGGCAGACCCCTTTAGAATCGACACAGGAAAACATACATTGGCTATAACGTTGGGTCGTTTTAGCTCGTATGGAATCTAATTGGCTGATATAGTTGTCTATGGCTCTTGTGAGCCAGATATGCGTAGTAAATTCTTGTTTCAGCTTTGTTGGTTGTGTGGCCCAAACAAGCATGTAGCAAACTTAAGTTAACACAAAACTTTTCGACAAAACATAACAGTAATTTGCTAACATTGTATTAATTAAGAGACCGTTTATAAACCCGCATAAAAATTACTTTCTAGGGCGTAGGGGATATATTTAGTAATCTTTTGAGACAACAAGAATAATGAACGCGCTGTTCGTTGCCAACGCCTTAAGTTGGTAGATACAGACGCCAATATAACAAACTTCACGAAATTGTCAAATTTTCCCAATCAACCTTAAACCTAATGTTTGAGTGATAAAGTTGAAAATCAATTAAAGAAATTTTACAGTTTGGACTGTGTATTGAGCTGGCGCGTTTTTTGTAAAAGGACTGCACTACTATGTTCTCGTTATGAAGATTCCAGTTTTAGACTTGCGGAACTTTTTCTCTAACTGGCAGAGTACTGAAAATATTTATGGATTAATTAGCAACAACCTGACTTAATACTTTCTAGAGCATTACTTACTTAATCGAATCTTGTTTGTAAGTATCTATTATCTAATCACAAATGAGTCTGATATAGTTTTAATGACAGAAAGTCTCAAAAGTGCAACAAAGAAATTAGCTCGTCATTGCATATCCCCGTTTCCCTATTACAAGATTGTAAAAACCCTTAAAATAAGGTATTTAAATAAAATAATGTAGTAATATGACCAAATATGTGATGAACCTAAGTATCAATCAACTCAATACGTAGTCTCAATAGAAAGTGGCTAATTCTAGTGTCAACTTTCATTGGTTGATTAATTCGGGTTCGACACCACAAATTTCGTCATATAACATTTTACACAAAAAAACGTGAACATGGAACGGAATCTTACATTTCATTCATAAAAACATCATAAAATAACTTAAACAGTGCACTATAAATGAGCAATAAAAAAACGTTTACAACAAGATTCTATTCCATACTACGATCCGAACATTCTTCCTGCTTATAAAAGTTATCTATGCCTACGTAACATTCTAAATTCAAAACATTATATTTATGGCGGGAACAATATGGCTTCTTGGTTCCAAACCGCAGTAATTTTACCAAGTGTTTTAGAGCTCGCGCAATGTTGGAATGTATACTTCCAACATTGCGCGAGCTCTAAAACACTTTTTTGCTTTTTTAATAAGATGGCTGAAGAACGCACGCTATATGGCGTGCCAAACTGAGGCCATTATAAAATAAATACCTATAGGTGACACGTCACAGAGTAACATTTACAAGCAGAAAGAAATAACATTGTTTTAACAATAGTTTAAAAAGTACGTAATCACAACCGCTCTACACCCAAAACAGCAAAATCGATTCAATCAAATAATTTATTTTATAACATGACTCGCATTTAAAGACATTGGCATAATTTACTAAAAAAATTGCTATTTCGGATACAGTATTAAAAATATACTAGATTGGTACTTACATTAAGGTGAAATTGAGTTTTCTATAGACGAATGTTTCTTTGTGGAAGTAAAGGTATTACAACGATTCGAGATATTGAGAACCCTGATTTAATGAAGCATTAAAACATGGTTTATTTTCGATTTCAGACTGCCTTGATTGATTCGTTATCTGTGGTGTTTCGGAAAATCAATCGTAATTGATGAGATTAGACATAGATTCACTAAGCAGGCTTGAGCATGCTTCAAAAACCGGTTTCCGAGCTTAAAATTCCTTCACAGAAACCACTCGTCCATATAATTTCACCTTTAACAACGTATACTCAATACAAAAGTCTCTAATTATCATAAATTAAGGAAACAATGATCGTCAAAGTTAACTTTGGCAACCATGTAAGTCTGTGTCATCATTAAGCGAATAGTGAGCGGCTGACTCTCCACTGTCTGATTATGAGCGGCCAATCAGAAGTAAACTCAATGTTGAGTGACAGGCGAACTTTTCAGCCGCTCACTGAATGAAACAGCTGGCGCTTAGATACTCACTGCTGCGAACACGCCGCTCACTGTTCGCCTAATGAGGACATAGCCTAAGTGATACGTTACAGTATTATTAAGGCAGTCATACAATACTGGATTGACATAACATGGCGACCTGCTGGATACATTTTGGTTGACTTCAAAAGAGAGGAGGCTCGCAATTTGTCTGTATAATAAACGCGGTGTAAGGGAAACTTTGACGAAAAGTATAGAGGGGCCATTTCAAACGAAAATTTTATACAATACTGGTGGGTCTACTCTTGTCCTGAATGTAGCTTGCGTTACGTCTTATATTTATGTACACAAGATCTTAAATTAGTAACTAAAATCTTATTCGTGGTATGTAATCGATCAGCATATTCCTAATCATTTTTTGATTGTACCCGCCCATGTTATGTCAATCATACACTTCATAAGTCGAAATCACCATTAAATGCTAACCAGCACATACTTTGCGTTAAGTAGCTAATTCGAGATTTGGTGATCGACTAATCATTTCTCACTAACTATTGCTAATTAGGAAATGCATAATTGAGAAGTTTCTTTTGCATCCGAAATTAACATTTTTAATGGTGTTGGAACCAGTTTTTGATATAATAAAAGACCAGAAATACAAAAAACAGCAACAAAAAAAATCACTAACAGGCTGACAAAATTAGTTGAGCTGCTGTAAATGATTGATTGAAATACCATAGCCAATATAACTGGAAATCGATCTGGCAAAGACTAGCAATGATAAGTCAGTGACACAACAGGTGTCAAAATAGCTTGATGGAAACGCTTCTTTATATACGAACATTAATTTGAAAAGAGTGGGCATCGAGTTCCTTGTCCATTCTTCTCCACGATATCTAAGCTTTGGAATGGGCAACTTTCACAGTTATTACAGCTGTGGATGGACTTGAGACAGTGTCTGTGACTATTCAAATATGAATAACTTGAGTATTTGAAGTGAAGGCTCTGCAGTTTGAGTTTTATTGCTGCGGAAATATGTATATCTTTATCACGCGTTTGTCAGTCTGTTAGGGTTTTTAATTTTGTTTATGTATTTTCTTGCAAATGCAACATTACAATTTTAACAATACTAGTCAAGCAACATTGTTAAACTTCCCAATTATTTATTGCTATATGATAATATAATTTATTGCAAGTGCATATAATATTATTGCTCGATTATATTTACCGTTGACTTCGGACACAATATTTGACATCTACCAATCTGTGCTTGGTGGATAATGAAGATGGATATAATCAAAAACAGACCTCTGTGACCAGACTACAGATAACATACAAGAAATTCAAATACGGGTAAACATCAACCATATAATATTACATACACTGCATATATTAAAGCATACTCGTAATAATTAGCTACGCTTTGAAACAACATATTCTGGAATATGCATACTTACTAACCTATATATTGACTACAAATACTCTCAATTCCAATAATAAATAAGAGTTACAAGGTATTATAGAAACATACATTATTAAATTTAAAAGCTAAAATGAAAAGTATTTATAGTCAATCGTCTGTATTCATGACTTTGGAGTAATTATCTGAATCGACAGTTATTTATATTATTTTACACAAGGTTAAATTGTCTAGGGGAAACATAGTGCGGTACTCGATATCTAAGTTGGCAGTGTTCTCTTTTTAAAATATAATAGTATCCGCATCCCTAATCTCAAGTTTAAAGTAGAGCCAAATACAGATCACATTTGACATCTGTCAGTTCAAAGAAAAGGTTACCTTTTATTTATTTATTTTATTTTAAAGAAGGCTTACAGACTAATAAAGAAAATGTTATATATAAGTGTGTGTGTGTGTGTTTGTTGCCATTATTACAATAAATATGTATATCTTTTTTGAAAAAAGTTAAAAAATTGTGCAGTTCTACCTTCGATAAACTAATTAATATGTTATGCCAGCCATTACAAGGCTAGGTTGTTGTATTTTGATGAAGTATCAAATGTGATCTATTAAATTGGCCCTACTGTAGTTGTATCCTGTTAAAAGCAATAAGAGTAACTGTCAAAGAATATTATCATGAATACAGACACAAGCAAAGACAAGACATGATCATAGAACCACTTGAGACATTTGTGAGGCAAGACGGTACCTCTTCCTCTCCATCTCAACATTGGTATCTAGACCACGTTTCACAGCCATACTAGTTGACGGTTGTACCTCTAAACTAGCTTCAACAAGTCTACGGGACCTACAATACCTGTAGTCAACCGCTGTGTTCACCCTTTGCAGGGTCATGTCTACAGCAGTTGGTAATGTGTAGTATTCTTGAACATTGTTCTGAGGTACGTTAGAATCTTCTAGGTCTAAGACTGAGTAGTTTGTGTCTGGTCGACGTTCGACGGGGCGTTGGCGGTAGGATGTGTCCACATTTAAATGGCTTCGAGACGAAGTGCTGCAAGTACTGGAGGCCGGGGAGACGTGGAAGCTTGGTGACGTACAGGGTGTTTGGTTCGGGGATGTTCGAGCACTGCTGTAACCTTGATCCAAATCTGACTCCACCGATGTATCACGAGACTTCAGAATTTGCATCATCCTGTAATGTAATTTTGTTTTGTTATTTTTTGTTGTTGTTGTTAAAGTTGTAGTGTTCAGGTATTCGCTTCGGTGTTATAACCAAGGATGGGACATCAACCGAATGGGATATCGACCTTGTAGCTCGTAAGAGCGTCTTTTCGGCCTTTGATCATCATTACATTGCGTTCCCGTGAAATTATTATAAACAATATTACTTCCCGTTTTGGATCGGATTTTGTTACCAATTTCAAGGGTTTTTGGGAGCGGAACCCTAATTCTTATTCTAAAATGAAAGTAGACTCAATTATTCCTTATAACATCAGCTATCTGCCAGTAAAAATCCCGTCAAATTCGGTCCAGCCTATTCTGAGATTGGAGACAAAAAAGGTTTTTGTTGTGCCTTCAATATTTTCACAATTATGCATTCAGTAAAAGCTGTTATTTTGATACTACAAGCAGATACTTCAATTTTGTTTATTTGTAAGAAGAGTATAAGTGACCCCGCGCCACAGGGTTATGAAAGTGAGGGTCGCAGGTGTAGTTGTGGTGGCATACCCAGTACCCGCGTCCCGCACTAGGCCACCTAGTGTCACTCACCTCTGCCTCTCACGCCGCCAGCCCCAGCTCTGCGCGCGCGCACGCCACGCACGCGCATCCCACGTCCCGCACTAGGCTACCTAGTGTAGCAGTGCACAGTGCACACACTCACCTCTGCAGCAGGCGCGCGATGGGCGCGACGGCAGCAGCCTGCCGGCCGGCGCGCGCCGCCAGCCACGCCGGCCACGCCGCCAGCCCCAGCTCTGCGCGCGCGCACGCCACGCACGCGCATCCCACGTCCCGCACTAGGCTACCTAGTGTAGCAGTGCACAGTGCACACACTCACCTCTGCAGCAGGCGCGCGATGGGCGCGACGGCAGCAGCCTGCCGGCCGGCGCGCGCCGCCAGCCACGCCGGCCACGCCGCCAGCCCCAGCTCTGCGCGCGCGCACGCCACGCACGCGCATCCCACGTCCCGCACTAGGCTACCTAGTGTAGCAGTGCACAGTGCACACACTCACCTCTGCAGCAGGCGCGCGATGGGCGCGACGGCAGCAGCCTGCCGGCCGGCGCGCGCCGCCAGCCACGCCGGCCACGCCGCCAGCCCCAGCTCTGCGCGCGCGCACGCCACGCACGCGCATCCCACGTCCCGCACTAGGCTACCTAGTGTAGCAGTGCACAGTGCACAGTGCACACACTCACCTCTGCAGCAGGCGCGCGATGGGCGCGACGGCAGCAGCCTGCCGGCCGGCGCGCGCCGCCAGCCACGCCGGCCACGCCGCCAGCCCCAGCTCTGCGCGCGCGCACGCCACGCACGCGCATCCCACGTCCCGCACTAGG
Organism: Xestia ashworthii; assembly: GCA_950022955.1. Classification (NCBI taxonomy): domain Eukaryota; kingdom Metazoa; phylum Arthropoda; class Insecta; order Lepidoptera; family Noctuidae; genus Xestia; species Xestia ashworthii. The sequence goes on from OX465569.1 coordinate 17,352,227, forward strand.
CTACCTAGTGTAGCAGTGCACAGTGCACACACTCACCTCTGCAGCAGGCGCGCGATGGGCGCGACGGCAGCAGCCTGCCGGCCGGCGCGCGCCGCCAGCCACGCCGGCCACGCCGCCAGCCCCAGCTCTGCGCGCGCGCACGCCACGCACGCGCATCCCACGTCCACGCACTCCACCACCTTCAGGCGGACGTCTGGGGGAACGGAGAACATAATAGTACTTCTACTCCCTAAAAATCATCTTTGGACTTATCTAACCATATACAAGGGGAAGCCAGTATTTTGCATGGAGCGACTGTCTATCTGAATTCCACGTCAAGTCGCCAAGACATGCGCGATACCGACACAATATCTTAAACCCCTTGGTAAAATTGGTTGATCGACTTTCAGGCTTCTAGCTAATGACTGCCAAATATGGACAAATGACTGTAGGGACCGACAACTTAAAGTGCTTTCCGAGGCACGGAAGAAACTTGGTATGTAAGGGTGGTCCATCACAGACCAACCTAGGCAAACACGGCTTAGCCTAAAGATCGGCCCGAGCGGTTGTTGTTATTTAGCCATGAGCTCCTCATGATGCTGATGATGATGAACTTTAAAACTTACCAGACAACGTCAGATCCAAGTAGGCCTCGAGTAACTTCGCCCCATCCCTCTTGAATCGCCTCACAAACTTGGGATGTCGAGTCGTCAGGTCACTGTCGGTCACCACATATTGGGCCAACAGTGCCGCGTACGTCACCGGTGTTGGCGCCAACAACCTCCAGCGCACATGTTGGCCCACCATCCATTCTAACTGCCTGAATGTCTTACCACATAATTGGACCCCACTGATTTTCGATAAAGTCTTTAGAGTGGGCGCTCGACTGAACTTTTCTTCGCTTTTTGCTGTGGACAATTTGAGCTACTATAAGTATTTGATGGATAGTAAAATATTAAAAGTTTACAAGTAGTAAATAGTTTCTCGGACTTACACCTCTATTCTGATTTGAATAGAGAACTAGTCAAAGATGTTTCCTTGTATGTTTCCTGCCTTGTTGATTCCGAGTGGAGCCAAAGTAATTGGGTTTTTTCCATTAGGAATTTCTCAGTAGCAGTCACAAAGCCGGCATTTGTGCCCGGTTGATGGCAATATGCTACTTCCCCTCCTATTACAATGTTATAGGTGGGGAGGGAGTCCGGGACTTGAACATGACTGGGGAAATGTGGGAACACCTCTATCTAACCGAGGATTGATGTGATGATGTTATGTACATGTAACTTTAATGATTCAATTCAGAAACAGGCATCTGGAAGGCCTGTTGCTGCACAGTCGAGTAGCAAGCTTTTTTTAGATCCGTCATTAAATAAAATAGGCTAGTTTCCACCATCAATAAATTACAAATCTATTTAGTCCGTCAGTTAGAGTATTGGAAAATAATGGACACGTTGTTGTTTTTGTAAATCAATCAATGAAGATAAAACGCATCAAAACTCGGTAGTGGGGGCTCGTGACGTCAGAACTCACTAAAAATGGCGTGACGTATTGAGAATTTTGTGCGCGGCGTCGCGGCGTCGTCGCGTCGTATTTTATTTTTATCTTGGTCTTATTTGGATGTTTAAATTTTAAATTTTGATGGTAATTTATTTTAATGTTTTATTTTTATCTTATTTTAAATCTGATATTAATGTCAATTTTTGTGGTAATTTATTTTAATTTCTTGATTCTAATGTAAATTTATTTTATTATTAATAATTTTGTTTATTTTAATTTTGCACTTTATGGATCATGTTATCTGAATTAAATGAATTTTATTTATTTATTTGTCAATTTTGATTTGCATAACAAAAGAAAAAATATGAGTCAAATATTTTTTGATAATCTAACTGACGGACTAATTAGGTTTTTTTGTCAACTACCCTATTATTTTGTTACATACCTGCTAAACTCAAGCAAGCCAGCGCGACATGCGTCAGTCGATCTGCCCTCAGTCTATGCGCATCCATAAACAAGTCTAGCTGAGCGACCGCCGAGTGTAAGGTTGCGATGCACAGTCCTAACTTCTTGGTAACATCACGGAGCTGCTGCACTAAGGCGCCACGGAATTCCAACTGGAATGGAGAAAAAGAATCAGTTAAAATGTAGACTATAATTAATTTGCAGATATGGCATGCCCAGTTTCGGTTCCATACCAAGGACAAAGCGGTTTTACTATGAGACCGAAACCCGGTTCACCGTGTCCTAGTTGCAGGAGCCAAAGGGAGGCCTAAGAAACTCTGGAGTGATGTCTAGCCGGGACCAGACGTAAGTAACGCGTAATATTACTGGCAATCATACCCCAGAGGAGTGAGTCACACGTAGTTCGCGGTTGAAAATAAATTTGAGCTAGTAAACATCATCTCCACTGCTTTCAAATCAGGCTTAGCATAAAACTGGCAGATTGTGTTGATAAATGCTAAACCATTTTCCTAATTAATCAGTCAACGATCTCAGATTTTATGGAGAGTAAGTAAACTCGGTAAAAAAGGCTGTAAATGACGTAATTTAGCACATTGTGTCACTGGTCCAGCGAACTAAACCGTGGTTTACTTTCGTGACATTTCAGACATAATGGGAGTAGGCTACTTCGTTAGATTAAGCCCTTGTAATTACAGCCTTGTACATATATTTGGGGCGTGGGTGTATTTCTTTTGATAATTGTTTCTTTAAGACTTTTATGGTCGCTTTAAGCTTGACTCGCGCTAGACCTTGTCCAGTCTGAGCCGAGTGTCGACCGTGTAATTTTGTAAGGACGCACTCACGCTTCCGAGCCGCTACCGAGCAACGGACAAATATGTATGAAACAGGGACACCTCTATGTGGGGCAGGGGGGTGGTGGCAGAACGATTTGTACTGAACTAGCGACCCGCCCCGGCTTCGCACGGGTGCAATGTACCTTCCATACGTCATACCTATAAACCTTCCTCTTGAATCACTATCTATTGCTGAGAACTGCATTACAATAGGATTAGACAACAAAAATATAGAATAGGTACTTAGTTCGTCAGTTAGGCCGGTAGGTCATAGTTATAGTAAGTACCTACCGCATTCGATTATTCAGGGTCATTAATTATGCTGCCAGGAAGTGGTAAAAGTAATTTCATACTGGCTGAATATCAATGCAAGAAATAAAAAGTTTTCTTTGGGTGTAAGAGCTCACCCTTTTCGTACGTACAGTAAGAATGTTACAATTTTAATCTGTGATCTCATTACATCTGCCATGCCTCCCTTTTCCCATCTATACAATTACATTTTTTTTTGCTTAACATTCAAAATCTGCCAGTTACTTGTTCGTTACATAAAAGAATCTACCTGAAACCAGTTTGGTATAAATAAGATGAGTATATTACAACACTACAAATTGTATTATACTCGTCCCCTAAGTATTGGTACCTACCTAGCAAAGGTTATTTTCATTGTTGAAAAGGAGCAGCTGGCTTATAGCGTATTGTCTTGCAAAATTCTCAGAATACAGCAAAAACTTCTTTACAATATCTTGTATATGTAAGTAAGACACTTTTTTTTGCTTAGGGCGTTATTGAAATGTTATGAACAATGTTTGTCCCAAGAGGAAATAGCTTTATTTCATAATATGCTGCAATACGTTAAAAATCTCATGCAATCATAATAACTGCAAGCGATTTTAATCTCTAATTCCCTTGACGTAAAAGTGAATGTAGGAAAAATGTTTGCATGATGAAATTTATGTCGATTGAGCAAAACATACTTAATATGAATCATGTTATTGTAATTACATTCAATCAATGTTTCTATAGTTTAGTAACCCTTTAGAAAGTACCTACTTGATCAAAATGTCCTTGTTTGATATAATTTCATTATTGCTGATGTTATTTCGTCATTTTGTTTTATAGGCTCTGTAACTAAATAAATAGGTACGTATTTTTTTTGTGACACATACTAACATACTACAACTACAAGGAAACTAAAAACATAAACTGGTGGGTCTTTTAATATGAACTAGGTACTTAGGTATACGCCCTTGGGTTAATGTAACGAATAAACTTAAAAACTACTGGACCGATTTTAAAAATTCTTTCAGCAAGTGGATAGCTACATTACCAGCGTGTAACATAGGTAGGCTATATTTTCTCCCACGGGAACGGGAACTCCGCTTGACGTCCGCCGCTAGTTTTGGATAAAGGACCCCTCAAGTCGACGATTCTTCTGATGTATGTAACGGGTTTTCGATTTAGTAGCTACTAGCTGTTGCTCTCGACTTTCAACCGCGTGAATAAATTAAGTACTTCCCAGAAGTAATATTATTATATTCTTTTCTTCCTATTATGCTACGGCCAGACTTGCAGGCGAAGATTCGTGTTCGCGTTGTCGCGATAAAGTTCGTGTTCGCTCTATGACGAAGTGCTTGGCCACACTTGAAAAAAACCTTGCTACTGTCGCGATAATCTAGAAGGTCGCGATAATTCATTTGTGGGAAAAAATGGAAGAGGCGGTTGCACTCGGGTAAAAATTATTTACTGCATCTTTCCTTATCCTCTCATTATTCCAATCCGTGATTAACAAGTTCAATCAAACACGTTTAAACCTCTCGGAGTATCGCAGTCAACTAGAGCGCGCGAAGTGTAGCCAAACGCACGAACTTTGTCGCGACAAAACCCTTTGATGTGCGGCAATTTACCGACAGCGGCGCGAAGGGCTTTCGTATTCGCGAAGTGATTCGCGATAGGACGAATTCTTTGGCCAGACGTGTCGCGACAACGCAAATCTTCGCGTTATCGCGATAGTGTAGCCCCAGCATAATGCTGGGGCTACGCCTGCAAGTCTGGCCGTAGCATAATGCTACGGCCAGACTTGCAGGCGAAGATTCGTGTTCGCGTTGTCGCGATAAAGTTCGTGTTCGCTCTATGACGAAGTGCTTGGCCACACTTGAAAAAAACCTTGCTACTGTCGCGATAATCTAGAACGTCGCGATAATTCATTTGTGGGAAAAAATGGAAGAGGCGGTTGCACTTGGGTAAAAATTATTTACTGCATCTTTCCTTATCCTCTCATTATTCCAATCCGTGATTAACAAGTTCAATCAAACACGTTCAAACCTCTCGGAGTATCGCAGTCAACTAGAGCGCGCGAAGTGTAGCCAAACGCACGAACTTTGTCGCGACAAAACCCTTTGATGTGCGGCAATTTACCGACAGCGGCGCGAAGGGCTTTCGTATTCGCGAAGTTTATCGCGATAGGACGAATTCTTTGGCCAAACGTGTCGCGACAACGCAAATCTTCGCGTTATCGCGATAGTGTAGCCCCAGCATTAAAATATTTATGGTTTTTTGCATGCCCAAATACCTACCTAACACGACGACGCGACGGCACGGTTGGCGGAATGGCTTAGCGATTGGCTACTCTACGTAGGTACCTACCTATCGCGGTTTTGATCCCCGCACTGCGGACCTAAAATGGCCGCTTTAGAAGAATCATAATTTAAATCATCTTAAAAAAATTAAATTGGTAAAAAGGTCCATTTTACCAATTTTGATAACCATAAAGTCCATTTTAAGAATTTTAAATTTTAACGTGATTCAAATTATGATTCTGCTAAAGTGGCGTTTTTAGACCCCCTGAACAAGGTATTTGTGTGACATAGGTAGGCCCCGTACCTACTACCTATGTCGTGATGACAGATAACCGTGTAGTTTTAAGTGTCGTGGCTTGTGTATTTAAATGGAAGTGTTCACATATGGAACGACACGATAACTGTCATCAATGAATTTTGCCAACTTAAAACGAACGATAAATGAATCGTCTCGACATAGTGGGAACGGGGCCTTACAGGTAGTTATTCCGGGTCCAGCTGTTATGTGATTTTATTATAAGTTTTTAGGTAAACGCAACCATTAGACAGGAGAAATCCCTAGAGCGGGGCCACGTTTAAAAAAGAAAATAGGTACAGTGATTTGCTTTGATAGGACGAGTAGGACGACTATTGTTGGTCTATAGGTAGTAAAAGTCGTGTTAGTACCCAAGTTATGATATCCCAACCGGAAAGCATTTTGTATAGGTACCTACTACCTAGCAATTCAGCAAGGCTCATTTATCGATTTTAGTTAGAATGTCTATGTTTTAGTACGGTCTATGATATCTGTGTCATAAAACATAATATTATTATGGTTGTCTACCAGCCTGTCATAAAATAAAATATCATGCAATGATAAAAAAAACGACCAAGTGCGAATCACATTCGCACAGGCAGAGTTCCGTACCACGGTACGCAAAAAACCCCTTTCATTTTACACTCTATCCTATTTTTATTATTATTTGGTGTTATAGCGGCCATTTTAATACCTACACATTCTGGGTCAATATTTATATTACGGTTCAAAAGATAATAGCCTGTGGCAGACGAGCAGACAGCCGCGGAGCCTTAGGTTTAGTTTAGGGTTCTGTTTGCTCCCTTTGGATACGGAACCCTAAATGGTGAAAACCCATATTTACTAACTTTTTAATTATACCTACTTACTTATATTTTTTTTTCAGAAAAATTGGTAGTCTTGGGGAGAGTCCTCTGCCCACCAGTGGGATGCCGCAGGCTAACAGTATCAGTATACTTAATTTATGTTCAGTAAAAAGCTGTTTATTTTTTAAAATTATCTACAAAAAAACCCTTAAAATTAATTAATTCCTAAGGATACTTAAGGTACTTCTAAATATTATGAGATTTATGCATTGATAACATTTGTTTACAATAACATTTAAGTGCACATATCTCTCCTATATCAGTTGTATTCCTGATATTTAATCAAATCATTATCAGTATAATCTGAATACTGATTATTTCAAGTGCTCATCAAGGAATTTCTACATATAATGCAATAAATTACAATAATACAACGTAATTAATCAGCGGGGGGAATTTCCTAAGTCAGTTTTGATAAACAAATACTGATACAGAGATTTATGATTAATTGAAAAAAAAATGCTCACATGTCAAAACATGCTGAAACCTAACTTAAACAAGTATGAGTGATACGAATTTGTATTTTGCCACAGTGAGAACATGATTCGCCGAATTGCATCATAATCATCATCATCATTTCAGCCGAAAGACAATAGCCACATGCTGCTGGATATAGGCCTCCCCCAAGTATCGCCACTCGAGAACTTTTCCACCCCATCGGCCAACCGTTCTGCAAGCAATGTTTTTATAGATCTCATCCTAACTATAGCAATGCTTACCTGAGGTGATTGCAGGTGGATGGTGGGTTTCTCGGCCTCTTGTTCCAGTAGGTTCTTCCAAATTTCTTCTTTGTATTCACAATGGTACTCCTCATCTTGATCTGTGAGTGACTGTTAAGAAAAAAAAAGGTTTTAGTAGGAATACAACTCACATACTTAGAAGGGGATTGGGGGGGGGGGGGTGGGGGTGAACCCCTTCACTCTCCTTTAGGGGGATTATTTCACTGCCAGTCCGCTTACCATCCGATATCCATAACCTGGGGATCCTCAAGGTGACGGTATAACTCCAAAAATTGGGGATTGGGTCCCCAATTTTTGGAGTAAGCTGTAAAGGTTCGTTTTAGGCTAGCATGCTCCATGTTGAGTTGTGATTAAGAGAAAAGATGCTATTATCATTGTGATAATAGTAGGTACTTATTCTATAACCATATTTATCAATTGTTTCTGCTTTCTGATCATCTAAAATTCTCTTTATGAAAGACACTTTCCTATATATTGTGTTAAATTCATGTTTTATCTTTGTTTTTAAATTAGTGTAAACAATTGTTGGTAGACCTAATACCTACCGGGACCTAATAAATAAAAAAAAAATGTGTGCAACTTAGTTAATAGACGATTTTATTATTATTAGTCTGGTCACACAGGTGAGCGTGAGGTCCTGGGTTTAATTCTCGGGTTAGTTATTGTGGCGTTTTTGTGTTATTCCGTCAGGAATATCTCAGTAGTAGTAATAGTCTGGATTTATTTCTGGTTGATGTCTATAGGCCCCCCTTTTACATAGGACTTAAGGTGAAAGCGTCAGGGTGGCCTGGGAAAATTTGAATTTCGTGGGCTAACTTGGAGCACCAGCCTTAAACATAACTGCCAAAATGTAGGTTTACTATTGTACTGTTAGGTACACCTGTGCCTAACCTTTGGGGGATTACAGTCATTATGTATAATTATATGTATTGATATGGTAGTTAAAGTTATAGGTCTAACATATTATCTCTTTAAAGTATATGATTAACCTCTCGTATGCCGGAACGTAGATCTACACAAGACACAATGGCTTTTTAATTGTGTCTATAATTACGGCATACCAGAGGTTAAACCTAATGAACATAACAAAACAGGTATTTATCACGAATTTACCTTTAATTTAAGCCCGACGTTTTGACTAGATTGCACCAGCCGTGGTCGCGTTTTCATATGTTTTATAATGTGTTCTGATCGTGAAAGTTTAAAAAAGACTAATGAATTATTGTATTGGGTGTAGATATTGTCAAGTCATGGGTACTGGCAGTCTGCCAGACTATCAAAACAAATCTATAATCGACTGTATGGATAACATACATCAAGTGACATTCCCTCTGTTGTTATAGCCTATTTTGTACAAACGTAAATAAAAAAAAATAGAAAACATAGTAAGTACATCATTGGTATTCAGTTGCCGACCCCAGCATTATTGGGAAAGGTCTAGGCATATCATGGAGGATTTCTGTATCCCTAAAATTTTTGGGTACATAGCAATTTATGAAAGCGCATTTGTTTGCCTTGTTGACAGAGCAGCGGTGGCCCAGTGGTGGCGGCCCCGACTTACGAACAGTAAGTCGTGGGTTCGAACCCAGGCAGGCACATTACTTTGTGTAATTTATTTCATCACCGCTGCTCTCAAAAACGGTGAAGGAAAACATCGTGAGGAAACCGGCATGTCCTAGAACCAAAAATTCGAAGACATGTGACATCTACCAATCCGCACTGGGCCCGCGTGGTAGATTATAGCCCATACGCAAAATACACGCTTTGACGTGGAGTTGCGGACACCAGCCCGTTGTACAATACAATACAATTGCCTTGTTGACAAAGGTGTCTCAGATAGGAAGATTCACAATAGAAATACATAGTGTAATAGACTTAAGTTATTGAATAATTTTATTATACATAAAATTATGAAAATGATGAAATTAACCAACAAACCACAATGACTTGTGTTTTGTGGTTTAGGTGGGCTGGTCACAAATGAATTGTTAAGTTTTCCTTGTGGCTTGAATTGAGGGGAACCAGCAATTTTAATAAAACTAATGGCACCTATTTTAAATCATATCATAAAAATAACACTGATGATAAACAAAAATTCCATGAAGTTAATTTTCTGAAGCAAAATAATTTTATACATTTTACTAATTTTAAAATTTGGACCATGAGGGTGTGTAGGCATTATTTTCAAAATAATAAAGCTGTTTTAAATATTTGGGATTAATATAACATTTCTAAATAATTTAATAGAAGATCAAGAGTATTTTACTAAACAGCTGTTTTGTGTCATCATATTATTATGGCCAGTCATGGCATTCAGTTTGCATCACATAAACAAAACCATCATGTTTTTACATATAACTAAACTAATAAGTACCATTTGCTATGCTATGTGGTGTAGAATATTTTTTACGAAGTATCAATTATGACACCTTTATTTGGTCATGAAAAATGATCTGATTTTGGGATGTAAAATATCATGCAATTAATATGACATGCTTGCATAATCGCGAAACCAAGTTTCGGAAGTGTTCCTTAGAGTGCAGCATAATAGTTCATGCTGTTTTAGTTACTATTTGTAACATTTTAAAGATTTAACAACACATGGCATGCCCTTACATTGGTTTCAAACTTTTCTTCGGTTCTTTCAAACTTCACGGCGTTGTCCTGGGAGCCTCGACTCCTTCCGCTGTACAAGTTCAGTTTCGAGATGTTCAACGACTCCATTTTAACTTTTAAATACGGCCAGGAACTTTAAATTCTATGTAGAAAATTAACACGTCGACCGAATATGACGTGAACCACGTGGAAACAAGTGTCAAATAATGAAGCCGAAAAATGCAACAAAAGAAATTCTGTTGTAAAAATTATATGTCCCACACGCAAGCATCACTCTTCCCATTCAAGTAAAACACTAAAACACCGAATAAATATCACAAAAACTTGTATTTTTCAATATAATTTCGTCACATGGCACAGCGAGCTCATTCGTAGCATTTTTGACAAATAGAAACACAGAGTATATAAAGAAATGCGTGAGCAAAAATTTTTTCGTTCTAAAACGGTTTTCAAATTGGTGGCACAGAGTATATAATCACTACTTTGGTGGCGCGCTCTATAGTCATAAACAACGAAGTGTTAGTTTCCCATAGACAAAGATCGACTAAGAACAACTCTACTTCCAAATAGTCGTTACTAAGAACCTTTTATTTAATGAAACACTGTAATTACGGTGGTTTTAGTAATTATTATAAAAATAACAATAAAATTAAAGTAGAAAGATACTGTAAAATCATCGGTCAAAAACAAAAAAAACATCGGTATTCCTCTGCCCATATATGGTAATATCGATGAGCGACAATTGTGCCAACTTTGCCAAAAAATATTATTGTACGTCATTTTTTTGGTAGACACAGGGTTATAGCGGCTGACTGTGTTTCTCTAAAAATAATTAAAAGTACTGAGTGACCAATAGTTTTAGCATTATCAACTAAGTGATAAGTTAGCAAAAAGTGTTTTTAAAATGTCTTATTCTCATAGTAAGTTCTAATTTGAATCTTTGACGGGGCAGCATGGTTGTTGTAACTAGTGGGTGAAACATGATGATAAATCTGTCTGTGTATAAAAATAATAGTGTTCAGTGGTTTTATAGTGTGGTTTTGTGTCCGCAGAGTATACTTGGGCGGCTTTACCGAGGACCCAGAGAGGTACACCGTTAGTTTTAGGCGGTGATCCGAAGGGCAGAAACTTCCTGTATACCAATGGCAATTCCGTTATCATACGAGATATTGAGAACCCCGCGATCGCGGATACATACACGGAGCATTCTTGCCAAGTGAATGTCGCGAAATATTCGCCGAGTGGATTCTACATTTCTTCTGGAGGTAAGGTTACGCATTCCTTCTATTTTCCTTGATTTGCAATTTAGAATGTGAGACTTGTTGCTGTGAATTGTGATATTTTTTCTAGTTAGGGGCATTGAAATTCTCTTCCTCATCCTAATAAGTCATGTATCAATTGCGTAAATACTCATTAGTCATCTAAAACTAGTGATACACAGTTAATTTTACTTGCGTGTAGTACATAATTGGGTCATTTTTCCTCGATTGTCTTGTATGTTTACTCAATTCTAATAATAGTTAAAACATGCTTTGTTGTTTATTATGAAATGCAATATTTTACTATACACACTTTCTCAAATTGTAGTTGTTTTTTTACCAAGTTCAGAACTATCTCCTACTCTATAGTATAAATAATTATATCCAGGTTGTGTCATAGTAAAACCTACTAATTTCAAAACTGCTTGCATTTGTGACTGTTATTTACGGGGTTCTTGGGTTTGATTCCTAAGTAGGCCAATGTGTTATTGGGACATGGAAACATGAATTTGTCCCATTTACGGGACAAATTCATGTGTTTTCCTCGCTTTTTGGCAATAGTCTTACACTTTGTTAACATTCGGCACATGTTTGGTATGCTGAAACGTGGAGCTTGGCGCAAGCAAAGAGATGCCTATACCCAGCAGCGGGTGAAGACAGCCTGTGGATGATGATGATGATGCTGCTGGAACGTGTATCCATAAATTAAACTAAAGTTATCTGAAAAAAATGGAGTGAGGTTGTTTTGTTGTGGATCTGTGTTCCGGCAGTATAGCGAGATGGAGTGGGATCGACTTCCTGCATACCAAAGGTTCAATGGAGTCCCACCTACCCAACCTTAGGTATATTTCCTTAAACAAAATTGTTGTAAAGAAAACACACTAAATACACACATCAAAAGTGTCTAGGGATCAACATATATTTTTGCAATAACTTTTCTCCTGATTGATATTAATTAAAATTTTCTTTAAGGATTCATCAAATAAAGTGTTTTCGTTTGTCACAGTAACGATAAACCAAGTCACCTTTGCATTAATAAAGAAATTTGCCATTTTCCTAATAAAGGGATTTTTGACATTTGAACCACTAACATTAAAGTTCGAAAAAAAGACTGAAATAACAGTTTTCTTTAAAATTTTATTGGGTAACATAAACAATTAATAATCCGTGTTTCTACCGCGAACACTAACAACACAAGAACATCAGTTTGGCATACTCAAAATGAGTTCATCCAAATCACGCTGTGGAATGGCCGCCCATGTTCGTTGCAACAACAAAAAAAGGTCTTCTTGCGACTGGATACCCTCCATATTCGGCAGAGCTCTTCTCTGTAGCATATCCCATGCATGCTCAATCGGGTTCAAGTCTGGCGACTGAGCAGGCCAGGGCTGGACATTGATGTTAGCTGCGGCGAGAGTCTGTCATACAACTCTTGCGGTGTGCGGTCGTGCATTATCATGCATTAACTGAAATAAGGGACCGATTTGCACTTGTAGAGGAACGATGACGTCTGATACAATCGTCTCAGCATAAATTTGAGCGTTGAGGTTGCCTCTGATCCAAATCAACTCAGTTCTTCCGCTGATCCAAATACCCGCCCATACCATGATGGTTCCACCACTATAAGGATGGACTTCCTGGCAGGATTTTAATCGCTGTTGGCGTCCAGGGGTTCTCCAGTGTCGTATACGTCTTGTATCCGGTCTCATACCAAAACGAGACTCATCAGAAAAGCACACAAAGCCACATCTCAATCTCAAGAAATCCGCATAAAAATGCTTGATCCCTAGACACTTTTGATGTGTGTATATCTACTGAAACAGACAATCTAATTCTAAGCACTATCTAAATTGAAGCCTTATGTTGGGTCTAGACACTAATTATGTTTTCAGATTAGGTATTGGAATGAAAAATGTTAATCTTATTAAGTATGCTAATTTTATAAAGAGCAAAGATTTGTATTTTTGCATGTAACAAAGTCAGCTTAACCGGACCGATTTGAAAAATTATTTCAGCAATGAATAGTTACATTATCAGTGAGTAACATATAGCTATATTATATATATACTCTACACTCCCGTGGGAACAGGAACTACGCGGGTCAAACCGTGTGACGTCCGCTAGTAACTTATAATAGTCTGAGCACGCACCTACCAGTAACAATGATAGACAGTTTCATCATAATCGTAGACCAGTGACGGACATGAAGTTAAATGAAGGATGTGAAGAAAACCGTTATATTATTACCTAGTTGTTATTTAATTCCATCTTAAAATAAACCATATAAATCATAGAAATTTCCAACATTACAGATTTAGTGTTAAATAGTTATTTAAAAAAAACATGTGGAAACTGCGGATGTAGTGGCATAAAGATTGTTGTAGAACTTGTAGATGTATATAAGAGTAGAGGAAGACCGAAGAAACAATAAATGGACTGTACACTGGACCAAATGAATTAGGATAAGGGCAAGAGATATATTATTATATTATTAAGAGAATGATGAAGAAACCCTTATTTCTGTCGTGGTGGCCAATCTAAATCAAAAGAGACTAGCCATCTTTGCGGGAGATGTTATAATGCAAAAAGGTGTATAGTTTATCTCATAGTCGACAACGATGGCAATCCGGTACAACCAGAGAGAGATAGGCACAGAACCAATGACTGAACATGCTAAGTATACATATGCCAGCCCGTGAAGCTACTTGAAACTCTAATTTTCCCAATATACCTTGAACCTGCTTTAGCGATAAAGTTCAAAATCGATTAAAGAATTTTGACAGATTGCAGTAACTTGGTGTCTGTACAATTGTACTTTTTGTATGGGGAATATAACTTGTTTGCTATAGCAGTCGTAGCAGCGTTGTGTTTCTTCATCTTCTAATTCCTTATTTGGTGTTGTAATGAAACAAATTTATGTAACTGATTGTGACTCACTCATTATTTACATAGTGTTCGAAATTTATCTTGTACATGATATGTATATGATTCATTAAGTATATCAAATGCTGATAAAGGCACTCCAAATGAAAAATATGTATTTTGACAACAAACTTTTTCTTGTGATGATTTTTTTTAACAATTGAGGTGGATGGCCTGAGTGAATGCCAACCAAAAATACCTAAATCGGATAGGTGAAAAGGTTTGTAAATGTGTGGGGTAATCTGGTATTCAACCGTATCCGGTTAGACTGGAAACCGTCCCCAACATAGTTGGGAAAAGGCTATGCAGATGATGATGATGTAGGGGGCACCTAATCTCCGGAACTAATGATCCAACTCTAAAAATTCGTAGTTAGTTACCGACTGGTTTTAGCCACGTGCCCGTGAATCACGAGGCTCATGGCAAAAGTCGCGACTCGTGATTATGAAATAAACGAATAAAGAAATGTAAAAACTCGGAAGAAGGTTCGAGAAAGGTTTATTGGATTTTGCCAATAGAATTCTCAGAACCGGCCCGAGTCAAGGTATAAAGCTTTCATGGGGGTTTCCTTTGGATGGACCTTTTATCGAGATTTCATGGTTTTCATTGGGATTTATCATGGAAATACCTACTCACATACTGTAGAAATGTGGTTGTACATTACACCTCTGGACTTAACCCCTCTAGACGAGAAATAAAGGCACGACTGTATGTGGAACAATAGAACAACTTCGTAAATTCACGAGCAATTTGTTCTCCACAGTAAATTTATCACCCAGTTTCGCTCGTCCCATAACAATTTTACGAGCAACTATTGTGGCACAAGAACTGAAGTCCTAACACGAATGCGCGATGTAAACGTAATGGAAAAACCGGTTTTCAGAATCGAAAGTGCAACTATTCCAAAGCATTTTAACCCCGACGTAAAAACGACGGGGTGTTATAAGTTTGACATGTCTGTGTGTGTGTGTGTATGTGTGTCTGTCTGTATGTGTGTCTGTCTGTCTGTCTGTTTGTCTGTGGCATCGTAGCTCCCGAACGGATGAACCGATTTAGATTCTTTGTTTGTTAGAAAAGTGATTTAGTCGGGAGTGTTCATAGCTATGTTTGATAAAAATCAGTCCAAGATGGCCGCCGCAACAAATTGATGGAGCACATATTTATTCAACAACTCCCTCAACATGGGTATCAAATGAAAGAGCTTGACTAGTAGAATACTATACGCTATAATAAATTTCAAATCCAAAATGGCGCTACCAAAAAATAGTGAATTCAATTTTTTTTTCACAACTCCCTCAATATGGGTATAATGAAAGGGCCAACACCAAAACCGGAAATACCTTAAAATTATGACCCTACGTGTCGGGGTTTTTTTTAAATTTTAAATTGATTAAAACTTGTGTTTATAAGAAAAGTGCAATCACCACAAATCACCGCTAAATGTACCTGTTTAAAACTTCAGTCTCAGTTTTTCTATCATCTTCTTAAGTTTGACAAAAAGGGTTATGCGCACTTCGTCCTATTCGCACTTCGTCCCGCGTTTAAAAATCATCATATTCACAATAAAACCCATTCGCAGTTGGTCCCATTCGCAGATGGTCCCATTCGCTGAAACAGTACGATGTTTTTAATTCACTCCTGTATGAAGAGACTCCCGCCGAGACACTCCGAGGTAGGGCGAGAGTAAGGCTGCGTTTCCACCAGAGATGGAGAGGGATGTGTTTGGAACTAAGCAATCACATAGCTGGAATACATCAAGCTGTGAAAAAGAAGCGACATTATTGGTTAGTTTCATTCACATCTCTCGCTACGCATCCGCGTTCATCTCTGGTGAAAACGCAGCTTAAGGTCTGGTTTCCACCAAAGCGGATCGGAGAGATGTGCAAGACTCGACGAATCACATTGGTTGAAGTCTTCATCGCGTCTCTCGTCTTTCCTGTGATTGGTCGAATCTTTCACATATCTCTGCTCCGCTCCTCCCCGTTTTGGTGGAAACCGGGCCTAATAATAGCGCTCGGTACTCCTTGCTTGCTCTCCGTCATGTGTCATTTTTCTGCGTGATGTCTCGGGACATACAGCAAGAGTTCTCCAGCCGTATCGATAGCCTTTCTTCGAGTAGGTACTTTATAAAACCATAACCCGTTTTGACTGTGCCGTAACTATAACTGTAAGTAAGCCTGTGTCATACCACTGCTGGGCCCATGACTTCCAAATTATTCGATCCTGGGCCAATGTGGGCCACTGGTGGCTGGTTTTGTCCAGCTCGTCCCGCCATCTCCTGCGAGGTCTTATGCGTCGCCTTCTGGCTGTTTTGCCGTTGTCAAAAATTAACCAACCCAATCTTAATTTAACTATTTTATTTTTGAGTGTTTTGTTCTGGCGGGCTAATATACTTTTTCTTTTATAATATATAATATGCTTTTTCTTTCTTTCTAGTCTTGTAAAATATGAATTTACGTTCCAAGCGTTCGTACTAAGCCCACCGTTCCACGTTCGTCAGATAGACGAATCGTCTGCCAAAACTTGTAACGGATGGCTGACTTGTTACCGAGTCGTTAGATAATGATAATAAACAAATTGTCTCATTTTAAAAATGTTAAGGTGAAAGAACTCCCGGTTGTATTCTTTTTTTTTTTGTGGTAATCGTTCAACTAGATCGTTGGCAAGGTTTTCAGTGCGATTTTCTCTTTGAATGACTTTTATATACTTTTTTTATCTAGTTGCTGTGTAGAAGCGTCTTTAGATCTTGATTCTTTTATTGTGGTTTTATCGTTTTTGAACAGACTTGCTGTCCGAGACTACGTCTGGATTTTGTACTAGCTGTTGCCCGCGTCTTTCCTCCGCGTAAAATTTATTATTATAAATGAAAAAATGTTACTTCCATATTTTAATCTGATTTTCTTAACGTTCATGGGTTTTTTTTAAATGAAAGTAGGTAGTTTAAGTAAAGCCCCGTTCCCACTATGTCGTGACGACAAATAATCGTGTAGGTTTAAGTGTCGTGGCTTGTTTATTTAAGGTAGATGCTCCAGGGTAGCCCGCCAACTACCCTGACACTTTCACCTTAAGGTGAAAGCGTCAACTGGCGAAATTCAAATATTCTTACGTTTTTTGCAATTTGCAGGCCAGTGCTATGTTGTACATACGTCTTACAGCCGCGACTGATATTTTCATCAACATTCAACTTAGCACTACTGCCCTGCAAATTGCAAAAAACTTAAGAAAATTTGAATTTCGCGGGCTACCTTGGAGCATCAGCCTTAAATGGAGGTGCATGCGCATAGCACGATTACTGTCGTCCATGACTTTTGCCAACTAAATACCAACGATAAATTAATCGTCACATCTTATTGGGAATCGGGCCTTACTCTTTGTGACATCTGCTCTCTGCCAGTAAAACACCCGTCAAAATCGGTCCACTCGTTTCGGAGATTGGCCGGAACAAACAGATAGACAGATATTTTAAAAAATAACAGACTATTTGTTTTTATTTCATCAATTTTTTAAACTATGTTCTTCAGGTCCTAGCCTCCTAGGCTTCTTAGCTTGTCGAGTTTTATTACGAACGGTTCAGTGGCTTATTAGTTACAGTTAAACAGAGTTATTTTCGCATTTTAATATTCATATGGATGTCTGCCACTGCAACGTCTTACCAATCAAGCATTTAGTTCAGATACAGGTCACATCGAAGACATTGCCCTGTGCGATAAGGCAAAGTACGTTGAATTCTTGGTTATTCTTTATCAAAACAAACAGGAATTCAAACCTTTGCTTGTATAAATTTGAATACGGCGTTTACTACATTTTTATTAAAATAAATTTAAGTACTGTTTATCTATTACTAGCCGATGCCTGCGACTTCGCCCGCGTAAAATTATATACAAATACCTTCCTCTTGAATCACTCTATCTATTAAAAAAACCCGCATCAAAATCCGTTGCGTAGTTTTAATTTTAAAGATTTAAGCATACATAGGGACAGACAGACGCGGCGGGAGACTTTGTTTTATAACATGTAGTGATAATGAAGTAATCTAATATGCAGTACTTTAGCATCTTGATAAAATCTTTGGAAAATGCCGTACGATTAAATACAAGTTTGCGAGTACGAAAGGGATAATGGAATTTAGCGACGGCATGACGACCACATACGTGAATCGTGGAATGTAATAATTAGGTGTGTAAATGCATAAAATAGATACTCAGTCGGTCTCTGTAATTTCGTTGTGAAATTGCAGATGAATCATCGATGCTCTCCCGCCGTTTCTCGTTCTAGCAAAAGACGGTTCTGAGCTACAGGAGAATGGATAAATGCAATTTGTGCTGATAGATGTGACGCAACCCGCGCAACCCTTAGCCTGCTGTATTCAATCCGGCTAGCAACTTCAAAGATGTGTTTCAAATTGGCTTCAGGCACAGAAGATCAGTCATTTCTTAGCCGTTTTCGCAACAGGGGCCGGCGAAAAGCTGTTCTATTTATTTGTATTGAATAAAAATAAATAGAATTAAAGGCTCTGTTTGTATTTTCGAAATAACAGCCTATTACAGAATAAAATCGATACGGTACTTATAACAACAAACCGGCTAGACCGATTCTGACGGGACTAGTCTTGACAGATATGTAATTATGTTTTATGGAGCAACCTAGGAAAAGAAAACCCATGAAATTGTTAACAAAATCCGATTCAAATATAAGTAACATTTTATAATAATTTCACGTGGACAGAGGTAGAGGGCACAGCTGGTCAAGTATGTAGTACTTAACAATAAAAAATATCATCCAAAATAAGCTTTTGTCGAACGAAAGCCGAAAGTACAATTTAAAAAAAACAAGACTCCGATAAAACTCAAATCTTTTATGTAATCTTCTCCAAAAACGTGTAGGTCTTATGCCATCACCAGTATTATGAAAACATTCGTAACTAACACATTTATTATGATTTCTCGCACTATAGCGCTCATTGGCGCCCCGCCAGCCGGCACTCGGATCACTCCAGAATTAAACTATGAAACCCTGTTCACGTTGTGTTTACTAAGATCCGAATTTCTACATTATGTTGACACTTTATAAGATATTCTGGGCTAATTTTGTGTACCGGAAGATGTCCTGATTGCACGCCAAATATGCAGGGCGGTTAAATGCGGGTGCGGTTTCAGAGTTTCGACCTTAAGATCTCTTCTTTTGCCACGAGCATTGCGCATTACTTTGTGTAATTTATTTCATCACCACTGCTCTCAAAACGGTGAAGGAAAACATCACGAGGAAACTCGTATATCCTAGAACCAAAAATTCGAAGGCAGGTTGTCACATCTACCAATTCACACTGGGCCCACGTGGTGGTTTATATAGTTCATTCCTTCACATTAAGAGGAGGCCGTGATTCAGCAGTGGGACATTATAGGCTGATGATGATGATGATTGCCATGAATTATCATCATCATGAAAGACGTCCACTGCTGGACATAGGCCTCCCCCAAATTTCGCCACATTGACCGGTCCCGTGCGTCTCGCATCCAGCGGATCCTCGCAACCTTCACCAGGTTATTGGTTTACCTAGTGGGTTCCCATCGATCATCCAACACAACATTTTCCGGTTCGTGGTCGCCACTCCAGAACTTTTCGGCTACATTGGTCATCTGTTCTGCGAGCAATGTGCCAATTAAGTTTGGCAATTCTTCGGGCTACGACGGTAACCTTGGTCCTCTTGCTGGATGTCTTCATTTGTGATTCGATGACGTACTTTGTTACAAACTAAAATTGTGAACTTACGTTTTATAGGTTTGTGGCCTACGGGCACTTTACTGTGTGTATTCTTTATTTCATCGCCATTGCTCTCAAAACGTCGAAGTTATTTTCTTCACCTTCACGCCCTGGGCAGCCGTGGTGTAGTATATTATGTGTCCCCGAAGTGGGTACATTATTTATTTATTTACTGCTCAATGTACACAACCAATTTTACACGCTAAACTCAAAACAAGTAAGTACATGACCCTGTTAGGGCGCAGCAAGATAACTTAAAACTAATATTGCAGAACATCTATTATTTATCACTTACTTAGATCATTAGGAACTTTCACATTTAAATATACGAGTATTGTAGGTTCATCATGCTTGTTATAATTTCTGAGAAAGCTTTGTTTTACTTCTTCAACTTATTGGCTAGTCCGCGAGGCCCGAGGTGGTAATCAAACTGACTGCCCATAGGGTGCACCCAACGGACATTTCGCCAGTTCGTTTAATCCCATATATCAGGGAGCAAGGCTGTTGCCGAGCCCAAAAATAAGTGATACAAAATCACGTTTGTCTATCTGGGTCCGTTCTGCGATTAAGATTTCTTGCCAATCCGATGACTGGGGTTTAATCCATTGATGCACGCAATTTTGCGTGCGATACGATCGTAAACATATGACTGGTTCACCTACATACACACGTAAATGCCGAGGTTTTCATATGGTCATGGGTATCATTTGAATACGAATATGGTGTTTATCGGATAACGTTGATGTTCTTGAAAATTAATGTAAGCTCTGTGTCAAAAGTTAAGTTACATGATTGTAAACTTGTGTTGCCTGTCCATACATAACGCTACTTCGATTTACGGATATATTTTTTACGTACTTCGACCGGGTTACCGGGTACTTTTACCCGAATACTTTTCCGATGATGTCGGAACATTGGATCAGTATGCGCATAATAGCAAATTATCTCGTTCGTCTTCTTATCGTGTCATGGCAATCTGAATTGAGTCTTCCTAGAACTTGGCTACAAGTTAGGCATCTCCAGTAGCGATCTGAGTATCAGTTGATCTAGCCTTTTAGTATAGGGTCTTTGGGCCATCCACGCCCTGAGGTTTTCCTGATATTGCTTTAGCTTATTTATTTACAAATACATTTATCACTGTTATACTACCATTGTATCTCGTTACATAGATATGCGGATTACCTGATAATACAAATTTCCCAGTAGAACATAAACTAATCAACGACTCGTTCGTGTGGTGTTATTTTATCACATATCGATCGAAGTATTAATAATTGTTGATACCGTTTACTTTGACATTGAAATCAGCGCTTGGCAGCAAAAATAAACTAGAAACATTTTAAATAGAACAGCAATTTAGAGTGTGTATAGTACAGTTTCTGTTTATAGTAATCCGAATGACGTAATATTTAAATTGTAATTTCTTTCTATGGGAGGGGGATGCGAGGTGATTACTATCTTACTTTTTTATTGAAACGTTTTCATGAAATAGTCATTCAATAGAATTAGATGAACTTAGCCGCTTGTATTGATAATTTTAATTACTATAATTCTGTAAATAGATACGTGTTACGGTCGCGAATCAAATTTTGTTCAACATACAGCCTGATACTGGTCGGAAAATTGTAAAAAAACGTAACAAAATTTGAATTTCGAACTTTCCTGGCGTTTCCACCTTAAGCCTCATCAAGTTCTGGTGATGATGTATGCCAAAGCATTATTTTAAATTTGGAAAACTGTACCATTCCAGATGCATCCGGCAAGATTCGTATCTGGGATACGGTGAACAAAGAACACATCCTCAAGAATGAGTTCCAGCCAATCGGAGGTCCGATTAAGGATATCGCATGGAGTGCTGATAACCAGCGCATGGTCGCCGTTGGTGAAGGCCGAGAGAGGTATGTGCTTTGCTGTAAGAGACCTTAGTAGCCTAGATATCAAAGTGCAGTTTTCGATGCAGTCAAAATGGTTTCAAGGCTTTGATCTTTGGCAGTGGCAATATTGAGCGTGCTGTTTAATTTTCTACTCTAATATACATACTTAGTTTATTAAATAAGTCCTAATTTGATTTATGATTTAAACAGCCGCACGGGTCGATCTTCTAGTGAAAACATGCTTAGTTTCCTCCGTGCCTCGGAAAGCATGTTAAGCTGTTGGTACTGGCTGTCATTTGTAGATCTCTGACAGTCGTTACAGGTAGACAGTGGCCCGAAAGTCTGACAACCAGTCTTACCATGGGGTATCGTACTACCCAGTACTAACTGGGTTGTGGAGATCAGATAGGCAGTCGCCTCATGTATTATACTGGTATTTTTGGAAGCCGACACCAACGTAATTAGGAAAAGGCTAGGCAGATGATTACCACTGATGGTATTTAGGAACTACCCTTTTTAGGGTTCCGTAGCCAAATGGCAAAAAACGGAACCCTTATAGTTTCGCCATGTCTGTCTGTCTGTCTGTCTGTCTGTCTGTCTGTCCGCGGATAATCTCAGTGACCGTTAGCACCAGAAAGCTGAAATTTGGTACCAATATGTATATCAATCATGCCGACAAAGTGCAAAAATAAAAATTTAAAAAAACATTTTTATTAGGGTACCTCCCCCAGACGTAAAGTGGGGAGCGATTTTTTTTTTAATTTTGACCCTGACGTGTGATATATTGTTGGATAGGTATTTAAAAATGAATAGGGGTTTTCTAAAATCATTTTTTGATAATATTAATATTTTAGGAAATAATCGCTCCGAAAGTCAAAAACAATGTGTCCCCCCCCCTCTAACTTTTGAACCATAAGTTTAAAAAATATGAAAAAAATCACAGAAGTAGACCTTTATATGAACTTTCTAGGAAAATTATTTTCAACTTGATGAGTTGAATAGTTTTTGAGTTATATAGCACTTTTTCAAAAAAACGCAAATGATAACTTTGTTTTTCATACAAATACTATGAAAAACAAAGTTATTTTTGCTGACGAAAAATGTTGGTATTTTTAATGGTCTGGGAAGCTACGGAACCCTACAGTGAGCGTGGCCCGACACGCTCTTGGCCGGTTTTTTTTTTAGTGCTGTTATTGGTAACTCAAAAAAAAAACACCTAACTATACTGTTATGAATCTAAGCTGTTAGTTTGGTATTCCCTTATAATTTTGTCGCAGTTCGAGGTTACATTCCACCGGAAATTCAAAACGAATTTATAAAATGTATTGTTATATTTATGTATGTCATTGATGCACAGATTAGCTTCGCGCTGCTTCGGTTCGGTGAGCATTAACAAGTTTTTAAAAGTATTATATGTACACGTGCTGCTCATTTTTTTATAAAAGCTAGTCATGACATCACCTCGTAAATAACAGATGACAAATATACATAACTACTACATTTGCACCCCAGCTTCGCACGGGTGCAAAAATGTGGATAATATGTACATAATGAGCATACCTCTTGAATCACTCTATTTATTGCTGGAAATTGCATTAAAATCCGTTGATTCGTTTAAAAATACCTAAGCAAACAAACAGGGGCAGCGACTTTATTTTGTAATAGGTAAGGTTTTTTGCAAGAAATATAAATTTTAGTAATCGAAAATACCAGTTTGATTACTGGGTCGGGCCAATTGTTTATGAGTTTTTCAACCGACTTCCAAAAAGAGGAGGTTATCAATTCGTCTATATGTTTTTTTTTTTTTTTTTTTTTTTTTTTTTGTGTTTGTTACCTCATAACTTTCGACTGAGTGAACCGATTTTGATGATTCTTTTTTTATTTGAAAGCTGGTGCTTCCCATGTGGTCCCATTTTAATTTGCTGAAGATCTGATGCTGGTCTTCGGAGATATACAATGGAACTCTTCAAAAATGTACGGCAAATCTGCAGTGATTGCTGTTAACGCTTGTAGGTTTATTGTTTATACAACATCATGACGTAATATCACGCCTGTATGCTCTAAGGGGGTACGCAGATGTGTACAATACACCCAGATTTCGACAGTGTTTGTTACCTCAGTACTTTCGACTGGGTGAACCGATTTTGATGATTCTTTTTTAATTTGAAAGCTGGTGCTTCCCGTGTGGTTATATTTTAATTTGCTGAAGATCTGATCCGGATCTTCGGAGATATACAATGGAACTCTTCAAATATACACGGCAAATCTGCAGTAACTGCTGCAATCGCTTGAATGTTTATTGTTTATACAACATCATGACGTAACATTACGCCTGTATGCTCTGAGGGGGTACGCAGATGTGTACAATATTCCCAGATTTCGACAGTTAGGTGTATTAAGTTCCATTTATTGGGGATAAGCCTCATCTTAGCCTAACCTTGACATGTATTGTTTTTTTTTATTTTATTGGCAAGGGTACTTCAAGGGTAGTTTGATGAGAATTTGGTTAGGTTCTGATTATGGGATCCATGACAAAAGAACGGAACTCTTCAATTCTTAGAAGCAAATTAACGATACTCGGCCAAATCTTTTAAAGGCTATCCGGATATTTGAGTCACGTACCATAACGTCGTTCTTAACCGACTTCAAAAAGGAGGAGGTTCTCAATTCAATGTTCCCCGATTACTCGAAGATGACTGGACCGAATTTGTTTTTTAATTGTTTGAAAGGGTATACTTCCCAGAAGGTCCCATAATCATCCAGTCAGAATCCTGATAATGGGATCCTGGAGAAATAGAGAGAACTCTTCAAATTTTATAGGCACACCAGAAGCGATTTGGGTAGTTTTAGAAAGAGTACTTTCTCGGAGTGATCCCATTTCAATTTGGTAAAGATCTGATGAAGAACTTCGGAGATAGGTAACGGAACTCCTCATTAAACATAGCAAATGTGTGTCTCTTACTGGGATTGCTGAAACCTCATGTCTGTCTATTGTTTACACCAGTTCATAACAAAAAATCACGCTGGTACGCTGTGAAAGGGTATGCACATATTGTGAACCACTAAAAAGTGAAAAATAAAAACTTTTTTGCAAAAAATAAAACCGACTTCACACAAAAAAGTGAAAAATAACTTTAGCTTCTGAAGTCGGTGACAAAAAAATTAAATCAATCAAACAAAGGTCACCGACTTCAGAAGCTAAAGTTATTTTTCACTTTTTTGTGTGAAGTCGGTTTTATTTTTTGCAAAAAAGTTTTTTTAAATAGCATTAATTTTATTTATCTGGAATTTCCCAGTAGCAACCACGAGATTTGGGTTTGTGCCCGGTTCATGGCAATAGGCGCACCCCCATTACTTGGAACTTAAACATAACTGGCGAAATGTATGGGGTAACAGGCGTGATATTATTTTGTTATCTTTCCAGATTCGGGCACGTATTCATGTCTGAAACCGGCACGTCGGTCGGCGAGATCAGCGGCCAGTCCAAGCCGATCAACTCCGTGGACTTCAAGTCGTCGAGGCCGTTCCGTATCGTCACAGCGTCGGAGGACAACACCCTGGCCGTGTTCGAAGGACCACCCTTCAAGTTTAAGTGTACCAAGCAGGTAAGGTATCCTTAAAATGATGTTTTCTGTACATTTTTGTATCTTTTTCTACTCCTCCGCTATACTTTTCAGATTAATTTCGTTGCGGGATCTAAGACAGTTAAACTGTTTCTCTGGGACTTCGTCCAGCTTCATTGTCTGGCTTTCAGGTGTTACAGTGGTTTGGAAACGACTAAATTAAGTATTTCCAAACCACTAAAAAAGTACATACAATAAAAAAGTACATTTCTGTGCCATGCCTCCAGACCTCGTGGCTAAATAACAATAGCGTCACAGGTGGATCTTCAATGTTAAGCCGCGCTTGCCAATGTCGGTGTGTGGATGGGTCCAACTAATTGTTAAGTGGGGTTTGAGGATGGTAAAACATGTACCTTTACCGGTGAGAATCATTTTTGGAAACCCAAATGGAAAAATGAAATGAATTAGGCTACGTGCAACTTCATCTGTTGTTGCAGAAGTAATCATAGGGTATACAATTTAGTTAGGTCGTCTTGGAGAGTTAAATAGTTGATTATACAGCAAGTGGAAAAAAGGGAATTGAATTCGATGAGCAAGTTGGATCCCGAGAGCAGCGAAGGATCCTAGAGTAGAATCCTGAGCCCAGCGAAGGATACAAAAAACGAGATGAAATTTCAGTTAAAGGACCAACAATGCGTAATGATAATCTTTCGAATTGTTTAGTACTTGATGAAGTTATGTCCATTCATTACATATCGAATTTCCTATTCTTATTTCTTTCCGATATGTAATTCATATTTTATGTTCAACAGGAGCACACCCGTTTCGCTCAAGCCGTCCGCTACAGTCCTGACGGCAGTCTCTTCGCTTCAGCCGGCTTTGACGGCAAGATCTTCTTGTTTGATGGCGCTACCTCCGAACTCAAGGGGGAGGTCAGTATTCTCACTATTTTCTGGTTAAAGTTCATAAACTTTTAGGGTAACCAAGTCTCGAAAGGATGTAGACGAGGAATGATGATAATGCCATCTAGCCGATTTCGGCCACAGCTACTACATTCGATGGCTTTCAAGTGTGGTTGTCCAGAGCTGCTCTTTCATGTGCTCTCAAGTGGCTAGCATATCCAACGTTGGCCAGAAAACTCTGAGCACAAAGCAGACATGTCAGAACACCATTGACTGAATATTGTAGGGTCTATACCTGGGTGGTCTAGCTTTAAGGTCATCATGCTTTAAGTAACGAATAATAACAAAGAAAGGGTATGAAAAGGGGTTTGCAAGGAGGATGTTAAGTTTAAAAGACCTTGGGCATTTTTCTGAGCTCTGGGCTTTAGATGAACAGGATTGAAATATATCTCAAATAGTAGTTTAAAAGCTACTTAAATACCTCCACAACCCCTGTATCAATGCATCCATCAGCACAATGTTTTGACTGCGTTGTATTGAGCTCTACCGTAAAGTTTCTAAAACATCAAATCAAAAATGTCAGCGAATTTCGGGTTATGGTTGTTTATTTCAAAGTACTGTGCTTTTTACGTTGGAACGTGATTTCCAATTTTTCGCAACTTTTGAAGTCCTCATACAATTTTCGTTCTTGTTTGAATGTGTGTGTACTTGTAATTTTATTTTTATTGATTATTTTAATGTACATGTGTTTTTGATTTTTATATTCTGTATGTCTGAAATAAATAAATAATTATTATTATAACCAGTTTTGCTAAGTAACAGATTATAACTACATTTTTATTTCCAGATCGGCTCCCCAGCCCACAAGGGTGGTGTCTACGGCATCGCATGGTCTCCCGACGGTAAACAACTGCTGTCTTGTTCCGGAGACAAAACTTGCGCTATTTGGGACGTCGAGAGCAGGGAGAGGACTGTCCTGTTCAATATGGGCACCGCTGTTGAAAACCAACAGGTATTGTATACTCAGAGAGAGAGAGAGATGTAGTTAGTATGTTAGGGACAAAACCTGCGCTATTTGGGACGTCGAGAGTAGGGGTAGGATCGTCCCGAATCTTCGTATAGAATCTGAATTCAATAATAATGTCCTTCCGACGGCATTTGGGCCATATTATCCAAGGTCAGTAGAGGGGCGACTCGTGCGCGTCGGGACGAAGGGCTGTCTCACCGCCAACTTCCAATATTTGTGGGCTGCTACCGAAAAATATTTAACGAGAAAAACTCATTAAAACTTTTTTGTCCGACCCGGGATTCCACAGGAACTTAAGTTTTTGTGTTCTGTGACTACTGAGTTAACTCAGCACTCAGCAGCCATGTTTGCGACGACAAGACTTATGAGCCTAGAACACGGTGCGTTGCGGCGGCTTGCGTGGTGACTCATGCCTTTTCCCATAGGTATAGACCGAAACTACAGCTTCCGACCACTTTTTACGGTCCTAACATACTCTATTTGCTTTATCCATGCCTAAACATTGCGTTGGAAGGCCTCCCATTAGGTAAACCGATGACCTGGTGAAGGTTGGGGGAGCCCTATGTCCAGCAGTGGACGTTTTTCGGCTGAAATGATGATGACGATGCCCAAACATCAGGTGGAGCACGCATGACAGTCCAATTTCATTTACCAACATTACAATGTTAACTTTTCCCCAGGTATCGTGCCTCTGGCAAGGCAAACACCTCCTGTCCGTGTCCCTGTCCGGAGTGATCAACTACTTGGACGTGGACAACCCGGACAAGCCCAAACAGGTGCTGATGGGACACAACAAGCCCATCACGTGTTTAACCTTGCATCCTGACAGGCAAACTGTGTATACGGCTAGCCATGATGGATGTGTCACTGCGTGGAATGTTGAGAGTGGTAAGTTGGGGTATTTTTTTTTATACCAGTGGCCCTTCCCTGCTTTGCACGGGTGGACATTTATTTTTCCTTTATTCCCCTTCCCTCCCCATACGACTATTTTTTGTAGTCTATATCTATAAGTACTAATATTATAACGAGAGACTTGTATTTTTGTATGCTTGCACTCCTCGAGATCCTTGAGGTCTAAAACTTAGATCCCACATCCCACACCACCCTGGAACAATATCCTATTATTTCGTTAACTTCAGAATTATGTCCAGCTAAGGCCAATTTTTACATGCCAACTGGACTACACTGACTGTATGCGGTTGATGCACACGACTGCAGCCAACTGCGTGAAGTTGATACCATGATTGACCGAAGTCGAACGTATAACTGCATACAGTATAAAGGGTGTAAAAGACCTCTTAACGAAGCCGAAAGGCATTTGTTCTTCTCGATTGCAATCATTTTTTTGTTCTACATCATACCTGGGAACCTTCTAGTTACAGAGATATTGGGGGTCAAAGTTACAACTTTTTGACAAGTTTTTTTTTAAATACAAGTTTTTGATTGTAAGATTTTTACTTTAAGGTTCTCCACGATCCCCGTACCATTCAATCCATCCATCAGCACAATGTTTTGAGTGCTTTACATTGAGTTATACCACAAAACGTGATTTTTCACCCCAAAAAAAAGACGTTTCCCAGCAATAATTTTTGCGTTAAGTTACTTAGTTTGATGTACAGAATGCTTGGTTGACGGCTTCGTGATGAGGTGATTTACACTCTGTATATCGACTGCGCGCGGTTGCTGCGATGCAGTCCGTCAGTTGGGAGCCTTAGTGTTGTCACTAATAGATTGACAAGATGTATTTTTTAATAGACATTGTCGTTGCTATCGAAGTTGTGACTTTTTTCTTTTTGGCTCCAGGTGAAGGTCGTCATATCCTGGGCACAGGTCACGGCAACCAGGTGAACGGTATGCGCGCCGGCAAGGGAGGCGCGCTACTCACGTGCGGGATCGACGACACACTGCGGAAGGCCGCGCCGCACTCTGAAGGTAACTGCGATTATAACACTATATCACTCCTCCATAATCATCGTCTGCCCAGCCTTTTCTCAAATTCGTTGGGGTCAGTTTCCAGTCTAACTGGATGCAGCTTAATACCAGTAGTTTACATGGAGCGACTGCCTGTCTGACCTCCACAACCCAGTTAATACTGGGAAATACAATACCACTTGGTAAGAGTGGTTGTCAGACTTTTTGGGCCACTGATTACCTGTAACGACTGTCAAAGATCGATAAACGAGTTTAACCAAGAGTTTAACGTGCTTTCCGAGGCACGGAGGAAACTGTGTATGTAAGGGTGGTCACCCATCCACAAACCAACCTAGGCAAGCACGGGGTAACCTAACCTTAAGGTCTTGGCGTCAAAACTGGGCACTGGTAAGTACATGGGAATATAAAAAAAATAATAATAGCTTGTATAAATGAGACAGTTCCCCAAATCCGTATGAAGTATGTCAGTCAGAACTCCAAAGTCATAGCTACTCCCCCCCCCCCCCCCCCAAAGCGAACTTATAGAACAACACGAATATTCCGCATGTTTTTGTTCTATGAATAATGTTGTTTTCCAGGTGACGTCCCAGCCTACACGGATGTGTCGATACCGCTGGGCTCCCAGCCTCGTGCCATGGACCACATCATTGAAGACGATACTACCATCGTCGCTACCGTAAAGGAGGTAGGTCGAAGAGTCGACTTATCATAAAGACTGTAGAGTGTTTCAAGAGGAAGGTTTTAGTATATAATTTGCGGGCGGGCGAAACCTAGCTAGTTTGAAGCTAGAAGCTAGGTGTAGTGTATAAAAGGACCCATCCCAAAGTCATCAAACTAAGAAACATTGTGCAACAAAAACTATTGATGGGAAACAACTTTTTGTTCGTGTGAAAATTCATGGTTTATGGTAGCGTTCAATGATACGCATGTGCAATGTATGCTGCGACATATATTGTATAGTACAGAGATCATGGAAGTATATGAACTATGTGACATTTAAAACTAGTATTTAAATCTAGTACCTCTTGGTTTCGTTAAGGTTCTTTTGTCACCCATTATTATCATTATTGCACTGTAAATAAAAAAGTTGGGACCGAAACATGGTCGCTCACAATGGGCCTTGCTGGGCTATGCTCGGAGTTTCCTTGCGTGATCGAATCAGGAACGTAGACATCCGCAAGAAAACCAAGGTTACCGATGTAGCCCGAATTGCCAAACTTAAGTGGCAGTGGGCAGGACACATTGCTCGCAGAACGGATCGCCGGTGGAGCCGAAAGGTCGGAAGTGGCGACCGCGAACCGGAAGACGATGCGTTGGATGACCTTCCACTAAGTGGAGCGATGACTTGCTGAAGGTTGCGGGAATCCGCTGGATGCGAGTTGCACGGGATCGGCCAATGTGGCGACACTTGGGGGAGGCCAGTGTCCAGCAGTGGACGTTTTTCGTCTGAAATGGTGATCGCACATTGATTTAACAACCTGTATAGTTCGATTGTGATTCTTTTATGGTGTTCTAAAAACTTCCGTGTAATAAAGCATGTTATTTCTGTCGGCAGCTGGCGGTGATCATCGGTACTAGCAAGCAGTCGAGCTTGCCGCTAGAGTACGAGCCGACCTGCGTCAGTATCGACATCGCGTCCAGACACGTCGCCGTTGGTGGTAACTACTCATTATTGTATACCTACTAGTAAACGCCTGCGTGCAATTCGGTTATGGTTCCACGGGATCTTGCTGCTGGGATAAAAAGCATCATAATGTCATTATAACATCACGCCTGCAATCCCCGAGGGCTTAAGCAGAGAGGTATCAATTAGTACATACATACAATGCCTGGAAACCTACGTTTTTATTTTTTGACTTGAATGTGCCCTGGCGGTTGAGAGTATGTCATGCTCACTTAAATGTCCCGCTGATGGTGGCGCGTGTGTTGAATGGTGGTGATACATGCGTCATGTTCGTGAACGGGCTCTGTTGGTTGGGACTGGTCAGCTCTTGGTTGCTACGGCTTTTTTTTGAATTAATTATTTTATTTTTGAATTGTTTTTTTTTTGTTTTTACTATGGACACTTTTATCGTGCACATCTTGCTACATTGTTCTCACATAATGTACCTACCATCTCAACAGGAATGATGTAACCAAGATTTTGTAACAACAGTATGATTTAAAAGAGTGTCCATGGAGTTCCTTGCCCGTTCTTCTCCATTGAAATCTACGCTAAAACATTAAAAAACGTCACAGCGCTGGTATTCTGATAGGGCCCAAAGTAAAAGTGATGCCACGGTCAGATACGAATAAGATTAAAATAATGAATAAAAAATAAAGTGTAGACGAATAAACAATACATAAATGTAAAGTATAATAAAATACGGGGAAAATAACAAGTACACCTGCGCCCCACGGGACCATATTATTCACCAATCTGTGCCATGACTTCACTGGCAACACTGACGAACATAGACGCATACACACTGATTAACATCAGATGAAACATTAAAAAAAAGAAATGTAACGTCACGAAAGTTAGGGCCCCTCCCACCCCCTTGTTACACAATGTCAATGTTTTGTCACACTTCGTCGACCCCCTCCCTCCTTAACGTGTGACGTAATTTATGGATGGCCCCATACGTGAAGCAAAATTTTGTAACCCTTTTAATTTTTTTTTGTTCATTTAATTTCGACTACTGGCGACCACTACTAATAAACCGCTAATAATTTTGCAGGCGCCGACAACAAAGTCCACATGTACACGTTAGACGTCCGCACTCTGACACCGGGCGTCACCCTGGAGCACCTCGGCGCCGTCACAGACGTACGCTTCAGTCCCGACTCACGTTACTTAGTCGCCAGCGATGCCAATAGGAAACTCATACTCTACTCCACTGACGAGTATAAGGTACGTTGAAAACCTCATCATCATCATCCTATTAATGTTCCCACTACTGGGACACAGGCCATGAGGGAATGGGTTATAATCAACCACGCGAGCCCAGTGCGGATCGGTAGATGTCACATGTCTTCGAATTTTTTGGTTCTAGGACATGCCGGTGTCGTCACGATGTTTTCCTTCACCGTTTTGGGAGCAGTGGTGATGAAATAAATTACACAAAGAATGCGCCTGTCTGGGTTCGAACCAATGACTTACTGTTCATAAGACGGGATCGCCACCACTGGGCCACCGCTGCTCTCGTAGACCTAAGAAGCAGCTAATCAGAGGTTCCCAAATTTTTTTCTGGTAGACAACTTTCAAAATTTTCTGATCAAGCTATCTGCTAGGATTACATGAGGACCGTAGCTCTTAATATTTATTTTAGGGTTCCCTATCCATTTGCATAAAATTTTAAGACCTAATATAACTTAGCATAATTTTGTTTGGCATAATTATATTTTCGCATAACATTATTACGCATAACAGCTTACGCATAATTTTTTAAGCATAATTTCTCTAGCCATAATAATGATTAAGCATAATATTCTAAAGCATAAATTTATTAAGCATAAAGTTCTAAAGCATAACTTTTTTAAGCATAATATCCTAAAGCATAAATTTGTTTGTTGTTGTTGTATTTTGTGGGTTTTTGGTCGCTGTAGGCAGTGTTACCAAACCACAGAAAAATAATTCGGTAGAAATGGGGACAAAATATCGGTAGGAAACGGGAAAAGTTGTGAGTTGTAAATAAAATAAAAATTACGCATTTTTGTACAAATTTAATAATATTAAGATAGAAAATCATTCAGTTTTGTCATACCAACGCTCCGCGCTCTTTTGACATCGTACTAAACATGTTTTTGTCAATAAAAAAATCAAAACAACTAGCACCATCTATATGACGCTTGGTATGTAAAAGGCCTTCAATTGAAGAAGTTGAAAGTCTGTTTCTTTGCTTCGTTTTCAATAAATTTATGCTAGAAAAAATTCTTTCTACATTAGCTGAAGAATGAGGTAGAGTAAATATGTCAAAAACAAATTTGGACAAAATGGGAAACATTGGCGAACCGTCACCAGTCTTTAATTGCTTTACAGCTCTCCAAAATTCTATTGGGTCATTTGAATCTATACAATTTATAGATTCAAATGGAATTCCTAAGTTCCCTCCATTCGGTGTCAAGTTTTTGCAGTTCGATCTGATTAATTAAATTTGGAAAAGCTCTGCATATATGGACAATAGACTCTGTAGAACCAGCTTTTACATGATTAGGACAGAAAGCTACTAAATCCTTTAATACATTATATTTTAACGGAAATCGTCTCAGGATTTGCCTGCAAGCTTCAATATAAAAATCTAAGCACCTAGCTCAAAATAAATTATCTTGATCGGGGGTCAGTCTTGCTTCCACTAGTGTATTTAGAACTGTGGCTCCATAGTAAACATCATTACGGGGTAAAAAAAATCGAGGGTTTACAAAATCTATGTTTTCGATTGAAGTGCTCAATATATACTCTCTTTTGAGAAAACAGTCGAACAAAGTCCTAAGAGTTTTAGTAATTTCTGCATATAAAACATGTATGCGAGGTTGTTCAGCCTGCATTTCTCTGTTAATATTGTTGAATATTTGAAGTGCAAAATCTAAAAACTGCAAAATCTAAAAACTGCAAAAAGAGTCGCGTAACCGGATCATTCATTTTTTGTAAAATACTTTCTGCTGCTAATAAATCGTTATTTTGAGTAGCATCTCTGAAAAAAAGTCTTAGAGCAGAGTACTGCTCAAGTACGCGCTTTACAGCAGCATGTACAGAAAGCCAACGCGTCTGCGAAGGGTGCAACAATCTATGCATTTTTACATTGCAGAAAGTCTGAAAATCTTTGTACGCTGCTACTCTCTTAGGGCTTGACGAAAAGTAATTGTACAAATCCCTAACGAAGTCTTCAACAAATCGAGGCAGCTTCTCGCATGCATAAGATGCGCACAAGTGATACGAGTGGCAAATGCACTTCATCACGAATAAATCCGGAATATCTCTTTTCAAAAGTACCATAACTGAATTATTGGCCCCCATCATTACATTTGTCCCATCTGCCGCAAAACCTATCATGTTTTCTTTATAAGGTATATCATACTCATTAAAAAACATTACTATATGTTCATACAAAGCAGAAGCTGTGGCGGCTGAAACTTCAATCAAAGCAAGAAAACTGTCCCTAATTCTAGTGTCTTCTACTAAATAGCGTACTTACTACAAGGCACATATGTTTTGTTGTGCTGAGATCTGTTGACTCATCAATGATGAGTGAAAATTTTTTTTCTTTTAAATCTGAGCACAATTGCTTAAAGCTTTCTTTTCCTATTATGTTTTAAACGATTGCTTGTGTTTTGGTGCGGGCACATTTAATTTCTTTTGCGATTTTGGAGTCTGGGCATATCTTTTCTATCAGCTTAGGTAAATGGTCCATTATCGTGTATGGTAGATTGTGTTCCGCGCTAAAAGCACTTAAACGAATTTCACCTGAAAAAAGATGTTAATTTTAATTGTTGGCAACATTTAAAAAATACAAGTGTGTGTCTATACTCTATTCTACCTATAAATCCATCCATAAACAAGAGAAAGGCAAAGAATACGAATTAAGGATCATCATCATTTTAGCCACAAGAAGTCCACTGCTGAACATAGGTCTGACTAAAATAGTCTTAATTATGGATATCTACAGATAATTAATTACAGCGCACAAATTAAAAATCTATTATTTTTTAACAGAGCCACAACTAAACAAACTAGATAAAAAAGAAGTCTATTCGGCTAGTTTACACTCGTGTTTAGGTTTACTGACCTTCCATTACTTGTTGAGTAAATTTTGTTTTCTCATTGCCGAACTGAGAAATCTTGGGCTGAGATGAAAGAGATTTGCTAGATCTTATATGTCCTTGTCTCTGTGAATGCCTCGTTAGAGCATCTTGTCCCGATGAAATGTTAATTTCTTTATTGCAACTCTTACATAGAGCCATATTTGCACTTTTACTGCTAGGAGCAATCCAACCGGCAAATTCTAATTCTTTCTCCCAATCCTTTTTATACTTTTGGGCGTATTTTATCTTTTTCCTTTAAACGCCTGTACTCGGTCCTGCTTCAGTGTCCGTATTATAATCACAATCACTTGAACTTGACATTTTCTCTTTAAATTCTTATTGTTAACTTCAAATCCCTTAAATATGACCATCTAACATCCAACTTGAAAGAAACAGTAGTCTACTCTACTTAGATATCTACATACTGAGAATCGTATCGCACATCTATCTATCTACTTAGTTTACAATTAGAAAACAGTCTTGTACGAGAGAGATCACAATATTTCATTTGTTCGTATTAATTACCACACTACAGAGTGCCAGGGGATTTCCGTTTCCCTGCCGTGCCGGTATGTTTTTATGGGTGCGTTCTTTAAAAGCTTACAGCCTTAAGTCAATGGATGCATTCATTTCTAATATTTTTTGTAGTCAAAGCTAAAAAATGGGAGAATGTGATCGCTTGACGGTAGATCGGGAGATGGGTTTGGAAATCAGTAGTTCTCCCCTTTAAACGGGAGGTTCGGGAACGCTGGCTGTAGGAAGCATGAAGCAAGCAAGCATACAGCATGCAAGCAATCATACAGCATGCAAGTAAGCATACAGCATGCAAGCAAGCATGCAAGTAAACATGCAGCAAACAAGCAAGCATGCAGCATGCAAGCAAACAAGCAAGCATGCAGCATACAGCATTCAAGCGAGCATGCAACATGCAGCAGGCAGGGTTTCTGTCACGGCTCCGGCGCTGCGGGCCTCCGGCGGCCCCACGCGTCCTAATCGTCGCATACGGCTTTCGCTCACCACCGCAGCTTCGGCTTGTTGGCAGCCTCAGCCGCGGCGGCTCGCTCGCAGCCGCCTGCTCCTCAGCCCGCGGGCCGCCTCGCCCCTACGCGCCTACGCGATTTTAAATTACACTCTAGGGGTAGGACAAACAAGACTACGTGGAGTCGGTTTTGCAGCGATTCGGTTCTGTCACTTAATTTTGTTGCACAGCATATTCCATTTTTAACCAACAATATTATTTAATTGTTACAGAAACTATAGCAAATTGGTTTGATCAGAGTTAACTGATTGACATATTTTTTTATACAAAAACTGTATAAACATCTAACATATTCTTCAGATAAAAGTTATCTCGCGATTGAAAAATCGTTTAAGTTACATAATGTTAAATATTATTAATATGTTCATGTTAAATAAATCATTTGCATGAACATTGTTTTTGTTATTTATGATAATTGTATGCCTAAATATTATTATGCTAATAGTCATTAGGCCTACTAACGTTATGCGAATCAAATTTATGCCAAAACAAATTAGTCTTTCAGATGATTATGCCAACATTAAATAATAATAATAATACGTTTATTTCAGATAATTTCCAATCCATAAAGCGACATAGTAATGAAGTAGTCAGCGCACAAATAATACAAAATAAATAACATAAACAGTATTAATCAATTAACAAAATAAATCAATTAATAAAATAAATCAAGTAATAGCGTAAACAAAGGAACTTAATAAAATAACATTTGAAAAGATTAAAAATTCAATGTCAAAATTAGATATCCTATGTCAATCAATCAAATTAAATTAGAAATTATACAAACACACACAACACATAACAATAAAATAAAATAATATAACTGATCAGTCTTGTCCAGTAGATATACACATCCACTTATGTTGGATCGGACAGTCTGCGCGGGAAGCAATCATCCTGAGGATGCTATTGCTACTCTCTCTCACTCGTCTTAATAATGAAGCAACCTTCTTTCGAATTATGGCTGGGTAGCCATCCGTTCGAGCTTCAGCAAACATTAGCGACGCACTGCAATAGGGAGGCAGCCGCATCAGCATCCTAAAGATGTTGTTATATTGAACGCGCAGGACACTAGCAGACCGACGGGTATGATTTACCCATAGACTGCTCGCGTAGAACGATTGACAATATGCCTTAAACAAAGTAATTTTAACTGGAACGGAGCAGCGAGCGAATCTACGGGCAATCATGTTCCCTCGGACCGCCAATGCCCTGCGCTCCCTCTCTAGATCCGCGTCATCGGACAAATCCTCCGTCACAATGTGCCCCAAATACCTAAAACTGGTCACTCTCTGCAGTTCCTCACCATACAATTTAATTGGTGGAACACAAACTGGCATGGGAACACTAGATTCACCCCTGAAAAGTAGAACCTTGCTTTTCGTTATGTTATACGTCAGTCCATGTCCCACCGCATAATTCTCACATATTGCTAACAACTTACGAATAGCACCCACCGATGGTCCCAGCAGCACCATATCGTCCGCGTAGCTAATATTATTGACGCATATACTATCAATATGACAACCGGTATGAGTGCTGCTGAGCTCACCGATAAGGTCATTTACAAACAGATTAAATAACAAAGTAGAGGTCAGTCCACCCTGCCTAACGCCGCACTCTAAGCCATATGGCTCGGACAAGGCTCCCGCCCATCTCACCTGGTTCCTCTGTCGATGATACCAATCTCGCAACAGTGAAATTACTTCTACCGGTACCCCCGCCCCTCCCAGTTTGTCCCAAAGCTTATCATATTGAACGGTGTCAAATGCTTTCGACAAGTCCAAGAAACAAGCGTATACCGGCGTCTTCCTGTCCGTGTAGTACCGCACAGCCTGCTTAAGACATAATATGGCACTTTCAGTGGAAAGCCCCCTACGGAAACCGAACTGGGCGTCGTGCAGTTTAATGTGCTTGACAAGGCTGTCCAACACTTTGGCCGTTATGGTCGCAAGCGAGATGGGACGATAGTTACTCTTATCCGAAATGTCCCCAGTTCTATTCTTAATAATTGGAACTACTATAGTTTTCGTAAGTTCCTCTGGTAAGTAACCGTGACAAAGGCAGAGATTATAAAACAACGATAGGACTCGCGGCAGGTGAACTCCAGCATGCTTCAGATGCTCGATGCTAAGACCATCAAAACCAGGGGATTTGCCTCTGCGCATACCGTTAATAACTTTCTTAACGTCTTTCGCTGTAAATCTGACATCTCTATTCTGGCTGATGGGCCCAGCAACGGGCGACCGCACCATGTCTGTGCCATGCCGCGGTATCACTTTGAAGTGCTCACTAAACATATTAGCAATTACGCGATGATCACTAATACCATTTATACTCACAGGAAGGCCAGGTTTATGGCTCATATTTCCCGTCTCTTTCCAAAACTGTGGGAAATTGTTGGCAAAATGATGGGAAGCAAGTGCATCCATTTTTATTTGTTCCTGCCTATTCTGGCACCTTTTCAACCTTTGCTTAAACAATTTCCTACTTTCTTTCATGTCAATATATGTCTGACCATTGTTAGGTTTGCCTTGTTCAACCCAGGCCAAAAACCTCAACCTGGCCTCCCTATGGTAACTTGCAACATATTTGTTCCATCCCGCAACATAACCACCCCTCCTTCGTGCCTTCACCCTTCTGCATGACGCTGTTGCTGCATCAGAGAGTATAGTGACCAGTTTTAAATACATATCTTTTAACAATAACTTATGATCAGCATTGGAGCATATTCCATCGCAACAACGGCTCATTTCCTCTGGAAAATCAATTTCTCGTAGTTGAGCGTAACATAATTTACTATACAACTGCACTTGCTCAGCTGTACGTTCACCCCAAACAACCTTATTGAACACCGGTGTACAGATTGGTATTTGTTCACCCGTCACTAGATCCAAGTTACAATCAATTATCAGTGGGAAATGATCAGACCATTGCACGTCATACTCGACTTGTACGTTAACCACTGTCGACAGGGCTGCATTTGTGACTAAACAATGATCTAACCACCTCACGCAACCATGGGCCTCACTAATGAAAGTGTACGTATCGCCCGTATTCATTATACCGAAGTCTATACATGACCAGTGCTGGTCATCACAAACGTCTAATAAATGTTTACAAAACAGCTCACCAGGATGTGCATTGAAATCACCCAGTATGTAAACCGCCGAACAGTCGTTATTTTCTTCCACAATCGCACTGATTGAACTCAAACACTGCGTGAACATAGGCAGATTATCAGCACAGTCGGTAGGCATATACACACTAAATACCATAATAGGTGCACCACTCACTTGCATTTTCACCGCTGATAACCGAACATCATCACAATCGATAACTGTGACCGATCGAAACACACTTTTTCTCCACAGTAAGGCAACCCCTCCATAAGGCCTGCCCCTCAAGAGGCCTGCTGAGACGTCTACTGCTGATGTCCCAGTGCTCCCAAAGTCATTACTGACCGCCTCTAACTCCGATAGCTCATGAGGCAGTAGCCACGTCTCTTGTAGCGCAATGACGTCCGCTGTACCACATAAATCTCTAACTCCATCTAACGATCTTTTCAGAGACTTGCAGTTAAATGAAATGAATCTCACGTTTCCTTGCCTATCCATTAACGATGTCTCCAGTATGATGCCTCTCCGCCATACATTGTTGATGGCTTTCATTTTTGCCTGTCATATGAACAAAGCGCCTGAAGGAAATACCCATAAATGTATGCCTAAAAAAATTATGCCGAAGTATTATTATGCCAAAACAAATTGTGCCAAAATCGTTATGCCGAAGTATATTAGGACAAAGAACATTATGCGAAAAGAAGGGATCCCTTATTTTAGCAAATGATCTGAAAATTAGAAACTCATATCTTCGAAATGCTTTCTTTGTAGTCTATACGACCATTTTCATAAAAAAACAACCTGTTATCACTGGACTATTTTTTTTTTGTACTTTTTCGAGAAGCTGTTTAGATAAAGTCAAGCCAACACTTTTATTCTTTAGCATTGAAGCCAGATACATTTTGGTACTGGGTAACGATACACCTTTGTAAGGCTGGTTGTCAAACTTTTAGACTAACTGTAACTACTATTAAAGATCTACAAATAACAGCTGGGACTAACGTCTTAACGCACGGAGGAAACTCTGAATGTAATGGGGGTAACCGCCATTACATTCCGCCAAAGGTCAATTTTGAGTATTTGTTAAATATAAGTGCTACTTAATTTTTGAGTGTCGTTTCAGTATTCGAGGGATAGACATAGGTCTCTTCTCCCTGAGAGCCACCAGCTGCCCTGGTTTCTTTCTTACTAATAGTTGTCCCCGGTTGTCCGTCAGCTGGCACACAACAAGGAGTGGGGCTTCCACTCGGCGCGCGTGAACTGCGTGTCGTGGAGCCCGGACTCCACACGCATCGCGTCCGGCTCACTCGACACCTCCATCATCATCTGGAGCGTCCACGCGCCCAACAAACATACCTACATTAAGAGTAAGTTAACCACTGCACACTGCTACCACACACCCAGCCTATACTGGAAGTCTACTCATGGACCTGGAAAGATGGGCAAAGATCGTCACTCATTGAACGCCGGAAAGTGAAAGTCGCCGTTGAAGGCAAATATTGCTTGGGATGGAACAGAATACAGAGATTTCAAAAGGAAGACCTTTTACCAGCAGTGGGATACAACGTAGGTTACCAAGAAAAAAATCTTGCTTCTTTTCGAATCGATGGTCAGAAGCTCAGAAGGTGCCACGTTAATGCCGATATCAGTACCGTTTTATCTTCATTAATGTAGACGTGGGTTCAAAACGAGACCTTTTGAACGCTATAGCAACGCCACAATTTCACCACAAATGCCTGCAAAAAGAATCTTGACTCCAAAACTATTTGGTTGTCTATTCGGCGTTATAGTCACTGCACATTTTTTGTCACATATGTGTGTCGTTGGCGTACGCGCTTGCTTGTCACGTATATGTGACAATGGCATTCAAAAGGTTAAAAGTGAGCTGCTGAGTGCCTTAGCAGAATCATCATCCTAGAGCTACACAAAAAAAATCGCCTACATATTGTATTTGAATGTTATTGTAT
Organism: Xestia ashworthii; assembly: GCA_950022955.1. Lineage (NCBI taxonomy): Eukaryota > Metazoa > Arthropoda > Insecta > Lepidoptera > Noctuidae > Xestia > Xestia ashworthii. The sequence continues at coordinate 17,393,236 of OX465569.1, forward strand.
GCTAATAACGTGCAATTGTCAATTCCAGACGCTCACCCTCAGAGCCAGATCACGGGTGTAGCCTGGCTGGACGACGAGACCGTCGTGTCGGTCGGACAAGACGCCAACACGCGCGTCTGGACTGTGCCTAAAGCTTAGACCTTCCTAATATACACTTTGGGGGAATATTCTTTGACCATACAAGTAAACACCACCAGGGGCAAAAAAGGGTAGATAAACATCATTAAACAATAATTCCAAGACACTTAAAGAATGTCAATATTTAAAAAAAAACACGTTATTTTGGGCCTGAAAACCCAATTTATTTTCAATTAATTGCTAAATTAGATTTTTAGTTGCCAGTGACGTCACAGCGTGCTATTGTTATACAAAATCTATGAGAGCACCGCGTTTTGACAGCTCTTAAGAAGTATGTCAATTGATCGCACATTACACACCCCGCCATCTAATGCCACACTAAGCAATGAGGCTTGTGTCGTGGACATTAGGTAGTTGATTTGCATTTTATGCTGGCGGACACACCATGTCGATTCTAATTAACTATAGAACAAAGTCAATAAATTATCTACACTAATATTATAACGAGGAAAACTTTGTTTGTTTGGTTGTAATGAATAGGCTTAAAAACTACTGGACCGTTTTTAAAAATTCTGTCACCATTCGAAAGCTACATTATCCACGAGTAACATAGGCTACATTTCATCCCCGTACTCCCACGGGAACGGGAACTACGCGGGTGAAACCGCGTGACGTCCGCTAGTTTATTTATAAAATGTTACCGGGGCCATAATAACGAATCGATTGACACCTTTACTCATCAAAATTGGATGAACAGTTTAGACGCTACGGTGGAACATACGTAAAAACAAACATACATACATACATAGCCCGCCAAACTCATAACCCTTCCTTTTGGCTTAGCCGTAGTCGGGTAAGAAAGAATATTTTCCCAAACGAATGTAATAGTATATAAATAACTCAGATTATCTAGCATGTATATGAAGAATACTAATGTATTTATTTCGCTTACTACACTTAAGTTATGAACTGTCTCCGTTAGTTAACAATAAATATGATTTTTGTTACTAACAATGAGTGATGTTGCTTGCATTTAGAACTGTGGACTGGTTTGCTCAAGTCATTTATTACATAAAGGGTGTAAAAAGACTTAACAAATCCGAAAGGCACTTATTCTCCCTGTCATTGCGATCTGTTTTTTTTATTCTACACCATACCTGGGAACCTACTAGTTACGGAGATGTTGAGGTTGAAGATCACAAGTTTTTTTTTTAATTCGTGTTTTTGATTTAAAAAATTAACTTGAAATACCTCCACTACCCCCAAACTATTAAATCCATCCATCAGCACAATGTTTTAAGTGCGTTACATTGTGTCCTACCGAAAAAGATGACTTTTCACCCCAAAAAAGAAGTTATTTCCCAGGAACAATTTTTGCGTAAAGTTACTTAGTTTGATGTACAGAATGCTTGGTTGGCGGCTTAGTGAAGAGTCTGTTTACACCCTGACCCGTTATTCATGCATTTCCATTGGACGCAGAAGACGTACGTGCTACAATTCTTTTATATTTTTTTATGGCTACGTGGTTAAAGTATATTCAAGTATGAATATCGGTGCTTTTAAGTTATTTATAAAAATAGATGAAGTTATAAAATAATGCCTGCATTTATTTCTAGTCTTACATCGGAATTTATAATAGTAAATGGAACTATAGAACGTTGAAGACAACTATTTTGTTCCAGTTGTCTGATCATTATTTGCTCTCTACTACTTCAGAAGCATCGATCGATAATAATGACTAATTGATCATTCGGTCACGAAAAAGGATTCATTCAAAGTTTTTGAATAACCGAATCATTATATTGAGATCCAAGTAGGTACTACCAAGTTCACTGAGGATCAACCACTTGTCAACCTTATTACTTAGGAAATAAGGGTGAAAAATGGCAGACCGTCTGTGAAATCGGTAGCACACGGATGTTCTGGCGCGTGGCTAAATGATAAACTTTATAATATTGGTAGGAAGTAGGATTCTTTTGCCTTTATCCCAATTTACTTGGGATCGGATCTCTACTACTCGTCATCTTGTCAGTTACCTCTTTTCGAGCAACACCATCCTTCATTTAGTTAAATATTATTATTATGAACAATAAAATCGTTTCTCATAAATCAGTCCTACTTCTAAGCGAGCATTGTGATTTTTGTTTTGAATTGAACTTGGTGCGATCTGAATGGTCCATTTTATACCCGTCGTTGCATACTAACGGTGTGAAATCGCATTTATAATGTCCTAGTGAGAATTAAATATTTAAATTATTTGGAAAGAATAACTTATTTTTAATTAGCTTGACTTCGCATCCTGAAATGAATGACTTAGAGATCAAAATTTCCTGTATTGTGAACATGAATACTAAACTATGCTTTAATTAAAAATACTAAACGCCAATATTCAGGCTCGGTCAATCGTGGTCATAAAACGTGCGAGCGGGACGGTGTAAATTTATTAAAAGATTTCTGAGAACTGAGTCTCGTGCCGTCTCGCTTTCACATTTCGTGACCACAGTTGCCCTTGCCACGAATATTTTTTATAATAATTTTGTAGTCATTTCATGGAGAGTGCTATGTTAAAAAGGTGTAAAATATTAATGAAATATTGTCCAGTATTAGAAATATTAAGATAATTATCTAAAAATCCTATTGTCAATGTAAGTTCTTTAGGTATAATGATAATCGGTCAATAATATTTAAACGTAATGTAATTAATTTATTATTTGTATATCATAGAAATTAAATTTAAATTCAATGCATTTTATAAACAAAAAAATTAAATCATTAGATTGCCGTCACCGTACATAGATGGAGCAAAAATGTATGCAAAAAGCGAAAAGTGCTCATTTTTCTGACGTGTTAACCAACGATTTAATTTTTTTAAATTACTTAGTGTTGATTTGTCTGGGTCTTAATTCCAGTGTCTAAAGAGTTTGTAATTTTAACATGGAAGTATTTTTCTGAATAGATTTTATACTATTTCACAAAGATTTCGCGTTATCTTTCCAAATAATGCAGTCGAAAACGTTTTCTAAACAGTATTTTTATACTAATTTCTGATGTACTTTTTCTTAGTTTTACGCGATTTCTACTAAAATGAAGTATGTAAGATGATAAAAATAAACTTGTATACACTTGTAAAATGTATTTTATTATATTAATTCCTACCTACTTACAGCGGTTTTAGACTCGTATAAGTTCTTATCAGCTTACGCTCTTCATAACGCTGAAAATGACTAATTATAAAAACTAACTGTTGCCCGCGAATTCGTTCGCGTAAAAAAAAATACGTGTTAGGGACTACGCACACTTATTCAGCTCTATTCAGCTTATGCCCATAGAAAACAACGATTTTGTTCGCGACGCGTACGCGCGCGTTCAGCGCGTTCAGCGCGTACGCGTCTCATACAAAATCGTTGTTTTCTATGGGCATAAGCTGAATAGAGCTGAATAAGTGTGCGTAGTCCCTAACTGTGCGAGAAAAAAAGTAACACACCTTAAAACGGGGCTATTTGGGAAGACCCAGAATTTAGAACAAAAATATCGATAACTGTCGGTTGAATTTATTTTACAATGTCTAGAAACACTTTGATTTGCTGCTACTGAAAAATTCTTAATGGGAATTCCCAGTAACATTTTGGTTTATACAAAATAGCCCCCAAAAACCCAAATAACCCAGTTTTACTGTAATATTATTATGATATGTGCTATTCCAGACTATAATCTACCTCGGTGCCAAATTTAATTTAGATCCGTTCAGCCTTTCTGGTAGGATTGAGTAACAAACACTTTCGCATTTGTAATGGTAGTTAGATCTACTTTGACGTCTCTTACCTCGGCTTCGGTTGTTCCAGTGCAAAAGTGAGTGTAAAAATCTCCATGTTTCAACTTCAGAACAACGGCTAGTGGGAGTATTAAAAAGAACTGGAAACTTTCAATATTTATTAAGAATAAACTAAATTGTCTTTTATTAAATAAAATGTCTTTTTAAGCTAGCTTAGGCTAAATAATATAAACATAGGGGTAATAAACATGACTAGAACATAATTGTTTTGTAAATGTCACTCCAATAATTTCTAACAAATCTCTAATATCATAAAAAAGTTATCGGTTTACTACGTAATCTTAGGTCCATGTTCATCAAAAAGATGACGGTCTGATTATCTAAAAACACATTTTTGTATGGGAACATGTCACACTGACAGCTGTTTTTAGATAATCAGACCGTTATTTTTTCGGTGAACATGAACCTTACTCAGTTATTTTAATTTTGACAGCAGGTGCAGCAACTTTATTAGGTCCATGTTCACCGAAAAGATAACGGTCTGATAAAAACAGCTGTCACTGTGACATGTTCCCATTGAAACATCTTTTTTTTGAACAGCTGTTTTAAGATAATCAGACCGTCATCTTTTTAGTGAAAATGGACCTTAGAACGAGATAAAAAGCTCTGTATTTTTTACAAATATAAAATATCTGCAAGAACGGTATTACCTATTAAGATCGTCCATTAAAAGGTACCCTGCATAAAAATAAAACCTTAAAATTAATTTGTATCCAGGAGCGACATTACTATTCTTGAGGAACTAACGATAAAATAAAGAATCTCCATTTTGTCTATGATATCTTGACCAGTTTAGCATCAGCCATTTTGAATTTCTAGAACACCATTTTGAATTAAGAAAGCGCTAAAAATTGCAATAAGTAATTACAAATTGGCATCTGAATAAATGTAACCTAGAATTCGTTATTTCCTTTTATCACAGAATATAAAAATAAATTTGACCATTTTAATACACAACACTCCTATAAATATCTTTTAAATGGATAATAAATACAGAGTAAAAATTACTAGCATTGTAAAATTGTTCTATAGGCACTTGCGTGCAAAGGCCATATATTCACCATTGTGAAAACGGTTTCACAACCATTGTTATAATTCCATGAGCGTAGCCATAAGTCTCAAAATAGAATAGTAGGCAAGTTTTACATAGATCTTTTAACTTTGTGAGAATCCGAAATAATGCCGCCTTTTTCTATACGTGAGGACTTGTAATTGGCTTTCTAGTGACTATGATTTCCTTTTTATTTCCTGTTTTTATTAGCTGTAAGTCTTCCATGTATTATATAAATAAATAAATAAATAAATAAATTAAAAAATATTACAACACACTGTCGTACCCCTGTCAACATCCCACGGACGACAAAAATCGTTGTAATTTAAGTATTTTCAAAATAGTAGCTATTAAAACATGGCCACGCCCATTTCGATTCCATTATAAGTAAATAACATTGAAGAAAATAAAGAACAATACACTAATATTAAAATAGTGTAAAACACAAAAATGTAACAAAAACGTCTTTTTTATGTTACTTTGGTAATAATACCGTCGGTGGGTATTCAACAGTTTGTCACTTTATCTAACTTAAATTCAATAATACAATCAAACGTATAGACAGTTTAGGCACACCAGAGGCATTTATTTGGCGGCCATCTTTACTTATGACTAAAAAAATGAGCATTGCTTACAGGTGAAATTGACTTGATGATTTGTATGCCGCAGATGGATGGCCATTTTCAATAACTTAGGTACTAGCGATTTTATGTCTGTCGGTTTGACATTTTGTTAATTAGGTCTACACGGTTAGAAACAAAACGTCACAGAATAATAACTTTGCCTAGTAGCAATTGCCGTTGGCTTCCTTATGCCAACAGTTGGGAATGTATTGGCAGACGGTTAGTTGTTCCGCCAACGTAAACTTAAAATAGGCCCATTGTCATAAACATGCACTATTTGCCCAACGAATAGCCAACAAAGGGCCTTCTGTTACTATTCCTACTGTTGGGTGATTTTTGCAGGGATTTCAGTTATTATAACAACATTGGGCCAACTAACGACGGGCCTGCTGCATCTATTCCTACTGTTGGGAGATTTTTGTAGGGATTTAAATTACTAAAACAACATTGGGCCAACTAACGACGGACCTGCTGCTTCTATTCCTACTGTTGGGAGTTTTTTGTAGGGATTTAAGTTATGATAACAACTTACATCGGTCCAACTTAAACCTTTCAATGGGCCTGTTAGGGATGATATGTATGTACTAGTACAGGTATAATTACCCAGTATGAGCTTACTAGTACTCTCTTAACTCTTAGATTTACGAAACATATTTTTTATATTTTTGTTCATATTTGAGATTTATGGTTTATACTGTAAACAAAGTGCAAAATTCAAAATTAAGGATAATTTAAGAAGGACATTCCGTCACTAAATGTCCTTGGTGGGCGGTATGTTCATGCCGAAACCGTAATGATAATATCGTAAAGGTTCAAAAGTTGTACCCCAACCTCGATAGATGGCGTTGTAGTCCAATTAGAAGTCGCTATCGTTGTGTTACCACGATTTGGTTGGGTTCGAGTGAATTTTTGTAAACATATTACCTGCTTAGGCGCGGGCGGGACAAACACGAGTGGCGTATGGCGTATGGCGGTGGCGCGGGTGCGCGGGAGGGCGAGTAAGTGGCACCACTACCTCGCCCCCAGCGCACCCGCACATGCGCCAGCGCCGCGCCACCGCCATACGCCACTTGTATATGACCCGAGCCTTTGATCAGAAAGCAATGTGGTTTTATTTCAACCCTATTGGTGTTCACACAAGGTTGTTAGTTCAAAACTACCAGCTCGGAAGTAAACATTGGTAGTAGTTGAAGGCCCAAGTGCTTACTTGGGCCTTCGTAGGCAAATCCACGTATAGGCCATCAGTTTTGGGCCCAACCTGCAAACTGCCCGCCAATTGTATGCATTTGCCAACTAACCAGAGGTATGTGGCCCAACTAAATGCCAACAAAAAATGCTACTAGGGTTGATTTTTCTATGAATTAAGTGTCCTATCCATGTCACCAGGTAGGTGACATGCATACGATATTTTGTGTTTGTAGAAACACCGATAGCTACGGAAGAAGGCACATTAACCAATAGTTATTAAGTAAGTAAATAAATATAATAAAATTAAGTATGTTATAGAAAACGGCCGTCAGTAACTTATTTTTGGTCTTACGGCTTAATCGGTTTTATTCTGTAAAGTTCAGTTCGTGGTACCTCTTCATTTTATTATACACACATCAAAAGTGTCTAGGGATCAAGCATTTTTAAGCGGATTTCTTGAGATTGAGATGTGGCTTTGTAATTTATGATTTTATAAATTTACTAGCGGACGTCCCGCGGTTTCACCCGCATAGTTCCCGTTCCCGTGGGAGTACGGGGATAAAATATATCCTATGTTACTCGTGGATAATGTAGCTTTCGAATGGTGAAAGAATTTTTAAAAACGGTCCAGTAGTTTTTAAGCCTATTCATTACAACCAAACAAACAAACAAACAAACAAAGTTTTCCTCTTTATAATATTAGTGTAGATATGGATCCTTTTTGGTGCATTTCATAATTTGAAACAGGAACTGTCAATCAAATTCGAGTAAAAGATGAAAATCAGCTGTCAATATTTTCCCTATAAAAATATACAACGCATTGAAGACATTATTAGTGCTACTGTTTCCCTACTACTGATTAAAACCAACGTTATTATGGAGCGGCGACGTCATTTAAGCAGGGAAGAAATGCTCAGAGCCGTGGGAATGATAGAAGCTGGTTCCCGGCAACGTACTGTGGCTTTAGCTCTGAATACAAGTCAGAGTGTTATCAGTCGACTTTGGACACGTTACCGAAGCACTGGTACCGTGGCTGAGCGCCATGGAGGACGGTATCGCTGCACCACACGGAGACAAGACCGATACATTCAAATCTTAACTCGAAGAGCTCCAACAATAACCGCCATGATGTTAGCCGTGAGGCTTCATCACTCTTCAGGGAACTTAATTAGCGACCAAACAGTCAGAAACCGCTTGCATGAAGTGAACCTTCATTCCCGAAGACCGCTACGGGTACCACCTATAGCAATGCACAATCGTAGGATTCGATATCAATGGGCTCTTGAACACAGAAATTGGGCAGAAGAACAATGGCGTTTCGTGTGCTTTTCTGATGAGTCTCGTTTTGGTATGAGACCGGATACAAGACGTATACGACACTGGAGAACCCCTGGACGCCAACAGCGATTAAAATCCTGCCAGGAAGTCCATCCTTATAGTGGTGGAACCATCATGGTATGGGCGGGTATTTGGATTGGCGGAAGAACTGAGTTGATTTGGATCAGAGACAACCTCAACGCTCAAATTTATGCTGAGACGATTGTATCAGACGTCATCGTTCCTCTACAAGTGCAAATTGGTCCCTTATTTCAGTTAATGCATGATAATGCACGACCGCACACCGCAAGAGTTGTAAGACAGACTCTCGCCGCAGCTAACATCAATGTCCTGCCCTGGCCTGCTCAGTCGCCAGACTTGAACCCGATTGAGCATGCATGGGATATGCTACAGAGAAGAGCTCTGCCGAATATGGAATGTTAGTGGTTCAAATGTCAAAAATCCCTTTATTAGGAAAATGGCAAATTTCTTTATTAATGCAAAGGTGACTTGGTTTATCGTTACTGTGACAAACGAAAACACTTTATTTGATGAATCCTTAAAGAAAATTTTAATTAATATCAATCAGGAGAAAAGTTATTGCAAAAATATATGTTGATCCCTAGACACTTTTGATGTGTGTACATATGAAATACCTAACTGTCAAACAAATTCACGAAGAGATTTATTAATTACTCGTCCGTCATTTTTGTGGCAAGCGTTACTCTTCTCTAACAAGAAATACATAATTGTCGGTAAAACCATATTCTGTACATTGATCTTCTGGCGCGTGGTTTAATTATGGAACTAACGCGGCCATCTTGTTTTTTTTCAATACATTACAAAAAAACCTGCCTCTCAATCATTTCCCTGACGTCATTCGAGCGCCACAAGATTCTTGTAGCACTGTTACTTTCCAAATTCGAAATGATCTTTACAGAATAACACTGCAGCTGTCAAGACATGAGAAGCTCCCTCACCGGAGCATCAACAGTCAACTGTAATGTGCAACAGTACAAGGTTCAAATTTGAGCCTTACGATATAAATAGACACAGTCGTTGTTACAAAGTGTATCATTAGACACACAGTAATGCTGGATACTCCACGATGTAATGCTTACATGTTAACTGTTACATTACAGTCGAATTCTGACAGTGAGTGAGGTAGCGATTTTATCGCACAGTTCACAAGTCCCCTCTCCCCGTCCTATGCTGCGGTGGCGCATGTCTATAAGCCACATGCTTCCTCAGCGCGTCCCTCGACCTGGAGACGTGGGAACAGGCCCTGCAAGCGTGTCTTCTCCCTGCATGAGTCTCCATGTGCACCCTCAAGTTGTACTGGTTTGAGAGACGCTTGTTGCAAATGGTGCATACTGAACTGTTCATGCGCCATTTTCTGTCGAAAGCTTCCGGTGGGTCTGTAACTGAGGTTTAGAAGTGGGCTAAGGACGGTCAAAAACCAGGCAGCGTGAGGATACCTGAACACTGAAAAAAAAATTAAACTAAAATTGGCGTAGCAAAACCCTTTGTTTTGCTACGCCAATTTTCAATGGTTGACGCCAATTTGCGTATTTATGTAAGTATGTGTTATATTCAGTATTTTGGACAAAAAAAGAAAAAATGGTTATGTTCAAAATCGAATGAGAAAATTATTCAAACTTCTTCAAACGTACGACGTAGAGTTTGACAAAGTAGGGTAGCCGTTTGTTCATTTGAAGTACCTACTTGACAGAGAGGAAATTATAATTATCTTTTCATTACTCATACCCGGAAAGTAGGTCTGAAGTTGCCTGAGAAGCGGGTTGAAAGTAACACTTTTCAGCCCTAGGGAGAATCACTTTCAACTGACAGCTGTCAAATTATTAAAAAAAACCTAGTTCTATTTTCACATTTCTATTGAACCATGTTCCGACTTCTATACAGCCTCTAAACTACAGCGCGATGTAAAATTGAAATAACATAAAATTCAGTGTTAATTAAAGAATATATTTTTTTAAATAACTTTGTTATAATTTAGTTACAAATATTTCTTTAAAATAACATAGATTTGGGTAAACTATTCACTATTTTTTCAGTGACAAAAGTGAAAAATAAAGTCTGAATAGCAGGCCACAGAAAAAAAAAACAAAATAAGCGGGAAAGCGGCAATCCGATCTTTATTTTTTTTCGAATTGTTTCGTGTTTTTATTTTTATTTTCCTTGTATTCGTAATGAAAAGCACAGTGTTTACCTCGGTTTAAATACTTATTTAGTCCCTCGAACTATTGGCGGGACTGAATAAGTTACTTTCACCCCTAGGGTAACAATGTATTATTTCATTTCTCATACTCGGAAAATAGTGTTTGTTTGATCCGAGTAGCGGGTGGAAAGTGCTACTTCCCACCTTTGGGCGGGAAAGACTCATAGTAATTGCTTCCCTCTCTAGGGTGGGAATAAATTTCAAAAATAGAACTAAATTTGGTCAGGCAATCGGCTGCAGATTGCTATCAGACAGGCAGGCAGACTAGACAGAAATCTAGCATCATTTAAAATAAAAGCTGCGGTCTTGTGAGTGTATAAACAGCCAGTGTGAATTAAAAACAAAAACTAAGCGGGTCCGCCCGCGGCAGTGACGCGATGTGTTCCATATTTTAAATTTTAAATAGAATAAATTATTTGGCGGGATACTAAGCTGTATCGAAATCTGTTTCATACTCTTTGATCTGTTTTTTTTCCAATATCTTATTAAAAATTAGTTCAAGTAATTCTGAAATACTGACCCCAGATTCTGTTTAAGACGAGGCAAATTCAGATATCGAAAATCTTTTGCCAGAAATTTAAAAATACATACAATGACTTTATTAAGTGGCGAGCAGAGAAAATAAAACTACAATTTTTTACTTTCCTTATATTCCAAACGAAAAGTAGAATGCTAAACTCGGGTGAAAGACACCAATTCCTACTCGGACTATAGCGGCCCTCGCTGCACTCGGGCGGCTAAATACCTCTTATGGGAATTGATTCCTTTTGACCCTCGTGTAACAATCTACTATTCATTTTCAATGACTCTTCGCTCCTATTGGTCGTAGCGTGATGTAATTTAGACTATAGCCAAACAAATAAATTCTTCAGCTGTATAATAATAAGCAGATTAAAGAGCTTCTTAAAATCTTAACTTAATGTTGTAATATTACATTAATATCTAAATTCAGTAATGGAAAAGCAATTTACTGACTGCAATCTATTTAGACAGCGCACTTATGGTTTTATTCAGTTAGTAAAGTGTAATACGAAAGTTTGGAACTGACTTCGAGAGATACCTAAGTATTATAATAATTTAACTAGGTGCATTAATAGTATATTTTATAACGAGGGACTAAACGAAGCCAATAAATACCCGAGGTGGTTTGACTCCCGAGCTTGCGAGGGAGTCATTAAAAATTAGTCTCGAGGTGCAAACTGTACTTTTCACTTCGAGTGCAAGAAAAATAGTCATTTAAAACCAAACAAATTTACACTCGACAAAAATTCTGAACTGAGCTGTCAGTTTTTTGTTCTATCAGGTCAGTCACAGATTAACAATTTAAAACACAACACAAACTCTCAACATTGTCGCAATGAAGATGATCCACACTCCTCAGATAATTAGTACCTACATTACTGCAGCGGCTAGCAACAGAGGCATTGCACATACTTTTCAAAATCAACGATGCACACAAACAACAATATTTTTTCTTGCGTTGAAGAGTTCATTTGTTTTTTTTTCAATAAACCGCTTTCTATTTGCAAGCCAATTCGAAATTTAAATAACACCTTTGATCCATTAAAAAAAAAAGTTACTGTTTTGTGACCATGTTTCAGAGTAAAAGATCGTTCCATTTTTAAATTACTTTTTACTCCCTAGGGAATAAACGGTCACTTTAATCCCGCTTCGTAGGGCTATAATGGCGTACTTTTAGAGCATGAGAAGTGAAAAATTATGTTGTTATAACTTTAAATTATCTTTATCTAAAATTTTACACGTACGTAGATAAATTTTTAAAGATTTGAAATGCCATAAGCGTTGTCGTTGAGCAGAATGTATGATTTGTATGTATGAATGCCAATTTACTGTAAACACAGACCTAATGTTGACACATTGGAATACCTAAAATATTATTGGTCGACAGGAGAACGCATGCCGCCCATTCTCTTAAAATCCCTTGTAATGATTCATTATTTTATAGTTTCTGGTACAGGGAAAGAAAGGTCAACAGCAAGGGCAAGCAAGCAAGGGCTGGACAACAAGGAAATGCAAGAAACGTGATGGCGCCACCCAATAAGATAAGACCTGGGTCAGACTTGTTGTCGGACTTTCGGGAGGGCCACTGACTATTTGCAACGACTGTTTTAGATCTACAAATGACAGCCGGGATCCCTTGACGCCGGCTGTCATTTGTAGATCTATAACAGTCCAAGTGTAAGTCCTTACTTGATGTGCTTTCCGAGCACGGAGGAAAGTTTGTATGTAATGGGTGATCACCCATCCACCAACCAACCTAGTTATTATAAAGGGTTGCTCACCTCCAGAATTAACCAGGGTCGCAACCGGCGGTGTTCCGATCTTGTGTGTACTGTACAAATTCTGCACAATCTGATCCAGCTTACTCAATCTATCCTTCTCGCTCTTTCCCATGAAGTCAGACACGTAGCTTCCGTCTTTATCGTTCGTTGGTGACAGTATGTCATCGTAGTTTAGTTTGGAGCTAGAATTCGAGTTGTCGTTGATGACCTGGGGCTGTTGAGGGTCGTTCTTTATCTCGGGGTTCACAGGGGAGTTGAATTCGTCTGGGGTCAGTTCGGGTTCTGTCGGTGTTAAGGTTGAGTTCTGGAATTAAAGAAGATAAAGGATGTAAAAAACCTCTTAGAGAAGCCGAAAGGCACTTGTTCTCCCCGTCATTTCGATCATTTTTTTTTTACACCATACCTGGAAATCTTTTAGTTACGGAGATATTGGGGGTCAAATTCTAACTTTTTGACAAGTTGTTTTTTTAAACAGAAGTTATTATTGTACTTTTAAACACCTGCACGACCCTCGCACTATTCAATCCATGTATCAGCACTATATTTTGAGTCGAGTTCTAACTTCTACCACAAAACATGATTGTCCCCCCAAAAAAAATTTCGTTTCCCAGCAATTTTTTTTACTTAGTTTGTTGAACAGACTGCTTGGTTTACAGCTTCGTGATGAGGTTGTTTACACCCTGTATTTTTTTTTCAACTTTTGAAATTAAGCTTTATTTCCTGCGCATCCAATCTCCATCCCATCGGCCTATTGAGAGAGATTTGTGGCTATAACCGACACCGGTCAGAAGAACTATTGATACAATATACTAAGGAACTGCTCAAAAACGCCAATGTTCTAAAAACCTCACCGTATCAGCATCAGTAAGCCCCGAAACCTTCAAGGTCCTCAACATGCGACCTAGGGCTCCTATCAAGCTGTTCTGTTTAAGTAAAATTGGTATTTTAGTTATTTGACCTCCTGCAGCTGTTTTGGAAAGTCCGTCTATGACTCGTCCATTTTTTATTTGATCAATAATTTGTCTCTTAGAAAAAAGCAGTAAGTATTTTGTGCCATGAAAATTGAATTGAATTCTAAAAACCTCACCGTATCAGCATCAGTAAGCCCCGAAACCTTCAAGGTCTGTGCAAGTCGGAGCAGCGATGGTAGGATCTTCTTGGAGGCGGTGACCTCCCCGGTGTACATGAAAGTGAGGAGCAGTCGTAGTTCAGTCACATCGCAGCCGAGGACCACGACCAGTGTGTTGTTCTCGGCTTCCACTTCCTGGAAAATATGGTGAAACAGAATCTGCATCGTCTATTTTTTACTTTGTTTTTAGGGATCTCTTCTCTCCTTCCAGGTAAATCTTCTAGGGTTGTCGGTTGCTCATTCGGTCTATCCTGTGGGTTCTTTGGGCGTGAGGCTTCCTATGGGCACCCCCTGATAACAGCCCCGGCTTAGGGCGTTGCTGGGAGAAGACAGCAACGGACAGGCTGGGTCGAATCAAGTGTGTTATTTGATGTCGACTTTTTTCAGCAAGGGTCAGAAAGTTCCATTGCAAAATCATTAGTACTTATTTGTACGACGTTGATGCGAAGAAATGAGAAAAATGTGGTAAACAGTAGGAGAGGAAACCGACATGTCCAAGAACCAATGATTTGAAGACATGCGACTTCTACCAACCCGCACTGGGCCCGCGTGGTGTATAGCTCATTCCCTCTCATAGCAGTGGGAATATCATAGGCAGATTATGCTATGCTATAATTAGGAGAGGAAACCAAAAAAGAAAAGGAGTCATGAGATGAATCAAAGGTCTGGCTGAATAGACCTAACTTTGGACTGGTTGCACTGGACATGGACAGATAATTGTCTGAAATGGTTCCTGCAGCTAGTCAGCAGTTCAATCCGCTTGGTTCAAACTTCAAAAGTGTTACGTTGCCACGTCTTCTAAAACTTTTACACATATGTATTCTTAAACTGCAAAAAAGTGCAATAAAATGCTTGCGAAAGTCTTAAGCTCACCTTAAAAAGTTGAGCAAAGTACTGGCTGCAAGATGCCAGCACCAGCCTATGCGCCTTCACCGAGGTCCCGCTGGCACTTAGCGTGACATCAGTCAGGGCTCCGGTACTCAACATGCGACCTAGGGCTCCTATCAAGCTGTTCTGTTTAAGTAAAATTGGTATTTTAGTTATTTGACCTCCTGCAGCTGTTTTGGAAAGTCCGTCTATGACTCGTCCATTTTTTTTTTGATCAATAATTCGTCTCTTAGAAAAAAGCAGTAAGTATTTTGTGCCATGAAGTTACAAAACTATAACTTATAGTGTCTGTTATAATACTACATTATACCTTAAGTTTGACGATTCAAAGTGCCTTTTAATTGTTTAATTGAAATAAATATTCATACTTTTTGAATTAAGCGTTTCATGGTTTTCTGGAAATCAATACCTATTCTAATAAACTTTTGATAATAATTTTCACAAAATTTTTCAATCACAAAATACGGATATTGTAAGTGTAGGTATCAAAGACGGATTTCCACTAAACAGTTGCTGCTTTAAAATAATGAATTAATTTAAATCTATATTAGTTATAGCTTAATAGTCGATTAGTTGGTGTGCGTGTGATCTATTAGTAACCTTCTATTTAGTGTCATTGGCAAAGGTAACATACAGGCTAAGCATAAGGAGCTAATATTTACATTTTTAAATTTATTCAGCGCCAAAACAAAATCAAACAATTTCATATTCAAATTAAAATAGTTATGTTGTGTTTCGTAAAGTTTATAACGTCCCACGACTGTAATTCTCACATTAACAATTTAATACATTTAACAAAACTTTTAAAACATTTATTAAATTATTTATTAAGCATTTCTATTAAATTAAATCAGCGTAGTACTTCAAACAACACGACTACATATTTAAGGGAAATAAATAACACCGTCTAATTTTACACTACGCATCAAAAAGCTTTTTAAAAACAGAATAAAGTCAAAATAAAAACGCATAGGCTTTATGACTGAAGCAAAAAAAAAAGAAATGTGTCCAAGGAAAAAAAACTGTAAGTGTACCTGGTCATCTGTAGTGGGTGTGTTGATAAAATAAAATATTACTCACCTACCTGATGATTGTGCCAGCGCAAAGAAAACTGTTGTACATCCTCATCATCCATGGCCACAGGTATTTACTGTATAAAAAGCACTAACAAAACTTCTTACGCTCACTAGTTCGATGCACGTACGAAGAGGAGACAATTATATTGTTAACGAATCCAGGCTGCTTTATTTTAGGTCGGTACGCCTGGAAAACCTGTAGCCACCTATTTCTGGAGCTGATTGTATTTATAAATCCAATGACATTCGGCGTGTGACGTGGCTGACATACCAAAACTCATCCAAAAACAGATTTAGTTCGCTCGACCGAGATGATTGGCATCATTGTTCAACTGTTTGTGCTAATTGATCGTTATTTCATGCATTGTGAAGGATTTCACACATAAAATTCGAGAGCTGAGTACTAGTAGGATGAATGAGTTGCTGTCATTGCCTTATTTAATTGAATTTCAAATGTTTGACTACGTCACTTTTTTCTTTTTTATTTGATTGTTTTAAAGTATCCTAGCACGAATACCGACCGTGATTATTTTTATTAGTAAATGTAATCTATCTCTCGGTTTATGTAGTCATAAACTATGTAATTAACATAATCAGCCGCTGGCAAAGAAGCATGTCTGTTGAGAGCCGTAATTATGGATAATTACTTTCTTAAAGTTTTTAGACAAAGCCTTATCTCGTTGGCGACATTTTAGAGATTACTAACTGACATTGATAATACTTATTATTTTGTAAATTAAGTTGGTAAATTATTTTGTAGTAGGTAATAAAAGCACCCATTTGCTATTTGAATACACGCTTTATTTGAAAAGTAAAAAATGAAGTCGCACTGAAAAAGAAAACAAAGCTTGATTTTATTTTATTATTATTCCATTTTTAATATTCACTACACTTTTTTTTTCGTAGGTACTTGCGAACAGTTTCGCTGTTATAAAACTCTTTCGTAGTATAATCTGGCTGTTTGTCGACGATCGCGTGCAATCGTTGACCTAATTCTGATTTTAAAAAGTTCCGTACATTTTCCCGCTCCGTTTGCGTTTCCGATTGTCAAACTTTTTAGGGCGTCGAGTTAAAATCAAATAAAGCTTTTTATATTTTGTAGAAATATTTTTAAATTTTGTTAGTGTTTATTAAAACAGGAATAAACGTTCAGGTTCGCGTTTTGAGTTTGTAAATGTCTGAGTAATTTTTTGTTTGTTGGATCAGTTAGGTTGGCGCCATCCAGCCATTTTGTTTTGACAACATTCTGTGTTCGTCCCGGCAATTATTCACAGATAACAAGTCCCTTCAAATTAACTG
This sequence comes from Xestia ashworthii, assembly GCA_950022955.1. Classification (NCBI taxonomy): domain Eukaryota; kingdom Metazoa; phylum Arthropoda; class Insecta; order Lepidoptera; family Noctuidae; genus Xestia; species Xestia ashworthii. Next base: position 17,410,259 of record OX465569.1, read on the forward strand.
AATAATACATAAGTTTGAATAGTAGGTAGATATCAAAATATAGTCGGTTCTCTATATTTCGAACTGCTTCTAGAATTACTTTTAGAAATGGAAGCTCCAAGTAAATCCGCGGAAGATACTCCGGATCCCGATTTCTTTAATAATACTAAAGCTGCAATTGAAAAAGAGCTCGATAAAATGAAGAAAATTGTCAATAATATCAACCAGATGAGAGGTAAATAATGATTCTAGTTAGGTATATTTAATCTTTAACCGGGTTACCGACATTCTGTTAGTGTAATAGGTATCATTAACGTTGATGACTCAAAAATGTGTCATTTATTTTTAGATTTTTAGTTTACCTTGACCCTAATTGCGTTAGTTGTCTAAATTACTGATAATATCATTTATATGTCAATTAACTGGAAATCAATACATTAGTATAACTTGTACGAACTAGTTTTCATTGATTATTTTTAGGTAATCCGGTATTTCCCATGTTGATATTTAGGTACATAAGATAACATCACGCCTGTGATCCCGGGAGGATTAGGCAGAGGTGTACTTAATACCTATTACACCCACATTTCACAGGCACTCGCATTTTACCGATGACCTGGTGAAGGTTGCGGGAATGCGTTGGATGCGAGTCGCACGGGACCGGTCAATGTGGCGACACTTGGGGGAGGCCTATGTCCAGCAGTGGACGTCTTTCGGCTGAAATGATGATGATGATGATACCCATATTTTGCTAGTTATGTTTAAGTCCCATGTAGTAGGAAATCAGGATGGCAACCAATCGTTTATCTTTCAAGATTAAAGTTCGAGAGTACATTCGCAAGAAACTGGCAGGTTCATCACAACAGTAATGTTTTCTCCATTGTTTGTCTTTTTATTTTAGTATATCCGTGTTAATTTCTATTTACAGTAATATATACCTACTTTGATATTTATTTATAGTTTTTATATATATTTATAGTATTTTATATATCCTTGTAGTTTACCATAGTAATTATTATTTTCAGATGTAGGTACACCTACCACTGCTTGTCTCTGCATCACCCAAAGGTTGACTGGTAGAGAATGCCTATGGCATTAAGTCCGCCTCTGTACTATGTGCTTGAAGTGTTAAATAAATAAATAAATAAATAAGTAGGAAGCGTGCCTGCTGCCATCAATCAGGCACAAATCTAGACTCCGTTGCTGCTATATACTGAGAATATCCTGATGGAAAAACCCAGTAACAATTTACCCGACCCGGGCATCGAATTCAGGAACTCACGAGTCACGATCAGCAGTTGATGCTATTTACTTAATGTAATTTGAATTAAGATTATAGTCACTCTTTTAGAGGAAAGTGGAGGCGTTTCAAATATTTATTTTAACTTAGTAAGCTACTAATCTTTTAAAATGTTTAACTTTAACTTTTTGGCGGTGAATTAGATGTCAGGGAAATGTAAATGGCGCCGTTTTTACACCGGAAACCTATTCAAATACCTAGCTAGGTTTACAAAATAGTCTGCGTTCTCCAAATTCTTAAAACGTAATGTCTGACCATGTAACTACTAGATTCTGTACTGAAAATATGTTAAATTTAACTTTATTTTACTACTAGCTTCTGCCAGCGGCTTCGCCCGCGTCAAGTTTCAAAATTGTCCCATGGGATCTTACTACCGGGATAAAAAGTATTCTATGTGTTAATCCAGGTTGTAAACCATCTGTGTGCAAATTTTTATCCAAATCCGTTCAGTAGTTTTTGCGTGAAAGAGTAACAAACATCCATCCATACATCCATACTCACAAACTTTCGCATTCATAATATTAGTAGGATTAGTAGGATACTTTAGGAGCAACCAAACATCGTATGTTTTGTTACCTATACTTACATTTCGCCAGTTAGATTTAGGTCCTATAATCGGCCACAGGTCCATACTCAGGGCAGTTACTGAAAAACAACCGATGGAAACCTGGGTAGGTATCTAACCCAAGACCATAATGCTCAGCACAATTACACCAACGAGGTAGTCAGTTACACCATCAGATCATCTAATTTGGGGGTCATGGGATCCAAACACTTCACGTGACCAGAGGGCGGGCCTATTTTTTGGCCAAAGCCAAAATTCAGTGCTCAGAAGGCAATCAGCATTGCCACGTTGGGTAACGTGGCAATGCTCAAGCCTTCTGGGCACTTTTCCTGTTGACAGCGATGTGGACGAATTTTTCGATGCCCTATTTTGATACTTGTACATATTTTTATTTTTACTTATTAGTGTGTAATTAATGTACTTAAATAATTATTAGTCTGTGTATAAACAATATTTACTAATTTCTCAATGTCTCTTTCAGTGGAAGCGGCCTACTTAGAATCAGATTTAATATTGATGATCGATGCACCTACGTGGGAAGAAATATGTGAGCTCATTGGGATTGGAACCTCACAGATGACGATGGATGATGTTGCTGTCAAAAAAGAAATGGAATAAAAATATATATTAATGAGAGAATTCTGTTGTTTTTTTACTTTATCACTCCTTACCGTTTCGGTACTTTTACCCATCCATGCATACGGTATGCATGGATGGGTAAAAGGGTTTAAATAGACTCTTCACAAAGCCATCAACCAAGCATGCTGTACAATTTGAAGTAAACGTAAGCAAAAAATATTGCTGGGAAACGAATTTATTTGGGGTCGAAAATCCCGTTTTACGGATGTTTTACGGTAAAACTTAATGTTAGTAACGCTCTCAAAACATTTTGCTGGTGGCATTGAATAGTACGAGAGTCAGAGTAGTAGTGGAGGTATATAAAGTAAAGTTATGACATCAATTAAGAAAAAAAAAAGTTAAAAAAGTTGGTTTAATTCCCAATATCTCTAGAACAAAATAATTATCGCAATGACGGACAGAGCACGTGCCTCTCGAAAAGTTTCATGCAGATCTACCTGTTATTTAAGACCTTGCACACATTATTTGATGTTTTTACAATAAATTTATTCCATCACCTGGACCAGTGGTCATTTCGAGTATTCCTGCTGCTCTCCCTGCAAAGCACATGCCTGCAAAGGCAACGGACCGGGCTGATGATGTTGGTTTTGTGACGGTGGAAAGGAGGAAACCCCGTCAACGAAGCTGTAAGAAAGCTCCGGCAAGGTTCCTACGTAAAACTGCGCGCCGCCAAGCCGAACATTCCGGTGTACATCTCTCGCCTACAATACACCACTGGGGCAGAGGACATCGAGGAGTACCTACGTGCGCTAAAGGTTGCAGTACACGCCAAGAGTACAGCTACTGGAGTCGCGCCGCAACGTCAACTTCAAAGCGTCTGTGGTGCGCATACCAAACGCGCTTGTTCCATTTGGTGATGGATGAAAGTTTTTGGCCGCAGGATGTGGTATTCCGTCGCTTCCGCGGACAAATTCCACAAGAACGCACTAAACATCGTGCAAGTAAAGTGACTAACATAGTTTTAAGTTACTTAAAATAAATAATAAAAAAAATCCTTTCATTTCTTGCTTTACTTTTACAATATTCGATTTTTATAAGACGGTTAGTTTTACATTTTGCTTATCCTAGAGTTAGTTTTTATTATTATGTATACTCGTAATTTATTATGCTAGAACCCCGTCTTCACAGGTGAAGGCCTCCTCCAAAGTTAGCCAATTGTCTCGGTCTTGGGCTACTCCTGTCCAATGTGGACCGGCGATTGTTTTAATTTTGTCGTCCCATCTTCTCATGGGCCTTCCTATGCCTCTTTTGCCGAGCGGTCCCTTCCATGACGTCACTCTTCTGGTCCAACGTTGATCTGGGAGTCGTGCTACATGGCCGGCCCACCACCATTTCAATTTTTTCGCATATTGTAGAGCATCTGTGGATTTTGTTATTTTTCTTATTTTTGTATGCTTAATTTTCTGTATTTTTCTTATGCTAAGCATGCTCCGCTCCATCCCTCGTTGGCAGGTTAAGTTACTTACACTAACAATTGTGTGTTATTTTTAGATTAAAGCAGTTATCTAAGAGTCTTTGATACCTGAAATAAATGGATTAATGTTATAATTCTATTCTATTCATGTAATTGGGGCGAGCCTATTACTATTAACCGGGCACAAACTCGGACTATGCAACAACTGACAAATTCCGGTTGGAAAAAGCAGAAGAATTAGCATGGCCATTCAACGTGCCTATGCTGCCAGTCTTCTGGACGTTTCCAGATGATAGCGATGTGGAGGAACTTTGTAAATAAATACTTTTTGTTTAGCGAGTTCTTTTTCTGCGATTTAAGTTAGTAAAAGTGCCACCTAGGGTCTACAAAACTTAGACATGGTGAAGTTTAACGTCACGCCTGCAATCCTCAAATTGTTAGGCAGAGGTGTACTTAAATGTATACCAACATTTTGCCAGTTAAGTATATTAAATAGGGTGCCAGCCTTTTTTTCGACTTAAGTGAATATAATCATCAAAAACATTATATTACAAGGAATTTAGGTAAGTAAAAACCTATATATGTAGAAGATAAGTAAATATATTGAGTACACCTTTAACTCTGTTGAAAGTATAGAACATTTCACGGGCAGAAAATCATTTACCTACCTTTCCTCGACTTTTATACTTTCCGAAGATTATTATATGACAGACAGCTGGGGTCTTCGAACTGATTTAATATTCCTATATCGCAGTTACATTCAACAGCATTCACAGTAAATAAAATACCAATTGTCAACATCAAATTCAATTCGATTTTTAGTCGTTTCACTCGGAAAGAATTTCGTTGGCGAGTGTCGTAAAATAGCTAGCTACCGGCGCGGCGGGCGCCCCGTCGACCGTTCCCGCGCTCTGAGTCTCTGAACCGAATAATTCACGAGAGTTCCCAACAAAACTCCAACTGCAATCCTTCTAGACCTTATCACAGACACATAAGATCCATTTTAGATTGCACAAATCATTGTTAAGTTAGCAGAAACCGGCTCCAGCAAGCAGCCGCATCGAAAATCCTTTTAAAAAGAATTGAGCGTCCTCTTGCTGCAAACCTTTGCACAGATAAAGGTTTATTTAAAAATATATTATATTGTATATTAGTTTTAAAATATGTAGTGCAATATATTTCGCTATATTATTACAAGCATGAAGCAGCATTTGTAACTTTAGGGGTGGAAAAACCGTAACTTGACGTTGTTTTTACGGTTATTTTTTACGGGCTATTTGATTAAACGAGAGAGTAACGGTTTTGCACAGTTCGTTTTTTTGAGAATTAATTTGTCGTGGGTCCCAACGATGGCAATAGGCTTTACCAATTATATTTTGGTAAAAGATAGGTGTCAAACACAAAAGGGAGATCATAGTACATTTTGATACAAGTGGAGAAAGTTTGTTATTGTATTCGAGGCCGAATTAACACACGAGCCATATAGGCGAGTGTGTTTTTGAGCCGAGATCTGCCATTACAAATGTCCACGTGTATCAAACGACGTTTTTCAATATACTTTTGAAGAAATAAAATGAAAGAATGAAAAAATATACGAGAATTGTATCGAAGTTTGTATTTCTATTGTTAATAACTTGGAATAACTTTAAGTGAGGTTTCCACAATCGTTTATTTCATGAAGCCGTCCTCCGAAACGAGATTATTTCGCTCCAATACAACCATAAGGAAGGGATTTACTCTATCGGATAGCCAACGATAAAGTAAATAAAAGATTTGATTCACTCGATTCAAACAATTTATTTTGAAAATGTTTTGTTTATTAAGAAAGGATGGGTAGTTTTATAATACTCGTAGAGTATCTAATATCTAGTACCTACGTGAATAAATTAGCTGTGTTAAGGCCAATAATACCTACTGAAAATTAAACAGAATATGCAATCAAAAGCATAAAACCCCTTAATTAACCTTATTATAATGTGCACCCTCATAATAATACCTACCTACCAACTTAGATAAGTCGGAAAAACCCTTAGGACAAGATAAGAGGCAATGCTTTTAAAATCTACTACTATTTTACTTTTACTTTGATCGATTATTTTTTTTTGCTATTGGCGATGATGAAAAAATAGGCTTGTTAACTGAAAAAATCTAATTAGTCCGTCACTTAGATTATCAAAAATATTTCACACGTATTTTTTCTTTTGTTACATAAACCAAAATTGACGAAGATACGACGCTTTTAAAATTCTCAATACGTCACTGTTTGGTATCATTTTTAGTGAGTACTGACGTCACGAGCCCCCACTCCCGAGTTTTGATGCGTTTTATCTTTGTCAATATTCGTTGATTTACAAAAACAAAAAATACGTGTCCATTGTTTTCCAATACTCTAACTGACGGACTAAATAGATTTGCAATTTATTGATGGTGGAAACTAGCCTATTGACTCGGTTACCGAAAAGCTTGTTTCAATCATAGGATTTCGTATTTCTGTTTACTTACATAATAAAATAAAAAAAAAAATAAAAATCTTTATTTCAATTACAGTAGGCGTTTTGATACATAATTTATTGGAGATAACCTTTTAAGCAAGAAATTGCTTGTATTAGGAGACTCCGCACTTCCACTTGGCAGTTTATGTAATTGAAATGTAGACAATGTAAACATGCAAGACTAATAAAAACAACAAAAAAATTACAAAAATTATAAAAATAAAAATCCAAAACTTCCAAATAAAATAAAATAAAATTATACAAACTAAAAAAGTAACTTTAGAATATACAAACAGCTCTGCAAATGAGTGAACGTTATGCAGAGGAGGAGGGTAGCGAATAGCCAGATCGCGCGTGTGCGTGTGGTATGTGTATCATGAGTGAGTGAGTGAGTGAGTGAGGGGGTGTGTGAGTGAGTGTGGGTGTGAGTGTGACTAGTGAGGATTGTGCGGTGTGTGAGTTATAATGACCAATGCTTATTTCACTTATCCCAATAAATATTTTGTCTATTTATTTATTTATAAACTGGACACGCCTTCAAGCCTAGACGAAGGTTGTCGGTTAGCCCTGCGACAATGTCTTGGGATCGAAAGAGGCTTAACAAGCTTTCTTTCACTAACCATGTGCGTAACAACCCAAGTGTGCCTAATTTGGTTATTGCAAAGTAGATACAATACACTCAACATCATCGTAGGTTTTAGTTTTAAGCCAATCGGTTACAACTTTTTTACAGTCCCAGAGCTTCATGGAATATATACGTAATTCTTTATTCAGCAAGTTGTACAGAGAAGATGATCGCCTTGAGTATTGCCTTTTAGCGAAGGCAGAATTAACCTTGACAGTTGGGGCGACTAAGTAGCTCCTTCTGTTTTTTGGTTTAGAGGGATCATACGGGATGGATGCGTGTTTTTTAAGTGTAAGTTGAAGCAAGTAAAGTTTTCTTACAGACAAAACATCAGATAATTGGTAGAGGCTGTGGGTGGGGTATCTATAGGGTTTAAAGAACATGACCTTAAGTAAGGTTCTCTGCGCCCTCTCAAGTTCCAAAAATTTTTGTTTAGTTGTCCCTCCCCAGCAAGACAGACAGTACATAAGGATAGATTGGGCCAGTGATATGTATACTTGCTTCAGAAGTTGCTTTGAGGCCACATGTCGCAGTGTTTTAAAGGTCCATATCAGCTTCCTAACTCTTTTCATAATAAGCTCGGTGTGCATGTGCCAGGACAGGCGCTGGTCAATCATAACACCTAAATATTTGGTATGCTGTAACCTGTCAATTTTTAAGCAAGAGCAGCCGGGGTTGGGGGGGTTGGGACAGTTATGGATTTTTATTTGGAAATCTTGAGATGGTTGCGAGTTATTATACTTAGTAAAGCAGATGTAGTTTGATTTTAAGGCATTCAGAGTGAGGAGACTATGGTTTAGCCAGGCTGCTATCTTCGCAAGGCCACGCTCGGCCAACCTACAAACATTATCCCAAGTCTTAGCAGTAAAGACAATGGCAGTATCATCGGCGTATGAGAAAATGAGCCCACCATCAATCTTCATGTTACAGAGGTTATTAATGTAGATGAGGAATAAGGTCGGCCCAAGGACACTGCCCTGCGGGACTCCGAAAGTGACCGTTGACTCGGTACTGGTGTACATCGCAATTTTAACCTTTTGTTTGCGATTTTTGAGGTAAGATTTAAAAAGTTCAAGAGTGGGTCCCCTTATGCCAATGTGTTCAAGCCTCTGTAAAAGTAAGGGGACTGACACTGTGTCAAAGGCCTTTTTGAGGTCAAGAAAAACAGCAAGACACTTAGCTCCACCATCTACACCGTCCACCAGGGCAGAAGTTAGTGACAGAACTGCATCCTCAGTAGACTTTCCCTGTCTAAACCCAAACTGAGAAGGCGAGAGTATTTTATATTTTGAGAGGAATTTAATTAGGCGTGAGTTAATCAGTTTCTCAAGGATTTTTGAAATAGCAGGTAGGACCGAAATTGGTCTATAGTTAGACGGGTCAGACTTATCTCCAGACTTGTACACAGGGGTTATAAGGGCTACTTTCAAAGCGTCCGGGAAAAGCCCCTGCTTGAAGCATAGATTAATTAAGTGAGTTATGATTGGTACAATTTGTTCGTGGGCTGATTTTAGAAAATTTACTTGTATTTTGTCCCATCCGGGAGCGCTATCAGATTTCAAGTTCATTAGAATGGCTCGAACTTCGTCAGGGTCTGTGTCGAGAAGAACAAAAGATGTGGGTAAAGGCTTGTCTGCCGAGGACGAGTTAGGGTTGAAGTTATTTAATGCTGAGGACTGAGAAGTTGTGATGTTTTCAGCAAGAAGTTTGCCTATGTTACAGAAGTAGTCATTAACCTTGTCAACAGAGCTTTGAGGGGTAGAGAGTATCTCTAGCAGTTCTGAATTATTTGTTTTTTTAGGTTTGCGTTGTGTTATATTGTTAATGATAGTCCACGTTTGTTTAGGATTCCTGTCCACTTTAGAAAGTTGATCTCTATCATGTTTCCGTTTTTGTTTACGAATAATGGTACAACAGTAATTACGATACCTTTTGTATGTGATTTTTAGCACCTCGTTGTATGGGTCAAGCCTAAGTCTCTTTTGCATGCAATTTCTATTAAAAATACAGCGCAATAAGCCAATTGTCATCCATGGTTTTAGGATTCTATTTTTCAAAGGTATATTCAGAGTAATTGTACTGAGTGTGATACAATTTTGTAGTATTTCGATTAGGTTATTAGTGAGAGTGTTTGGGTTATCTAGTTTTAATAAGTCCGGTAGGTTACTGGCCTTGAGGAGCTCAAGCCCCTTCTCCGAATTAAATACTGTTTTTGTTTTTGAGCATCTTTTAAAGTTAGAATGGTTTGAGATTTTTAAGAAAGTCATGAAATGGTCAGTAATGGTCGTGTGAATAACTGCAATGCTTGCAGTTTGGTTACCAGGTTTGAGTTTTATTATAAAATGGTCAAGACAGGTTTTGGCTCTCGTGGGAAGCGAGTGGCCAGGAAGTAGACCATGCATTGCCAGCATATTGAGATAGTTAAGTCTGTTTGTACGTTCCTGTGACTGCTCATTTTCATCGTATATCAATTTAATATTTATATCTCCAGTGATTATTATGTTTTTAGTTGATGCAAGCGTGGTTAGGTGGTTGTTTAAGGAGTGAATAAATTGGTCTGCGTTTGCAGTTGAAGGGGATCGATAAATCGCAACAACTATAATGTCAGGCGCAACATGAATCTCTAAGCAAGACGCATGAGCTAACTTAACTTCTCGTGTTTTGTTTCTGTGTGTGCTTTTAATATAGGCGACTACTCCGTCAGCCTTATTCAGATGATTTGTAGTTTGGTACGACTCGTAATTAATTATTTGAGGTATTGGTTTATTTGAATTTAACCTACATTCGGTTAATATTACCAGATCAATATCAGTTCCAAGATTGAGTAAATTTAATTGAAGATCATCAAAGTTAGAGTAGACAGATCTAATATTCTGTGAAACAATGGCAAAGCCGGAAGAGTTATGGGCTATATGCTTAGGAAAGTCAGCAATATTACAGTCAAACACTTGAGCTATTTCGGAATTGTCGATGTCATTCAAAGTGAGTAGAGTATTATCCATTTAGATAAGTTTTATAAATGCAGGATAACGTAATCATATTCGTATTATTTTTACATGTGTGGGTGAGGGTGGGTGTGTGTGTCTGTGGATGTGTAGAGGTATATGTGGTGTGAAAGTTTATGAATTTGGTAACTGGATTGAATGTGGGTTTGAGTGATGAAGAATGAGTGTTAGGGCGCAATTGGTAAACAAAGCAGGACTTATTTTTTAACTTAGTATTTAACTTAATTCTAATTAATTTTGAGAGTTTAAAAAACCATCGAAAATTTAAAAAATAGGTGAAATATAGTGAGAAAATAAAATAAAATAAAATAGAATAACAACTGTAGGTCGCTTGCAAGATGAAATCTAGTCATTTAAGCTGTAGGAGGTTATGTACCTGTGACTCACAATTTATTACAATAGTAGGGGAATCATCATCCTTCTTAATATACACTTTCCCGTAGGCTGTCCAGCAGTATTTATATTCCTTAGATTTTGCCAGGTCACGTGCAAGAAAGTGCAGTCGGGCTCCTCTAGTAGTTAACTGTTCCGATATATACATTGGTGTATTCTCATCGGTTTTAAAACCAAGATGTTTCGCACATAATTTTCCCTTTTGTTTTCTATTAAAAGTTTTAGTTGACTTCAATAGGTCCGATTTAAGAATTGTCGACTTTAGCTCAACTATAATAGGGCTATTTTTTGTGTTAGTTCGTTTGTTTCTTACTCGGTATATGTCACTAATGTCCTGTTTTGTGATATTACAGCCTACTTGATTGGATAAACATAATGTCATTTTTATCAGGTCGTCTTTGGATTCTTTAACAATTTTTGGGACATTTTTGATCTCGAAATTCGCCTTTCTGCTACCTCTTTGCAGGTCTTCTATTTTGTCCTCTAAAATTGTGATGCAGTTCCTATCATTTTTGGATTGTTCTTCGAGACGCTCAATTTTGGACTTTAGTTCTTCATTTTGTGCCGCCAGAAAAGACACAGAGGATTCTATGTTGCTATTTGTGGTTTTAATTTCCATCAGAGTCTGGTAGATTTCCTTAATCTTTTCTTGTTGTGGTGCCATTAAAGATGATATTAATTCTTTGACTTCCTCCTTGAAAGCGCGAAAGTCGGAGTCGTAGTTATAAAGATCCTCAACCGACCTCTTGTAACGCCGAGATACGAAGTTAGGAGGGGTGGTTTGTTCGAGTTGTTCGGAAATGTTCGATTCGGAAAGGGATTTGCCACTCATTTCCTCCATAACGAGTACCAGGGGATAATAAATCAGAGAATATTGCCACAGCCGGTTACGTCTTGCTGGCTGGCTACAGCTATTTAGTGCCACAGACTTTGATTGAGTAAAATCAGCTTATGTACCAGGAGAAGATAAACGCGAAGAGATCCTGCGCGAACCAACGTCCACAGAGATAAGGTATTGTAGCTGTGTGATGTGCAGATTTGTTTTCGCACACAGCGGTTGTCCTCTCCACACGGTGGGTTGTCCTTGACGGCCCAATGACACGCAGGTAGGTGGGACTTTGCGCTTCCTAGAGGCGTTGCTATGCGCGTGGGCAGGTAAATGAATAATTCGTACCTTTAGATTGGCCGTCTTGCTTCGATGTACTAGGGTACCAGGAGTAGCGAGGAGGTCGATGAGTCTAACAACTTGTCGGTCGGACTCTGACTCTTTTGGTTTATGCACTCCTATTTTTATGCGCGATTTATTTGAATTGAATTTTGATTTTATTTATTAAATAAATAAAGATGCGGTTTGAGTACACGTCTACACCAGTTGGCGGTCCGGGGGGAAGGACATCAAGTTTAACTGTAAAGTTGTCGCCAATAGAGAGTCTTCATCATCATCTGCCTAGCATTTTCCCAACTATGTTGGGGACGGCTTCCAGTCTAACCGGATGTAGCTGAATACCAGTACTTTACATGGAGCAACTGTCAATCTGACCTCCACAACCCGGTTAATACTGGGAAATACGATACCACCTGGTAAGGCTGGTTGCCAGACTTTTTGGGCCACTGACTAACAGTAACGACTGCCAAAGATGGACAAATGACAGCCGGGAGCTTAACGTGCTTTCCGAGGCACGGAGGAAACTTGACATGTAAAGGTGGTCACCCATCTCAGACCAACCTAGGCAAACACGGCTTAACCTAAAGTAGAAAAGGTATGAAATACTTTCTTACTACAACTACTACTTTTTCATTATCTCCGTATTTACCGTATGGTTTCAAATTGGTCATACATGAACAATCTTATCATTAGATTCTTATTCCTTCTCAGTATGAAACAAGAATTTGTGTTGTATACAACAACTGAAGAACCAGACTACTGAAAAATCACACTAATTAAAACCAGGGTTTACAAAGTAAAATTGACTCCTCCTTATTGAATTCGGTTAAAATGTTATCCGGGTCATAATAACGAATCGATTGACATTTGACACCTTATTAATCAAAATCGGATGAATAGTTTATTTTATATATGTCACCGTAAAATTCTCAAATACATTATATTGTAATCTCTCTAGCGATATTGTAAACTCTCGAAATATTGTCAAACGAACATACTGCAATGAAACGCATTATTTTTCGTGAAATGCATGCGATGGTAGTCAACTAACGCGGTGTGGTGGGAAGGAGGGGTCCCCCTTGCCCAGAGTGGTACCACTCTCATGAAAAGATAATGTACCATTCCTGAGAAATACCGATTAATATAACCTAACCTTAAAACACTTTATATTCCCCTAAAAAGCGTAGTCGACGAAGCCCCGCTGTTTCCGAGTTCAGGGTTTAAAGGAACCTAATTAACCTAACTGGGGGGGGGGGTGCCCCAAGTCTCGATTATGGGGGCAGAGATACTTCCGTATGTTCAGTTGACAATATTTCGAGAGTTTACAATAATCGCTAGAGAAACACGTTATATTGTAATACTAGCTGACCCGCGCAACTTCGTCTGCGTCACATAAGAGAAAGAGAGGGTTACAGAGAGTGGGTCGTAAGCACCTCTAATACAATTTTCAAAGAGCACATCATACACATCCTTCCGCATAATGAAAATGCGCGCCCGGTACATGATCATTATTTTGCTGCGGAGTTATTTAAAACGGTGTATCTCCTAAGATATGGATTGAAATCAATTTACGTGCAATACGAAACGCGTCCATCAATTCTGTTAATATTGTTGACAGCAAAATTTGAATTAGATTGGACCAAGGAATCACATTTTCCCATACAAACTTTGCCCCCCACCTTTTCACCCCCTTAGGGGTATAATTTCAGAAAATCCTTTCTTATCGTATCATAGGCATACGATAAGAAATGATTTTCTGAAATTATTATACAAAAAATACACCCTCCAAGCTTCAGGTTTCTACAATCTGCGGTAAAGGCTGTGCGTTGATCCATCACAGTCCTTCAGGACAAAGCATTTTTTAGGGTTCCGTAGCCAAACGGCAAAAAACGGAACCCTTATAGTTTCGCCATGTCTGTCTGTCTGTCTGTCCGCGGATAATCTCAGTGACCGTTAGCACCAGAAAGCTGAAATTTGGTACCAATATGTATATCAATCATGCCGACAAAGTGCAAAAATAAAAATTTAAAAAAACATTTTTATTAGGGTACCTCCCCCAGACGTAAAGTGGGGAGCGATTTTTTTTTTAATTTTGACCCTGACGTGTGATATATTGTTGGATAGGTATTTAAAAATGAATAGGGGTTTTCTAAAATCATTTTTTGATAATATTAATATTTTAGGAAATAATCGCTCCGAAAGTCAAAAACAATGTGTCCCCCCCCCCTCTAACTTTTGAACCATAAGTTTAAAAAATATGAAAAAAATCACAGAAGTAGACCTTTATATGAACTTTCTAGGAAAATTATTTTCAACTTGATGAGTTGAATAGTTTTTGAGTTATATAGCACTTTTTCAAAAAAACGCAAATGATAACTTTGTTTTTCATACAAATACTATGAAAAACAAAGTTATTTTTGCTGACGAAAAATGTTGGTATTTTTAATGGTCTGGGAAGCTACGGAACCCTACAGTGAGCGTGGCCCGACACGCTCTTGGCCGGTTTTTTATTATTTGTAGATAGTAGGATTTGAACTCGTTTGTATTTGTAACTTTTCGGGTTTTATGTCTGATGTACATTCGTATAGTCTACATTTTCTTCGTAGTATTATTTTATTTGTAATTATAGGATGGAAACGATTAACCGGGCAGAAAGGGGAGCTTCCTTAACCGTTGAGTATTGGAAACAGGATCGATTGGCACCAAAAAATGTTTTATGTAAAATAGCAATTTTCTTGCCAACTGTACTTTTTTAATCTGTGAATGGGGATCAAAATTTCACGAATAATTACGGATGGTTTCCTAAGACCATTTTCATGTAGCTGCAACGGATAAGGTTTATCATTATTGGCATCAAAAAAATTGTTTTATGTAAAATGGCAATTTTCTTGCTAACTGCACTTTATTTTTTAATTAAATCTGTGAATGGGGATCAACATTTAGCGAAAAAAATATGGATTGTTTCTAAGACCTTTTTCGTGTAGCTGCAGTTCCCCTTACTGCCCCGTTTACCGTTTCCACCCTGTATTACCAACTACTTATACCGAGTAAAGCCGATTTTCTTGAGTTCCGCTATTTTGGGCGTATTCACTTCAAAAATAAAATTTCAAGAAAATTGAGAAATTATATTTACCTGTATTAGATTTGAAGTATTTACAGCAACTTTTAAAGGTTTCTACTTCATTGGATTTTGTTCTTTATGTGTATGATGTTTATTAATTTTAAACACAAAACCCTCTTTTTTACGTCTCTGGATGAAATTTTTTGAAAATGCTGAAACAGGTATTTCTTTATTTTTAATAATAAGTATTTACTCTGAGTTTCATGATTCTAGAACAATCTAAAAATTTTTTTTCATACAAACTTTACCCCCCCTTTTTACCCCCTTTTTCCAAAATTTTCCATAATTTCTATAGCCTAAATGTTATTCTGAGTTTATTTGAATAGATTAGTGAAGTTTTCATCAAAATCCGTCCCGCAGTTTTTACGTGATGCGCGTTCAAACAAACAAACAAACAAAAATTTTAAAAATGGTTTTAATATAATCAGTTACTTATTTTAAGTCACCCTGGGCGATTTTTTTTTTTTAATCTTCCATGTACAGATTTTTTGGTCTCAACGATTTTATTATATGTATAGATAACGTGTTTGACAATTTTACGGTGACATATGCATATTGTATGTATTAGTATGTATACCCATTTATGTGTTTTAATTTTATGCTTAAAAATGGTATTTTTATTTTGATTGTACTCTATCACACACAACACTGTCCTATTTGACACAATGGTTGACTGGTAGAGAATGCCTTGTGGCATTAAGTCCGCCTGTGTACCACTCTTGATGACTCTTGTACATGAAGTTTAAATAAATAAATAGTTTAGACGCTACGGTGGAACATAAGTAAAACAAACAAACTATACAAGACGTCACTTTGCATTCTGGTTAAATTCAAGGGTGATAAAAAAAAATATATCAGCTGTCTCATTTATTTGGTCGAGTAGGTATTAGAATTTTGAATGGGGCCGTCGATTATTTTTTCGCGATCACGATGGTGGTCCCATGGAGAAAGTTGTTCAGTTTGATGGTCTGTAGCACACCCTTGAATTTGTCCACAATGCATAGCGACGCCTTGTATCGACTGCTAAAATAAAATCATAACGCTTCCTTTAGGCGTCGCCGTAGTCGGGTAAATACGAATCGTAAGTCGGCATTACCAACATAACAGAAACAAACAAACCGATTTGAAAACTAGCAATCCAAGTCCAAATATGAAAGGCCACGCAAATATTGACACTGAAGTGAAAATTAAACAGAATATGCAATCAAAAGCATATATAAAACCCCTTATTTAACCTTATTATAATGTGCACCCTCATAATTAGTATCTATTTTCACGTTACATGTGCTGACACTACGAGTACAGAACGCCACGTAGAGTGAACCTTTAATACCGTTACTGTTTATTTTATTTTCTTCGAAATCAAAATCAAAGCATTTATTTCAAGTAAGCCAGTTACAGGCAATTTTGAATTGTAGAAACAAAGATGAACATTCAATGTAGCTACAGTCCCAGTCACAAGACATAAAAACTGTAAAAGTACTGTAGTTGCCCATTCCCTAGCGTAGATCTCTATGTAGAAGAACGGGCAAGGAACTCCATTGACACTCTTTTAAATCAAATTATTGTGAAACAAACTTAGTTACATCATTCACGTTGAGATGGTACACAATGTGAGAACAATCTAGCAAGATGTGCACGTTAAAAGTGTCTATAATAATATTCATTCAAATAAGCCATTGCAACTTACAGATGACTAGTCACAACTGACAGCGCCCGTTTACGAACATGACGCATAGATCAGCACATTCAGCACCATTCAAGTCAGCCATTTTAAAGGGAACTAAACACACACCATTTTAAAGGGAACTAAGAGTCATTTTAAAGGGAACTAAGCGCCACCATCAGCGAGACATCTGAGTGAGCATGACATACTCTAAACCACCAGGGCACATTCATGTCAAGAAAAGACGTAGGTTTCCAGTAAATGAACGCTTTTTTATAAATGTAATTATATGTTTATTTTGTGGGCCTCCTATAGCACAGCATCATTTTGAGTGGTAAACTGCTTTGATTTTTAGGGTTCCGTGGCCAAATGGCAAAAACGGAACCCTTATAGATTCGTCATGTCTGTCTGCCTATCCGTCCGTATGTCACAGCCACTTTTTTCCGAAACTATATGAACTATACTGTTGAAACTTGGTAAGTAGATGTATTTTGTGAACCGCATTAAGATTTTCACACAAAAAAAAAAAAAAATGGGGTCCCCATACTTAGAACTGAAACTAGATTTTTTTTTTTCATCAATCCCATACGTGTGGCGTATTTATAGATAGGTCTTTAAAAATGCTATTGAGGTTCCTATTATCATTTTTTTCTAAACTGAACAGTTTGCGCGGGAGACCCTTCCAAAGAGGAAAAATGAGTGTCCCCCCCCCCCCTGTAACTTCTAAAATACGTGAATGATAAAACTAAAAAAAATATATGATGTAAGTACATTACCATGTAAACTCCCACCGAAAATTAGTTTGAACGAGATCTAGTAAGTAGTTTTTTTTTAATACGTCATAAATCGTAAACAGCAATTTACCTTTCATTGAATCTGCTACGGAACCCTTCATGGGCGAGTCCGACTCGCACTTGGCCGCTTTTTTGGAGTACAGTCGGTAAAAAATAAGGTTACACTATGATATTTATTTTACAAATAGGCTTTTACAAACACGTCCTCTTTTTTCAAACTAGATTGGGCCGGTGTTTCGTACCTGACTACTCTGAGAAGAAACAGCCGAAACAAACTCAAGAGGTCATAGTCTCTTTTAAAGTCCAGACATAATTTTTTTGTTCAACTCACACGAGAACAATGCAGATTAGTGTCTGAGATTGTCCTCGAAGAAAGAACCATACAGATTTGAGTGAACCTGTCCAGTCAGTACAAGCATTTGTCAGTTATCGTGTAGCTCGACTTATAACTCAAGGAACTCAACGAAGCGACGAACAATACCAAAGAAAGGACATTTGGGTAGGTCGCATATAGTACTCAAACTGCCAAACAGTCGTGGGAAAATATTGGGAACATACAGTCTCACTAGTACCGCCAAGTAAATAGTGGTACTATAGAGAAGGAAATTTCCCAATAGTACGACCGGTGCGCGTTGGTGCAGGTCGGTACTAGTAGGAACAAAAGCTTCTCACAGTCACGAGAACGTGCAAACTGTGAACTTTTTTTTATTTCGTTCTTTTGTATTTATACATATTTCTTATGTGTTGTAGGTACGTGTATGTTTATTTTTTGGTGACTTTGTATGCACTTCATGTCCATATTTACATAACATCAAGCCTGTAACCTTCGAAAGGTATGGCAGAGGTGTACTGAATAGTACACCCACATTTTGTCCCATGTGAGAATATTGCCATCAACAGGGCGCAAAGCCGGAATTTATATCTACCGTTCCGAAATTCCTGACGGAATAACCCAATAATACTTTGCTCGACCTGCGTAATGAATCCAGGATCTCACGCTCAGCAGTCGCACTTGCAACCACTAGACCAACGGGGTTAGTCTTTTAACAGTTATTGTAGCTCTACAGCAGCAATCTAAAGGGTCATATCTCGATAAGAATCAAGTTCACTGTGATTTTGCTAGACTTGTGGCAGCAAACCAACTGCTACTTGATTTGTACTAGTTTAAAGATCACTCCTAGCTGTCTCTTTCCATTCCAGGCAAGACAAAGAAGTCACTAGACGAACCGAGAATGCCTGAAAAGCTACCTGGTCCGTGAGGGAGCTTATAAAGGGAGACCTTCCTTTGTCACTAAAGCGAAAAATCATGGACGTGCCTTCTACCCATTTTGACGTCTGGATACCAGACTTGGTCTTTGAAAAACATTCAAAAGTCCAAACTGAAAGTCTGGCAATGGAGAACAGCTTTCTAGGCGTCAAACTAACCGACCATGTACGTAACACAACACTGTGCTCCAAAACACAAATTACTGACGTTGCTCAAAAAGCCGCTAAGCTGAAGTAGGACTGGACTGGCCACGTCTGCCGTATGCCGTAATGAGCTGTGGGACAAAATATTGACTTTCTGGAGTCCTGACACAACCAAAAACAACTGGTAGTCATGGGGAGAGTTTGCCCAGCAGTGGGATGACGCAGGTTAGCAGTAACAGTAACATATGATCCTGACAGTGACAAATATAAGTGGTAAAATTTCTTTGAAATGACTGCACTTTACAATATTTTTCACGGAATTTGGTTCACAAGCCTTTGGCGTTTATGTGCTTAGCTCACACAAGATACCTTTATGTCTCGTTCACATTTGATAGAGTAAGCAGTCAAGTAGTCGGTGGAGTGGTGTAATGTCTTAAAGAGTGTTTCATCAACAACATTAGAAATGCCTTTATTTTGAAAAGTACAAAGTAAGTACTAAGTTTTAAATACCGAGACCGTAGGAAGTTCCAAACGGAGCCCAAAAAGCCGTCTATTTCCGGACGAATGGTAACCCTAATTGATAGGCTCGCCCCTATTGCATCGGACTTATAACTGGCGAAATGTGGGTGTACTATTAACTGCACTTCTGCCTAACCCTGCGAGGATTATAGACGTGATGTGATAATGTTATGTTGATAGGTATTTAATCCAAGGGTAAAAACTTTTTTGCAAAAAATAAAACCGATTGTCACCGACTTCTGAAGCTAGTTATTTTTCACTTTTTTGTGTTTTTAGAACTCGGTTTTATTTTTTGCAAAAAAGTTAAAAAAAAAAATTGTCCTAAATTTTTTTTCACTTTTTAGTGGTTGGCATGCGTCATGCCCTTCACAGCGTACTGGCGTAATGTATATGTCACCGTAAAATTGTCAAACACGTTATATTACAATATAACGTGTTTCTCTCTAGCGATATTGTAATATCTCGAATTATTGTCAACTGAACATACGGAAGTATCTCTGCCCCCATAATCGGGACTTGGGGCACCCCCCCGTTAGGTTAGTTAGGTTCCTTTAAACCCTGCACCCGGAAATAGGGGCCCCGCGACGCGGGGCTCCGTCGACTAAGCTGTTTAGGGGAATATGAAGTGTTTTAAGGTTAGGTTATATTAAAATCGATATTTCTCAGGAATGGTACAGTATCTTTTCATGAGAGTGGTACCACTGGGCAAGGGGGACCCCTCCTTCTCTCCACACCGCGTGAGTTGACTACCATCGCATGCATTTCACGAAAAATAATGCGTTTTATTGTAAGCAGTATGTTCATTTGACAATAATTCGAGACTTTACAATATCGCTAGAGATATTACAATATAACGTATTTGACAATTTTACGGTGACATATATATGTTATGAACTGGTGTAAACAATAGACAGACATGAGATTTCAGCAATCCCAGTCCATTTGCTATCATTTATTGAGGAGTTCCGTTGCCTATCTCCGAAGTTCTTCATCAAATCTTCACCAAATTGAAGTAGGACCACTCCGAGAAAGTACTCTTCCGAAAACTACCTATTCCTCTTACCTCTATTTCTCCAGGATTCCATCATCAGATCCTGACTTGATGATTATGGGACCACCTGTGAAGCAAACAAACAAACAAAAAAAAACAAACAAACAAAATAAAAATAATCGAAATCGGTCCAGCCATCTTCGAGTAATCGGGGAACATACATAAAATTCGTTCGAACGTTCCGACGAATTGAACCTCCTCCTTTTGGAAGTCGGTTAAAAATGACAAAAAAGCAGCAATTTTTGGACCTTTTAAAAAGACTTGCTTGAAAAAGGCCACAAACTCGACCCGTGTAAACGAGCCCTAGTTGTACGGTATTGCGAGTACTTGACGTTACGCGTCTTAGGATTCAAAGCTGTGGAGAATCTTTAAAAGGATTGATACTTTTATCTACGTATGACTCAAAGTACATAAAATACGCTTCTTTTTCTTGGCGTGGTTTCGTCACAAGCGCGGCTGTTAAGTAAGAGAAATTATGATATTGGGAATTTGGGTCTGCTTTGTTGATCTAGTGGTCGTTAGAACTAGACTTGACTAGGTCTGTTAGAATTTGAGGTCTTGGCGTTTACTCTTAGGTCGGATAATTTACTCCATTAGGGACTTCTCAATACGAGCCGTCAGTCTGGATTTATGGCCAGTTGATGGCAAGACGAGGTTACCGACGTAGCCGGAAGCATTGCCAAACTTAAATAGCAATGGGCAGGGCTATTGCTCGCAAAACGGATGGAGTTGAATAGTTCTGGAGTGGTGACCGCAAACCGGAAGACGTTGCGTTGGAAGACCTCCTATTAGGTGGACCGATGACCCTGGTGCAGGTTGCAGGGATCCGCTGGATCCTGCCGGGGTTGCGGGCCTATTCGAAAGAGATACTGCGGCCCCGGAACATAAAGGGCGAGGAAGGAACATGGATGGGTTTTAGTCAGTAAGAGTCTGACACTCCCTCCCGCTCCGCCCAGAGTGGGAGAAGTCATGTGATGATTTCCCATCCTAAAAAAAAAAAAAAAAAAGAGTCGCAAGGGACCGGTCAATGTGGCGACACTTGGGAGAGGCCTATGTTCAGCAGTGGACGTCTTTCGGCTGAATTGATGATGATGACAAAAGACTTTTAGTGTCTTTACCGGGGTTTCCTCTTTGAGGATTGTATTGTATTGTATAACGGGCTGGTGTCCGCAACTCCACGTCAAAGCGCGTATTTTGCGTATGGGGTATAATCCACCACGCGGTCCCAGTGCGGGTTGGTAGATGTCACATGTGTTCGAATTTTTGGTTCTATAATAGGACATGCCGGTTTCCTCACGATGTTTTCCTTCACCGTTTTTAGAGCCTTGCCTGGGTTCGAACCCACGACTTTCTGTTCGTAAGTCGGGGCCGCCCGGCCGCCACCGTTGCTCTTTGAGGATTACAGGTATTCTGCGGTTATTAGATTTAAAAAAAAAACCCAGTAGTTCCTCGGTCCGGATTTGTACCCATCCAGTTATTGACCTTAGCTAAATGCTGGTACAAAAATAAACACAGTCACTACATTGTACATTGTTAAATGATTTTATTGCTTTCATCCCAGACGACGTCACGTTCAACACCCGTTGCCGTGTCGACGACCCCATTTTTCTCAATCTTCGAGGAAAAACTGAGCAAATTTTGTAATGTAGAAAGTATTTACACCTTGTTTGTTAGGGGGTGTTGTACACATTTTCGGGTGGATGATCGACACAGGTGAGTGGTAGGACTGAATATTAGGAAAGATAAACAGTCGTTCGGGAAAAGAGCTTTGTTTAGTTCGAATTCTGCTAGGTGATCGGTAAGGAGCGGAGGTAGACACAGAATAGTTATAGTGCCATTTATATGTAGAGATCGCTCCGGATGCTCAACCCAGTTAGTACTGGGTATAAAGTTTTAGAACCAGTCTTACCAGAAGTATTGTACCCCCTTTTTTTTTCGGATGGGAATTCATCAAATGACTTCTCCCACTTTGGGCGGAGCGGGAGGGGGTGTCAGACTTTTACTGACTAAAACCCATCAATGTTCCTTCCTCGCCGTTTATGTTCCCGCGGTATCTCTTTCGAACAGTCCCGCAGCAAGTATTGGACCAAGCTCTGTTCGGGTGAAAAAGAGAAAACGAATCTTCCCAGACATTAGAATTAAGAACGGGATATTTACCATGTTTATTGTTTGTTTTGAGTTTCCGATATTTCGGCACTGTTACAAGCGCCATGGTCACGGATGAACTGAAGTCCGTCCGTCCGTCTGTCCGTCTCAATGGTAGCGGTGTCGTGCGCGAAAAACGAATAAGAAAGAGGGTAGACCGTTTCGTCTGCTCATAAACATCCACCCGCAATAACTTCAGTTCATCCGTGACCATGGCGCTTGTAACAGTGCCGAAATATCGGAAACTCAAAACAAACAATAAACATGGTAAATATCCCGTTCTTAATTCTAATGTTTGTGTTAGTGACCATGTCAGTCTAAAAACTCGAATCTTCCCAGGTTATTAGACCCCCGCCCGTAAACCCCTATATTTTAATTGTTAGTCATTTTTGAGAACGTGATTGACCGAATGTTGCTCATGTAAATAGTTCAGGAAAAAGTAATTTAAAAACAAAAATAAGTTGGTAACAAGGCTGACTATACAGCAGCTTTGTATAAGATAGCGCAAATAACACGTCAGTCGTTGAAGGATTGAAAATTTATACGTTCAGGCTGCCTCCGGTGGAATAATTCGCTTATTTTTCACGATTACCGCCACCGCGCTCTGACAGGAGGCGAAGTAACAATTTAGATGTGAAAGTTTTTAAAGGAAATATTACGCTGTTTTATGGGAGATTTATTTAAATAGTAAAATTTCGAAGCGGGAGCTAAAATCGGAAGGTCAAGTCTTGGTCTAATGTAAATTGCCCATAATTATGGTTTCTCTTTTTAACCGACTTTCAAAAACAGGAGGTTATCAATGCGTCTGAATGTTTAATTTTATTTTTTGTGTATGTTCAGCGATATCTTCGCCCATTGTGAACCGATTTTGATGGTTTTTTTTGATTGGAAGAACATTATTACGCGGTGGTCCCGTTTATGTTTGGTGAACATCTGATGCTGATTTTCGGAGATATACAAGAGAACTCTTCAAAAATAGACGGCAAATCTGTTTTGATTGCAGCAATCACGACAGATTTACTGTCTATTATTGAAGAGTTCTCTAAAAATGGAAAAGATAAAATCCTTTTTTTGCAAAAAACATAAAACCGACCTCAAAAACCCAACAAAAAGTGAAAAGTAACTTCAGCTTCAGAAATCGGTGTTAACTGAATTAAACAAACAAAAGACAACAATTTAAACCCTTTCTCCCGACTACATTCATAGTCAAAATCCTTAACATTTTCCCCATATACTCGTACACGTTACTGTAAAAGCTCGAGCTACGGTAAATCCTAAGATTTCCCATTAAGACCTAAGATTTACCAACTCTAAATGGTTAAAGCCCGAACTATTCTGTGTTCATGGTTCAATTCGAACTAATACCACCATTCTCTCGGTAAATCTTAGTTTTACCTCAGATACACGGTAAATATTGATGACGAATAACCGTGTTTCAATTTCTGCACCGAATCGGGCGAGAGGAAACGCCTGGGTGTTACCATTGCGACGATCGCCTGTATGACACGATGGAGCACACCGTGGAGGTATGCTCTGCTTGGGTGGAGCACCGCCGTATCCCCGTAGACTCGGTGGCGATCTCTCGCGTTTTTCTCTGGTTCAGTCCATGGGAATGCGAAATAGTCATGCTAGCAAAGGATGTGGCAGAGCGTCAGAGACGGGCACAAAATTTAGATGACGTGAATAATGCCCTACTTCAGGTCCAAAATTGGTTCACAGCAAACAATTTGGTATTAAATGAAAAAAAAACCAAATGCATAAGATTTGCTTTACCGAATGTTAAGGGTAGTGATTGTGATATATTATTGAATAATGAGAAACTTGAATTTGTTGATAAAACGGTTTTCCTGGGGCTTACGCTTGATTCAAGGCTACAATGGGGTTCTCATTTAACATCTCTTGCGGGACGGCTAAGTTCAGCAGCATATGCCATTAGAAAAATCCGTCAATTTACTGATGTAGATACCGCTAGACTGGTCTATTTTAGTTACTTCCATAGTATAATGTCTTACGGTATTTTGCTATGGGGACGGGCTGCAGATATTGAGTCTATATTTATTCTGCAGAAAAGAGCCATCAGAGCTATATATAATCTTCGTAGGCGCGATTCTCTAAGGGAACTGTTTAAGGATATTGGCATTATGACGGTACATTGTCAATACATTTACGAAAACATAATGTACGTTAGAAAAAATTTGCATCTTTTTGGTAAAAGAGGTGACAGACATAATTACAGTACTAGAAATAGGGACCAATTAGTTCAGCCAGGCTTTAGACTCGCTAAAGTAGACTCATCTTTCATGGGGTACTGTTTGAGATGCTATAATAAAATTCCACAAAGTATTCTTGAACTGAATGAGACGAAATTTAAAACATGCATTAAACGCACACTATGTAAAAAAGCATATTACAAGTTGAGCGATTATATCGCTGATAAAAATGCTTGGCTTAATGCTGGTCCTGCTCCACATGGACAGGGGCACAAAAATTGATAGCATTAAATGGTATAGTTGGAGCTGCTGAAGATTGTACTTAACTATCTTTGCATTGTATAGATTCAATGTTAGTATTATATAATCGCATAGCCCATATTGTGTGAGTACTATGTACTAGTAAGCTATCATTCACTGGAAACCTACAGCAGTTCTTGACTTGAATGTGCCCTGGCGGTTGAGAGTATGTCATGCTCACTCAAATGTCTCGCTGATGGTGGCGCGTGTGTCGGACCATTAAGTTCCCTTCAAAATGGTTGAGCTGAATGGTGCTGATCCATGCGTCATGTGCGTGAACGGGCGCTGTCAGTTGTGACTGCATCTCTTAGTCGCCATGGTTTATTTGAATTAATTATTTTGTTTTTGAGTTGTGTTTCGGTTTTGGTTTTGCTATGGACACTTTTAACGTGCACATCTTGCTACATTGTTCTCACATAATATACCATCTCTACATGAATGATGTAACCAAGATTTTGTAACAATATTTTGATTTAAAAGAGTGTCCATGGAGTTTCTTGCCCGTTCTTCTCCATAGAGATCTACGCTAGGGAATGGGCAACTACAGTACTTTCACAGTTTTTATGTCTTGTGACTGGGATTGTTTCGACAATTCAAAAGTGCCTGTAACTGGCCTACTTGAAATAAATGCTTTGATTTTGATTTAGAGGGAGAGGAACTCACCTCCCAGCCGCCCGTAGGCCTGTGGCCGGTGAGTAATGGGCTAGCTCGCCGTTCGTCCGTCTTATGATGATAGTCCCTGTCAACGGCGCGTTCACGTTCTACGCGCGCCTCAAAGAGATGTCAGCACATTACTCGCATCACATTGTCGCAGATGCCTGCCGGGGCTGCGAGACTGTTCGAATAAGATACCGCGGCCCTGGAACAAAGGACTAAGGTCCATGTTCACCGAAAAGATAACAGCCTGATTAGCTAAAAACAGCTGTCAGTGTGACATATTACCATACAAAAATGTGTTTTATACAGCTGTTTTAGATAATCAGACTGTCATCTTTTTGGTGAACATGGACCTAAGAAGGTCTGACACTCCCTCCAAACACACTACTAAAGTTTTTATAATAATATATTTCAATAATGATTCGAAAGACAAGTGGCGCCATCTTTGACGACCCAAATGACGCAGCGGTAGTGAGGCTGCCTTACGTTCTTAGGGTCCCGGGTTCGAATCCCGGTAGGAGCAAATGTTTGTGTGATGAGCATGGACATTTTGTTTCCGAGTCTTGGATGTTTATATGTATAATAAGTATGTATTTACAAACAAAAAGTATATATGTAGTATATCAACTGTCTGGTGACCACGACACAAGCCTTGCTTAGTGTGGCACTAGATGGCGCTGTGTGTAATGTCCAGCGATATTTATTTATTATTTATTTTCTATCATCATTTATCGTTATTGTTGTTTTCCTATACCCACCCTGTTTCAATTTTCTGTACACGAGACATCGTAATAAAAGCAATATCTTCAGGATCGGTTCAGTGGTTTAGGTGTGAAGAGGTAGCAAACAAACAAACTTACTTTCGCCTTTATAATATTAGTTGAGATGTTGTAAAAAACTCTGTCCGATACGTGCACACTTATCAGAGCCAAAGAAAGTGAACGAACCGAATAATTACTTAATTAAAAAAAAAACATATTTACTGGGTGAAATTTTTCAATGCCACCTGAAGGGAAAGTACTCGAAATACTGGAGATAGCAAATTTTACTCAAAGGAAACATTTCTTTATTTTTAAAAAGACACAATCTGTTTTAGCAGATTTTTTGAAAATTCGCTTGTGACTATCGGGAACCTGGGATGGATCGACTAAAGTTCAAAAAAATAACATTCTGTACTTTTTCACATCGATCGGTAGGGTCAATCATATGGATCAAATCTCTCTAAGAGCCTTATCACACTAGCGGATTGCGAGCGCACCGATTCAAAGCGGAGCGGTGGAGCAACGAATTCGCCGCGAATTGACAACGTACAATACACTCGGTAGCAAAATGGATTCCGAAGAGGAAACACTGCTGTTGGCTTTGTTACTTCGAAGACGCCTGTTACGTGCCCTGCCTACACCAAATCGGCCGAATAGCGACATGATAGCTATTTACGTACAACGGATGTTTCCACGCAAAATTGCAACACGCCGACTCTGCTGACTCGACGCCTCGTGCAGCCGGCGGCCACCTACTTATATTCTGCTGACAGCGCATCCGCAATTTCGCAATCGTTTAGAATTATATTTTTGTAATAATTATTTTAGGTACTTCGGAACTAGCATCGTCCAAGTCTAGACATAAGATTTAACATAAGTCAAATATTGTAATTTAAACGTAATTAAACGTTTCTTTAAATAAACTTCGGTTTTTTTTAAGTCCTCCGGCTGTCACCTTCGTAATTCGCCAGAGACGAAAGCGAAAGCATCGAAGAATTTGGGAAGATCCATTATCAATCAATCGAATGGAAAAGAGCGAATATTAGTTTTAAATAATCATGTTTGAATCATGGGGGAGGCCTTTGCCCAGCAGTGGGATAATACAGGCTAAAAAAAAAAACATGTTTACCTATGATATTGAATTTATAAGCACAATTTGAATATTTGCTTAAATTTGCTTAAAATGAATGTTCTTCGAACTTTTGACTGGCGAGTGGCGTTTGTACGAGACAGTACAAATGGAGTCGACGCTGCTATTCGCGACGAATTCGTTGCGCACCCGCGGCGAATTCGCTGCGCCTCCGCGGCGAATTCGTTCACCGTTCGCCAGCGTTCCGCTTTGAATCCGCTGGCAATCCGCTAGTGTGATAAGGCTCTAAGAAACATGATAAATTAAATGAAAGGAAAACCATGAATAAAAGTGCTTTACCTTACTGAATTTATCCCACTGAATTTATAATTGTTCTTTAGATTTCACGGTTTTTCCTCCATTTGATTTATCATGTTTGTTAGAGAGATCAAATTCAAAAACAATATCAAAGCATTTATTTCAAGTAGGCCAGTTACAGGCACTTTTGAATTGTCGAAACAAAGATGAAAATTAAATGTAGCTACAGTCCCAGTCACAAGACATATAAACTGTGAAAGTACTGTACAGTAGTTGCCCATTCCTTAGCGTATATCTCTATGGAGAAGAACGGGCAAGAGACTCCATGGACACTCTTTTAATTTAAATCATAATGTTGTTACAAAATCTTGGTTGGTGCTCGAAAAACCGAAAGAAAATCACGGATATAATCCCGTAAGTACTTTAAGTGTTACATCATTCATGTTGAGATGGTGCATTATGTGAGAACAATGTAGCAAGATGTGCACGATAAAAGTGTCCATAGTAAAAACAAACAAAAACAATTAAAAATAAAATAATTAATTTAAAAAAAAAGCCGTGGCAACCAAGAGCTGACCAGTCCCAACCGACAGCGCCCGTTCACGAACATGACGCATGTATCAGCACCATTCAACTCAACCATTTTGAAGGGAATTAAATGACCCGACACACGCGCCACCATCAGCGGAACATTTAAGTGAGCATGACATTCAAGTCAAAAAATAAAAACGTAGGTTTCCAGCGAATGATAGCATTCTAGTACATAGCACTCACACAATATGGGATATGAGGTTATATAATACTAAAGATATTGAATTTATACAATGCAAAGATAGTAAGATAGTAAGATTTGATCCATATGATTGCCCCCTATCGATTGATGTAAAAAAAGTACAGGATGTTATTTTTTCGAACTTTTGTCGGTTCGATTCCCGAGTGTGGCAAGCGAATTTTCAGAAATCTGTGAATGCAGATTTGTTTCTTTTTAAAAATAAAGAAATGTCTCCTTTGAGTAAAATTTGCTATCTCCAGTATTTCGAGTACTTTCCCTCTAGGAGGCATTGAAAAATTCCACGCAGTAAATATGTTTTTTTTTTTATTAATTAATTATTCGGTTCGTTCACTTTCTTTGGCCTACCCTATACGTATATAAAAATGGCACAGTCAGTATTCTAGAGGAAATATCATTTAGTATCATTTTTCTAAGGGAATTAGGTAGGAATCGAGTTGGATGGGACCTTCGCCACTGCCAGTCATTGGAATATGACATGAGGGAATTTACTGCGGTAGATTATTACCGTGCCGACGCGCGACGTACTGTCGCCGCAAAAACGTTTTAAAGCACTGTGGGGACTCACTGGTGAGAGGAGTCTGTTAATGTATGTCACTGTAAAATTGTAAAACCCATTAGATTGTAATCTATCTAACGAGGTTGTAAACTCTCGAAAGATTGTCAAACGAACATATTACTGCTTACAATATAACGTATTATTTTTCGGTAAATTATAATCTATCGAAGTGAAACCGTAATATTGTGAAAAGCATGCAACGGAAGTACCTATCTCTGCCCCCATAATTGGGACTTGGGGCACCCCCACGTTAGATTAGTTAGGTTCCTCTAAACCCTGCTCCGTCGACTACGCTTTTTAGGGGAATATAAAGAGTTTTGAGGTTAGGTTATATTAATCGGTATTTCTCAGGAATGGTGCATTATCTTTTCGTGACAGTGGTACCATGGGGCAAGGAGGACCCCCCCCCTTCCCTCCCCTCCTCCACACCACGCGAGTTGACTTCCGTCACATACATTTCACAATATTACTGTTTTACTTAGTTACATTATAATCTACCGAAAAGTAAATAAATAAATAATATTGTCAATTTTTTGAGACTTTACAATCTCGCTAGTTAAATTACAATGTAACGTTTTTACAATGTGACGCTGACATATATGTTACATCTTACTGTTTCCGATTAGTTAGGTAAAATAGAATATAAATAAGTGTGTAGATACAAGAGAAAGTCGGCTGAGTAGTATCTAAGAAATTCGCAAACAAACATGCAGACATGTTCCGTCATTTTTAGATCTTTAACAGTCGTTACTGGTAGTCAGTGGTCTGAAAGTGACAATCAGACTAACACAGGGGTTTCGTATCATCATCATTAGCCTATTAATAATCCACCACGCGGGCCCAGTGCGGATTGGTAGATGTCATATGTCTTCGATTTTTTTGGTTCTAGGGCATGCCGGTTTCCTCACGGTGTTTTCCTTCATCGTTTTGAGAACAGTAAAGAAATGCGCCTATGGGTTCGAATTCACGACTTATTGTTCGTAAGTCGGGGCCGCCACCACTTGTCCACCGCTGTTCCCATATCGTACGTATTATCCATAAGGATAAGCAGTTGCTCCATGTGAAATACTGGTATTCGAAAGTTTATAAAGGGTGAAAAAGACTTAACGAAACCAAAAAAGAAACTTGTTCTCCCCGCCATTGCGATATTTTTTTTTGTGCTGGACCATACCTGTGAACCTTCTAGTTACGGAGATATTGGGAGTCAAAAGTCATTTCACTTAAAGTTACTTACTTAGTTTGAGGTACAGAATGCTTGGTTGTCGGCTTCGTCAAGGGTTTCTTTACACCTCATGCAATACGGGGTGTAAACAGACTCTTTACATCACAAGTAACCCTGCGCAATTTTGTTTTGCTGGGGAACGACATTTTTTTTGGGGTACTGTTAGCAGATATAGTTTACACATACTTCACATCCCCATTCTAAAAGTTGTAAATAAAGTAAGGGAACGTATAACATTCACAATAAAAGGTGAGTTTTATGGCTTAGAGAATGTCTCTTTGTTTTTCTTTATTCGATTTGTTGCGAAATAAATGTGTTCTGTCGCACTTTACGATCGGCGGCCATCCGTGATTGCTACTTCATTGAATTCGCCCTTTTTTGTCTATTTTCAAATATTTTTTGGGATATAAAATTCGTTTTCGGAGTTTTATTGGCTAGAAGATGTTGCTAGTGTTTTAGTTTGCATACAAACTTCAACACTTGATCCTTACAAAGTTGGTTTTCGAATCTTCTAAGTACTTTAGTGCCTAATCTGGTGTCAGAGTGTTTATGCCGCTCAAGGGTTTTTTTTTCGCATGGGACATCATCAAATGACTCGTTCTGGGCGGAGTGGAAGTGTCAGACTTTTACTGACTAAAACCCACCCATGTTCCTCCTTAGCCCTTTGTGTGTGAGATACCGCGATCTCTGTCGAACAGTCCCGCAGCCCCGGCACCACCCATGGCCATCAGACTCGGTTTTACGTGCTGTTAAGAAATATTTCTCAGACATGCTGGTTTCCTCACGATGTTTTCCTTCATCGAAGCAAGTAATAATCATACAATTCGCATATGATTCAGAAAAATCAGAGGTGCGTGTCTTGGTTTATGACTTGCTTGTCCGATGGTTACACCACTCTCACTGCTATATTTAGGTCACCTAGACCTAGACTTATGAGTAACTTAAACTCAAAGCATTTATTTCAATTAGACCATTACGGCACTTTTGAATGTCAAAAATACAAAGAAAAATCAAAGCTACAGTCACAGACATAAGGCACTTGCGAAAGTGCTGTAGTTGCCCATTCCCTAGCGTAGATCTCTATGGAGAAGAACGGGCAAGAAACTCCATGGACACTCTTTTAAATCAAAATATTGTTACAAAATCTTGGTTACATCATTCATGTTGTGATTATACATATATGTGAGAACGATGTAGAAAGACGTGCACATTAAGAGCGTCCAGAGAAAAGATTAAATCAACAATATACAAATAAAATAATTAAAATTAACCGTGGCAGTTATGAGATGACCAGTCTCTAAGCAGTATCCTATTGGACAGTGCCGGTTGTTTGCGATAAACTTGCTATCTATGCGACGGGACTTAAACATATCTGGCGAAATGTAGAGGTATCATAAGTACACGTTTGCCAGACCCTTTGGGAATATCGGGCGTGATTTTTTAAATTAAGAACCTAGTGTATCACTTCCATTTATGTACATCCTTTTGGGAACATAATAAATCTTACAATTCCCCGTCTATTAACACACCTGTTACGAATCCGTTTGTACATTAAAAGTATTTCAAAATTTCTCAGAAAAAGAAAACTACTTGGCTTCTCTAGACTACGCGTGCATTCGCCCGAATACCACGAAGGACGGAAAGGTCAAACAATTTTCTGAAACATTCTTGTCCCGTGTAGCGGCCACGTGTAACCTTTACGAGCTGTTATTTGCATCCAATGCAATCGGGAAAATGTTTTCCTTTTATTATATTTACTTTATGTCCACTTTCACCACAGATAACTAACTACATGCGTACTGGTTCTTCTTCGAACTTTTGACAGAAATAGAGACGATTAAATACCTTTAATAAACACAGCTTAACATCACGCCTATAATCCCCGAAGGTTCAGGCAGGTACCTAATAGTACACCCACATTTCGCCAGTAATTTCTTTAGTCCCATGAAAACCGGAGCGAGCCTATTGCCAACAACTGGCTACACATCTAGACTCTGGTTGCTACTGAGAAATTCATAATGGTAAACCCAATAATACTTTGTCAGACTCAGGAATCGAATTCAGGACCTCATGATCAATAGAGCAGTGGAGCAGTGGAGTGCAGTGCGATGCGCGCTCGAACACGGACGTGTTTCCACTGTGCACGGCACGAATTATATTAATTCGCGTGTTGCGCGGCCATAGCCGCTGCCCGTAATCACTATGAGTTCCAAACAACTTATAGTGAATGAGTTGCTGGCATTCCTAGTCCATGCCATCGACTACATGGACGAGGTGAGCATCCTGCAGATATGCCGGTCCAATTTCAAGGAGGACGACATCAGCAGCGGGAAACTGTTGCTCTTTCAGTCTCTTGGGAAACTAGACCAGATGCCCTCTAGGCGCAGAGATGGAACCGAGAAGAGTCTTCAGGATATCATCGATATGCTGAAGAAGACGGACCCGGACGACGTGCCAGATTTCGTGGCGAAGCAGCTAAGTAAACTGCCTCCCGTCACTTTCGATCACGTCGACGTTACAAGGCTGCTAAAGGACATCACTTCCTTGAAAGCGGAGATGACCAAGATGCAGTCCAGAATGGAGGTTTCAGAAGAAGCCAATGCCGAACTACGTGCAGAAATAGCATTATTGCGCAACGTTGGTTCGGAAATTGGGTCACCAGAGGCCTCAAAGGTGAACAATCGTCGAGGGGCGCAAAATGCAACCATCGGCAGTTTTAGATCGGCGAACACAAGTGCGTCACCAGCTGCCGATAACGCTGAGCAAGCGCCGCCCGCCACCGTCGTCGCCCGCGCCACAACACCGGCTGCGGATACGTCACGCGTAGGTACGTCGACCCCTAAACGTGCCTACGCTGCTATTGTCACTAGCGGTAAATCTGATGCGTCGCTGCCTAAGCGACAAACCAGAAAAGGGGAAAAATTGAAAATGGGTGCTCAACCTGCCCTGGCTGCGGTCCATAGCTCCGTGCCAAGAACGAGCCAAGTTGATGAGGAGGGCTTCACGAAAGTGGAAAGGAGGAGGAAGAAGAAGCCCTGTTCTCGCAACCTGTGCGGTACCGCTCCGAGTGGACCCAACATGCTGCTGCGTCCTGCAGTGCCTACGACGCAGCTGTACCTTTCACGTCTGCATCACTCAACTACAACTGAGGAAGTGGTGCAGTATTTGAAAGTGAAGACCAACTGGACTCTGAGGGTTGAAAGGTTGGAATCGCGCCACAATATCAACTTCAAGTCATTCGTGGTACGAGTTCCAACCAACCATCTACAGACCTGCATGAAGGAGGACTTTTGGCCGAAGGGTGTCGTTTATCGACGTTTCCGAGGACGGTTACGCGACACCACGCAGCGAAACACGACGCCGTCAACTTTACGTGTATAGTTATAGTTTCATAAGGTTTAAATTATGTATTAGTATATTTGATATTGCTGTTATATGTTATTTTGTGTATTTTGTCTATGGGCCATAGTTGCCTGATAATAAAATGATTATTATTATTAATAGTCGTGCTTCTTTTTGGGACAAGCCAGCTACACTATTCCCAAACCACTGTAACTCCTGAAAGCCAGAATCAACAGTGGCGACCACCAGAAAAGCGCCGAGACAATGAAGCTCGACGAAGTCCCAGAGAAAATGGGCTTGCGACCTTTCGGCCAACGAGGCAGTTTAAACACTAAAGGCATTAAGTGATTTATAAACACTTAACTTTAGTCACCTCTCTGCCTAACCCTTCTGAAATTGCAGGCGTGATGTTATGTTAAATTTCAGCCAAAATGAGATCAAAAACTGATTACCACCGTATTTTTCCTGCATCGTTGTACAAAAGTAATCGAGTACAAAATCAGCATGACCTAATTAACGGCATATTACAAAGACGATAGCTTACAAATATACCGAGTGGGTCGGCTATCGAATCCGTGACTTATCTCTGTGGGCGCTCGGTGATCAACCTTCGTCACCCGCCACCTAAGGGCACACCAAAGATGAAGCGGAGAAAATCTACTTTGAACTAAGTACTTAAAAATATAAAAAAAAAACAAATGAGTATATTTTCGCTGATGCTCCTAAGTTCCCATGTTCTTAAATCGTGGTTGCCTATATAGGTATGACTGGTGGATGGGTGACGGCCCATTACATACTGAGTTTCCTCCGTGCCTCGGAAAGCATGTTAAGCCGTTGGTCCCGGCTGTCATTTGTAGATCTTTGACAGTCGTTACAGGTTGTCAGAAGCCAGAAAGTCTGTCGACCAATCTTGCGAAGGAATATTGTATAACCCAATGCTACCTGGGTTGTGGAGGTCAGATACGCAGTCGCTCCATGTAAAGTACTGGTATTCAGCTGCATCCGGTTAGAATGGAAATCGACCCAAGTAGTTGGAGAAAGGCTAGGCAGAAGATGATGCTCATGCTGATGGCTGATCAGTAACCCGTTGGTGACAATATGAATGCTTTGTTACATTTACTGTAATAGCTTCGGTTTAGTGATCATGGTGGTAGTGGTAGACTGGTGGTAGAGGTTTTGGCTTCGTAGAGCATGTTTTGTGAAAACTAGTTAAATCGACGTATTTATCATCACTGCATATTATAAAACAAAACGTCCTCCGCCGCGTCTGTCTGTTCGCGATAAACTGAAAAACTACGGAATCGATTTTCATGCTGTGTCCACCAACGCATAGAGTGGTTCTCGAGGAACGTTTTAGTATATAATTTGTACGCGGGCGAAGCCGTGGGCATCAGCTAGTATATTATAAAAGAAAGTCCTCCGCCGCGCCTGTACGTCTGTCTGCTCGCAATAAACTCAAAAACTACTGCAACGACTTTCATGCTGTTTTCACCAATGGTATGTATGGATGGGATAGAGTGGTTCTCAAGGAAGGTTTTTTAGTATCTAATTTATACGCGGGCGATGCCGCGGGCATGACTAGTACTTACACCGTGCGCTCGTACTAGATTTTAATAATTTTCGTGGCATTTCTTGGTTTTCTTGTTTAGTGGTATCCGGATGAGCTGGGTAGATTAGGTGATAGTAACGGTTCGTCGTACCGGGCCGTTCTCATTATAATAGTGCAAATATTTTGGGAAATTCATTAAGGTTGTTGAATAATTTTCTTTGAAGAAAATTGTGTGCGGAAAAGGTTTTATGGGGCCCAACGGTTATTGTAAACATATTCTTTAGAATTGTATTTTGATAAATAATATAGGGTGTAAATGGACTTCACGAAGCCGTTAATCACGCCAAAAAATAATATTTTCCCAGCAAAAATTTTTGCGCTTAGTTACTTAGTTTGATGTACAGAATGCTTGGTTGACGGCTTCGTGATGAGGTTGACACCCTGTATACTAATACACTATAACTAAAACGTGCTTTGAAAAAGTTACACCTTTTCTAAGTTTTGCATACTTCGGCTACAGGTAACAATAATTATAATTTGTTAGAAATATTTAACGTCGTCAAATTCTAAATGAACTTTAAAAATTACTACATTCAGGACTTCATTTCCAAACTTTCACATTAATTTTAATTATCATAATTTCATAATTTTCCTGCAAATAACCTGTTAAAAGACCGCACTGCGTTGTACAAGAATATAAGAAAATGGCCGGGGCATAGTTCGATGGCGCAATTATAATAAATTTACTACGACCGTGTCGGTGGGTGGTTCAAGTTTAGTTTGGCTGCAAGAGACTTATATTGTACGGGCCCCTGGGGAACCACTGAGGTTAAATGTACAGGCGTCGACAATGGCGGATAGGAAAATTTCAATTTAATGACGTCAAAACTCAGTCTCGTTATTATTAGACTCCTTGGTAAGGATAATCAACACAAAAAAAAAATGAAAATGTTAGTTAGTTTTATGATGAGTCGTTTATTTTTGGAATCGTATAAAGGGTGTTAAAAGCCTCTTAACGAAGCCGAAAGGCACTTGTTCTCCCCGTCATTGCGATATTTTTTTTATTCTACACCATCCCTGGGAATCTTCTAGTTACGGAGATATTGTGGGTCAAAATGCCAACTTTTTGAGAAGTTTTTTTTTAAAACAAATGTTTATTGTAGGATTTATTCTTAAAACACCTCTACGACCCCGTACTATTCAATCCATCCATCGGCACAATATTTTAAGTGCGTTCGCTACATTGAGTTCTACCACAAAACATGATTTATCACCCAAAAAAAAAAGTCGTTTCCCAGCATATTTTTTTTTACGTAAAGTTACTTAGTTTGATGTACAGAATGCTTGGTTTACGGCTTCGTGATGAGGTTGTTAACATCCTGTATTATTTACTTATTGCGGTTGAATATACGATACTTTACCTGTTACCATAGTACACAAAATATGTATTTATGTTAAAAATAACTTAAAAAATAATTTTTGTTAGGCATCAAGACCCATAGGGCGTTAGTACATGGCCCGTAGGGTGTAATTAACCATGTTTGATTTTTTGTTTGTTAGATTCGAACAGTCGTTCAAACTCAAGTCAAGTGATATTGCTCTGGAAATGATACATTTCCAGAGCTATATCACTAGACTTTTGTTTTTTTTTTTTTGTATTTCTGTAACCTTAGAAATCTTACCTGCATATTGCTTACCTGCATACGGCTTACCTCCTGTTTTTTTTTTTTTTTTGTTAGACGAAGGAGACTCGACACGACACAGGGAATCCTAATGTGGAGGCTAGTGATATTTCAACCTGTGTAATGCTCTTTTGAACAATAAAGCTTCTAAATATTTTCTATTTCAGATTATTACGAGTTTGACAAGCTGGATTAATGTCTGTATAATCTTTTATTATTTTATTATTTATTTTTGCTTGAAAAACGATATGTGGAATACGATACCCCTTGGTTAGACTGGATGTCAGACTTATTGGCCACTGACTACCTGTAACGACTGACAAAAATCTACAAATGGCAGCCGGGACCAACGGCTAACGTGCTTCCCGAGGTACGCCGAAACTCGGTATGTACCATAGACCAAGCTAGGCAAGCACGGCTTAACCTAAAGATCGACCCGAGTGCCTGTTATTAGTTTGCCACGAGCTCCACCTCCTTAACCGTCAGTCACTGTATCATATAACATGGTAATGCTAACACTCTTGTCGCCGTCAGTACCCCTCCGTTCAACTTAAATTAACTCGGTGTATATCAGGTCTTCCGTTAATCTGACATCTACATATGTTGTTGAAACGAAGAAATCGTCTTCTGTCCCTTTCTAAAGTCGTTTATCCTTGTCTCACTTAGATATATCAGATGGGAGTAGAAGTAATTCGAGCCGTTTGCAACCTGAACGACTTTTACAGCACTTTCGAGTTGGGGCAGGGGATTTTGGCTTGAAATTAGAGATTTCTGTTTTGAATTTGGGTTCACCTGAAGTTTTTATAGTCGTAGTAGTATAATTGGCCTCATATTTCATATTTTGATGAAGATAAAGAGTGACTTATGGTGAACTGTCTTAATTACTATATATGGCGATGAAGGTTGATTTTGATCATCTCAGTTTTGTATAATATACAGGGTGGAAAGTTTCAGGTGGAAACCTTAACCGTTGTAGCTATTCGATTGGATTGGAAATGGTTTTAGGAGACTACCCATAATGGACTGATGACCTGGTGAACGTTGCGACGATCCGCTGGATGCAACTCGCACGGGACCGGTAATACGGCGACAAGTAGTCCCCTACTTGTCTGGGTTTTGTCCAGCAGTGGACGTTTTCCGGCTGAAATGATGATGATAATGAAACTGCTCTACCAAGATGTTCAAAAAATCCATATTTAATATTATAAATGGACAAAGTAACAACGGCTGAAAAAAAACGTTAAAATGGGGCATTCAAGTGGACCATGAGCTGGCTTAGGGCAAAGGATAATTTTTATCCCGGTAGTATGTTCCTTTGGGATAATTTTCAAACACGACGCGGGCGAAGCCGCGCGGTTAGCTAGTAGAGGTATAAATAAGGGTACGAATCAGACGATTTATACCTCAAGGCCAGCACAGCGTAGAATACATTTTGTGGATAAACAGCGTTACCAACGTAAATCCATTACCTCCGTCCTCCATCAGCTGATCGGCGCCTTCCATTTTGCACGGCATGTGTTATAAATTCTACATTATTATAGACACCAACTTTTCAAGTAAACAGTGCCCTATTGTTCGCTAATTCGTTTCGGTGTGGTACTATTTATAAGCGCAAAGCGTTTTCTTCTTAATTTTTTTTCTCTTTTGTTGGCTATTTCGGAGTCCACTTGACCGGAATGACGTAGGTGAAGTAAAAAATGCTATGAAAAATATTTAGTTTTAATACCGCTAGACAAAAATATCCAGGTCTGAAAGCAGGACACAAATCCCACCGTCATGCATATGCACATGCACATATGGGCCCACCCTCCCGCCCTCATGCATATGCACACATACAAAACAAGTGAGAAATAATTAGCATGCCATGCAACCAAACCTTTACTCGACACGTGTTTCGCCCCTCCACGGGGCATCCTCAGGAGTTGTTGACTCGTCGAGCGTTCCAACTCCATTTAATGCCATGGATTTCCGCAAAGTAACGCCTGACTCCATAACTTATCGTAGGTGAAGTACTTGCTCCCTGCATTAAAAATGTTTCAGTTTATTTATTTTATTTATTTATTTAAACTTCATGTACAAGAGTGGTACATAGGCGGACTTAATGCCACAAGGCATTCTCTACCAGTCAACCTTTGGGTCAAATAAGACAGCATTGTGATAGAGTACAATAAAAATAAAAATACCATTTTTACTATTGTCAAAATGGATTTCATTGATCATAGTTTACTATGATCAATGAAATCTTGGATCAGGAAAGGGATGTAAAAACAAAAAAAAACAACCATTTTTCATTATAAGTACCGTATACAACGTGTAACAGAAAGGGTATAGTCATATGAAAGGGTGTGCTACAGACCATCAAACTGAACAACTTTCTCTATGGAACCAGCATCGTAATAGCAAAAAAATAATCAATGGCCCCATACAAAATTTCAATGCCTACTCGACCAAATGTATGAAGATAGCTGATTATTTTTTGCTGATTTTATGCTGATTGATTGCTCATAACTTGGACATCGCGATACATATCGTCGAGTCAGGCGCGCGAGTAGTCTCGCGGCCGGGACTGCCGGAAAATTCCGGGAAAATTCCCGGGTAATCAGACACAACGTCCCCCAAGAGGGAGCAGCACTAGTGTGCCCACAATCACATGAATATTTTAACTGTATCCGATTTGAAAGCACTTTCAAATATTATTTTCGTATTGCAATAGAAATCTTTTGTTGCTTCCACTGGATAACGTTTGGTTATTTTATCTTTAAGGGCGAGAAGGAAAAGATAGCTAGCTTGCTCGTCTGCCAAAAACACTGTATTTCTTTTTTTAGGAAATTGGATAATTGTTTGGTTGCCCGATGACCTGGTGAAGGTTGTTGGTTGCGAGACGCACGGGACTGGTAAATGTGGCGACACTTTGGGAAGGCATATATACAGCAGTGGACGTCTTTCGGCTGAAATGATGATGATGATGATGAATCATAATCATAAATCATAAAGTGCCTGCGCAGAAGATAATACTAATAGTGCATAAGTGTGTGCGCTAACACAGATATCTTGGGTCGTTCTTATTACTGATTGGAACAGTCAGTTCAGCACTCTATGAGAGCAAATAGACAGTCACGGGTAAGATATAGCCACAAATAAAAATTTATTATTGAGGTTAGTGATTGCCTCGTTGGTCTAGTGGACTGGGAACGATTTTCATAAATTTCACAATTTTACGCTTTCACTTCGATAGATTAGAATCTACCGAAAAATAATGCGTTAATTTGTAAGCA
This sequence comes from Xestia ashworthii, assembly GCA_950022955.1. Classification (NCBI taxonomy): domain Eukaryota; kingdom Metazoa; phylum Arthropoda; class Insecta; order Lepidoptera; family Noctuidae; genus Xestia; species Xestia ashworthii. The sequence continues at coordinate 17,450,276 of OX465569.1, forward strand.
GTGTGTTCGGTTGACAATCTTCGAGAGTTTACAATCTCGCCAGACAAATTACAATCCAACGAGTTTTACAATTTTGCGGTTACATTTCCAGGTTTGATGTATATTGATCTACCACTGTTTGTGTCTGCATCACCCGGAAGTTGACTAGTAGAAAATGCATATGGCATTGAGTCTGCCTCTATAATTTGTGTTTGAAGTGTTAAATAGATAGTGCAAAATAAATATAGGGTATAAAAAAACCTTTTAGCAACGCTAAAACGCACTTGTTCTCCCCATTATTGCGATCAATTTATAGTTCTACACCATACCTTCTAGTTACGGAGATATTCGGGGTCACAAATACAACTTTTTAGCATTTTTTTTTTACCTCGGTTCGAGCGTAACGGTTTCTGCACTTTGAATCTCAAATACTTTTCGTGTCGTATGTGGTACTAGTATTTATTCTTATTATGATATTGTTCTAGCTTATTCTTTCTCACGTAAAGCTAAGTACTGTACGAGAATAGTTCATGCCGTACCGTATACTTAGATCAAATAAAAAAATCACGACATAGCGGTGCGAGCAATACAGTGAAGCATGCGCAAAACTACGCCTCGCTCTGAGTATAGTCGCTCATCATCATCATCATCATCATCATTTATGCCGAAAGACGTCCACTGCTGGACATATGCGTCGCCCAAGTGTCGCCATATTGACCGGTCCCGTGCGACTCGCATCCATATTCGCTCACACGCACACATTTACATCAAACTACAATTAAACTACGCCTCAATAAATGCACACATGTTTACGAAACCGGTCTCACTTTTCTGTTCGTAGAGTTCCGTCTTAACTTTATTATTTGGTTTGAGGCTAACTTCAAATTAAAATGTAAGCCAGCAGGGCTGTAAGTGCGGTTGATTAGCCAGAGGGCGCTGGACGTGCAACCTTTTCAAGCCTTTCTTTACTAATATTATAAAGAAGTATTTGTGTGTTTGTATGTAGGCAGTAATCTTCGGGAGTACCCATTCAATTCTGAAATTTGTAATCTACATTATTACCATCCATCACACGAGCGAAGCCAAAGGCAAAACCTAGTATTGAAAAGCATTTTTTATGACCTTTAGGTATCCTCAAAAGAAGCTCAGCAGTTTATGCACTAATTACAAACAAATTAAACGCCTGGCCTGCTCCTGCGCCTGCTCTCAAAACGGTGAAGGAAAACATCGTGCGGAAACCGGTATGTCCTAGAACGAAAAATTCGAAGACATGTGACATCTACCAAACCGCACTGGGCCCGCGTGGTGGGATTATAGCGTATTCCCTCTCATCGAGAGGAGGCCGTGTCCCAGCAGTGGAAACATTATAGGCTGATGATGATGATGATGAAACGCCTAGTCTCAAAGGAATAAAAACAGAGATAAAAAAAAGTCAAAAAGAGTCTCTCCGGCGGGGAATCGAACTCCGGTAGTGACAGGCATACTTGCCACTACACTCCCGAAGATATGAGACAACTAAAGAAATAGTAGACTATGATTTTTCGACAGCCGTGCGCTACTGAAATTTATTTGAGGTGGGTGAAGCATGTCTTCTTGGATTTTCCACACAGCTACCACCATCTCAGTTTTTTACTACATGTTTAACAGCCAAAAAAGGAAGGGTAATGATTATAGCAGTCAATGTATTGTATGTTTGTATTTACGTATGTTTCTTCGTAGCGCCTAAACTATTCATCCGATTTTGATGAATGAGGTGTCAATCGATTCGTTATTATGTCCCGGGTAATATAGGCTACATTTTAATCATAACCCTTCCTTTTGGCTTTGCTGTAGTCGGCTAAAAAATTGTGTAATAGTACTTAAAGTCTTATTCATAAAAAGTTAAAATAGGTTTATAAACTTGTTATAATGGGAATCCCGAAAAGTATTATTCATAAACGTTTCATAACGCTAAAACGCTTTATAAGTATTTAATAGCGGCTTCATAACTTAAAACGAGGTTGACCCTACTATAAAACTTTGATAAACAGAAATATGGCGACAAATGTGCAACAGCTGATTTTGATGTAATAAAAAAAAGGCTGCTCCAATGCTGTATTCCGAATTTTTCTGTAATTGATTTGAGCGTCCATAAACCGGTTCCGAATTACCGTGAGGGTGATATCGATGTCTCTTGAATCGTCATAGATGACGCAATGGCATGCACCATCTCGCGATTACATCGACCATGCCCCAAATAAACATCACCAAATAAATTCGGAATGCTGCCCAAATGTCACAAGTGACGTTGTAGGACTTTTTTTCAATGCGTTATAAAGCCGTAGACACCAGTTGTTTTGGCATTTTATCTATGGATTCAGCAGAACGACAACTTAATAACGTTAAAACATCTTATAACGGCAACATAGCTATGACGGGTTTATAGAACGATTATGAATAGAGAATTTTATAGTAGGTTTATCAGCTCTATTCATTTAACTAATGAGTGTTTAAAACCTATTTTTTGTATCTGTTTGACCTTTAAATCTCCGTAACTAGAATGTTCGCTTGATCCAGGGCAAAACAATATCTAGCTCACCGTCCGTCCGTCTTATGAAGACAGGCCGTGTCGACGGCACGTTCGTATTCCACACGTGCCTCAAAATGATGTCAGCATAACGAAGGGATCTCACTTTGAAGCAAGGGCTGATGCCTGCCGGGGCTGCGGGACTGTTCGAAAGAGATACTGCGGCCCTAACACACAAAGGGCTAAGAAGGAACATGGATGGGTTTTAGTCAGTAAAAGTCTGACACTCCCTTCCGTTCCGCCCACAGCGGGACGAGTCATTTGATGATTTCCTATTCGAAAAATAAGGCAAAACAATATCACGATGACAGGAAGAATAAGCCTTCCGGCGTGTTTAAGGGTGCATTTCCTCCCTCCATACTGTCGCCATAATTCTTATTACAAGAAATCCCGTATCAAATCATAATCATCATCATATCAGCTCGGAATTACCCACTGCTGGGTATAAGCCTCTCGTTTTCTCCCGCCACACATCCCAGTTCTGTGCGTCACTGATCCAGATGTTTCCCGCGACTTTGACGATATCGTATGTCAACCTAGCGAGCAAAATAAAGGGCGTAAATAGACCCTTAACGAAGTCGAAGGGCACTTGTTCTCCTAGTCAAGCTGCTTTCAGACTACGCTATACTATTCTGCTGTATAGTATAGCAAAGCAGGACCTAATGCTATGCTATATAGCATGGCGTTCACATTACGCGATTTTATCGCAAGCATTTATTATACAGGGCAAAACATTCGCTTGCGGGACGGCCGGGGGTGAGGGAGGAGGAAGAGGGCGGCGCGTGATATAGCATAGCATGAACTCAGTGTATCGCACCATTTTATAGCGTATAAAGCCAATAATATATAGTACTAGCTTCTGCCCGCGACTTCGTACGCGGATCCTGTTGCTTATGCCAGCGACAACGGGGTCGTCGAAGATCTGAAACGTCTGATGTCGAATTCTAAGAACCCGGGGACGGGAAAATAACGGATCTTTCCCACCTGAGCAACACATAGGTACCATTTGTTTCTTTTTGCCATTTAACAGCTTCACAAAAAGTACAATTTTTAGCCATACCTCCGATGGCGGAATATGTGGCGTATTCAATCATAGGAGACGTAAATGCACTCCGTGCCTTATCAACCCAAGGAAGGTCGCCATGCCCTTTTTTTTCGGTTGGGAAATAATCAAATAACTTCTCCAACTCTGGGCCGAGCGGGAGGGAGTGTCAGATTTTTACTGACTAAAACCCATCCATGTTCCTTCCTCGCCCTTTACGTTCCAGGGCCACGGTATCTCTTTCGAACAGTCCCGCAGCCCCGGCAGGCTTCGACCTTTGCGGGCCCCTCCCTTTATGCTGACATCTCTTTGAGGCGCACGTGGAACACGAACGCGCCGTCGACACGGCAGGTCGCCATGCCCTACGGCTATATCTTGAGACACATCCGGTTTTTCAGATGATATCGACATTCTGTTCAGAGAATGTCGACGTCGATCAGAATTCAAACGTTCGTTCAATGAACGTGCATCGCGCATCACGCATCATGTTCATCACTCGTTTCAAAAGACCTGTTAGTAGATGTGCGAATACGCTGAAAACTCAAGCCTGATTCTGTATCGGTAAAAATTTCGGATTCGCTCACGATCAGCGGACAGTCGCGCATCACGTTCCGCACTTGTCTCTAAAGACCTAGAAGAAGCTATGCGTAGATACGCTGAGAACTCAAGCGCAATTCTCTATCCGTGAACGTCTCCGACTCGCGAGACAATGCGTGACGTTCACGATCAGCGGTCAGTCGCGCATCACGTTCCCTACTTGTCTCTAGAGATCTAGTAGTCGATGCGTAGATACGCTTGAAACTCAAGCGCAATTCTCTATCCGTGAACGGCTCCGACTCGCAAGACAATGCATGACGTTCACGATTAGCGGTCAGTCGCGCATCTATTCTTCACTGGTCTCTAGAGACCTGGATGTAGAAATACGCTGAGAACGCAGGCGTGCTTCGCGATCCTAAGAGGTTTCCACGGAGCAAGTTGCAGCCTGATGTTCTCGAACAGCATCAAGTCTCTCCTGACGCTCTTCGATAGATTCTTGGGATCTTATGATCCTCAATCTTTTAGCTCCTTTGGAACATTGGGAAAGATTTGACCTCTTTCTAGGCATGGTTATAGTTTTGTTGTGAAGATGCCTGATCAATTGAAATCTAAGTAACTGCTCCCCTGCGTTACCGGGTAGGCTACCGAGTCACGAAGATAACTGGAAAAGGAAATTAATTCTACAACAGGTGCCCGAGATCTTCGATTTTTATAAGTCAACAGAGAGTGCTCATCAGATTGAACAACTTTTGCTAAGACGTCATTCCTATATGTGTTATGGTGTAGCTGGGCTCTTGGAGTTCCACAACAGGTGTTCCAGATCTTCGATTTTTATAAACCAACAGAGAGTGCTCATAAAATTGAACAACTTTTGCTAAGACGTCATTCCTATATGTTTTATGGTGTAGCTGGGCTCTTGGAGTTCCACATCAGATGTTCCAGATCTTCAAATTTATACTCTCAGCAGAAAATGCTCATCATGTAGAACAATTTTTGCTATGGTGGCATTTTTGTATCTCTTATAGTTTAGCTGGTCTGTTGCGGTTCTGCATCAGGTGTTCAAGTTTCCAAGATAAATTATAGCCTCATAGCTTCTGCCCGCGACTTCGTTCGTGTGAAGTTTTGATATCGCAACGCATCGCCTACTCAACGGAAGTTTAAACTGCTTTGTTCCCGCTTGCAACATTTCTTATTGCTGCTCCGCTCCTATTGGTCATAGCGTGATGTTATATAGCGTCCTTCCTCGATACATGGACTATCCAACGCAAAAAGAATTTTTCAATTCGAGCCCGTAGTTCCGGAGATTAGCGCGTTCAACCAAACAAACAAACAAACAAACAAACTCTTCTGCTTTATAATATTAGTATAGATAGTACAGTGTGAACGTGTCCATAACAAATAATGGTCCACGATATTGTTGTGATATGAGCAATATACTATATTATATTATAGCGTAGTCTGAAAGCGGCTTCAGTGTCAAAGCGATGATATTTTTGGTTTTTTTTCTGGACCATTGGGAACCTCTAGAAGGTTTACGGAGAAATTGGAGGTCAAAGTTCCAATTTCTTCACAATTTTTGTTTTAAATGCTAGGTAGCTTTTAAGGTCATAACTTTACTATTAATATCTCCATACGCCGTTTTCTATTCAATGCATCCATCAGCATGTTTTGAGTGCGTTACATTGAGTTTTGCTGTAAAACGTCATATTTCGTCGTAAAAGTCGTTTTCCAGCAATACGCGTTGAGTTACTTAGTATGAAGTACAGAATGCTTGGTTGACGGTTTCGTGGCTTTGTGTCCTTTAACACCCTGTATACCACAATAGTCTTTTCAAAACCATGTCCAATTAAAAACCGGATAAGTTCGAGATAAACGCATTAACGTTGGATTCGCTATTATTACACGTTAAATAAAATAGAACCGAGAGCTTGGCAGTACGCCAATTTTAAAACAATAACTTGAACAAACCTTACTTAGTTCAATGTAGGTTTTAGAAGAAATTTGCTATGAATTTATGTAGTTTTAAGTGAAATAATATGACGTGACAACTGTCTGTTTTTTATATTGATAACATAACATAACATGACGTCTGTGATTCCCGAAGGGTTGAAATGCGCGAAATGTGAGCAGAAAACAAAGAATTCACTGTTTCACACAATTTAATGGCAATAACTAGTTTGCTTGACAATATTATATTCGAACAGCAGGTTCGCGACACCGATCTAACTTTATCCCTTTTTTTTTTTTTTTTTTTTTTTTTTTTTTTTTTTTTTTAGGATGGGAAATCATCAAATGACTTCTCCCACTCTGGGCGGAGCGGGAGGGAGTGTCAGACTCTTACTGACTAAAACCCATCCATGTTCCTTCCTCGCCCTTTACGTTCCGGGGCCGCGGTATCTCTTTCGAACAGTCCCGCAACCCCGGCAGGTCTAACTTTATCCCTGGAGTTTACTTAATTCACCTGGGTTAATTCACCTAGGTGCATTAACTGTGGTCAATTTGTAAATATTAGTAAACTTTATTCGCCTAATTCACCTGTGTGCATTAAGCACCAACGATCCACCTCGATCAACCACCGTTCTCCAAGCAATCCACATGTGTCAAGAAAGTAAAGATGGCGCCTCGACCGTTCTCTAGATATTTTATCCTCTGCTCTGATTAGACATTATACAATGCAATGAATTTTATAGAAATTAGTTAGAATGTACACAATATTCAAATGTAGTACCTAAGTCAAGTCAAATTAAATCAGGATTTAACAAATTATTTTAAATTAACAATCAAATTATATGCAACCAACGACCAACTCTTCGTTTACTGCCTCTTTCTCCGAAATAAACAAGAATTGCTCGTCTAAAGGTATTAGATTATTTTCATTTTCATAAATAATATTCCAATTGAAACTCTCTCTCTATAGCTCTGAAACTTTCAGTGAGAACTTCAAGTTTGCCTGTAGTTTCCAGTCCCTGTTGAAGTTAATTAGCCACGTTCATATTTGATGAATAACTTCTTGGAGAGGTTCGTCAATGAACAGGTGGTATGCAGTTTTGATATTGTTGATAGAAAATAGGTTTCAGGTGTTCAGCAATTAGGTTCAGGGGTTGCAGAGTAACCAGGGTGTCAAAACAATGGACATAATTAACTTATAAGTAAGCCAGGGGCTCGTGGCTAATCGAAACAAACCACACGGGTAGATCGATGGTTAAGCAACCCTTGACAAGGGCGTTTCGTGGATGGGTGACCATCCTTTACATAAAGGGTGTAAAACACCTCTTCACTAAGCCGAAAGGCACTTGTTCACCCCATCATTGCGATCATTTTTTTGTTCTACACCATACCTGGCACGGAACAGTAAAAACAGCATTAAATAATATTTGTTCTGTGGAATCCGCCATCTTTAGCATAAGACGATTGCTCATAGTTGTGACACTGCATAAAACTGTACAAAGTATACCTGTGTAAAAAGTAATAATATTATAACGTTCATGTCTGGAAATCGGCGTTTCATTTCGCAAAAGACACTGGTAAGAGATTCAACTATGGTATGTAGTACTTACCTATAGTTTATAAGTATGTTACTGGACAGCTCCAGTTACTAGTAGGTAGTAGTTTTGATAAATAACATGGTGCTATTTACCAAGGATTGGTTTAGAGCCAAATCCTTCAAAACTTTTTACCAGGGTAGACTGGTAAGAGATTCAACTGTGGTATGTAGCTACGGTTGTTAAATATATTTTGGGCTTTGCCCGTTATAGTAATGTAAGTTGTTTTTGACAGTTTTGGTTTTCTATTCTGGTTTTGAATCCTATTAGTTGATAAATGCGGTTATTTGTAATTAATTTTTTTCAGCTTTCAGCTGTTTTTTAAGGAAAAGAATCGACTGGGTAGGCAGAATGAAACAAAGCATGTATGTAGTGTGTGTGTGTGGTCAGCAGATAGTAGGTGACTGAAGTAACTTACAACCAGGCAACCCATGGCAGTAAGCTAAGAGAAATAAGAGAGAAAAATACCGGTGTTATCTCTTCTTTGAGAGAATTTTTGTTTGTTGTCTGACCTCATACTCGAGTTCGGTCTTTCTTTGGTGGATAAAATTGGTCGGGTGAGAGCCCGTTGTGATTTGTTATTTGTATGTAGTTTTTACAACTATTTGGCCATTTTTTTTTATAACTTATCCAATTCACGGACCTAGAGACCTACTGGTAACAGACGGAAGTTTGGGAGGAACAAGCCAACAAGGTAGCAGGAATTAGATTAGGTACTCACTGCCGGTCAAGCAGACTCACAAGACCGTGGTTAGGCTAAAGGTGTCTTGGCCGCAGTAAGGGGATAACACAGTTTACAGGATTAGTAACAACACACACACAAGTACTTACCACCACGATGGAGAGTAAGGGAAAAGTAACCAGTGCAAGAACTCAGAGAACCTTTATAATAATAATAACAACCATTTATTTGCTTAAAAACATGGAATAAAAGATGGTAATATTAATAATGTGAACAAAAATGTTGCCGAGTGGGCGCCACTGTGGCAAGTGGGTTTCGTGGCAGGTTTGGGAATGAAACCATAGGTCACTTCACACGTATATTAATAGTACTAGGTTAAAACAAGAGGCTCAAAAAATATCAGGGAATGAGTTCTTAGGAAGTCTTAAGGTCTCTAAGCACTGTCACGGGTCACTTGGTAGAAAGAAGGAACGTTACTGCCCTGGGCTTAGGCCACGCCGTAGCACGTGGGCCGGCGTGAGGTCGCAGGGCAGGCGGCGGAGCGGAGAGGCGACCCCAGAGGTCACCGGTACGCGGGCAGCATCACGCAGGGAAGAAACGACCGCGCGTCAGTCGCGTTCGCTGGCAGGTAGGCAGGCTATGCCTTCGGCTTGGCACGGGGCCAGCAGAGGCAAGTGGCCTCAACGCGTAGCGGCGTGAGGTCGCAGGCGCCCACGTACCACGTGGATGAAGGGGACGAGTGGCAGTAGCGGCCGCGTGGATAGTCCGTGTGTTATAGGCGTCTCTCCAGCGGTAGGTGTGAAGGCAGCGGTGATGCCTGGCGCCGTGGTGTCGCAGGCACCCACGTACCACGTGGATGAAGGGAACAAACGGCGGTAGCGGCCGCGTGGATAGTCCGCGTGTCAGGCGTCTCTCCAGCGATAGGTGCGCAGGTAGCGGTGACGCCTGGCTGCGGTAGACAGCAGATGTAGCCCTGGACTGGAAGAGTAGACGCACATGCCCCCAGGCATTTCGTAGGATTAAGCGAGCAGCTAGGCGCTGCGTGGTGAGGCAAGCATAGTGCAGGGCGAAGCATGTGAGCGCATTCACAGTGAGGTGCAAGGTAGCAGGTGATGTGGCAAGAGCCAATTCATGTACATAGCCTTTCTCGACAGTCATAGCGAGGCTGCCGATAAGTTACAATGTCTACCAGACCGCACCGACAGAAATACAAAGGTAAAGAATGCGATCTAGCAGGAAACAATAAGAATTACAATCACACTGAGCACTGACCCGTTTATCTCGGGGTTTAGTATGTAGAAACCTTTTTTTTTTTTTTTTTTTAGGATGGGAAATCATCAAATGACTTCTCCCACTCTGGGCGGAGCGGAAGGGAGTGTCAGACTTTTACTGACTAAAACCCATCCATGTTCCTTCCTCGCCCTTCACGTTCCGGGGCTGCGGTATCTCTTTCGAACAGTCCCGCAACCCCGGCAGTATGTAGAAGCCTGGGTTGGAGTTTAGAAAGAGGCCGCGGAATGACCTGCGGGGGGTTTTATAGACCCGTACGGACGCCTCGTACACAGAATATAATCACTGGCCTCGTAGTGATTATATTTATATACTCTGTGGCCTCGAGTAGGCAATGACGTGTTCGTATTTGAAAGATTTAGGGATGTCAGTGATGTCACTCGTAACTAGAGATGTGCGTTTTAGTCGTTTTTTAGGAAATCGAATGCAACGCTACAGCATTGTCGACAGAGCGCTATTGGCACGCATTCGTGAAATTGGTACGACAAAACAAGAATATGTCATCGTTGTTTTTTATTTTCGAAAAACACATTAGGCAGTTGGTTCCGGCTGTCATTTGTAGATCTTTGACAGAAGTTGCAGGTAGTCGGTGGCTCAAAAACTCTGGTAACTAGTTTTGTACGATATTATGGGGTATCGTATTACCCAGTTTACTAGGTTGTGGAGGTCTGATAGGCAGTCGCTCCATATTAATTACTGGTATTCAGCTGCATCCGGGTAGACTGGAAGCTGACCCAACATAATAGGCGTGTGTAACTCTTTACGGAACCGACTCAATGATCCGGATCATTGAAGTGATCCGAAAGATTGGTTCAGTAACAACGTTTCTCACTCTGCGCGACGCGTCGCACGCGAAGCGACTGAGCTGTGAGCAAGTGAGATAGGGATTCTGACACACTGAGTTACATATCTTTAATATAAAGACTCGCGACCGCGAGTGAGCGTGTGACATGATTATAATCTATTTAAGTCAGAAAGAGATACCAAATGAGATATGTATCACTCATACTCTCACAGATTTTCGTTGTCGTTATCCAAGAAAAATGACCACTAAAGTGCTTACGTATCAAGTACTATACGGTCGTTTTTTGCATAAAACTAACTAGTCATCGTTTTATATTGGTATTTTACATCCTTTGAGCCGATGATCCAAATGAGTCAAATGAAACATATCAGTGATTCGGAACATTTCAGTGATCGAGATGCAAATGTTCCAATCTCAAAAATGAGACACTTTTCCCACCTCTACAACATAATTGGGAAAACGCTAGACAAACTCATGATGATATTTTTTTTAACCAAAAGAATCATGCCTCAGAATACAGAGTGTTTTTTTTAAGCCGGCGTGGGTGGCCAAACCCGAAACTATGAGTAATACATACCGAAAAATATTCAAAGGAGACGAGCCTGATTTTGGAGAAAAACACAATGAGAAACACCACATCATTGGTATAAAAAAAAAACTATAACGTTCCTCTGTATAACCAGACTACCTATAAATAGCGTACTCTGAACGATAAGCGGTACTTACAAAATACAAGGAAAAAACAAAAAATATATTAATACAAGCTTCTATTATAGTGCAGTCTGTTTAGTATGGTGCATTTACACCCAAGTGGATCATGTGGCTTTTCCACCGAACATCAATATTTTTCTTGTGATTCTGCAGTAGTGCAAACACAGTGAGGGTTCGTCGTCTGGTCAACGCAGTGTTAGAAATATAATAAACGTTTTCGAAAATTCTCCATTTCATCATCATCTTAGCCGTTTCCTAATTACGTTGGGGTCGGCTTTCATTCCAACCGGATGCAGCTGAAGCCCAGTTTGTTACATGGAGTGGATGCCAGTCTGATCCCGACAACCCAGTAGTGAGACAAGATACCTGGTACGACTGGTTGTAATCTAGACCTGAATCAGAGTGTGCGGGTGACATCCGCCATGTACGTTAACAATACTAGCGGAAATAGTTCGTCAGGGATCTTTACCGGGAGTACTGACCAGTTTGAAGAAGTGTTTATAATATAATAATCGGTTGGTCCGTGTTAGTGCTGACAATTTTCTCGTTCATATATGGAGTAATATCTTGGAGCCTCCTCAGACAATTCCGTAATATCACAAACTATGTATATCTCAACGCAATTTTAGCAAACATGTTGGTGATAGCAGCCATGGCGTTCCAACATTGCAATCAAATACTGTTTTCAGAACTTATTCTGAAGCATTCATGGCTACTTAAAATACTGTCCCCGATAAATGTTTACTTATATTCAGCAAAGAACATGTGGTTGGTAGTTATATGCCATATGTTCTATGTTGACTTTGTTAAAGTTTTCAGCGGGCATATACGAAGAAGGTATCTTAAAAGTAGCCTGTTTGCCTGGGGTTCGCCGATAATAATAAGCGCATTGGGCGTTTGTGTATCTAGCTTTCAGTATGATAATTATAGTAAGGTTGTCGCAGTCCATATAGGATTTTTAGTTATATATTTTTTACCTTTGTTAGTGAACTGTTTTTTGTATTTTATTTTCAATCTGTCGTAGTTTTAAGGCAAACGCAGATACAGGTATAAACAACTGTCAACGTTTGTACCTAAGCACTTTAATATTTATATTTAGTGACATTCTACTTGTGTCAGCTATTGTCATTTATTATTTAAATGTTTACCACAGCCTCGCATTATTAAATATTATGTTAGAAATAATTTATTTCTTTAGTGATTTTGTGTTGGATATTTTTGTCGTTGTTGTTAGAAGTAATCGGAAGATATGGTATGAATTTTATGTGAAGAAATTATATGAAAGGTCGCTATCATTACGATGTTAATGTGCATGGAGGAGTCACTTGTGAACCATGATCGACCCACGGATCTTAATATTTAAATACTCTTGAAAAATAGCTTAAGATATTCTTGAATTATATTTTTAACTATTTTAGACTTACAAAAAGTGTTTTCTTATTGCATCAAAAATTGTAGAAAATAATAAAAAAAAAAAAACGGTTTCATTTCCTGCTTTTCCCAACTATGTGCGCGTGACATTCAAGCCACCAGTTGCAGCTTGATATCAGTATTTAACATTTGTAGATTAGTCATTTGACTTCCACCACCCAGAGACTGCGTAAAACGATACCCCTTGGTAACTTGTTATCATACTTTCGGGGCTGACGGTTTCCTGACTATCAATAACGACTGGCTGTAGGACTTCGCCCGCAAGTGGTACGGTAACAGGAGCGATCAGAACGGGCAGCGAAGCCGCTCTGTGTGAGCTAGAAATGGATAAGCAAAGGGACTGAACGGGAGTATGTTTAAGGCTTTAATTCTTCCTACGCTGATGTCGTCAGCGTTGCAATGTGGTGCGTGTCGTCCGTGCAATTTTGTATGCAATTGTCGTCCGTGCAATTTTGTATGATAACTAATTGTACGTTTCTCAGAAGCGTTAGTGTGTCTAGCGTGCGTTATCCTTTACTCTAATCTTACACTGCCTGGGCCACAAAAATATCAGCTAAGGGCGTTATTCGCTACAGGCGCCAAAAATAGATGTGTATTAATTTATACAATATCAACTTTATCCTTGAGTAAAGTAGGTTCAATTTGTTTTCAAAGCTTTAAGCTGACTTTTAAAGTGCAGAGTGAAAAAAGCTAGAAGCGTTCGTTTTGTGGCCCTCGGGTCGGGGTGATTTGTTTTACTTGATATCGAAATAAAATTACAAGAAAATAGTCTTACATCGATACCTCATAATCTGAGTACCCTCACGTATCGAGCAGAGTTTTTATAGCATCCCAACTAATATCATAAAGGCGAAACAAAGTTTATTTGTTTGTTACCTCTTCACACCTAAACCACTGAACCGATTCTGAAATATTGTTGTCTGGTGTACAGGAAACGGAAATAGGATATCAAAAAAAACTATAACGTTCTTATGTTAATAGATGGCGCCACGTGTATTTCGAATAATTGTTGAATTATATCATTATAGAAAATTTAGCAGTTTTTTTTAAGTTTAATTGCAAAATTCTAAATTAACGCAAGCGAAGTCGCGAGAAAAAGCTAGCATTGAATAAAGTGATTTTACTAACTCAACTTAATAATCTACTTAGTTTGCGCTATATTAAACACAAACTAGAACGTTTTTCCTGAATTTGAACTGAAATCCAATAGCAGACTACCTATAATTAGCGTGTCTGTATGATAAGAAGTACTTACAAAATACAAGGATAAAAACAACAAATATTACTAATACAAGCTTCTAGAGCCGTCTGTTTAGTATGATGTACCTATAGAGTGTAGTTACATCCAAGTGGATCATGTGGCTTTTCCACCGACCATCAATTATTTATTTGGCTTGTGATTCTAAGTAGTGCAAACACAGTGAGGATTCGTCGTATGATCAACGCGGTGTTAGAAATATAATAAACGTTTACGAAAATTTTTCATATCAACATCTTCTTAGCCGTTTCCTAATTACGTTGGGGTCGGCTTTCAGTTCAACCGTATGCAGCTGAAGCCCAGTTTGTTACAAGGAGTGGATGCCAGTCTGATCCCTACAACCCAGTAGTGTGACAAGATACCTGGTAGGACTGGTTGTAAGCTCGAAGTGAATCATAGTGTGCTGCTGACATCCGCCATGTACGGTAACAATACTAGCGGAAATAGTTCATCAAGGATCTTTACCAGGAGTATCGACCAGTTCGAAGAAGTCAAAACAGCTGACGAAATAATCGGTTGGTCCGTATTAGTGCTGACAATTTTTTCGTTCATATACGGAGTTATATCTTGGAGCCTCATTAGGCAATTCCGTAATATCACAAACTATGTATATCTCAATGCAATTTTAGCAAACGTGTTGGTGATAGCAGCCCTGGTGTTCCAACATTGTTATCAAATACTGTTATCCGAACTAATTCTGAAGCACACATGGCTACTTAAAATACTGTTCTTGATAAATGTTTACATATATTCAGCAAAGAACATGTGGTTGGTAGTTATATGCCATATGTTCTATGTTGACTTTGTTAAAGTTTTCAGCGGGCATATACGAAAAAGGTATCTTAAAAGTAGTCTGTTTGCCTGGGGTTCGCCGATAATAATAAGCGCATTGGGCGTTTGTGTATCTTGCTTTCATTATGATAATTATAGTAAGCTTATCGCAGTCTATATAGGATTTATAGTTTTGTATTTTCTACCTTTGTTAGTGAACTGTTTTTTGTATTTTAATACTTTATTTTCAATTTGTCGTAGTTTTAAGGCAAACGCAGATACAGGTATAAACAACTGTCAACGTTTGTACCTAAGCACTTTAATATTTATATTTAGTGACATTCTACTTGTGTCAGGTATTGTCATTTATTATTTAAATGCTTACCACAGCCGTGCATTTGTGTATATTCTATTAGAAATCACTTATTTCTTTAGTGCTTTTTTGTTGGATATTTTTTTCGTTGTTGTTAGAAGTAATCGGAAGATATGGTATGAATTTTATGTAAAGAAATTATATGAAATGTCGCTATCAGTTAGACACCAGAATCACGATATTAATATGCATGAAGGAGTCACATGTGAACCATGATCGACCCACGAATCTTGATATTGAAATGCTCATGAAAAATAACTTAAGATATTCTTGAATTGTATTTTTAACTATTTTAGAAAAAACGTCTTTTTTTGCATCGAAAATAATCAGAAAAAAACTTGGTTTTATTTCCTGCTTTTCCCAACTATGTGCGCGTGTCATTCAACCCGTTGCAGTTTGATATCAGTATTTTACATTTGTCGATTAGTCATTTGACTTCCACCACCCAGATACTGGGGAAAGCGATACCCTTTGGTAACTTGTTTTCATACTCAAACTCAGACTCAAATCATTTATTTCAACTAGACCATTACGGCTCTTTTGAATGTCGATAAAACGAAAACAAAAGCTAAGCTACAGTCACAGACACAAGGCATAATAACTTGAGAAAGTACTGTAGTTGCCCAGTCACTAGCGTAGATCTCTATGGAGAAGAACGGGCAAGAAACCCCATGGACACTCTTTTCAATCAAAAATGTTATTACAAAATCACATACATACGTCTATCTCAATCATATTTAAACTTGAGATTATACTTTTATGTGAGAACGATGTATTAGAAAGACGTGCACATTAAGAGCGTTCGTTCGTTACTTTAGAGGCTGACGGTTTCGTGACTATTGATAACGACTGGCTCTCCACTTGTGAGTTAAGTCCTACGACTTAACTCACAAGTGGTACGGTAACAGGAGCGGGCTAGGGGGTTGAGGATCAGGACGGGCAGCGAAGCCGTTCTGCGTGAGCTAGAAAGGAGGAGAGTAGCAAATATAAGGGACTGCACGGGAGTATTTTTAAGGCTTAAATTCTTTCTACGCTGATGTCGGTCGCGCACGGTCTGTCGCGCACGTCAGCGATATACGGTAGCACGTACGTGCTTCCCGAGGTACTGTTGTAAGGCCAACCCCGTTAGCCTTTTTAAAGAAAAGGACATTTTCTTACAAACCGTGGCCTTACTTAGTTTGATGTACAGAATGCTTGGTGAATGGTCCGTTTACACCCTGTATATAAAAATAGTCTTTTTAAAACCTTCTCCAATTAAAAACCGGATAAGTTCAAGATAAACGCATTAACGTGCTATTTCTCACTGACGTACGCGACAGACCGTACGTGACTGACATCAGCGCTGGAAGAATTAAACGAATCGAACGCAGTTATTTAGAAGACGGTCAAGTATATCGAGGAGATCTGCATTTTGGTCAAAGTATCACACATCACTATAATCGATGATAGAAAAAATTAAGAACTGTACAGCGTCTTCGTATTTTAGGGGAAAAAGTTTCCAGAGGACACGGTGGAGCATATTTGCCCCGCGTGGGCGGAGCACCGCCGTGTTCTCGTAGCCGCGATCGGCGGCGGCGACCTCTCTCATCACGCCCTGGTTCAATCCATGGTCCGGAGTGAGACGGAATTGGAAGCCGTCACCTCCTGCGAAGCAGTCAAGCTAGCGAAGGAGATGGCGGAACGCGAGAGGTAGAGAACCTCTCGCCCCAGCCGCCGCGGGAGACGCACCGGGCGTCGGGGGTCACGTAGTGGCCCCGACCACCGTAGGCGCAGGCCTGTGGACGGTGAGCTAGGGGCTAGCTCGCCGTCCGTCCGTCTTATGATGACAGGCCGTGTCGACGGCGCGTTCATGTTCTACGCGCGGCTCAAAGAGATGTCAGTATAATGGAGGGGCCTGCAAGGGCCGAAACTTGCCGGGGCTGCGGGACTGTTCGAAAGAGATACCGTGGCCCCGGAACATAAAGGGCGAGGAAGGAACATGGATGGGTTTTTAGTCAGTAAAAGTCTTACACTCCCTCCCGCTACGCCCAGAGTGAGAGAAGTTATTTGATGATTACCCATGCGAAAAAAAAGTAAAAAGTTTCTCAAACAGTACAGAGCCCGCAACGAACCTGTATCCTTTCTGAAGAACATCGGTGCTGAAAGCTTATCTCCCTTTTCTAGCTCAGATAGAACGGCTTCGCTGTCCGTCCTGATCCTCAAACCTCTAGCCCGCTCCTGTTACCGTACCACTTGTGAGGGATGTCCTTGAGCCAGTCGTTATCGATAGTCAGGAAACCATCAGCTACGAAAGTTTGATAACAAGTTACCAAGGGGTATCGTTTTATCCAGTCTCTGGGTGGTGGAAATCAAACGACCAATCGACAAATGTAAAATACTGGTATCAAGCTGCAACTGGTGGCTTGAATGATCCGCACACATAGTTGGGAAAAGCAAGAAATAAAAACATTTTTTTTATTGTTTTTGTACAATTTCGAATGCAATAAGAAAACATTTATTTTAAGTTTAAAATATGTGGTTAAAAAAACAATTCAAGGATATCTTAAGTTATTTTTCATGAGCATTTAAATATCAAGATACGTGGGTCGATCATGGTTCACAAGTGACTCCTTCATGTATTAATATCGTGATTCTGATGTCTGACTGATAGCGACCTTTCATTTAATTTCTTTACACAAAATTCATACCATATCATCCGGTTACTTCTAACAACAACGAAAAAAATATCCAACATAAAAGCACTAAAGAAATAAGTGATTTCTAATAGAATATACAAAAATGCACGGCTGTGGTAAGCATTTAAATAATAAATGACAATACCTGACACAAGTAGAATGTCACTAAATATAAATATTAAAGTGCTTAGGTACAAACGTTGACAGTTGTTTATACCTGTATCTGCGTTTGCCTTAAAACTACGACAGATTGAAAATAAAATAATAAAATACAAAAAACAGTTTACTAACAAAGGTAGAAAATATAAAACTATAAATCCTATATAGACTGCGACAAGCTTACTATAATTATCATAATGAAAGCTAGATACACAAACGCCCAATGTGCTTATTATTATCGGCGAACCCCAAGCAAACAGGCTACTTTTAAGATACCTTCTTCGTATATGCCCGCTGAAAACTTTAACAAAGTCAACATAGAACATATGGCATATAACTACCAACCACATGTTCTTTGCTGAATATAAGTAAACATATATCAGGAACAGGATTTTAAGTAGCCATGTATGCTTAATAATTAGTTCTGATAACAGTATTTGATTGCAATGTTGGAACGCCAGGGCTGCTACCACCAACATGTTTGCTAAAATTCCGTTGAGATATACATAGTTTGTGATATTACGGAATTGGCTAAAGAGGCTCCAAGATATTACTCCGTATATGAACGAAAAAATTGTCAACACTAACACGGACCAACCGATTATTTCGTCAGTTATTCTGTACACTTCTTCAAACTGGTCAGTACTCCCGGTAAAGATCCCTGACGAACTATTTCCGCTAGTATTGTTAACGTACATGGCGGATGTCACCAGCACACTTTGTTTCACTTCGAGCTTACAACCAATCCTACCAGGTATCTTGTCACACTACTGGGTTGTAGGGATCAGACTGGCATCCACTCCTTGTAACAAACTGGGCTTCAGCTGCATACGGTTGGACTGAAAGCCGACCCCAACGTAATTAGGAAACGGCTGAGATGATGATGAAATGGAGAATCTTCGGTACTTAAAGTTTATAATATGTATTTCTTAAACTGCGTTAAATAGACGATGAACCCTCACTGTGTTTCAACTAGGGCAGAAGCTCAAGTCAGAAAAATATTGATGATCGTTAGAAAAGCCACATGATGCACTTACGTAACAACACTCAATGCACCAATCTAAGTAAACAGACGGCACATGAAGCTTGTATCAGTAATAATTGTTGCTTTTTTCCTTGTATTTTGTAGGTACCGCTTATTTTACAGACACGCTAATTATAGGTAGTCTGGTTAGGTTATTAACCCCCGACGCAAAAACGACGAGGTGTTATACGTTTGACGTGTTTGTGTGTGTGTCTGTCTGTGGCATCGTAGCTCCCGAACGGATGAAACGATTTTGATTTTGGTTTTTTTTTGTTTGAAAGGTGAATTAGTCGGGAGTGTTCTTAGCTATGTTTGATAAAAATTGGTCCAAGATGGCCGCCGCCACGTACCTTCATAGTTCGAGTGCGGCAGTTTCTTATCGAATCGCAGAAAAGACTGGGTATCACTGTTTCGAACACGTCCATTGTATAACTGACTGTGGTACCTATTCTTCCCGAGACAATCTGTCTATCTGTAGCGTGTGGTCGCAAACCTGTGATCAAGGGGGTACTTGATGATTGCATTGTTTATAGATATGTATTTGGCCAATAATTATAATTATACTTAATACCTTCTCATGATTTTAACCTATTTTTATATATTGTAAATATAATTTAGTCAAGTCAAATCGCTTATTCTTATTCACACCTACACAACTACAATTAGTATAATAAGATTATTCATTTAAGTACTTTAGATAGATGAAATAACCTAATAAGTATTAAAACACACGTTCAACGATCAAGAACGTTTCCAACACTGTATTTAAGTTTATTTATTTATTTGTATTGTACAACAGGCTGGTGTCCGCAAGTCCACGTCAAAGCGCGTATTTTTTTATTTATTTCGATTTTAGGAAAACTTACAGCTAAACAGGAAGTGAGTAACAGTTTAAACAAAATATGGCCAATTACAAGTTTCCACATGTAGTATACAATTAATAATATGACATATAAATAAATAAGACTTATATAACACCAAACAGAAGAGTTACTAAATATGAGTACGCTCAAACTTGTTTTCTTTACTTACATAATTTCACTCCGCGCATGAAACACTTTGTCACAACACCAATTTATCTCGTCTGCTCGACGTCCGTACGTCACTACAGGGATCCAGCAGAATATCAGCGTCAGGTGCACGCCTGACACATGCTGAGCTGGACTCCCATTTGGTGCAACCTAGACGTACACCGCACCTTGCATAGGTACCTTATTTGTTTTTTTTTTTTTATTTGAAGTATGTCACGGTGTTACTATACTTATTTTGTAAACATGTTTTTCTTTTTGTATATTGGCACCTTGTTTTTTTTTTTGGTTTATGTGAACTGTTTCATTTAATTGTACTTCTGTGTGATGTGCTATGTCTTTTGTGTGCACTATCTAAATGGTGGATTACATATTTTTTCATAACTCCCTCAATATGGGTATCAAATGAAAGGGCTTGACTGGTAGAATAATGTACACTACTTATATTAAAAGGGAATGAGGAATATACAGGGTTACTGGTAATTCGACGTATTCCTTGCAGGACGTTATAGTAGGGTTATAATGCAAGTAATTAAGCCACCAAATGTTCTACCGAAATTCAGTGGTTTTTGAGTTAGGTCGATTTTTAGTTTTTTTATGAAAAATCCCAGATTAAATCATTTAAAGCCAATTTAAAAAACGAGTTACGGCGCCAATGTACTGAAATTTAAGTTATTATCATAGCTGATGACGCAGCACACCTTTTTGGATAATTAAAAGTTCAAAAAATCCTGAACCTTTAGCAAAAATCACTAATGAAACCATTTTTTTTTTGTTATTTTTGCCATTCCGTCATAAAAGATGTTGTTTAGTGAAAAAAAAAATACTACGCCAGATGTACAAAACACTAGAAAAATATCCTTGTCTTATCAGCTCTCTAAAATGGTATAAATGTCATTGAAAAGTTATGGACAACATTACAAAAATTTTTGATTTAGTAAAAAAGGAAAAAAAAAGTTAAAAATTATGCGGAAAATCAAACTAAACAATTTCGTGAATTATTATTATTTTTAATCAATTTCACTTTTAAAACTTTAAAAACTCACTTTTTACACGTCTTGTTCGACTAAGACGTTCTACCAGTGCGCCACGTTTTTGTTTCGGTGGACTCGTTCTAATGATCATGAACAAAACATGCGAGTGTTCACCGAAATGTTCGCGCACACGTGTTGTCGAATATAGTTACGTCAAGACCATGATCGTCTTAGGTTGCCAAAGTATGGTGCATACTTAGGCAACCTCAAGTCAATACCATCTTAACTTAAACCTATTCGCAATGTGCTTGTTCATCTACTAAGATTCCTAAACAGTATTAAAAATTAAATATTCGCATCGACTGACCAATGTCAGTCGAAAACAAGATTTGCAGACTGTTTGCAATAGTTTTTTTTTGCCTCATTTTCAATTTTCTCACAAGGTCTGCTGGGAACGTGCGACGCTACTGTAATCGAAAATTGTGTTTTCGGTATTAATATTAACTAGATACTGTTTTAAATTATTTAAATCAAATCAGACGGATTCGATCAAACTAAATTGAGGTTATTTGAAAACCCTGTCAGGCAAAGTAACTGAAGTTAGTATTTTTGGAATCACAATTACTAATTTACAATTTTTACGGATTTGTTCGTAGAAAGTTGAGGCAAACATATTGGACATGGGCTCTCGTAATAACATGTTCGCTCACAAAGTTGCCCACAGCTTTGCCGGTGTGATTGATATTGATTAAAAAAATAAAACAGTGTTCACGGAATTGTTTAATTTGATGTTCCGAATACCTTTTATGAGATGAACGCCTTCCTGTACTAAATCAAAAACAATTTTCATAATGTAGTCCATGACTTTTCAATAAGTTTTATGCCATTTTAGATAGCTGATAAGACAAGGATATTTTTTTAGTAATTTTTACATCTGGCGTAGTATTATTTTTTTTTAACTATACAATATCTTTATATTAAGCAATAGCAAAAATTTCAAAAAAAAAAATTGTTTCATTAATGATTTTTACTAAAAGTTTTTGATTTTTTGAACGTTTAATTATTAACAAAGGTCTGCTATGTCATCAGCTATGATAATAACTTAAATTTCACTAAATTCGCGACGTAACTCGTTTTTAAATTGGCTTTAAATGATTTAATCTGGTATTTTTCATAAAAACTAAAAATCGACCTAACTCAAAAACCACTGAATTTCGGTAGAACATTTGGTGGCTTAATTTCTTGAATTATAACCCTACTATAACGTCCTGCAAGGAATACGTCCAATTACCAGAAACCCTGTATACTAACGAAATGAAAACTAAAAACTTGAAAATTATTTTTTTTTGTCTTATCAATGCCCTAGATTGAGGAGGAAAGTGGAGTAATGACTGGTACCTAGTACCTAACAAATAATTTTTTGTTTAGCTTTTTGATGGATAAAAAACCTGATTAAACACCAAATTACATGAATCTTAAAACGCTAGAAATGTAATTTAAAAGACCGGCCAAGAGAAACTTAGACACGGCTATTGCACCAACCGCAAATAATTTAGAATAGTAAAGTTGCTTTTTTGTGTTATTAAACTACATATTTACGGTTTTCAGATTTTTTCGTTAACATGTGCTGTCGAAGAAAGTCACACAGTTGGTGCCTGAAGACGGCCTTCGCGGCGTACGGTCGAAATTATAATGACAATTCCTGATGTTTTTATAACTAGTTTGCGAATTTGTACCTACTTAACTTCAAAACTTATAATAATGGGAAGCACTCGAAGTTTCAACGTAGACACTGTAATCATGTGCTTTCTCGAATGTTCTCGTGTACGATGTAACAGTACAAACAAGTTCTGTACTAAACAAAACGTTCTAAAGTATCACGGTTCCGAGATAATAATATGAGCTATCAAAGTTTAAGTAAATTCATTGAGCATGTTCAGCACAACTTTTTGACGAATTAACGACGAATTAACGATTTGATGATGATGGCAGCTATCGATTGATACACGCTGTATGCGTGTCTGATCAAATCAAAGTTGTGCTAAAGTTGCTATCAGTGATTGGATTTTAACTTTGATAGCTCATATCTCGGAAACGTGACACTTTAGAACATTTTGCCCTATGCAAAATTTGTTTGTATTGATACCAGCTATCGATTAATATAGGTATTATGCGTGACCGCTACTTTGAAAAAACAACCGGAATGGCGGAAAAAAATCGGGCCAAAAAGTTCAAACCCCTTTGGCTAAGTCCTCTGTCCCTAAGGTAAAATATAAAAAAAGTTGAAGATCGTCGTCCGACACTTAAAATAAAAATGTTTTTTTTTTTTTTTAATATTAAGCATTTTTTTACATCGTCTAATTGTTTGCAACCTGGAGCTACAATTTCTATTCCTAAAATTGTTTCATCCAAGCTGCCATTTTGTAAATATAGAGCGTTTTATATGTCTAATAAAAAAAAATCAGTGGCCTATAATACGGAAATGGTGCGTCGTAGGGCCATGCTTTTCAGAACCTCAATAGTTTCTATGGTCAAGTTTAACCCGAAACTGCAAAAAAAACAGAATTTAGAAAAAAAAAAATTGTGGGAAAATAGGTCCCAAAAAACATTTAAAAAAAAAATGTTGCACATTGCGCCTCTAAGCGTATACTCCAACAGCTAAAACTTCGCCCTTTAGGGGGTTTGAACAACAGGGTGTAACACTCTTCATCCCCCATTGAAAAGGGAGGATCCTCCGACCAGACGGGTGTTATGTGTGGTGGGCTACTGCCCCACGGTTGTTGTCGGGATCTCGTATATGCTCTTAAGTCGCGGAGAATGTTGCTTGCGGAATTCTGGCGTATTTCGCTTGATAGTTCATCACCTTTGTCATAGATGTCGCTGAAGTACTTTTTGTAGTGCCGCTAAAGCCCTTAAGATTACCCTGGACGACCCACTGACCTAAAACGCTACTATACGATATCAAAACTCTACCTACGAAAGCAGTGGAATCCTGCCTGTTACTGATTTTGACCATACTCTTTAAATCATTTTACACAAACCAAATCTTATTAGAATTTCAATTTATCCCTTCAATATCTACCCGACTCCATCTCAGATGTCCTCATCTGTGTAAAAACAAGGAGCCAATTAAACCAGATCTTTATCGCCAAAGATTTGTAGCGGGGGAGTCGACACGATGCTTAATTACGACTCCACTGTCTTACTAACTTTCTAAATAAAACTCTGATATTGGATTTTTTTCCGTTCGAACTTTTTGGTGCCCAGAATTTGAACTTCGAAAAAAAAAACTTACTTTAAAAAGTCGGTGTGAATTTAATTTTGGAACGCTTGATTTCATAGTGGTGGGATAGCCGTAGTAATTTGACGTCTTGCGTTCGGTTTTCAGATACCGAAAATTGGTTTTGCTTTTGTATCGAGAATCTGTAATCAGAAGCATTGATTTTGGTATTTGGTGCACGGTAAAAGCAAGGTAGGTTATGTCATAAAGCATTGAAAAAAAAAATTCATACGTATTTTTAAACGAATAAAAATTTTTTTTTCTTGAATTCACTTATCGACTTAAAAAACCCTAGACCGGCTAGAAAACCTTTTTTGCGCTTACAACACTGTCGTAGATACTAGAAGACGCTATTGTCTACATTTAACCCATCGTCGACATTTCCATTTATCACCGACGTAACTGTTATGAAACAGAGACAAATTACACTGCCGTCTACACTACTTTCCACCTCAAGCCTCAAACCATAGTCAAACCTGAACTCCGTATTTTTCTTTGCATAACCAAAAACAAACGAATAGTAGTGAGCACTGAACAAACAGATTTTAATTGAAAATGTTCAACAGCACAACTTCTAGAATTGTTATATGAAACGAAATTCTAATTTCATAGATTGAATGTTTAACATACGGGTCCACTATAATTTTGTGAATCGCCGAAATTTTCGCTGATCGCAGAACAGTACTGCAATCGGGTAGATGGAACCAGTAACTGTCCGTAATAACAATCCTTTTTCAATTCGGCCCGGTTCCTGCAGTGCGCGTTATACCTTCCTAATCGGGTTTTTACGGCCACCAACGGCTTGCGTTTTGTTTCTCTGTAGTTCCTTATTTGTTCTTTGTTTTTAGAAGTTATGTGAGGTGAGCTCATATTTTACGGTTTTTCGCTACTTTCCTGTATTTGAGTTAGTAAAGGAATTACGCAAAATACGCGCTTTGACGTGGAGTTGTGGACCCGTTATACAATACAATACAAATGGATTTTATTAGATGAATACTCGTTTGCGCAATAAATAAAACCTTTTAATTTTTTTTTGTATTACTGCCAAATTGATAATGATCTTCATTTTATTTTACATAAGGATCACACTGGGTTACAAGTTTCAAAGGTAAAATAACTGAATGGACTGTACATGTTTCATGTTTTTACCGTTACAAATTTAAATACTTCTATGGCTATTCAATGCATCAATCAACACAGTGTTTTGAGTGTGTTACATTGAGTTCTAATTCTAACGTATAACATGATTTTCTGACTACTGGTCTCACCAAGTGGTATCACCAAAGGACGTTGTACAACTGACGCCGGTGTCACTTTATTAAAACACATATT
This sequence comes from Xestia ashworthii, assembly GCA_950022955.1. Taxonomy (NCBI): domain Eukaryota; kingdom Metazoa; phylum Arthropoda; class Insecta; order Lepidoptera; family Noctuidae; genus Xestia; species Xestia ashworthii. The sequence continues at coordinate 17,475,735 of OX465569.1, forward strand.
TACTGCGTGGGAAGAGGCACAAGATGCCATAGGAATCTTCTGTGACCTTTCGAAGGCATTTGATTGCGTAAATCACGAAACCCTGATCTTGAAACTTGAGCATTACGGTTTAGGTAAACTTGCGCTCAGCTTAGTAAAATCGTATTTGAGTGATAGACAGCAGCAGGTCCAATCAATGTTGTCAATTCAATGGGTTTAAAAGTAGAAATGGGTGTACCACAAGGTTCGATATTGGGTCCCTTCCTCTTTTTAGTTTATATTAATGACTTACCCCATTTATTTAACAATCACCCGCAAATGGTGTTGTTTGCAGACGATGCTTCTTTTCTCTTCTTTAATATTTAGGATAAACAGACGTGCCACTAATCTTGACGACGTAAATAACGCCCTACTGCAGGTTCATAATTGGTTTACTGTAAATAATTTAGTTCTAAATGGGAAAAAAACTAAGTGCATCAGATTTGCTCTACCAAATGTCAAAAGTAGTGATTGTGACATAGTATTAAATCAAGAGAAACTAGAATTTGTCGATAAAACGATTTTCTTGGGAATCGCGCTCGATTCAAGGCTACAATGGGGTCCTCATTTAACATCTCTTGCAGGACGCCTAAGCAAATTTTTCTAACAGCAGCATATGCTGTTAGAAAAATCCGTCAATTTACCGATGTTGATACCGCGAGGGTAGTTTATTTTAGTTATTTTCATAGTATTATGTCATACGGTATTTTACTATGGGGACGGGCTGCAGACATCGAGTCTATATTTATTCGGCAGAAGAGAGCCATCAGAGCCATATATGATTTACGTAGACGCGACTCTCTAAGAGAGCTGTTTAAGGAAATTAATATCATGACAGTACCTTGTCAATACATCTATGAAAACATCATGTACGTTAGGAAAAATCTGCATTTATTCAGTAAAAGAGGTGACAGACACCACTATAATACTAGAAATAGGGACCAACTAGTTCAGCCAGGTTTCAGGCTTGCTAAAGTAGATTCCTCTTTCGTGGGGTACTGCTTAAAATCTATACATATAATAAAATCGTTGAGACCAAAAAATCTGTACATTGAAGATTTCAAAAAAAAAATCGACCAGGGTGACTTAAAATAAGTAACTGAACAAATTAAAACCATTTTTAAAATTTTTGTTTGTTTGTTTGTTTGTTTGTTTGTTTGTTTGTTTGTTTGTTTGTTTGAACGCGCATCACGTAAAAACTGCTGGACGGATTTTGATGAAAACTTCACTAATCTATTTAAATAAACTCAGAATAACATTTAGGCTATAGAAATTATGGAAAATTTTGGATAAAGGGGGTGAAAAGGGGGGGTAAAGTTTGTATGAAAAAAAAATTTTTGATTGTTCTAGAATCATGAAACTCAGAGTTAACTTATTATTAAAAATAAATAAATACCTGTTTCAGCATTTTTAAAAAAATTCATCCAGAGACGTAAAAAAGAGGGTTTTGTGTTTAAAATTAATTAACTTCATACACCTATAGAATAAAATCCAATGAAGTGTAAACCTTTAAAAGTTGCTACATATACTTCAAATCTAATACAAGTAAATATAATTTCTCAGTTTCCTTGAAATTTGATTTTTGAGGTGAAAATTGAATACGAACAAAATAGCGATTTAATGACTGACGATTTAGCTTTAGTGACTCATGAATCAACGCACAGCTTATACCGCTGATCGCAGAGACCTGAAACTAGCAAGGTGTGTTCTTTATATGATGTAGGCATCCGGTATAGATGAATTTTCCAAGATTGAACCCATAAGGGGGTAAAAAAGGGGGCAAAGTTTTTAAGAGACAACGTGATTCCTTGGTCCAATCTACTTGAAATTTTGCATAAACCTTTTAACAGAATTGATGGAAGACGTGTTTCGTATTTTATTGAAATGAACCCCTAACGGGGTTAAAAAAGGGTAAACAATTATTTTGGCCATGGCGCTGATTTGCTTCGAAGTTGATATCAATACTCAAAGCTTTTGATTTAAACTAGATTTTATTTTGACACATGTTTGAAAACTCAATTCGATTTTATTCAAAAAGGTTGAACTCACATAAAACCTTGGTGCTAATACTCTAAAATTGGAATGTCTCGAAAGTCACCGTATTATATTTGAAGGTTTCAAAGCTTTAGAGGTTATGCACTATTAAGACACGGCCTCATGGGACGTAGAGTAAAAAAATGGAAAAATTTTACACCTATGTGTGCAGCCGCCTGCAGTGAGCCAGCATGGGCCAGCTTTCGAGGGAAGCCTTTATTTGGAAAACCATAAGTATGAGCGATTAATGCAAAGATTTCCGAGAAATTAAATTGTTACCTACTTGAATCTACACAAATATTATTAAGCTGAAGAGTTTGTTTGTTTGGTTGAACGCGCTAATTTCAGGAAATGGTGGTTCGAGTTAAAAACATATTTTAGTGTTGGACAGCCCGTTCATCAAGGAAGGCTATCATCACCAATAGGAGCGGAGCATCAATGAAAAAATTCCCAAAAACTAAGATTTATTCCTTTTTCTTGGCTTCCGTTGCACGTACGAAGGAATTGTTCCTCTTAAGCATTAAAAAAAAAGTCCGCGATAGCATATGTCCATTTTTGAAGGTTGACTCACACTTTCTCTAACCCTCACTCGCAAACGAAGTTGCGCGGGTCAGCTAGTGTTACAATAAAATACCTCTCCACATTCTACAACTGAATGAGACGAAATTTAAATCTTGTGTAAAACGCACACTATGTAGTCAAGCATATTATAAGTTGGTGGATTACATTGATGATAAAAATGCTTGGCTCAATGCCGGTCCTGCTCCACAACCATTGGAGCAAACCAATTGATTCCCAGTCAAGTTATTGTGGAAGCAGCAGAAGATTGTAAAAAAGATCCTTGCATTGTATAGATTCCATATATTAGTATTATATAACTTCATAGCGTATGTGTGAGTACTACTGTAAAGCCACCATTTACATCTAGTTATTTTATTTTTTTTTAACTTGAATAAGCTTTGGCGGCTGAGAGAATGTCATGCTCACTCAAATGTCTCGGTGATGGTGGCGGGTGTGTGGGGTCATTTAGTTCCCTTCAATATGGTTGAGCTGAATGGTGCTGATACATGCGTCATGTTCGTGAACGGGCGCTGTCAATTGAGACTGGTCGACTCTCAGCTGCCACGGTTAATTTTAATTAATTTATTTTTTAAGTTGTTGATTTCATCTTTTCTCTGGACGCTCTTAATGTGCACGTCTGTCTACATCGTTCTCACATAATATGTATAATCACAACACGAATGATGTAACCAAGATTTTGTAACAATATTTTGATTTAAAAGAGTGTCCATGGAGTTTCTTGCCCGTTCTTCTCCATAGAGATCTACGATAGGGAATGGGCAACTACAGTACTTTCTCAAGTTATTATGCCTTGTGACTGTGACTGTAGCTTTCATTTAGTTTTGTATTTTTGACATTCAAAAGTGCCGTAATGGTCTTATTGAAATAAATGATTTGAGTTTGAGTTTGAGTTATCGTATTACCCAGCACTAACTGTGTTGTGGAGGTTAGATAGGCAGTCGCTCCATGTAAAATACTGGTATTCAGCTGCATCCGGTTAGGCTTCACGACTGTCTGGCAGTTTGAGTACTTTAAGCGACCTACCTAAATGTCCTATCTTTGGTATTGTTCGTCGTTTCGTTGAGCTCCTTGATTTAAAAGTCGAGCTACACGATAACTGACAAATGCTTGCACTGACTGGACAGGTCCACTCAAATCTGTATGGTTCTTTCTTCAGTAGACCATCTCAGACACTAATCTGCATGGTTCTCATGTGAGTTGAACAAGATTGTCTGGACTTTAAAAGAGACTATGACCTCTGAGTTTGTTTCGGCTGTTTGTTCTCAGAGTAGTCAGGTACGAAACACCGGCCCCATCTAGTTTAAAAAATAAGGACGTGTAAAAGTGTTTGTGAAAACCAATTTGCAAAATAAATATCATTTATCATTACTGGAAGCCGACCCTAACGTAGTTTGGAAAAGGCTAGGCAGATGATGATGAACGTGAAGTGTTTGTTTACACCCTGTATACTTGATTTACTAGTAAAATTATCTACTCTCTTATTCAGAGCATAAAAACATTATTTCATTTCAAAGGCATAAACTCTTGAAACACAGAGGTAATTTCGAATACTACATAAGTCTGCTAAAATTACTGCTCTCACGTTCTCTTACATTATCTAAATGCACATAATTTAGGAACAGTACGAAACTTTGCATTCACATAGTAATCTTGGCATACTTTTAGTCTCAAAGGAAACATTTATTTTTAGCTAAGAGGTAAAAAGCCCACCTGACGATAAGTGGTCATTCGAAAGGGTGTTGCCTTACCGAAAGATGAGCGAGTAATGACCTGAGCAAGTTGAGCGGAGTGAGTGCCAGGTGCTTTTAAATCCGGAAAAGTTTTGCATTTATAATGTTACAGATTCTGAAGCTTTTGCCACTGGGGTTTAACTTGGAATTTTGCTGAATAGTGCCTGTGTTTGTCAGGGAGTAAAACTGTGGCATTTTGATGGCGAGATTGGCAAATATTTGGCGAAACTAGCACGGGACAAAAAAGAAATGACCTGAGCAAGTTGAGCGGAGTGGGTGCCAAATGTTTTTAAATCCGATTCAGTTTTGCATTTATAATATCACAGAGTGAGATTCTGAAGCTTTTCCACTGGGGTTTATCTTAGTTTTTTTCGTCGTCTTACGAAACGATGAAAATAATCCTTACAAAGAAATGAGTGTTATCATGATCTAAGCAAGTAGCAATCATTTTGAAAACGTTTAATGGTATACAGGATCTGAACACACTCATCACGAAGCCGTCAACCAAGCATTCTATCCATCAAACTAAGTAATTTTACGCAAAAATTATTGCAGAGAAACGAAATTCTTTTTAGAAAATCACGTATTCAACTCAATGTACCGTACTCAAAACATGAACAACTGTCTCTCGGCTTCGTTAAGAGGTTTTTACACACTTTATATTGATACACATACTTATAGCAGGTTTGACATGAGTGTTACGTTAGCATATGTCAATCCTATACATTTTTAACTTTCCCACCATCGCTATCGCTGATAGAATATCAATTTGTCCTAGCTCATCTTACAGTATGACCTTAGCATATGCAAAGATCAGTCGAGTTTCTCACATGTTGCCTTTAGCAGAGTACTTGCTTAAAGGCTATTTTACTTAGCAACGATTTCGTTAGTGACTTTGTCCAAGATAGATGCATAATACATTTTCTTGTGAGTTTTCGTTTAGGGTTCTCCGTTCATGTAAATTTGTGAAGCCCATCAATCGAGATACGTTTTTGCTAAGGGTTTTTTTTAGTTACTGTTTTTTCAGTGTGTTTTTCGGTTATGATGTTGATTTTGTATATATTTTAGCTCTATTTATAGATACTTTATTATCTTAAACGTCATGGCTAATTATACTAAGTTAAACAGTTGTCTTAGAAAACCTTTTACAAATAATTTGCTGTTCAACGCAGTTTTAAATATTGCCCGTTAACCGTATGTGGTTGATTAATACTGCCCAAGAAATGATTGAAATTCAGCGCCATCTTCTCAAATAGTTGCTCATAAATGTTTCAAAATGCTGAGCATTTAAACCAGGCTTTGAAGGTCATCTGCATCTGAGTGCCCCTGTCTTATGTTACTTTTGTTCGGCGCAACACGGTTTCTTCTTCCATTCGCCTCTGTCAACCTTCAGACCGCAACGCTATCATCACCGCTCATTGTCATCGTCATCGCTTTATCTTTCATATCATTTGTACGGGCTTTGCTCACATGGGATGTGTACAAGAAATAAAATCACTGATTTGTGTCAGTTATGGATTGACAGTTCATTAGGTGAAACATTCAAATGGATAACACCTAATGGTGATTTGTGGCGGGCGTATTTAGCTTAGTCAGCGAATGCACATAAATCGGTGAAAGCAACTGCTTGTTCACGTAAAAACTACAACAATTGCTATCATCCATCTCTTGAAGGTCTAATTTATGATTATTTTTTGAAAGAATCCATTTCTTTTACAAAGCTAGCCAAGATTTCTACGAACCCTATAATAAGTAAAATGCCAACATAACTTGTGTAAACATAATAATATTGCTCTTTAACATCTGAAACCTGAAGAATACTCTTATATTTTTCGTGTATAACTCGAATGTCATGGCTCGGAGGAGACCTCGCGTTAATTTCTCTCAGTCGTATTACAATCGTGTAATATTATGCCGAGTGCGGTGCCGGAGGGCCTATTCGGATAATGAGTAAGTGGATAAAGTAACGTCAGACCTTTTCGTGGAGGAAAATAATGAAACTTGGACACGGGGGAGTAACAAATCACGATATTTTATGTTGATGTTAAAAATTGGAGGCGGAACAACAGCGATTTGGAAGCTGCGCAAAACCTTAGTTTTTTGTACCCTTTTACTTATCATTATCATTTATTTTATTTCGGACACTAAAAGATCCATAGATTGTTAGTAACATAATATTAAATAACTTAATTATCTAGTCTTAGTACACAATATTAACCTCTGCACAAGAAAAAATACAATTGGAGAGCTGTAGCTCTCCGCTCCAGTTCTTAGGATGCTGTTGCGACTATCTCTCACTCTACTGAGAAGCAAGGCACTTTTTAGGGTTCCGTAGCCAAATGGCAAAAACGGAACCCTTATAGATTCGTCATGTCTGTCTGTCTGTCCGTCCGTTTGTCACAGCCACTTTTTTCCGAAACTATAAGAACTATGCTGTTGAAACTTGGTAAGTAGATGTATTTTATGAACCGCATTAAGTTTTTCACACAAAAATAGAAAAAAAAACAATAAATTTTGGGGGTCACTGCAGAAGCGAGGTAGTCAGCAACATCCTGAAGGCATTATTATATTGGACAGGCAGGGCATCTAGCGACCTTTGGTGCAATTGACCAATATATTGCCTATGTACAGACACTAGCAGTAGGCCTGAGACCTGGCCTGGGATATTCATTATTATTAACAACTGTTACAATCAAGGAACAGCTGATTCTTTTTTCGCGATTTCAGCGTTCGTCTCTTAGTAAAAGTTGATCATGTGAAAGAATAAGAAGGTTTCGGGTAAACTTAAGCTTGCCTACTACGTATCATATGTAAAGTCCTGCAAAATACTTCCTCCCACGAGTAGAGGACACAAACGCAGAAAAAGGTTATAGAGAAATAAACATGAGAGGTCGGATAGGCAGCCGTAGTTGTTTCCTGTTAGACTGGAAGCCGATTCAAGCATAGTTGGGAACAGGTTTGACAGAATGATAACGACGAAACACTTAAAGTACTTACGGGATTTTATCCGTGCGTAGCGTCGAAATATCGGGTGCTCGAAAAAAAAAAGAAAATCACGGATATAATCCCAGTGAAGAACCGTGAAAGTCTAAAACAATGACGAAACAGTCTAGACGGTGAAACATATTTACGGTTTTTAGATTTTTCCCTTTATACAGTGTGTAAACCACCTCATCACAAAGCAGCCAGCCAAGCATTCTGTACATCAAAATAAGTAACTTTACGTAAAAATTATTGCTGGGAAACGACTTTTTTTTTGGGGTGATAAATCATGTTTTGTGGTATAACTCAATGCAACGCATTTAAAACATTGTGCTGATGGATGTATTGAATAGTACGGGGGTCGTAGAGGTGGTTAAAGTAAAAATCTTACAGTAAAAACTTGTATTTAAAAAAAAAAAACTTGTCAAAAAGTTGTAACTTTGACCCCCAATATCTCCGTAACTAGAAGGTTCCTAGGTATGGTGTAGAACAAAAAAATGAAAGCAATGACGGGGAAAACAAATGCCTTTTGGCTTTGTTAAGAAGTGCTTTTCACCCTTTATGTGCTGTGCTGCTTTACGACACAAGTAAAGAGAAAAATGTGGAAATTAAAAAAAGTTGAAAATTAACGTAAATTTAATAGGGACCTTATAGGGACTCAGTATCTGGTATAAATTTCAACTTGCTAGGTCCACCCGTTCCTGAGAAATAGGTGGTGACACACGGACAGACAGACGGATGCGAGATCTTATAAGGGTTCCTTTTTTTAACCGACTTCCAAAAAGGAGGAGGTTCTCTATTCGACTGTATGTATTTTTTTTTTTTTTTATTTTTTTTATGTATGTTACCCGATTACTCGAAGACGCCTAAACCGATTTGAAAAATTCTTTTTTTGTTTGAAAGGGTATACTTTCAAGTTGGTCCCATAGTCGCCAAGTCGGGATCTGATGATGGAATCTTGGCGAAATCGAGGGAACTCTTCAAATTTTATAGGATAACGTACAGCAATTTTTATATTTTCTACAACAAGTGAAGCATTTGCGTTTGATAAGAACCATTCTACCATCAGATCTGATGATGAAGCCAAGAGTCACGGAACTCCATAATGAGACAATGTATCCTAGTCGTGTTTGGGCTTGTTGTAATTGTAACGGTATGCACTTTCCATGTGAACCACTAAAAAGTGAAAAATAAAAACTTTTTTGCAAAAAATAAAACCGACTTCAAAAAGAAAAAGTGAAAAATAACTTTAGCTTCTGAAGTCGGTGACAAAAAAATTAAATCAATCATACAAACGTCACCGACTTCAGAAGCTAAAGTTATTTTTCACTTTTTCTTTTTGAAGTCGGTTTTATTTTTTGCAAAAAAGTTTTTTTACCTTTTGAGGTACGGCACCATAAAAAGAGTAATTTACAACGTAGTGGCTGACAGGGATGAATTGAAAAAGAAAACTTATTGTTCCGACTCCAAGTTACTTGAGACCAAGGGTAGGAAGATCATGTTGGTGTCCAATTCACGGCTCACTAGAATTATTAAAAAAAAAAAGTGAAACTGCACAGTCCAGTTTAAATTCTTAAGTAAATGTTGGTTGACTCTATTTTCTTTAAAAGCATAAAGTTTTTAAAGTTTACAGCGAACATAAAACGGACTTATGAAAGTCACAAAATGCGGAATATGCGTGCACTGAGACTTTCCTCCGACTATTTCGTGAAACTACATTTTTAGAGACAAAGTGGTTTTATGGGCATTTTCACGTTATGGCTTTATTTAAGAAAATCTAGGTTTCAGTGGTAGGTAAATCTTTTTATGTGTAAACAAATGGCTCCTGATTTTTCTATCACTTCTAAGGTCCATTTTCACCGAAAAGATAACGGTCTGTTAATCTAAAAACAGCTGTTGATGTGACATGTTCCCAAACAAAAATGTGTTTTAACCAGCTGTTTTTAGATAATCAGAGCGTCTTAATTATTTTAATTTGAATGGGTATGGACTAATATCGTTTTGAATCTGTTATTTGATGAGGTGAGGATGAAGTTACGGGGTTGAGGCCTCTGACAAATCTCTCATCTCTATTCTCGTTACAATAAAGTTGCGATTGAGTTGCTGATGTCTTCACTCAAATCTTCCTCACCAATCTTCCAGTGAGATGTTCTTGAGCCCCTCGGGTTATGAGTCGAGCTACACGATCACTGAAAAATGTTTTGCGCTGACTGGAAAGGTCCACTCAAATCTGTGGTTCTTTCTGCAAAATACGATCTCAGACACTAATCTGCATGGTCCTCATATGACTTGAACAATGTCTGGACTTTAAAAGAGAGAGTAACCTCCGAGTTTGTTTCGGCTTTTTCTTCTCAGAGTAGTCAGGTACGAAACACCACCCGCATCTAGCTTTAAAACATAACATGGCATGATGTGACGTGTTAAAGTGTTTTGTAAAACTATTTTTACAGAAACAAATATGATTTCTACATCACTTCTCTCTTATTTTTCCTTAACCACGCTAAGTTATGCTTCTTCCCTTAATTCCTTCAACTAATTACAATTTCTTCGATGTAAATACAAGTTCGATAGTAGAATTCTATCACATTAAGCGCTACGGAATACTGCTCTCAAACGAGTTGAGGCTCATTAAAATTTCACCCACTACCCATTTCACAGCGAGACTGAGCGAACGAATTATTAATTAATTGAAACAGTGAAAACCTATTTTTCTTACCTTCCTTCTTAAGTTTGGAACGAAGTTTTAAATTGGTGTTAATAGTTTTTCGTAATTGTAGGCTAATTAAGGTTTTTTTCTCCTAAACTTTTTGACCGCTATGGTCACATATATGTGACAAGCAAGCGCACGGCCTGTACATCAAACGACACAAGTATGTGACAAAATGGTTGTCGAAATTCTGATTTGGCATGGAAGGCGTTTATGCTCTGGCAGTCAAAAGGTTAATTAATGACGTAAGTTTTATCAGTATCCATCGCAATTGATACACAACATAATGTCCTGTCTGTAACCCTCGAAGGGTTAATTAGAGGTGTAACTAATTCTAGCGTACCTACATTTCACCTGTTGTATTTAAGTCGCATGTAAGCCTATTGCAATTGATAAAAGCTGTACAAAATTTTTAACAGAGCTTCATTCATTGTACATAATTATCATTTTGAACACGTATTTTTCTTTAAAAATATGGTTAGATATTAAAAAAACTTTTTTGCAAAAAATAAAACCGACTTCAAAAAGTGAAAAATAACTTTAGCTTCTGAAGTCGGTGACGTTTGTATGATTGATTTAATTTTTTTGTCACCGACTTCAGAAGCTAAAGTTATTTTTAACCGACTTCCAAAAAGGAGGAGGTTCTCTATTCGACTGTATGTATTTTTTTTTTTTTTTTTTTTTTTTTTTTTTATGTATGTTACCCGATTACTCGAAGACGCCTAAACCGTTGAAAAATTCTTTTTTTGTTTGAAAGGGTATACTTCCAAGTTGGTCCCATAGTCGCCAAGTCGGGATCTGATGATGGAATCTTGGCGAAATCGAGGGAACTCTTCAAATTTTATAGGATAACGTACAGCAATTTTTATATTTTCTACAACAAGTGAAGCATTTGCGTTTGATAAGAACCATTCTACCATCAGATCTGATGATGAAGCCAAGAGTCACGGAACTCCATAATGAGACAATGTATCCTAGTCGTGTTTGGGCAAATAACTTTAGCTTCTGAAGAAGCTAAAGTTATTTTTCACTTTTTCTTTTTGAAGTCGGTTTTATTTTTTGCAAAAAAGTTTTTATTTTTCACTTTTTATTGGTTCACATGGAAAGTGCATACCGTTACAATTACAACAAGCCCAAACACGACTAGGATACATTGTCTCATTATGGAGTTCCGTGACTCTTGGCTTCATCATCAGATCTGATGGTAGAATGGTTCTTATCAAACGCAAATGCTTCACTTGTTGTAGAAAATATAAAAATTGCTGTACGTTATCCTATAAAATTTGAAGAGTTCCCTCGATTTCGCCAAGGTTCCATCATCAGATCCCGACTTGGCGACTATGGGACCAACTTGGAAGTATACCCTTTCAAACAAAAAAAGAATTTTTCAAATCGGTTTAGGCGTCTTCGAGTAATCGGGTAACATACATAAAAAAAAAAAAAAAAAAAAAAAAAAAAAATACATACAGTCGAATAGAGAACCTCCTCCTTTTTGGAAGTCGGTTAAAAAGATGTCGTGAGTGCGAGTTTCAAAATCCGCTGGAGAAAAAATATACTTTTATCTCTCGCTTGGAATTTAAAAAAATCTCAGAAAATTTACAAAGGAAATAACCAGGACACTGCCTTGGAAATGTCGTAGAAAAATATGAATTTGTATTTTTAGTTTCGAAAATTTTCATAGCTAAGGCAGAGTTTTTTGTGTGTAAAATAGCGTATTATTTTAATACCTTCCGGCTCTTTGTGCCCTTTACGACGAAGGGGTTGTAAAAACAAAATAAAATTATAATTGTTACTTTCAGTTTAGAAAGGTTAGATGAACTTGAAAGTTGATAAGAAAGTCTTAAGCTCTCGGGGAGTTTTTATCTCAAATTAAAATTTTATCAGAGACTATCAGCACAAAACACAAATCAAAATTAGAATGAAATTGGAAAGTCCCACGTTGGGCGCCAACTACAAAAAAAAACCAAATACCCTCAATGAAAAAAAAATAAAAACAAACCCCGACCGCCCCCGGATAAACAAATAGTCTTTCTAAAAAGCGTAGTTGTACCAAAAAAAGGAGTTTATCTGGCGAAAATCCCCGAAATCCTGTAGCATTACCAACTACTACACAAGATTACTAAGTCCATCATGAAGATGGCTTGGAGCGTCTCGAAAGAACGCGCGGATATCCCTCAGTGTTTACCCGCAAACAAGTAACAACTGGCGATATTACTTCAATTTCTTCGACGGCTCTTATCTGCGGATACGAAATTGGACTTACGGATATTTGGGATAGCGAATAATTTTGGATGATTATGCCTATTTGTGGCAGATAAAAATGTTAAATAAGTAATTTTGGTGTGGAGGTTTTGGCTTAAAATTTTGAATGATTGAGCTTTTCTTATTTTCGTGTTAATCTGTAAGAAAAGATTTTAATTTTGCTCACAATTCTACTACTTTTATTTATTTTAATTAGAAGATGACTTTTTGAATAGTAGTTCATTGTTTCCAAAGTCATCTAAATTTTCTTTAAGAGGCCTGCGGAGCATGCGAATTTCATAACCAAAATGATTTGCAAATCAAACATATTCGTAAGGTCACTGTATTTATTTTGATTGGATTACAGAATACATAGGTTCCCAAACACATATTTTGTATGAACACCGATTTAAACAAGAGTTATGAGAAAAATAGATTTTCTATAGAAATTTTAAATTCTTCATATCTCGTCTTTATATCATTGTCCTTTCAAAATATTTATTTGGGAACATAGATATTCTATAATACAATCGAAATATATATGGCACCGTAAAATTGTCAAATACGTTATATTGTAATATATCTAGCGATATTGTAAAGTCTCGAATTATTGTCAAATGAACATACTGCTTACAATAAAACGCATTATTTTTCGTGAAATGCATGTGATGGTAGTCAAGTCACGCGGTGTGGAGTGAAGGAGGGGTCCCCCTTACCCAGTGGTACCACTCTCATGAAAAGATACTGTACCATTCCTGACAAATATCGATTAATATAACCTAACCTTAAAACACTTCATATTCCCCTAAAAAGCGTAGTCGACGGAGCCCCGCTTCGCGGGGCTCCTATTTCCGAGTGCAGGGTTTAAAGGAACCTAACTAACCTAACGGGGGGGTGCCCCAAGTCCCGTTTATGGGGGCAAGAGATACTTCCGAATGTTCAGTTGACAATAATTCGAGACTTTACAATATCGCTAGAGAGACACACGTTATATTGTAATATAACGGATTTGACAATTTTACGGTGACATATACACACTACCTTAAGAATATGTTTGATTTTCATATTATTTTGGTATTACGTTTGTATGAAAAGTGCATGCTCCCTTGCATGCGCATGGTCCCGTTATTTCGCAAAGCATTTTATATATAATCTGTTTACTAAAAAAGATTTGTATTTTGCCAGCCAATCTTCCAACCCGTATGTCGAGGTACTAAGGGCAATCTCAGAGTAGGGATGCGATACGAAATGCCCGCTGTGCCCAAGGGATCTCTGTCTGAAACCTCGCAGAGATATATAGGCCTGCAGGAAAATATTAACATGATTCGTTGTGGCTTCCTCGTTGAGATTCCACCAACGGAATTAGGTCCCAGCTCAAAGATCCTATCTCGAATGTGAGATGTGCTCGATTTTTGTTATTTTCCGTTAATAAGATTTTTCGGGCGTGCTTCGTTTTATTGGTAGACTGATTCGTCGTGTGTTTGGTGAAGATAGTTTGAATATGATAATATTCTCTTGATCGAATTTCGGTCTCGGGGGTCAATCTGAACGGAGACTAGTCACGCAACTGGTGCCCAGGAGATCTCACGCTCCTTTTCTTAACTTTTGTTTTAGGATGAGACGGCAATCCGAATCGACCAAGAGGGGATCAGACGAAGGACTAAGCTAGGTTTGACGTGCTTTCACGGCTAAATTCATGAACTAACACCTACGTCCCATGGAATGAAAGAAAGAAAGAAAGAAAAAGCATTTATAAGCCCGCACAGGACAAAACACATCAAAATTATTAGTATTTAAAACTTACTAATAAAAATTAAACAGATAAAAAATATGAAAACGTAGGTAAGTACGTAGGTATAAGACCACAGAACGCTACCTGCTATGATCTTTAGGCTGGAAACAGTGCTCGACCGACGGTCAGCGCTGACCGTCGGTCGACGTAGCTATATCTACTTATGCAAGTCTATGAATGCGCACACAGCTACGCTGACGGTATGCAAACCAAATCACGCGCGTACCGTCATATATAGCTACGCCGACCGACGGTCAGCGCTGACCGTCGATCGAGCACTGTTTCCAGCCTCATGCCTGAATTCTTGTCGCGCTGACGGTAAGTCGCGTACGGTCGGTCGTGACGTCAGCGAGAACAAAATGCGGCAGTCGGTCGCCGCTGACGTCAGCGTCGCAGTAAGGTGCTTTATAGAACACAATGTATACTCGAACGCGACCCACCGTGCGCGACCGACTCTCTCCGGGATCGCTCCCAATTTCATGAAACTTAAATATAACTTGCGAATTGCGGGTGTGTTGTTAAGTAAACCCCTGCCTAACCTTTTGGGGGTTACAGGCGTGATGTTATGTAATGTTATGTTACATAATTGTTATTGCTGAAAGAAGTGCTGAACGATAACTTCCGAGTATAACATCAGCTGCAATGCCAACTAGGACATTCGTGGACTGCCTAAGATAAAAGTTGACCTAGAGAAAAAGAGCAAAAGCGTCACGCAATTTCATTTTCACAGTGAAAAAGTAAAGAATATCTATGTTACCCCCAGGGTTAAAGTTATTAAAGTAACAAAACTTTCAATATGATTCAAACTTCTACTTGGCAGCATTTTTCTTAAATCTTGGCACTTGGCAGTATTTCGCGAAGTTTCCACTAAAGGGATTAAGACTTCTTGTAACGTTTCGAAGTAAATGGCGCGTTAAAACGGTGGTCGCTCTTTAATATTCCTTTCTACTCCATTTAGTTGTGATCAAATAGTGGAAAAATACATCTAGATTTTCTATACAGACGGCTGGAGGAAAATGTCTTAGATGATAGTGTTTTGATATCTGTCTCTAGGTTACTTCTTCCATTTATAGTCTGTGTACAATTAAACTTGATTAACATGACAGTTGACAGCTGTCAAATTGCGAGGACTAGTAGGTTTTGGTCATATCGAATTAACAAATACCAATTGTTTGTTTATGCAGTCTGTATTCTTTTTTGTCAGCCTCTTTGATTGTCCCAGTGCTGGGACCTGTCACCTTTTATCAACCGGGCACCAATCCGCAAGAGCACCAAGTTTACCGACGTAGCCTGCAGAATTGCCAAACTTAAGTGGCAGTGGGCAGGTCATAATTATTGCTCGAAGAACGGATGGCCGAAAAGTTCTGAAGTGGCGACCGCGAACTGGAAGACGTTGCGTTGGAAGATCTTCCACTAGGTGGAACGATGACCTGGTGAATTTTGCAGAAATCCGCTGGATTCGAGTCTCAAGGGATCGGTCTATGTGGCGACACTTGGGAAAGGCCTATGTGCAGCAGTGGACGTCTTTTGGCTGAAATGATGATGATGGGCACCTATCCGGATCCGGAGAGTGTTATTACACTTTGCCTGACCCGGCAATCGAATCCAGGACCTCATGATTAGCAGTCCATAACCAAACTGACTACAAGCTCTCTCACAACTTCCTTAACATAACAACAGAATTATCGTAGAAAAAAAAAACATGTGGGGCAGCAGGGGTATTAGCGGAGAGAGGTGAAAACTAAAACTTGTGAATTGCATCGTCGAGCTGTGAGCATTTTTTTTTTTAATTTACGTGTTCTTTTCCTATATCCCCCATCCCCTCCCCCCGCAAGCCCCCCCCATTCGTAGCACTGCTACGGGTTGTGCCCAGCGCACGCCTATGTGTTGCTACGCCGTAGCGAATTGGCTACGAGTGCTACGAAAAGGGAACGTGACGGTCACGCGAATTCCATGTTTTTTTTTTAACACAAAAAGAGCTCAACGCGTCTAAAGTAGTTTTCACTTCAAAAAACCCTGCTTATAATAACAGTGTAGAAAAACAAACTAAAAACTACTCCCGGAGCGAACCGCTACAAAATAAATTATGAAAGTTATTGTTTCAGTTCTTATGTTAAATTATACAGGAGCAATCAATCTAAAACTTAACCGTTAGAGAAATTAAACTACAACGGTTAACTCAAGCCTTAATTGATGGCGTCTCGGTTAAATTTGGACAGTTAAACAATGTTGGCGAATCTAATTTGCGTTCGGTATAATTTATCAAAATTAACTCTGTGTTATTTTAGTTGGTTCAAGTATGTAGTTCTATGTTAACGGGGTGCGGTAACTGGTAGTTTATACTTTAGGTTTGTTTCAGAATAATATACAGGGTGTAAATAGACTCATCACGAAGCCGTCAACCAAACATTCTGTACCTACATCAAACTAAGTAAGTTAACGCAAAAAATATTGTTCGGAAACAACTTTCCTTTTTGGGGTGAAAAATCACATTTTCCGATAAAACTCGAACGTATTGCACTCAAAACATTGTGCTGGTGGATGGATTTGATAGTATGTCGTGGAGGTGTTTAAGGAAAGTTTTTTTTTTACATTAGGAACATTGTTCAATAACTGGTCACTCCGTCTGGCGGGTTCGAATCTCAGCCGGAACGAATTGAGGTGAACCTCGGTGGCAAATGAAAAATTGGATGATCTTGAACTTATGCATTGCCTGACGCTGTTATTTCAGAATGACAGAATATTAATTCCTCGAATAGATTAATTACAATGATTGTGAACCATGCGTTGGACAAATTTTCTTGAGAGACAATTTTGATGAGTGACCCCTCCGAAACGGCTTGATCGATTTTGAGTGTTTTTTTTTTTTGGTGTATTTGGTAGTTATAAGAATATAAGAGCTCGTGGCTAAATAATTACAGCCGCTCGGGTCGATCTTGAGGTTAAGCCGTGCTTGCCTATGTTGGTCTGTGGATGGGTGACCACCCTTACATACCGAGTTTCCTCCGTGCCTCGGAAAGCACGTTAAGATTTTGGTCCCGGCTGTCATTTGTAGATCTTTGACAGTCGTAACAGGTACCTAGTCAGTGACCCAAAATGTCTGACAACCAGTCTTACCAAGGGGTATCGTATTATCCAGTACTAACTGGGTTGTGGAGGTCAGATAGGCAGTCGCTCCATGTAAAATACTGGTGTTCAGCTGCATCCGGTTAGACTGGAAGCCAACCCCAACATAGTTGGGAAAAAGCTAAGCAGATGAGTAGGTCTAAGAATAGGTCGTAGGTTATTTCCCACACATACACATTAAAATTTCCACGAATATGTATTTCTGTTACCGCTACAAAAATAATAAAAATATATACTTTTTGAAGTATTCATGTGCAAGTCCGACTGTTTTAATTTGACCGTAAACTTTTTATTTGTCTGAACCTAAAATACAGTCAATAAGTTTCAAATATTCAGAATCGATTTGATTAAAACAATCGGACGGACGGAAGCATCGATTAAAATAGGTTCCAGTTTCAAGCTAAAAAGTTAGCCTTTTCCTGTACCATAGATAATATGCATGAACGTTGAATAGCTGGGAGAATTAAAAAAGTTGTTATAGTCCGGGAGGTACAGTTGCAAACAAAAAAGTGATAGTAAGCCCGCTGATATTGTCATCAAAAGTTGACCTTATATTACCAATAAGTGGACCAACCGCCAGCTGCTCAAGTGGCGTTGGGTGTAGACTGTAGGATTGGTAGATTACGGAAATTCTGAAAATAAATAAAAAAATAAGTCAGACAACTTCCGCAAACTCCCAATTCTACACCCACCGCGGGTGCGTCAGCAGACGCTGGGTTTGTTTGTTTGTTCAATTCTATTGAACAAGATGGCAACCGATCGGCGTAAAAATACTACCTAAAATGCAACGCTACCTCCCAGACTATTAGCCAGTAGCTTTGTAGGCTAAAGTTGGCTTTATAGGGTAGGTCGTTTTGGAGGACGGAACGATTAACAAGTTCAATAAAATTAAGATCATAGATTTTCATGTCTTAGTTGAAGATCTTATCATTTGTCAAATACTTTTGTAATTATGAGCGGATTAAATAAATAAAATGTTACATAAAAATAAAATAACGCCTGTTATTCCTGAATTGTTAGTCAGAGGTGTACCGAATAGTACGTACATCTATAGGTTGACAGGTAATTAGTGTACGAAACTTTAACACGATATTGTGCTCATGATAACAAACAACTTTTACTATGGGACCAACCCTGAAATCGCGAAAAAAATATCAGCTGTTCGGTACATTTATGTTCGCCTAATGTACTGAACACCTGACTTTTTTTTTTGCGATTTCGGCTTGATGCCATAGTAAAAGTTGTTTGTTATCATGAGCACAAATCACGTGTTAAAGTACCGTACACTAATTGCCAGTCACCCTATATATTTCGCCAGTTATGTTCAAGTCCCAAGTAACAGAGGTAGCGCCCATTGCCATCAACTGGGCATGAATACAGCCTCCGCTGCTGCTGTTGAGAAATTCCTGATGGAAAAACTTAATAACACTGGCCGACCCGGGAATCAAACCCAGGACCTCATCATCAGCATTCGTGCTTTCAACCACTAGACCAACGAGGCAGTCTCTTACAGTAGGGGCCGAGCCAATTGACATCAACTCGATGGGTTTCTTTTCATAGTCATCATCATAATCATTTCAGCCGAAAGACATCCACTGCCGGACATAGGCCTCCCCTAAGTTTCCATTGACCGGACCCGTGCGACTTGCATCCAGCGGATTCCCGCAACCTTCACCAGGTCATCGGTCCACCTAGTGGGAGGTCTTCCAACGCAACGTCTTCCGGTTCGCGGTCGCCATTCAAGAACCTTTCGGCCCCATTTTATAGTACTTTCAAGAAAACTCAAATCAGTGTAAAAGTTAGGAACAAAACGAAAATAGGACTTAAAAAACTTTTTTACAAAAAATAAAACCGACTTCACACAAAAAAGTGAAAAATAACTTTAGCTTCAGAAGTCGGTGACCTTGATTTGATTGATTTAGTTTTTTTGTCACCGACTTCTGAAGCTAAAGTTATTTTTCACTTTTTTGTGTGAAGTCGGTTTTATTTTTTGTAAAAAAGTTTTTATTTTTCACTTTTTAGTGGTTCACATGTGCATACCCTTTCACAGCGTACCAGCGTGATTTTTTGTTATGAACTGGTGTAAAAAATAGACAGACATGAGATTTCAGCAATCCCAGTAAGAGACACACATTAGCTACATTTAATGAGGAGTTCCGTTGCCTTTCTCCGAAGTTTTTCATCTAATCTTTACCAAATTTAAATGGGATCACTCCGAGAAAGTAGTCTTTCTAAAACTACCCAAATCGCTTCTGGTGTGCCTATAAAATTTGAAAAGTTCTCTCTTTTTCTCCAGGATCCCATTATCAGGATCCTGACTTGATGATTATGGGACCTTCTGGGAAGTATACCCTTTCAAACAATTAAAAAACAAATTCGGTCCAGTCATCTTCGAGTAATCGGGGAACATTGAATTGAGAACCTTCTCCTTTTTGAAGTCGGTTAATAACGACGTTATGGTACGTGACCCAAATATCCGGATAGCCTTTAAAAGATTTGGCCGAGTATCGTTAATTTGCTTCTAAGAATTGAAGAGCTCCGTTCCTTTGTCATGGATCCCATAATCAGAACCTAACCAAATTCTCATCAAACTACCCTTGAAGTACCCTTGCCAATAAAATAAAATAAAACAATACATGTCAAGGTAATAGGCTTATCCCCAATAAATGGAACTTAATACACCTAACTGTCGAAATCTGGGAATATTGTACACATCTGCGTACCCCCTCAGAGCATACAGGCGTGATGTTACGTCATGATGCTGTATAAACAATAAACATTCAAGCGATTGCAGCAGTTACTGCAGATTTGCCGTGTATTTTTGAAGAGTTCCATTGTATATCTCCGAAGATCCGGATCAGATCTTCAGCAAATTAAAATATAACCACACGGGAAGCACCAGCTTTCAAATTAAAAAAGAATCATCAAACTCGGTTCACCCAGTCGAAAGTACTGAGGTAACAAACACTGTCGAAATCTGGGTGTACTGTACACATCTGCGTACCCCCTCAGAGCATACAGGCGTGATATTACGTCATGATGTTGTATAAACAATAAACCTACAAGCTACAACAGCAATCACTGCAGATTTGCCGTACATTTTTGAGGAGTTCCATTGTATATCTCCGAAGACCAGCACCAGATCTTCAGCAAATTAAAATGGGACCACATGGGAAGCACCAGCTTTCAAATAAAAAAAGAATCATCAAAATCGGTTCACTCAGTCGAAAGTTATGAGGTAACAAACACAAAAAAAAAAAAAAAAAAAAAAAAAAAAACATACAGACGAATTGATAACCTCCTCTTTTTGGAAGTCGGTTAAAAACGACTATCTTTCACGCCAGTCCTTCCTTTTACACAAAAAAACCAAGCATCTGCCATTAATTGCGGCATAACTATTTTAATTAAAAGGTATAACTGAGGACATTGTAAAAATGTTGAGACGAAGCAACAAAGTAGCGAACTGTGTAGTGAAACTCTAATTACCGACGTTGAGCTCTTTCGACCTTATGCAGGAACTAGTATTACTTAGTATCTCAGCGTGAATTGGATATGGCAGCAAAATGTTAGTGTATTTTTGAAGATAAAAGTTCTTTAGTTTGCGTTGAGCACTTTTGAGTAAACAAAACTCATGGAACTCGCGTGACCGTCACCTAACGCTTCGTAGCACTCGTAGCCGATCCGGTACGACTTTTCTTTTCTGTCAGCAGTCCCCAAAATCTGCCGAACTGTTTTTTTCCAAGATATGCTGTCATCATCATCTTCTTACACTTGTCTCATTCTGTTTAAAGTCCATTTTCCCCTGTCAGACGTCACGGCATCATTTACTCGTTTCTCTTTCATATCACACAATCCATCCACCTTTTCTTTGGCCTTCCTCTCCCTCTCCATCCAACAACATCCATGTCCATAACTCTTTTTCCAAGATGTGTTGTATTCTTTTATGAACGTGATCGCCTTTTGTTTAATACGACTTTTGCTATTACAAAAGGTTCGCCCCATATTACGTGGGACTTACGTACGTACTCGGTATCAAAAAACAAATATATTAAAAAAAAAAAAAAATTTTTTCAAGCATTTTTAGTTTTTACATAAAAAAAACATTGCCAGTCCAAAGTCTGCAAAATGTGATTTGAAAGGTAGAATCAGCTGTCTACGTTTGCACTGTCGCAGGGGTGAACGACCACGTGCGCGGCGCCCTGCACGGTGCAGTCACAGTACAGTCAAGTGCGCATTTTCAATAATTTTGTGCGCAGTGAAAATATTGCTTATCTTTGAAACGGATCGTTACTTATATAAATTTTTTTCGTGATTATTTTTTATTTGTGATTCCAAACAACTCGTCAAGTTTCTTGCAGTTCATTTTTTAACACCTTATACAACGTGTAACAGAAAGGGTATAGTCACATGAAAGGGTGTGCTACAGACCATCAAACTGAACAACTTTCTCCATAGAACCACCATCGTAATCGCGAAAAAAAATTCAACGGCCCCATACTAAATTCTAATACCTACTCGACCAAATGTATGAAACAGCTGATTATTTTTTTTACGATTACGATGGTGGTCCCATAGAGAAAGTTGTTCAGTTTGATGGTCTGTAGCACACCCTTTCATATGACTATACCCTTTCTGTTACACGTTGTATAACTGGTGAAATGTGAGTGTTCTAATAAGTACGCCTTTGCCGAACCTTTCGAGCACTACAGGCGTAATGTTATTTGATTAAAATGTCACATCCAAAATTCATACTTTTCCAACATCCGAACTTCGCCGACGAACAAGAAAATTAACTAGCAACAAATTCATTCATTGACATAGAGAGCGAATCTGCATCGTCTGCACCACTCCATTTAAAACGAAACGAAACCGTATAGAAATTAATGGAAAAACTCTAATTGGACCTAAATGGAACAAGTCCTATATTCGTAGAATTAGTTTCAACACTATTCCTCGGATTAGATTTCGTAAAGGTTTTTTTTTCTTTTGTACGAAAGGGATTTGGTTAATACTGTATCTGTTCTAGATTCGAATTGAATTTGAAAACTATTTTTGTTTTAGAACCTGGGTTTTTTAGTTTTAGGTGTGTAACTATATTCATTTTGTTATTTGACATGTTCTGGCAAAAATTAGAAACTTACGTCCCCTTTGAAATCTATATTTTGAAAACTCCGTCCTCAATGGTCCACCTTCGATCTATTAGTAACAAGTGTAAAAATGTCTTAAAACCCCAAGAGTTTTCGGGTGATTTTAGGGTGTAGTTTATGGGTGAATATTTTGAATATATTTTTGGTGTTGTTAATCTATAACAATATAATAATATTCCAGCCTATTACTGTCCCACTGCTGGGCAAAGGCCTTTTCTCGTACAGAGAAGGCACGAGCATTGATTACCACGTTTGCTCAAGACGGGTTCGCCATTGCAGAGTAATAACAATGAGTATCTTTAGCTTTCGTCTGAATTTCTAAAACTCTGACAACCATGGTCTTACCAAGGGGTATCGTACGAGTATCATCCAGTAGTAACTAGGTTGTGGAGATTAGATGAGATGAGGCAGTCTCTCCATATAAAATACTGATATTCAGCTGCATCCGGTAAGACTGGAACCGACCCCATGTTACCCATAGTTGGGAAAAAGGCTTGAATGATGATTTTTCGTCTGTGTTTGGGCTCGGTTGATGGCGATAGACTTGTCACTTATTCCATGGAACTTAAATATAGGTGGCGAAATGTACGAGTTGATTTACTTCATCATCACCCTACTAATGTTCCCGCTGGGATACACGCCAGGAGGCCTGTATCTTGTGTTCTGGGCCCACGTGGTAGATTATTATAGCCCATTTCCTCTCAAAGAGAGGATTCTATGACAGGGAGTGGGCTATAATCCACCACGCGGGCCCAGTGCGGATTGGTAGATGTCACATGTCTTCGAATTTGTGGTTCTAGGACATGCTTATACTATAGCTGTAGGTACCTCTGTCTAACTGTTTGTGAATTACAAGCGTGATGCTTTGAGTTGTCAAGCCGAAATTAAATCTTTAATTTTAATGCCTTTTGTAGATTTATAGGTTTCAATGACAACAGTTAAGATATTTGGCCGAAGAACAGTATTCTAGAAAAATACATAAGTTGGGAACGTTTCATCTTGTTAAAACTTTTAAAATAGAAAAGTTTTTACAGCTAGAGTCGCTAGCAAAGTTACACATCAATATTCTCTGAGTAATATGAATATAATACGGAAACAAAATTTAGAATAGAATAATAATTTATTGTGGTTTTAGGTGGGAAATACAGGTGGTAAAATTGATAAAAGTGTCCCACACCACAATCTTAGGGTGTACAATAGTAGTTCAAAAGAAAATTTAATTTAATTTTGAATGTAGATTCTAAAGTAACTAGCACTTGTGCTGTCCTTTTTTTACGGATAGGAAATCATCAAATAACTTCTTCACTCTGGGCGGACCGGGAGGGTGTGTAGGCTTTTACTGACTAAAACCCATCCATGTTCCTTCCTCGCCCTTTATGTTCCGGGGCCACGGTATCTCTTTCGAACAGTCCCGCAGCCCCGGCAGGACCCTGCAGCCCGGGCATGGCACTTATGCTGTCCTCAGGCTATGTGGAGTGACCATCTTCGAAGGGTGACCGTTGGCACTTGAATAGGAGTGCTGCTGGGACGTAACCTCCTCTCTGAGAGAAAGCGGGTCGTAATCCGTCTCAAAGTCCCAGTGCGGATGGGTGGGTGCGCGCAATCTGCCACCGACATCGACAGATTTCTAAAGAAGTCTGTGAACGCGCTTCAACAATCTAATTATGAACTAGTAATTTATGGTTTCCGGTTGCAGTCATTTTCGGACCTGCAGTGGTACTTTTCAGTGCAATCCCCATATTTAATATAATTTCACTATCAGGACGACAGAATAAGCTAGGAGATTTCACACTCAATCACGTCACAATCTTCATGAATATTATACAGGAATCGAGATTTTAAACGGTAAGGAGACTGACATAAAAATAAAAAAAATGCTAGAAACAGAAATTAGTCATCTCTGTATGCTAATGATGCCTTTTCTGAGAAAACTGTCACAGCCGAACTCCTTTCCAAGCTTTTCAAAAGCCACAAACAACAGTGGCTAAAACAGTGCAGAACATCGTCATTACGTAGAATATAATAATAGCAAAGCATTCTCCAAAGTGGCAGTTCGCACTACAAAGCGCATATACATATTGTATTTAATTTGCATCAAGTGGGATCACTAAAACCGTTACTAACGCAAATCTACAAATTGCATTCAAACGAGAATCCTTCCTGCATGTACCAGGGCGTCAGAATGAGGTAGGAGACTTCACACTCAATAACAAACTGCGTCCACGAGTCCACAGTTTTTGCTGGTCTCCGCTAATTGATCACTGCTCATTGGTTCACAAACTTTGCCTCGGTGCAGCTGATTTATTTAGTTCCCAGTTTCAGAGTGCGACAAGTATTTGAATTTGATGTTTTTTGTACTGTTTGTACGAAGTTAGGACTTATTTTTGAATAGTTTTTTTTTTGGCGGGCGTAATGTAATCGATTTGTGATTCGTCGGGCTAGTGCTTAGCATGGTCCTGGGTTTGTTTTTCGGGTCGCGAAAAATATTATAAGGTTTATTCATCTGAAATTGCTTAGTAACTTGAACAAAATTGGGGAGTGGTGTATGTGCTATATAATGTTAGTGGTAAACCGTATGTTACGGACGACGTCGCTTCATAATAAATAATGATTGTATGAAATGTAAATAATGATGATTACCTAAGTAGATTTTAAGTAGATATAAGGATGATTAAATAAAAACCATTTGAAAGTAGGGAAATCTTTATTATAATTCGAATAAGGCTGTTTTATTATCCTATAGTAAGTAAGAGATCAAACATGACGATGTAAAGTGGACGCGAGCACGATCCGAGCAGGTTCGGACAAGTCGGAACCTGTTCGGAGGCCATCACTAGTGAACTCTGACAAAACGCGATATGATTGGTCGAAAGGAATATATTCTGTTGTATTACGCTCGCCTCCACCCACTACTTGCACTATGCAAAAATGGAATATAAACAGGACGGTTTGTTGCGAAATTGGTAGTTCAGCAGCAGTGTTCTCTCAAGCAACTCCGAAGCAACAAGCCGATCCTGAAAAGTGCAGTACAAATTGTGAATCAAGATTTAATGAAGATTCTGAAGAAATACATTCAACTTACCATCAAGTCAGGCGTTTCATTCCTAGGGAAAAATACAGTCCACCTCGACAGTTTGGTCCTTCGAGCCGGATTTATTTGGATCATCGCTCGCCCGACAAGTTGAAGACAAGAACCTAGTGCAGTGTTCCTGAAAAATGAAGACTAGAAGTGTTGCGGCCAAAGAAAGTGAGGCGGAATCGGGATACGACAGCCGACGTCCTCGAACATTCGAAGAGCCGCCAAGATCGCCTTCAACTATTGCGCCCGCGTTGCCGCGTACCCAATATGAAGTGCCCGCAAGTGGAATCGACAGTGCCGCGCCCGCCGCCGCCGCCGCCGCGTCAGTGACCGCACCCCCCGCCACCGCCGGGACGGGAAGAGTTGTGCCGCCGTTCGATGGTGCGTCCGCCGCGCTTACCGCACCCGCTCCACGCCGCGTACCGGCGAGTCGAGCAACCGCGATCGCGAGTGTAACAATGCGTGAAGAACAGCTCGCCACTCCAAGCACGTCGTTCCAGCCAAGAATACAGGACTCTGCCAGGACAATGACGGCAAATATGTCAGTGAGAGACACCGCAAGTACGATAAGATCAAGAAGATCTTACAGCAGTGATGTGGCAAGGGTTAAACTAGCAGAATACGAGGCACAGAGAAGAATTGCTGCAATTAGGAACGAGCAATTGGAAATTGAAAAGGCTCTAGTGAACAAACGGTTTGAATATGAAGTGTCGGCGATAGAAGCAGAGGCAGAGGCTCGTGAAGAGGGCTCCGGACATAGGAGTGAAGACAGGGTGGATGAGTGGCTGCAAAGTATTGACCAAGGCCACCCACCAGTCACCGAAGAGAGAACTCAGCCGCCGCACCCCGCCGCCCAACAAACCGCCGCAGAGCCGAACACTTGTGTCGACGCTATGACGCCTGCCATGCCACGTAGAAGACAACGTTCGACCTCACGTTCGCCCACAAGAGGGGAACGTCGAGTAGGAAGAGGCATCGAACAACTGGCCGACACGCTGGACAAAATGATGCGTGTACGCCCGCCGCCACGACAAGTGACAGAACTACCCTTGTTCACCGGAGCGGCTACGGAATGGTTGCCATTCAAGGCAGCTTATGAAGATTCATCGAGTGTCTACAAATTCACCGCGATGGAAAACTTAGCGAGACTGAGGAACTGCATCAGAGGTCCAGCAAAGGAAGCAGTCTCCGCGCTCTTGTACTCTGCGTCTGACCCACGGACAATTATGAAGACGCTAGAACAATATTATGGAAGGCCGGAGATATTAATGGACCATGTGATGGAAGACGTAAAGAAGCTGCCTCGGCTCACTAGTGTGGCAAGTGAACTAAACTCGTTCGCAGTGAAGCTACAGAACATAGTGTGTGTGCTATCCAATATGGACAACCGTGGATACCTGTGGAACCCGATGTTAGTGCGTGAAGTCGTGGACAAGCTGAGCCCGCACGTAAAATCAAGATGGTGCGACTACGCTTCTGAAGCAGTGGAAACGTCACGTGAGTCTGAAATTGTATTATTATCTCGGTTCCTGATGCGGGAGGCTGACCGTGCTATGAGGTACGCCTTCACAAACCCGACGCCCACGCCCGCACCAAAGAGGGAACAGAAAAATGTGGTGCAAGCAAGCGCAAAAAGAAAAGCGGGCAGAGAAGTAATTTACGCCACGACTGAAAAAGAAGAAGAAAAGAAACATGTATGTTTATGTTGTGCTGGTGACCATGAAGTGCCTAAGTGCGCCAAGTTTCTGAAGATGAGTGTCGACGACAGGTGGGAATGGGCACGAACAGAGAAAGTGTGCTTCAAATGTGTCAATAATCGCCACCGACGAGAGCACTGTCGAGCCAAGCGATGCGGCAAAGAAAAGTGCACCCGCCCGCATCACGCGCTGCTCCACAAAGAGATGTCGCAACAAGACATAAAAGAAAAGGCGACAGATGTCGAACCGGCAGCAGAGTCCGTGATGGCTGTCTCAGCAAACAGTGACGCACCGCATCGCGTACTGCTTAAAATGTGCCCCGTTGTTTTAAAAGGACCAGGCGGTCAAGTGAGCACGTTCGCGCTAATGGACGAAGGGTCGACGACCTCACTCATCGACGAAGATATAACACGCCGTATCCAAGTGAGGGGACCAGTCTCTACACTCAAAATACAAGGAGTGACCTCACAGCCACACGAAGAAAGCAGTCAAGAGGTCAAATTACAAATTCGTGGTCAAGACGGCGACTTTCAAGAATTACGCGCACGAACGATGAAGGATCTACGACTTCGTGGTCAAACAGTGGATAGATCGATGTTAATAAAATATCCACACCTCCGAGACATGCAAAAGGACGCATTCTTTGACGAAGCCACACCGAAAGTATTGATAGGTGCGGACAATTGGCACCTGATTGTGACGCGAAAACTACGCATGGGAAAGAAGAACGAGCCTGCGGCCTCGTATACCCAACTAGGATGGGTAATTCATGGGACGGCGCCGCGCTCAGCGTTGACTCAAAAGGAGGGTCAACTAGTGCTTCACATATACGACGTATCTGCGAACAAACAGGCAGAAGATGTACGACACGTGGAAGAACTAGTGAAAGCACACTTCAGGATTGATGCCCTAGGAGTCTCCCTGGCGAAGAAAGTCAGACCGGAAGATCAAAAGGCAATCGACGTGGTCCAACGAACAATGAGGAAGGTTGGTGAACACTTCGAAGTGGGTCTGCCATGGCGAGACGAAGATGCTCCGATGCCCAATAATTATCACTGCGCCGTGAAGAGACTAAAAATGATAGAAATGAAGATGGACTTCTCTTCGGACTTCGCTGCACAGTATCGCGCTCAAGTAAGAAACCTCCTCGATAAAGGTTATGCTCAAGAGTGCGATGGACAAGAGGAAGAAAACAAGAAAGTATGGTACCTGCCGCACTTCCCGGTCGTGAATCCTAACAAGCCGGGGAAGATGCGTCTGGTTTTCGACGCGGCACACCGATACAGCGGAGTGTGCCTCAATGATCACTTGCTGGAGGGACCTGACCTCCTGAGATCGCTACCAGGAATCCTATTCAGATTCAGAGAACGTCGAGTAGCTGTGACGGCAGACATTCAAGAGATGTTCCTCCAAGTGAAAATAAGACCACAAGACCAAGCAGCTCAAATGTTCCTCTGGCGAGATGAAGAGCGTGACAAGCCACCGAAGAAGTACAAGATGGTTTCAATGATCTTCGGGGCCTCGTGCTCGCCTTTCATCGCGCACTCGGTGAGAGATGCCAACGCGAGACTGTACGCACAAGCATACCCTGACGCTGTGCAAGCCGTAACATCAAGCCACTACATGGACGACTACGTCGATAGCTTCGCGACAGAGGAAGAAGCTATAAGAACAGCACAAGAGGTCATGAAGATACATGAGAACGCACACTTCAACCTCCGTGGATGGTGCTCTAACAGGCCTAATGTGGTGGACAACGTGGCTAAAGAAAAGCAAGTGCTCAACGCCGAAGTGAAGCTTGGTCAGAGACAAGAAAACTCCGATAAGACGCTCGGCTTGCTCTGGCATACGGAACGAGACGAGCTAGGCTTCAACACAGGGCTTAGCCGTCTAGCACCCGAAGTGAGGATGAGAGACAGAGCGCCGACGAAAAGGGAAGCCCTCGGAGCGGTGATGGCCGTCTACGATCCCCTCGGTCTCATCAGCCATTTTACTATCACGGGGAAAGTCATACTTCAAAACCTGTGGAGACACGGAGTGGGATGGGATGAAGCGATTCCCGATGAAGACGCACAACACTTCGAAGAATGGCTCGGAAGTCTGAGCGTGGCCACGAAACTGCGAATCCCAAGGTGCTACGGGAAGAGCTCGGAAGACGAATTAGAGCTTCATGTCTTCTGTGACGCGAGTGAACAAGCATACGCGGCGACCGCCTACTGGAGGATCCTGAAACCAGATGGAAGAGTGACTGTGAGCCTGGTTGCGGCAAAAGCAAGGGTCGCACCTTTAAAACCAGTAACCGTCCCTCGACTCGAACTCCAGGCGGCAGTGATCGGCGCACGATTGGCGGAAACAATCCTAAGAGAGCATCGAGACAAGCCCAAGAGCGTGACGTATTGGACGGACTCACAAACCGTCCTGCGTTGGATAGAAAAAGATGCCATCAAGTACACACCCTTCGTGGCACACCGCCTGGGTGAAATAGCGGAACTGACCGACGCCAATCAATGGAGATGGGTGCCCACGGAACAAAACGTGGCAGACGACGCAACGCGCCCTAATTATAGACTACAAATGAAGCTAGAAGACAGATGGTTCATGGGGCCTGAGTTTCTATACAACAACGAGGACCTCTGGCCGAAAGAGAAAGCCAAGAAAGAAGACCAAGAAGAAGAAGTGACCTATGTGGTCACAGAAAAGGAACGCGCTTCTCATCTGCCCGACATAAGCAGATTCTCCTCATATGAGAAGCTGATACGAACTACAGCGGTACTCTTTCTCTTCAAGGAAAAATGTAAAAATCGAGCCAGCCAGATGACAGTCGACCTAATAGAAAAGGCCGAGAGGACATGGGTGAAACAAGCGCAGCTCGACGACTATGCAGAAGAAACAAGACTGTTGGAAAAAGGAAGACCAGTGCCCAAGTCCAGTAGCCTGTATAAACTGGACCCCTATTTGGAAGACCAGATTCTCAAAGTGAGAGGGAGGATCGGGCACGCTGCGGTTCCAGACACGAAGAAGATGCCGGTCATCTTGCACGGCAGGCACCCGTTTACCAGACTGCTGGTAGAAGACGCCCATCGAAGAGCCGGCCATGCAAATAACGAACGCGTGGTCAACGACCTGAGACAAAAATATTGGGTAATCAATCTGCGCCCTACCGTAAGAGCCATAGCGCAGCGATGCCAACTGTGCCGCATCAGAAGAGCGACACCAGTGAAACCAGTCACGGGGGATCTACCGATGGAACGACTGATAGAGACGCAGCGACCCTTCACTCACTGCGGAGTCGATTATTTTGGGCCAATGACAGTGGTCATAGGAAGAAGACACGAGAAGCGCTGGGGAGCGCTATTCACCTGCCTTGTAACAAGGGCAGTCCATTTGGAACTGGTGGCAAGTCTGTCCACTGACTCGGCTAGAATGGCCGTAAGAAGAATGGCAGCACGACGAGGTTGGCCCCGCATAATGTATTCCGACAACGGCACCAATTTCCGAGGGGCAGACACCGAACTACGCACAGCCTATGAAGAATGGGCCAAAGAATTCGTCCACTTCGGACTCTCACACCGAATGTAGTGGAAGTTCATACCACCAGGGGCGCCGCATATGGGGGGAGCGTGGGAACGCTTAGTACGCTCTGTCAAGACGGCGCTGGGGGCGACACTGCATCAGCGGGCACTAAAAGAAGAAGTGCTGCTGACCCTGATGATAGAGGCCGAACACTCTATAAACTCTCGGCCTCTCACCCACGTTTCCGTCGATCCCAAGGATCCGGAGGCGTTGACTCCGAACCACTTCCTCATCGGGACCTCCTCAGGCCTTCCCCACACTGGGCCTTGCGAGGAGGCCAGCCGAAAACAATGGAGAGCTGCCCAAGCGCTCGCCGACCATTTCTGGCGGCGCTGGGTATTTACCCAGCTGGCGCTGGGTATTCATTTGAATACCTGCCGACGCTGGTGCCCAGGGGGGCATCCGACGACCAACGACGACCTCTGCGCGTTGGCGACCTGGTTGTCGTCGTCGACCCTGCACTGCCACGAGGGACGTGGCCCCGAGGCGTCGTGGAGACTACGTACGTCGGTCCAGACGGCAAGGAGCGATCGGCCGACGTCAGAACTACAGCGGGCGTCCTTCGGCGTCCTACGACGAAGCTCGCCGTCCTCTGCGTGGAAGATAAGGCTACGGTAGCCCTGCGCCGGGGGGAGGATGTTACGGACGACGTCGCTTCATAATAAATAATGATTGTATGAAATGTAAATAATGATGATTACCTAAGTAGATTTTAAGTAGATATAAGGATGATTAAATAAAAACCATTTGAAAGTAGGGAAATCTTTATTATAATTCGAATAAGGCTGTTTTATTATCCTATAGTAAGTAAGAGATCAAACATGACGATGTAAAGTGGACGCGAGCACGATCCGAGCAGGTTCGGACAAGTCGGAACCTGTTCGGAGGCCATCACTAGTGAACTCTGACAAAACGCGATATGATTGGTCGAAAGGAATATATTCTGTTGTATTACGCTCGCCTCCACCCACTACTTGCACTATGCAAAAATGGAATATAAACAGGACGGTTTGTTGCGAAATTGGTAGTTCAGCAGCAGTGTTCTCTCAAGCAACTCCGAAGCAACAAGCCGATCCTGAAAAGTGCAGTACAAATTGTGAATCAAGATTTAATGAAGATTCTGAAGAAATACATTCAACTTACCATCAAGTCAGGCGTTTCATTCCTAGGGAAAAATACAGTCCACCTCGACACCGTAAAATGGTAAAACCCGTTAGATTGTAATCTATCTAGCGAGATTGTATACTCACGAAAGATTGTCAACCGAAAATACTGCTTACAATTTAACGCATTCTCTTTCGGTAGATTATAATCTATCGAAGTGAAACCGCAAAATTGTGAAATGCATGCATTAAACTGTAAACAGTATGTTCGGTTGACAATCTTTTTAGAGTTTATAATCTCGCTAGATAGATTACAATACATCGTGTTTGGTGCATCGTTTCCCAGGAGTCATTTGAAAAGAAATCCCAAAGATGAGTCTGTTATTGGAGCTAAAAGGTCCTTTAGGCCCGTTCAATTTGGCAAACGTTGTACCAAAACCAAACCCTATATAAGCACATCTCTGCGTGATCTTTATGTTTATTTAGGTAATTGATTTCTTGATTTTCATCAGCTCACTAACTTACTTTATATTTTGGTTAGTTATTTTATTTCGTAACTTGTTTGACCCGTATATAACTTCAACGAAAAAAGATTCACCCAAAATTAATTTAATCACCCCTATTCAAAATCAGAACTTTTTATCTCGAATCGAAAGCACTAACATCGAAAAGGTCCAATAACTCGGGGAGTAACTCCCAAATCGCTCGACGGTTAGTTGTCGAAAGTTGGTACTGATAAAATTAAACTCGGGAGACAAAAGGCCAACTTTTGTAGATAAAGAGCGACTTGATATCGTGGGATACGTATTACGGGAATTTGGCGACGGTAAACGGTGAACGAGAGGGGAGGAAACTGTCGAGATTTCTCGAATCTTGAGCCAGTTTTTAGTGATCTTTCGTTTTATTTCGTTGAGGCATTCAATCACGGAAGGTTTTTACCCGAAACTAAGGCAGAGGTACACCCATATTTCGCCAGTTCTGTTTAATTCCATGTTATGGGGGGCGATTTTATTAACAAACTCCGTTGCTGCCACTAAGAGATTCCTGATTAAAAAAAAAACAATAACAATTTGCCCGACCCGGGAATCCAAACCAGGACCAAGACTCAGTAGTTGCGACAGCGAGGCAGTTACCACGACGATGAGGCGACGAGGGTCTTTTGTTGCATCATTTAAGAAGTAAGGGCGTACATACTGATCAGGTGGCGTACCATGACGTCAAAAAGGATGATTGTTTTAATCTTATTCCAGAGTGGGAAAGAGATGACGCTAGACGTTCTCTATAGCTCCGTCTCTTTCCCACACTGGAATGACGTTAAAACAATCCTGCTCTAAGACGTCATGGTTACCCCGCAGTATGTTGAATTCCGTTTATGAAAAAAAAAACACCCTGTGATGATCACTCTAAAACCCATCTCCTACAATCCCTAAGATTGGCTGCGTCATCTCTTCCGACCCAAGTACTGCAGAATGTGTTGTTCCACCCTCCTATTTTTAACCTCAACAGATTTGCATGTAAATGGACCACAAGGAATCTTCCCAACAATTTACCCAAGCCCAAAATTACTCAACAAAAGAATAAGAATACCTTCTTTTATGATTGAAAACAGATTTATCATAAAACATGACAGCATTGTAAGCGAAAGATCAAACATGTCTTTATACAATATTAAACTGAGGAATCGAGTAAAAACGAAGTCCTCACAAACAGATATAAAGCCTTTCTTTGACAAACAATCGAGTATTCCGTCTTGAGATAAGATTAAGGTTTTGTCTCCTACTGCGGTTTTGATAAACAACCACAAAACATCGCCGAGATAATATTGTAAGGAAATAATTTGTTTTCGCTTAGTTCTGGGCCTTTAAAGCGGCGATGTTAATCTGGTTGGGTTAGGCGGAATGCACACAATTTCAATTAAATAAAACATGTTATTCATGTATGGTAAAAGACAAAGATTTTAATAGTTAGATTCATCCGACTGCGTTAAAAGATGTGTTTATACTTCTGTTTTGTTTACTTTTCAATAGTACCTATATACTGTTTCGCTCATTCATTCTATGGTATGTATAGTTATAAGTATCGTAATGCCTGTTACACTAGGCTAGTTTTTCAAGCCA
Organism: Xestia ashworthii; assembly: GCA_950022955.1. Classification (NCBI taxonomy): domain Eukaryota; kingdom Metazoa; phylum Arthropoda; class Insecta; order Lepidoptera; family Noctuidae; genus Xestia; species Xestia ashworthii. Next base: position 17,509,663 of record OX465569.1, read on the forward strand.
CGATAGCAAGGTAGTGTCAGTAAGCTAGCAAGCTAGTTCTTCTTGCTTCGTGTACACAAAACTAGCTTCATTTTTAAGCTAGTAAGCAAGGAAGCTAGTTTACAATCCAGTTCAGGTGTTAATCGGAATTTAAATGTTAGTATAGCGCCCCCCACCACTGGTTTTACTGTCCTAGCTAGTGTACTAACTCCGAAACTAGGTATTAATAGCAAAAAAAGGTCATACGATGTGGATGGCGCAGTACTACATCGGGCGGGAATCGAAACTTGTGTCCCCCGCTCTAATGTTTGGGAGCTGTCAAAAGAAGAACAGTTTGACGTTCGCGCGCTTTTGATATAACCACGAATTAGAAATATTAAATATTACCTATGAAATTGCTTTTCATTCTAACAGTACGGAGATTATTATTTAAAGTTTGTGTAACTGTACCAATTTCAGTAATGCTGTCGTCTTTAAACGCTGTTGCCAGCAATTCTGTGTTTTATTTTCCTTATCCATAAAGTGAGATTACCTTGCAGAAGAGTCTGTCATTTGTAAATCTCCTTTATGGAATCAGGAAAAGGACATATTGCCAAATCTTACCAAGGGGTATTACCCAATGACCGGTTTGTGGAAGTCCGATAAGCAGTCGCTCCATGTAAAATACTGGTATTCAGCTGCATCCGGTGACACCAACATAGTTCGGAAAAGGACAGACAAACGATGATGATGATTATTAGAACCATCCACAATACTAAACAGGGAAATCTTTATGCGTTTTGCAGACAAGCACACCTACACTCATAGAATTTTCCAGACCTTATATGCTCATTCTGATCACAGCTTTAGTTGATAAGAGATTAACTTTGACTGATGTATTTAGGATTATTGATGCCAGTTAGTTCGTTTGATAATCTAAACTTCGCAACCACTCATCTCTTTGAAGACTATCAACATCTAACTTTAAGTAGGATTAAGTTTTTGCCTTTAGTAAGGTGCGGTTCTGACGGTTTTCTTGTTACCAAGCTAGAATACGGTGGTGTAAACATGGAGGGCTCCGTTCTACCCTCGCGCGATGAGTTTTGTGACAAGTAACATGCGCGCGCGTCACGTGAGTACCGGTAAAATGGGGGGAGGAATAGGGATCCAGGGGTGAATGGAAACAAAACTTTGGAATGGATTTTAAAGTTGAATTCACATGATATGGTACCAACAAGTACTCTATTGTGTTAAAATTATACTTAATTATAAAGGTAACTTGTTGGCAATATACAATATAAGTTCAGCGATAAAATCCCTTTCAAAGTTTTGTTTCCGTTCACTCCTGGATCCCTATTCCCCCCATTTTGCGGTACGTTCGCATTGCAAGTTGCGTTGCAGGTGCAATGACTTGCGGGGTGCTATTAGGCTGTGTCCTCAATAGACAGCGGCTGTCTTTTCTCTGTAAGACTCGGAGAACCACCATACCGAAAAATAACATGTGAGTGGATATTTTCGGTAATTAAAAAAAACCAGCGGTACCATACATTTTGGCTTTGTAAGTATTGCACTCTTGTGAGAAACAGGTGTTTTTTTTAATAACTGATGAAAAATTTCTATGTGGCTCAGAACGCGTGGTAGCCGTTTACTCATCTCGGTGTGTTTTCCACCTTGTTTAGCACAACATTATCTATACAACATTAGACAAAACGGCAAAAAAACACGTTTATTGTATGGGAGCCCCCCCCAAATATTTATTTTATTTTAATTGTTTATTTTTAAAGTAAATATACAACTAAATATCCTGTAAATATATAAAGCGTCTACCTGTTGCCGTTATTAATGCCGTAAAAAAACACGTTTGTTGTATCTTAAATATTTATTTTATTCTGTTTTTAGTATTTGTTGTAATAGCGGCAACAGAAATACAACATCTGTAAAAATTTCAACTGTCTAGCTGTCACAGTTCATGAGATACAGCCTGGTGACAGACAGCCGGACAGTGTAGTCTTAGTAATAGGGTCCTGATTTACCCTAAAAAACAAACTTAACTACTTTAATTCTACTATCGAATACCAGCTAACGATGTAGCTAAGACGTTACCAACTTCCGAATCTCCGTAATATTCCTCCTCCAAGTAAAGATGTAGCTACCCGCATGGCCCCACCGCTGGGTAATTAATCTACACCGAATACTAGACAATGGGGCTTAAGCCTTAGGTCCCGGCTACTAACTAGTTCTGATAACGGACTTGAAAGATTTGCCGCCTTGTTTGTGAGGGAAGATTTGAAGATGGGATGAAAGTTAGATGTTTTATTGTAGGTACCATTAATCTTTGGTTTCAGACAATCTAGATTAGTTTTACGATTAGGGACTTATTAATAACTAGCGGACGTCAGTTCCAGTTCCCGTGGGAGTACGGGTATAAAATATACGCCTATGATACGCGTTGATAATGTAGCTATCCATTGCTGAAAGAATTTTTCAAATCGGTCCAGTAGTTTTTAAGTTTATTCGTTACATACAAAAACACAAATCTTTCCATTGTTAAATACTAGCTTCTGCCAGCGGCTTCGCCCGCGTGAGGTTTGATTATTGTCCCATGGGATCTTACTACCGGGATAAAAAGTATCCTGTTTTAATCCAGGTTATAAACTATCTGTGTGCGAAATTTCATCCAAATCCGTTCAGTAGTTTTTGCGTGAAAGTGCAACAAACAAACTTACATTCACATTTGTAATATTATTAGGGAAGTAGGGATTAGTCTAGATAAAGATAACGGCCTATAGAACTAATAATCTAATTGCATACTGTAGGGGCTCTTGCTTGATATTCTGTAGTTTTGCGATCTTGACCATCTTTCTTGAAATTGGTCCAAAGTTGTCGCATGCCACTGACGGCAACATGTTGCTTTTGAAGTAGGTCTTCCATCTTGATTCTTGATAAATAGGATAATCAAATAACTGTAGTGATTTTCCCTGCTGATTTGTGGAGCACTATCGCCGTCAACTTGCTTGATACTTGCTGTAGATCGATCTTTGTTTTGGGTTGCTAGCTAGCTTTACTTGATGTACTTGAAGAGGCCTTGTTGCCAATATGATTACTTGATGTTCGCCTTGATGCTGCTTGTATTCTTGGACTGCTTGTTCTAGTCGCTTGTTCAGTGTGAGTGCTCTGATATCTTCCTGTGTGATCTTATGCGCCTTCTCAATTCGTGTCAGTGAGACCCGCTTGTGGGAGGCCGACCGAACCGATTCGCAACCACACGAGAAAAATAAAGAACACAACACTTTCGCTCGAAGGACCATATGTAGGGGCTCTTGCTTGATAAAACACTTGATTGTTTCGATGGAAGACAAAATATTCTTGTTGACGTCTTGATAAAGTAATAATTGCTTATTACCAAGGTGTTTACAGTAAAACGGCCGAATGTGTACTCAATTATATTTCAATGATATTCACATTACAATAACTATAAATGCTTATGCTAACGAATTAATAAAATGCTATGTAATCATACACATACATTAAACAGGGTTTAAATGAACTCTTCACCAAGCATTTTGTACATCAAACTAATTAAGTAACTCCACGAAAAAGTTATTGGTGGGAATCGATTTTTTTCTTGGGGTGAAAAATCACGTGTTACAATAAAACTCAATGTAACGCACTCAAAATATTGTGCTGATAGATAGATTGAATAAAACGGTGGTTGTGGATGTGTTTTAAACAAAGTTATAACAAAAAAAGCTAGTGAAAAAGTTGGCACTTTGACCCCCAATACCCCGTAACTAAAAGGTTCCCCGTATGGTGTAGCTCTGGAATTTAAAAAAAAAAAAGCAAACGCTTTTCGTTTTCGTCAACATCTGCATATCCCTTTCCCAACTATGTTGAATTCCGCTTTTAGTCTAACAGGGTGCAGCAGAATACGATTACTTCACACGGAGACTGCCTACCTGACTCTCACAAACCTCATAACCAAGTAAACAGTGATGAGGTTGACTGACGGCCTCCACGATAAGATACAAGGATAGTCATCCTTAACTACTTCTTTCGGAACGTTGAGGTGTCTCCCTAGGTATGTAATGGATGGTGGTGGATGGTTTTGAATGGTGCTGATCCATGCGTCATGTTCGTGAACGGGCGCTGTCAGTTGTGACTGGTCATCTCTTAGTCGCCATGGTTTATTTGAATTATTTTGTTTTTGAGTTGTATTTTATTTTTGTTTTGCTATGGACACTTTTAACGTGCACATCTTGCTACATTGTTCTCACATAATATACCATCTCAACATGAATGATGTAACCAAGATTTTGTAACAATATTTTGATTTAAAAGAGTGTCCATGGAGTTTCTTGCCCGTTCTTCTCCATAGAGATCTACGCTAGGGAATGGGCAACTACAGTACTTGCACAGTTTTTATGTCTTGTGACTGGGACTGTAGCTACTTTAAATGTTCATTTTTGTTTCGACAATTCAAAAGTGCCTGTAACTGGCCTACTTGAAATAAATGCTTTGATTTTGATTTTGATTTTGGTCAATTGGTCACCCATCCCCTTATCGACCTGAGAAACTGTAGCTTAACCTTTGTTCTGCTCGTGCCGTTGTTATTACTAAGCCTCAAGCTCCACTGCATCTACTAGCAGAGAAAGTAAAACCCTTTTATTTACTTATTTACTTACTCAACGACATCTTCGAGTGCCTTTATGTGAATACATTATGTGTGAACGGTTTACTGTTCCATCAGCAAATGAGCGAAGAGGAAAGTATTGTCTCAATCACTTATCGTAAATAAAACCATAGTAAGAAGCTTTGCAAACAATATTCTTCTTAAGATAATTTTATTAAACTGTAGTGATGGTCTTGTAGCAGTTTTTGATTTTCTTTTTGTGAGAGGCTATAGCTTTTGACCGCGGCTTTGCCCGCGTGGATTTCGTTTATTGGCCCACAAGATTGTACTACCGTGATAAAAAGTATCCTATTTGTTAAGGCGACTACAGGAGCTAAACGCGCGAGTTTTATAATGCCTGAAAGTATATGATTCACTGCAATAAACGAAACCAGAAATATATATGGTACTCTTCAGGATATATGCTAGTATGATAGTGTTTCGAAAACATAATGCAACTAAATTTACTCGATTAAAAAAAATCACGAACCCATCTCTAAAAAATCTTTTAACGAGTAAAAACAATTTTTGGCAAATAATTATACAAGCAACATTATAGCATCATAGTGTTTTATTTTTTAGGCCAATCAATGGATTTTTTTTAAATCGATCGAAACCACTCATTTCGCACTATTCGGCCCGCACTGACTGACGTAACAACCACTTTGTAGTGCAAGCTTATTAGAACTTTATTCTAACAGATTTTCAAACGAAGTTTGAACCACCACAAATAGAGTTGCTAATTTAGCTCCTGTAGTCCCCTTAATCCAGGTTATAAACTATCTGTGTGCCAAATTATATCTAAATCCAGTATGAGGTTTTTTCGTGAAAAAGAGGAAAAAAACATCCATCCTCAAAAACTTTCCATTACAATATTGGTAGGATTTATTCAGACATTTTCTTTTTCTACTTCGTTTAATAATTTACTAGGTGAAAGGAACATCGACACACAAACGGATAAATATTAATATTTAGGTTATTCTAGAGCAAGCAAAATTGCGGTCTAAAAGGAGATTTTTTTTTGTTCGAAGATTAGGCCACCCACATAAACTGTAGCATTTAATAAACGTACATTGATTTCTTCCTTATAACCTCTACATTACAGTGGTTAACTTAGCTAAGCCTTGTGTAACCGGAATAAATGTGAAAATCTGCAAAAATCCGAAAATCAAAATAAACAGAAAAAATAAATCTCAAAATAAAGAAGTTGTCTGTCATCCACTAAAAAAGTGGATTTATAACGTTCCGGACGGAACGTTATAAATCGATTGTCATTGATTGTTTAAACCATCTATGCCATTTTAGTGTAAACCTTTAAAAATAGCATTAAAAATGCTCACAGTTTAATAATAATTAGTTTTATATTCTATTCTGATTCTATTATAATTAGAGCAGATATGATTACGAATGGATAGGTACCGTACATTTTTTAGTAAACGGAAAAAAACGCCCCTATTCAAGTAAGTATTTTCTGTCAAATGACATTGACTACAACAGGGATGATTTGACTCGCAAAACAATATCATAACATAGCTTATTTATTATGATTTTAAGATTCCGGTTTCATTTCTGTGTAATAATTCGTTTAATACGAGTACTATAGTAAAGTGGTTACTTTTTTTGGTGCAATATGAATAATAAGTGCAACGAACAGGTGGCCCCAAAAAAATTGTCTCTTTTCGAAAGGAATTCCCTACTTGTGGTTTTCTCCAGTTTGACAATACTTCAGGAAACCCCATGGAGTAACCACTATCCATCAGGTAATAATATCCAATAAAATAAAAATAGACGGCAAAATAAATATTCTGGTAACTATCAACCCGTATTCACATCGCTGGAGCAATACACAAACAGATCAATAAATCAGAATCAACATGAAAACATCCAGTAACATCTATCAATGAAACTAATATGGAAGCCCTGTTTGAACTTGAACACAAACTATCGAACAGGCCGTGTTTATCAAACCGAATGATTGTATAAATACAAAACTAGGTTTTTGTATTGAATAAATAGCAAATGGAGTGATATAGCGGGTGTACTGTATGAGTGGGTGACACACAGGCTCACCACGGTAAGTTAATGTCGCAACCTGTGAAAATTTGTAATGGTAAACGCCTCGGAGGCGCAGCATTTGCGTTGTGTGATTTTTTAATGCTATATTTCAGTTTGTTGTTAGTTTAAGATATTTTTTTTTTAATGTATTCTGATACTTCTTGGGAAAGTTAGAAATGAAGTGTTAAAATTATTGTTACTGTTTGTTTTTCCATAACAATTATGCTGTCAGTTTAGTGCTTCTCTACGAAATAACATACACACTCCAATACACGAATCAATTGCAACTGTCCCCTAGATGGCAGTGATTAGAATGCGGATATACGAAATAGTTAACTTCTTCTTTTTCAGGTGCCTAATTACTGAAGGCAGACCATCTACTCCGAATATTTCTCCTTGTCTTTTGCGAGGTGGAACAGCTTAGCAGCACTTGTAATTCCGGTAAATTTGCAAATATTTCTACATACTTCTCAGCCAAGACTTTTTTTCTCCAGCCACTGCGTTTTCACACTTCTATTCCTATCATAGGGTACACGAAAAAAAAAATTAGTCCGTCGGTTGAGATTATCAACAAAACTTTGACCTGTATTTTTACTTTTGTTACATAAATCAAAATTGACGAATACTCAATAGGTACGTCACGCAATGATATAATTTTTAGCTAGTTCTAGCGTCACGAGCCCCCACTCCGAGTTTTGATGCGTTTTATCTTTGTCAATATTCAATGAATTACAAAAAAAAGTAGGTGTCCATTGGTACTGTCGTTATGCCTATTATCTGGCAATCTGTCTTTGTTTGACAGTTGGCATGAATACTCTATCCACTGCACATTAAATATTCCATTTACTTGTACTCCGTGTCGTTACGGTTATGTATAACAAACCATTCAGCCATGTTGCGGATTCAGTTTTGTAATGAAACTATTTCAGTGATTAGTCAATAGATCTTTAGCAAAGTTAGTTGTTTACCATATGATTCGTGAAAATTGATTTTCTTTATAAAACAAGACAATGACCCTAACTAGCATTGATTTTTCGGATTCATGTGCGTATTGTATAATTATCACTTGCTTCGGTGAAGGAAAACATTGTGAGGAAACCAGCATGCCGGAGATATTTCTCGACGGCTTGTGAAGGCAACTCAGAGGCTCATGGGCGGCATAAAAACTCTGACACCAGGTTAGGCACTAAACAGACGGTAACGAAGAAGATTGACCAAAAGGAAAAGGGCATAATTAACCCATAATATTCCCAATGCTGAGCCAACACCGGGTTGTTACAAGTCTTGAAGTTTTTAGCTAGCAGTGGTGTTAAAATAGTTTACGCTAAGCAAAGTGCCTGCTTGGTTCCAACTCGCGGCCGTTATCCGAACACTAGCAAAAAGATGGCAGATGTAAGCATAATTTTTATTTATTTAACACTTCAAGCACAAGGTATAGAGGCATTCTCTATCAGTTAACGTTTAGGTGATAGTTTTCATTAGTTGTAAATAATGTTAATTTTTATGTGTTTTGTCCTGTACGGGCTAATAAATGCGTTTTCTTTCTTTCTTTCTTTCATAATATACCCACATTTTGTCTGTTATTCCATGTTACAGGGAATACCCGTAGCAACAGAAATTGAGAATATTTGTGACCTTTAGACTACTATCACTCTAACTACAATACTTTCACAGTTTTGCTGGGACTGTCATAATCATCATCATTATCACTTGACACTATACTGTATATCTATACATTGAACCACTAGGGCACTTCGTAGACCTTAATTGTTACTAGTTACATAACCATCATTCTCTAATTTGCTCTTATCCCAATATATTTGGGGTCGGCGCAGTCTCTCTTCTTGTATACTTTTGCAGTCACCTCCTTTATAACCAACACATATTCCGAAGAAAACTATTTAAAAAGCGTTTAAACATAAATGATACAAACCAATCTTTTTACTACCATTTAAGTAAAGCGAGCTAGTTAAGGATGCGCCTGGCATTTAGAAGCTATTACATAATATATTGTTGCCGCGTCGCCCGCCGTCGTTTGATCGTGATAGGTCCCATTATATATCACGACAGTCGTACGTACAGTCATGGGAATCAATAAGTATTGGTAAGCGCGACTCATGAGCATGAGTTCCCGGTTCGATTTCTGAGTCAGGCTAAGTGTTTTTGGGTTTTTCCATAAGGAATTTTGTCAGTAACTGTTAAGGAGACTGACATTTGTGTCCAGTTTGATGGCAATAGATTAGGCTCCTAATTTATAAGACTTAAACAGAAGTGCCGAGAATGTGGGTGTACTTTTATAGCGAGACATAAGCCCAAGAATTAAATGTATTCTTGGATATTTCCCTATCCAACCTACCCGATCCGAGCGATCTCTGGATGATGCTTTGTTCTTCCTTTTGTGGTCTCTGGTTAGAGGAGGCAACTGATAGGTGCTAGGAAAGATATAATTTGGATTCGGGCCGCGTTATTTAATTCTTATGAGCTTGCTATTTACAAATTTTGCTTTTTGCTGATTAAAAACACTTTGTAAGAAACATAACGTTCAAGGTTATTTAGTTATTTGTCATTTTTAATATATTTCGCTTCTGGTCTCTAAAAGTATGTAGTACTGTAACAAAAATAAACAAAATAATCATCATCCAAGTGAGTTTAGATTGGAGAAAAAACAAAAATCACCTCGCTTTACAATTAAATCCATAAAACAGGGTTGATGGAGCTTTCAGAAAGAGAAACAGAAAGAGAGAAAGATGGTGCAGCCTCATCTTTGAATACACTCTTAGTTGTTCTAAATTACATGGAGGAATAATTTAATAAATCGGAAAAGCATACATGATTGCTAGATACTGTTTTTGAATGCATACCCAAGTATGCCGATGCACCTATCATGGGATCTGGAGGCGATTGTCCTCACGCACGAATGGCGCGCGGAGGAGGCGCTTCGCCGCTGGGAAAACTACGCTGCCGCGGCAAACTGCCGCTCAGCGGACAGACTTCCGGAGAGAGCGACTGTCGCAACCCCGTGCGGGGCATGCCACGATAGTGGCGATAAGTCCCCTCTTTGAAGAGTGGCTTGAGAGGCGCCATGGCGTCCTCACCTTCCGTCTGACGCAGGTCATCACCGGACTCGGTTGTTTCGGGAGGTTCCTGTATCGAATCGGGCGGGAGGAAACGCCCGGGTGTTTCCATTGCGAGGATCGACCGGAGGACACGGTGGAGGTCTGCCCCGCGTGGGCGGAGCAGTGTCCTAGTAGCGGCGATCGGCGGCGGCGACCTCTCGCGTCCGGCCCTGGTTCAATCCATGGTCCGGAGCGAGAAGGAATGGGAAGACGTCACCTCCTTCTGCGAAGCAGTCATGCTAGCAAAGGAGGTAGCGGAACGTGAGAGGGAGAGAACCTCTCGCCACAGCCGCCGCGGGAGATACACTGGGCATCGGGGGTCGCGTGGTGGCCCGGCCACCGCAGTCACGGCCTATGGACGGTGGTCCGTCTTATGACGACACGCGACAGGCCGTGTTGTCGGCGCGTTGGTGTTCCACGCGCGCCTCAAAGAGATGTCAGCACAGCAAAAGGGCGGGCCCTTTCGCTGTGCTGACATCACAAGGGCTGAAGCCTGCCGGGGACGAGGGACTGTTCGAAAGAGATACCGCGGCCCTGGACGGGCGAGGAAGGAACGGTTTTAGTCAGTAAAAGTCTGACACTCCCTCCCCGCTTAGCCCAGAGTGGGAGAAGTTATTTGATGATTTCCCATCCGTAAGTATGACGCTGCAAACGTCTACTCCTACGCCTACTCCTCTGGCCTTAAAACACGGCTGATGCCTCGATGAACGTGACCACCTACTGCAGAGTAGGTAGCCAGTGTGACCACGTTATTTAATACGACAATAGGGTAGTCTCCTCCATCAATAAATTGCAAATCTTTATACTGTCGGTTAGAGTATAGGAATGGAAAATAATGGACACGTATTTTTTTATTTTTTAAATCAATGAATATTGGCTAAGATAACACGCATCAAAACTTGGGAGTGGGGACTCGAGACGTCAGAACGCACTAAAAAATATACCACGGCGTGACGTAGTGATAATTTTAAAAGCGTCTTGTCTTCGTCAATTTTGGTTTACGTAACAAAAGAAAAAATACGGGTCAAATATTTGTATTGTGTACATTGTGCACGGCACAAGTGTGAATGCGGGCACGAGCCCAAAACACTTCCAAACCCGGGGCTGACCATTTTTTAATGGAAAAACCCAACAACACTGCCTGGTCCTGGAATTAAATCCAGAATCCCACGCCCAGCAGTCGTGCTTGCTTACACATACCATCGCTACGAAACAAGAAGAAGAAGACAAATCAATTCGCAAATTGAATACGTCGCTGACTGTACTTGAAACTATTTCTAAGTGTAGCGAAAATCGATGATATCGAGTTTAACCTAATCGAATTTGTTTAAATATTTCTCGTGACCTTTATCAAGTAATTACTATAATTGCTTGACATGATAGTATTGTTAATCAAGATACTTATTGTTGATAAAATACATGAGTTACACTTGAATTGAAAAGTCATTTATTATGGGATTTCTAGTGGTTTGATGAAACTTGAACAATTTGTCTGTAATAGTGAACATTTGCAACCCAATAGGCTAGTTTCCACCATCAATAAATTGCAAATCTATTTAGTCCGTCAGTCAGAGTATTCGAAAATAATGGACACGTATTTTTTGTTTTTGTAAATCAATGAATACTGATAAATATAAAACGCATCAAACTTAGGAGTGGGGGTACCACGGCGTGACGTATTGATACTCGTAAGTTTAATAGGTAACGTCTTATCTTCGTCAATTTTAGTTTACGTAACAAAAGACAATCAACATTATTTGATAATCTAACTGATGGACTAATTAGATTTTTTCAGGACACAAGTCTATTTCTGGTCATAAGTCGCACAAATTGTTAATTCAATACATCATTTTGAGGAACATCGGTAATTTGAAAAAAACGGTTTTCTACAAAAGTGCAAGTACATGTATATGGAACGGCTAATTTACATTACCGATGAAAAATTCCAGTGTGGACTCTTCTAAGCTCTTTTTATACAACTCGACATGTCTTCTGCCCGAGCATGGGGCCACCCGTAGACTCGAGTTTCTACGAAGACAGACATAGAGATTATTTTCATTGCAACGGGGAAGTTTAGCTAGTGACGTAGATAGTCTACAGATATAAATTTATTTGACACTCAGGTGTCACTAAGGGTTGGTGAAAACAGGCATTAGGCATTATCTTATAAATTTTTTGCCGTACAAAGCATAGATAAGGGTTAACGTACATGCAGCATTCTTTTCGGATTTATTTTTATTCTTCTTGGTCTACAAACGGAAGAGACAGCGACGGTGACGGTAGGAGAGTAACACACCAAAAGTCGATAACAACATTGTAGCGCAAAGGCTTGCCTATCTAACTCGTGTTACAACAAAATACTAGTTGAAAAACTCGAGTATGTCGAAGTAAAAATGAGTTCAGCGATAAAACGAAAAAAACTACGTTTTTTCACAAAAATTCGTTGTGCAAGTCAGCGTAAACACGACATTAAACGCTCAGCTTACTATTTGAGCATGCAATGGACGTCGTACAAATAACCGTAACCTACCGATGCAAACATCGCTTAGTTTTATGCCACTGATCGTAAAAGTGTTTTATTTGTGGACTTGCCGTCGGTGGTGTGTGTATATGGCCTTATTAAGAGGGGGTTCACACTTGTTTTTGATCCGGTCAGGTTGTGTGGGTCCAGGCAAGTTTTGCCGCCTTCCAGTCTAACCGTAGGCACCTGAATGCCATATTCCACAAGGAGCAACTCCCTGTCTGTCCTCCATAACCTAGACAGAAGGTAATTTTTTTTCGGCATTAATGAGGGGAGCCAGATTTTCCAACAATCATTAATGAAGAAAAATTCCGGAAAACCAATGTAACCGACATAGCCAGGGTAATTGACAAACTGAAGCGGCTGTGGACCGGGTATATTACTCGCAGAAGCCAATGGGGCTGAAAGGTTTCTGAATGATGACAACAGAAAATAGCTCCATATTGGTTGACCAAGTGAAGGTCAAGGGAACCCGGAGTATCGGAAAAGCACAGGACCTGCCGATGTAATGACGCTTAAGGGAGGTCTTCGAACAACGTTGGACGTCTTTAGGCTCAAACAACATCATCATTTGAGCTAGAAGACAAAGAAATGGAGAAAGAGGAACAAAAGCATAAGCACGAAGTTAAATAACAAGTGTCGAAGTTAAATACTGATCAATAAAATAGCAATCAATTCACTCATCATCATCATCGTCATGCCCTTGTCCCGTAACCAGGGCATGATGATGATGATGATGAGTTTACGCAGAGGTGGGTGCATCAAGTTTTTTTCTTCCATTCACCTCTGTCAACCGCCACGCTATCATTTACTCCCTTTCATTTTATATCATTACTCACACAATCCATCCATGGTTTCTTTAGTCTTCCCCTCCCTCTCCATCCATCAACATTTATATGCATAAGTCATCCATCGTGTCACTGCGGGGATCTACTGAAAATCAGCGCTGAGTGTTTTACACCCAGCATTTGCTGAGTTGGTGACCCTTTCGTTATGGGCATGCTCAGCGCAGTTGAGCTGTTTTAATTATTTTTTAAGCTGTTTGTTGTCGTTTGTATATGTATGTGTTGCTGCTGTCCATTAACGAATAAATGATAATTCTATTATATTCTTTTAGTCACATGCGATTCGTCCCTCCTCATCAAATGCCCATTCCAAGACAGTCGATTCCTTTTCAACTTACTACAACAACCAATTAAAACACAAAAAAAAACAAATAACACAGACACAAAGTGAACCACATCCACAAAACTCGTTTCAATCAACATCCGGAAACAAAACCGTACAGAAACCGGATGCAATTGCGTCCGCTCTACAAAACCGGGTAGAATCGGGTACATCTTAATCGCATAGTGCTTCCATGTCTCTTGATAATAACCGAGCGATGTTCCGTCTAGTGGCAATTAGCTCCGGCCATGCTGACTCGGCTAAATCGAGTCTAGACTGAATCGCAATCTAGATTTTTATAGATTAAAGATAGTTAGGTCACAGAATAGTTAGGTTCAGAAGGCCTGCGCATTAGAATGGGCGAAATGGCCTATGCTTTTTTAGTAGTTGTTTAAATGCACGTCATGAAAGAAAGAGAATATTTTCTTTCTTTTCAAAGCGTACGCACACATAGGCGTAATTGATACTTCAAGTACAAACGTCGCCGACAAGTTCCAACCTGCTTAGGCCGTCAGAAATTGTCAGCGCTTATCGGCGCTGGGTCGGCGTAAAGTATAGACACTGCCTGCGCGCACTATCGGCGCCGATAAGTCGCTTGACCCAAGGCGCATCACAAGTCGCATTCGAACACAATTAAAGGCCAATTTCGGCCAAAGCTCGATGTTTCCCAACTCTATCAAAAACATTTTGTATAAACTGGATTAGTGCATTCTTTTGTTTCTATTCCTAATAAAGAGTCAAAAATATCAAGAACTCTCTCTGGCTCTTCTTCTATGTTCGTTTGGCTGATACAGTTTGAAGGTCTTCCTAAATTACGCTGACTCGATGCCGGCTCCAACAGAACTCGAATTACTCGTACGTTACAGCATTGAAATGTGAGTTTGTTTTCGAATTTTGAAGCTCATTTTTATGACCATGTTGTTTTGTGTCTCCGCACGTATGTGTAAAATTATGTTTGTTGTCCTCTTCTTACAAGTTGTCTAGCTGGCTTTCTGTAAATATCTACTCTGTGTTTTGGCTGGCTGATTCTGAACGTTGGTTTGTCTTGAAGAGATCTTTTTAAAGACTGAATTGATAAGCGACGGGATTTTAATGGAATGGTTTCCGTTCCGTCTCTTCCTATTTAAAATTCGTTCGTTGACTTTTTTTGTTGTGGAGCGAGTTGATAAACTCACGGGCCATTCAATGGTAAATTATAATTGCAACTATAAAAAATATGCCAGTACTAATTGAGTTGGTTTCTCTCATGCCTGGGAAAGCACTTTAAGGCGTTGGTCCGGGCTGTCATTTGTAGATCTTTGACTGTCGTAACTGTAACGAACCTGTAACTGTAAATCTTACAACCAGTATTTCTAAGGGTTATCATATTAAACAGTACTAACTGGGTTGTGGAGGTCAGATAGGCAGCCGCTCTGGTTGAAATACTGGTATTCAGCTGCATCCGGTTAAACTGGAAGCCGATTCCAACGAAAAAGGCTCAGTAGATGATGATGCAGAATACCAACGCTAGTGACTCCTAATCTGTGATCCATGATTGACATTGTGTTGTATTTAAAATGTTTTATGCCCGATTCCTCACGGTTCCGATTGGTTACCAAAAAACTTGTACCATACTAGAAGTCCCGACTCGTCACCATAACAAAACAAAATAATGAGTTTTTGACTTGGTCTAGTTATCGCAAGCGCTACTACTGAGCAAGAGGTCCGTAGTAGTAGTTCGATATCCAGGTCAGGCAAAGTGTATATTCGATGACCAATTTCCCAATAGTAACCTAACCTAGTTTGGATTTCTGCCCGTTTGATGGTGATAGGCGTTCCCTTGGGACTTAAATACACTACTAATTTTTAATTAGTAAAAATACTTGAAGGGCATGTTAATGATGGTCTTGTTAATTTTGTATTATGTGAAGTCTCAATAAATAATACTGGTAAACAGCAAAGATATTAGCGTTTGTTTATATCCCAAAATGTCACCTAATTTATGGAAATTTTGTACAGGCCATTCTTAAATTGTTATTAGTATTCATTAATCGTTTTTGCGACCATCATCCGTCACTCAGTCATTCATCCGATCATCATAGAGTCATTCAGTTATGAGTTTACCAATTATGACAAATTTTCGTGGACAATTTTGGGATTTCGTTTTTTTGACTTTTGACTACATATAATCAGTAATGGGTACGGATGCAGCCCCATTTTTTTGTACTCATTAAAAATTAGCGGTGTATAACTGGTAAATTGCATTGTGCCCAAGTATGTAAAACAAAGTTTAGCACATAATTCACCACGCTTCGTTGAAAACACATGCAAGTTACGGTGTCTTTATGGAGGGTAAAATGAAAACATAAGTTTCCACTCTTACTGAAGTATTTTCGTAATAATATGACGGCAAAGTTACTTAATTTTTGTCACACATTTACATTATATTTTGTATGGATGAATGTTGTCAAAGATGTTCTCATAATGATGGAAAAAATCTCTGGACTGATTGTTGAAATAAATACCATCATCATTTCCTTAGTTTTTTCTTATCTTGACTATGTTCGGGTCGGCTACCAGTCTAACTGGATCTTGAATACCTGTAACTTACATGGAGTAACTGCCTCTGTACGACTGTACATACTTAAAAGAACAAAAAATCCTGAATTCGTTTTTTTCTTGTCTGTCTGTTTATTCCGGCTAATATCCAAAACGGCTGCACCTAATTTGTCGAGACTTTAAGTAGTAGATAGCTGAAAGTTTCCAACCTGCATAAACCTAATTCGTGGGTAAATCTGGGAGCGCGAAGCAGGATTTTAGTTTCTATTTTATGGCATAGATGTCACAAGTGATCCTTTTGTCAATTCAATAAAGTTCGCCACAAGGTTGCTGTTATGTAGCTGTCGCCGACAAAAGTCTGTCATAATTATAGAATAGTGATCTCTATAACTACATTTTTAAAGTTCATGTTGGATTACAGCCTTCAGAAGTAAAATAATTACGAAAGCACTGTAATGCTTATCCGGTGCCGTGCTTATAACTGTGCTCTGACCTTTTATTATTATTATTTTTTATTTATTTATTTATCAAAACAAAATAAGTATGGTTAAAAAAAACTAAGCCCCACAAAACCATTGACATGGTTTGACTGTGGGGTCGGCGAGTCTTTAAACTAACTTATGCACTAAATAAATTAAAGTTTATTTACAACTAGGTACCTAATTTTGTTAGTAATAAGTATTAGTAACAATGGTGCTTAGATATTATGTTAGTATTGTTAGTATAATCATCACTTGGAAGTAAACATTTTCAACTT